>JARBWK010000001.1:8547538-9147538 GCA_030556195.1 Anolis apletophallus
TGCAGTATGTGTTGCATGGGTGCCCGGAACAAGTTTTGAGTGATCGTGGAGTGCAGTTTACTGCTCAGTTTTGGGAGCGGTTTTTGGAGGTGCTAGGGCTCAGAGACGTCTTACGACCTCTTATCATCCTTGTTGTAATGGCGGCGTAGAAAGAACGCAGAAATCGTTAGGGGCTTATCTACGCATTTTTAGTAATCGAGAGCAAACTAATTGGTCTGATCTGTTGCCCTATGCTGAAGTGGCATACAATAGCTCTGTGCATTCGTCCACCGGAAGGTCTCCTTTTGAGATAGTCTATGGTCAGGAGGTGGCTCCTTTGCCCCAGCTGTTAGAGTTGGGAGGGGAGGAGAAGGTGGAGTGGAAGATACGAGCCCGGGAGGATTGGAAGGAAGTAGCGGAAGCTTTAGGGAAGGCACAGCGTTCTTATAAGATGTTTGGTGACCGGAAGAGGCGAGAAGGGGAGGAGTACAGTGAAGGAGATTTAGTGTGGCTGTCCACACAGAATTTGAAATTGGGTTATCCATCTAAGAAATTGGGTCCGAAGTATATTGGGCCTTTTAGAATTGAGAAAGCAGTAAATAAGGTCTCCTATACCCTTCTATTGCCCAAGAGTTTAGGGAAAGTTCATCCCACGTTTCATTGTGGTCTTCTGAAAAAGTATGTGGGCCCCTTTCATCCTCCGGATTGAATGATGTTTTGTTTTACAGGGGGAGGACGTGGTGGAGGAGGCCGTTATGTCAGGATTGGGAGACTTGAGCTTGGGTGAAGTTCAAGCTCCCATCCTGGTATGAGATTGCATCGACCTTGCCCTAGTTCTTGGGTGACCTTGGGCTCCAGTTATATAAGACTGTGCTGAGTCATGTGGAAGTGAGGTAACTTCCAGATGTGTGCAAGGCTGCAGAGGGAAGTGATGTAACTCCTCTGAGCCTGGACATTGGACAATTGGACTCCTAATGCTGACTCATGGGGCCATGAGGTCACATCCCTTTGGACTATGGGATATGCTGAATCACCGGATATGGTGCAACCCTGCCTGGACATTGCATGGGCAATGGGAGGGGGGTTGGGGTATATAAGTTGTGTTTTGGTGGCGGGCAGGTGCTTTTGCTTCACATGTGTCGTACCTGCAATAAAATCGTGTTGGACCGTGCTTTCAATCTACGCGTGATCCTTACCGAGTGTTGGAGAGTCGTTACACACACTTGAGAGACACAACCCAAAAGACCAAGCCAGCACAAAATACCACACAACGCCACGGAGCACATACATACCACTCGCAGGACAAAAGACACCCACAACAAAAGACACTCACTTAAAAAACACCACACCCACAACATGACAGCCACACAACTCGCAATACTTTCCTCTAGAGGCCCACAACACAACAGACACACAACACACACAATGCATACATACCACTGCTAAACAGAAACTTGCACAGTGCAACCAACTAACACACCTCACATACACACCTCACATACACATCACACTACCACTGCACACTCACAACAACAAACTAAACACTCAACACCACAAACTCTTCTCCAACCACCATCCCAACCACACACCACCAACTCCACAGGACTTCGACATCCCACCCACCAGAACAACCCACAACGACACAGCCATGACCCCACCAAGACCGTAAGTAACATCATTTCCAACCCTTACATACTCAGACTTTCTCACATCTCCTAAATAGGGCACAGCAACGCGTGCTGGGTACAGCTAGTCACCTATAAGACCTTTTCATCAACTGCCCCACAAATGTGGAATGACCTGCCAGAACAGATTCAACAGGTAAATCAGATATCAAAATTTAAGACCTAACTGAATACACAACTCTTCCAGTAGGCCTACCTGGTCAACTTTGAATCATGAGTTTGGGATTTGCATTCTGCTACGACCATATGTTGATCTTTATGCCCTCTGTTTGCTTTTTATAATGGTGTGTTTTGATATATGTATTTTATTGTACGTTTTTTAAATGTTGATATGAGTTTCGGGGTGCGGTGTTATCTGTACGCAGATGACGTCCAACTCTGTCACTCCTTCCCACCTGCTACTAAGGAGGCTGTTTTGGTCCTGAACCGGTGCTTGGCCGCTGTGTTGGACTGGATGAGGGCGAACAAATTGAAATTGAATCCAGACAAGACAGAGGCTCTCCTGGTCAGTCAAAAGGCCGAACAGGGCATAGGGTTACAGCCTGTGTTGGACGGGGTTACACTCCCCCTGAAGACGCAGGCTCGCAGTTTGGGTGTGATCCTGGACTCATCGCTGAGCCTGGAGCCCCAGGTTTCAGCGGTGACCAGGGGAGCATTTGCACAGTTAAAACTTGTGCGCCAACTGCGCCCGTACCTTGGGAAGTTTGACTTGGCCACAGTAGTCCACGCTCTGGTTACATCCCGTATAGATTACTGCAATGCACTCTACATGGGACTGCCTTTGAAGACTGTTCGGAAGCTTCAACTGGTCCAACGGACAGCAGCCAGATTGATAACAGGAGCGGCACTCAGGGAGCGTACAACACCTCTGTTGCACCAGCTCCACTGGCTACCAGTTTGCTACCGGGCACAATTCAAAGTGCTGGCTTTAGCCTTTAAAGCCCTTAACGGTTCTGGTCCAACTTACATGTCCGAACGCATCTCTTTTTATGAACCTTCAAGATGCTTAAGATCATCCGGAGAGGCCCTGCTCTCGGTCCCGCCTGCTTCACAAGCACGATTGGTGGGGACGAGAGACAGAGCCTTTTCAGTGGTGGCTCCTCGGCTTTGGAACGCCCTTCCAAATGACATCAGATTAGCCCCCTCCCTCCTGACATTTCGGAGGAAGGTCAAGACCTGGCTATTTGACCGGGCATTTGCAAATGAAGTATGATTATCAAATAGAGACCTAAGGAACGACGACGATGCTACTGGAAATCGACTTATTAATGAGACGCTGATATTGTGTTTTTAATGTTAAATTTAAATTGTATATGTTGAAATTGTATTGATAATTGTTGATTTGTTTGTCTTGAGCAGTTCCTGCTATTTGTACACCGCATTGAGTCGCCTTCGGGCTGAGAGAGGCGGTCTAGAAGCAAAGTAAATAAATACCCTGCCTTGAGCCATAAGGAGAGGTGGGTAACAAATAGAAATTGTTGTTGTTGTTGTTGCCCTCAGGCTACCACTGAGTGACAGGGACACTGTTATCAAAGATGCACAGTTTTTGGAAGGGAGCAAAGGAAACCACCACTTTTCCTTCAGTTATTTTTGGACCACTTCTATTTGTAACCAGAGCAAGCAATATATTTCACTAAATTATGTGTCTTTGAAGAACAATCAAAGTTAAATGTGCAAGCATAGCTAAGTTCAATGAATGCTTTACACATTGTTATTTTGTCTGTGCTATTTGCATAAGAGCTATTCAAATAATTTCCATCTCTAAAGATGGTAAGAATGTGCCATTTCTCTTTCTCTTTCAAAACACTTTAAAAACAAATTCAAAACCTTAATTTTACTTTGGTTTTGCATTGCTAGGGGCATGATAATTAAAGCTGTACAATGTGATCCAGTCCTGTTGTAGTACTCATGAGTCAGATCATTGTAACTGATCTGGAAGACAAATTAAAAGCATGTTCTAGCTCTGGTGTGATGTGTACAAGATGAAAAGGACCCCAAAAATAAAATATTAGGATAGTGTTCAAAGAAAACACAGAAGATTTTATCTTCAAGTTTGTGTACAATTTTGAAGGACAAAATTTATTTATTTATTAATTTATTTATTATTTGGTCTTGTATTCCGCTCCTCCCTGCAGGCTCGGGGCGGGTCACAACATTTAAAACAAGCAGCATGTAATAACCATGCAGCCATACAATAAAACAGTAAAACATTAAAACAGTTACAAGTCACATCGCGAGGTATTTGAAAGGAACATAAAGCATTTCCTCGGACCCGAGGCACAAATATATTAGGTAACTGTAATAAACAGCCACCCCAGCTAATGTGCCTAGTCAAAGGCCAGTCTGAACAGTATAGTCTTAACAGCCCTCCGAAAGGGGATGAGCTCTGGGGTAGCCCGGATGTCGTCTGGGAGGGAGTTCCACAACACCGGGGCTGCCACGGAGAAGGCTCTCTGCCTGGTTGTAGACAGATGGCAGGAGCGGATTGATGGTACTAGTAACAGATTTTGTTCCTCTGAACGTAGTGATCTTGGAGGAATGTATGGGGCAAGGCGGTCCCTCAGGTACGCAGGCCCTAAGCTGTGCAAGGCCTTAAAGGTTAACACCAACACCTTGAAGGTAATTTGGTGCTCCATAGGAAGCCAGTGCAGTTGCCGAAGAATTGGCGTGATGTGCTCCCTTACCGGCGTTCCCGCTAGCAAGCAAGCAGCGGCATTCTGCACTAGCTTGAGCTTCCGAATTGTCAACAAGGGAAGGCCAACGTAGAGGGCGTTACAGTAGTCCAGCCTCGAGATGACCGCCGCTTGGATCACCGCGGCCAGGTCGTCCCTGGACAGGTAGGGTGCCAGTCGTCTAGCCTGTCGTAGGTGGAAGAACGCCGTCTTGCTGACCGCGGAGACCTGAGTCTCCATGGTCAGCAAGGGGTCCAGTTGGACACCTAAGCTCTTAACAAGGGATCACGGGCTAAGACGCTCTCCATCCAGAGTAGGCAATGGCCATCTCCCTGTGAAAAAGAGATCTATAATATTAAATTGCTTTAGAACCTATTTAAAATCTGCAGCCCTTTCATTTTAATAATAATGGAGCTAATCCATAAAAGACGTGTATGGTCAACCTCATGGATGTAGACTTATCATTCGCATACAGCTTCAACTCATGGGATATTTGACATTTGAAAAACTGAAATGTTTGTGTCATTGTGAGTTCTCCTGTACAATTCAACCTTCTGTTGGCACATTTGTGCTATGCCTTATTATTTCATTTTCTATGCAATTATTTTACTATTGCAGTAACCTGAGTGGCATATAATCCAACCAAACAATAAAATTTCACCACCTGTCTGATGCTAGTGTGTGTGTGTGTGTGTGCGCGCATGAAAATAATCTGTGCAAAATACATATATTGTAGGGTAAGAGTCTGCATTAGTTGATCCCCTGTGAAATCATAGCAAAAAAAATTCAGAAGTTTGATTGCCAAGAAGAATATGAAAGGTGGACACACACATTGTTTTCAACTAGATGCTTAAATCGTTGTGATGGTGTGGATTCTTCATTATGATCTTAAGTAATTTATCAGTATGATAACCTTGTAAATTTATTTATTTATTTACCATATTTCTAACCTGCCCTTCTCAACCCCAGAAGGGGGACTCAGGGTGGCTTACATTCAACCCCATTAAGAGGCTATTTGAACAATACAATAAAATCACAGCATAAACATATCATGATCAAAACAACATTATTAAAACTATAGAAGTCATCATTAAACATTAAACCAGCCTTATCAGTCTTAATGCCAATCCAGTTCATCCCTTAAGGTGCTGATTGCATTTATTGGCTAAACGTTTGGTCCCACAGCAATGCCTTTACTTTCTTTCGGAAAGTTAGGAGGGAAGACATCGATCTTATCTCGGTTGGGAGTGTGTTCCATAGGCATAGGTAAATGTGGCATTCTCTCTCCCCAGGTTCAAATTCTTAAAGGCACCAGAGTCAGCCCTAGTTAGTACATAGGTGGGAGTCTGCCAATGAATATCAGATGCT
Source organism: Anolis apletophallus (assembly GCA_030556195.1). Taxonomy (NCBI): domain Eukaryota; kingdom Metazoa; phylum Chordata; class Lepidosauria; order Squamata; family Anolidae; genus Anolis; species Anolis apletophallus. The sequence continues at coordinate 8,553,243 of JARBWK010000001.1, forward strand.
GTATAACTAACTCTGAGTATTGCTTGCCTAAGAAAGCCTCATGAAATTCATGGGGTTAACTGTGACTTGAAGGCAAGCAAACACACACATATCTCCCAGATTCCACAAGATGTTCAGGGCAAGTTTCGCCTCATTGGATAGCGCTTTTAAGGTTTTGATTGAAATTGCAGCAAAAAAAGTGTACAGGGCAGTGTTTGCAAAGTGCTTAAATCAAATTTGGTTCAATGTATTGTCGAAGGCTTTCATGGCCGGAATCACTTGGTTGTTGTAGGTTTTTCGGGCTGTATGACCATGTTCTAGAAGCATTCTCTCCTGACGTTTCTCTAGCATCTATGGCAAGCATCTTCAGAGGTTGTGAGGACTTCACAACCTCTGAGGATGCCTTCCATAGATGCAAGCGAAACGTTGGGAGAGAATGCTTCTAGAACATGGCCATACAGCCCAAAAAACCTACAACAACCAAATTTGGTTCAGTTAGTGGCAGCTGACAGTTTTCATGTCAGTTCCAGGTTTCTATCTGAATTTTAAAGTGCTATTGATGGTGTCAAAGCCTATTCCCCAAACAGTTTAGGATACCTTGGAAAGCTTCATTCAAGTTTAGACTAAAACTGCTGCAAAAATACGGGAGCAACTAGCTGTCACTGGGTTCAGTTCTGGAGTACTTTGTAGGCTGCATCTCTTAGTTTGTTTGTTTGTTTATTTATTTATTTATTTATTTCGTTCAGCTTCTATGCCGCCACTCCCGGCGGGCTCGGGGCGGCTCACAACACCGAAAAAACACAGCATAAAGCAGCAACAGAGTAAAAACAGAGCATAAAAACATCATTAAAATATCACTAAAATATCACAATAAACACAGCAGTAAATGGCATCTCAAAAGATAACTTCCTCAGTGTTTATTACTATTCCAGAGTAATTAGCATCACAATATGATTACCAGCACTGAGTATGTGCAGTTGCATATCTTTCAAAAATAGGGAGCATCTTCAAACAGAAGTCTATGGCTCTAGTTGTAGAAGTGTTTGAAAAAGCCAAGACGTTGGATGCAATTCATTCCATGGATTGTACTGTCAATCTTCACTACTGATGGTCAGATTAAATGTTAGATTGGAGCTCTATTTAATGTTAGTCCAGCTGCCACTTCTGCATTCTTGGCAGTAGTTAAATTAAACTGGAAAGCATGTGTGAGATGAGGTCTCCTTCTACACAACCAACTACTGGCAATTTTGACATAATCAGTATAGTGTATGACATATGGCACATTTGCCTAGCCTTCTGTTCTGTGTTAGTATTGCCATGTAATGCTAAACCTTTTATTTCCAGAGTTCATTACCAGTAGATATGAATGTTTAATATATGAGAAAAAGAGAAAGAAATATAAAATTCAAATTACTACTATTATCTTTTAATCTTCATGATCTTGTATTAATAGTATTTTATTGGACAAACTACCTCACTATTTAATATAAGATTAGGAAAGCAGGAAGATCGCTGTGGTCATTTTAATTTTCTATTTCTTTTTCTCCTCTATTAGTCTTGGGGAATAACTTTGTTCCTGATGAAAACCCATATTCAGTCCAACTTTCAGGGAAAAGGCAGACTATAATTAAAGAAAGAGATTGATGGATTGAGTGATTGTGCCAGCTGTTCAAAGTCTTATTTCCTGCTGCACATTTTATTTTCCTACTGTACAAAATAGCAGATACGTGAGCCTTGGCCTTTTATGTATTACTAGTACCTCAAATACAGAACTCTCCATTATTTCATTCTCTTTTGTTGTTTGGATAAAACTTTTGATATCACAACTGTTCTATTATTTCATTCTCAACCTCTGATTGTATTGTAATGAAGCCTTTAATACTCCCTGTCTAATGTTTTGGATATGAAGATTTTTTATGCTTAGTATTTTTAATGTATTCATTTTATATTCATTTTATTATTTATTTTAATAAGGTATTATCTTATGTATCATTGAAAAGAACCTTAATTTATACCAATGAAAGAGAAATAAATATGAGCTTTTTGTCTTTCATTGGCCTTTAAGACAATGAGTGCCATTCCAATGTTCATTTTATAACAGTGCCTTGAAACATGGAGTTCGCCTCTGCGCTATAGATGTAAAAAAAAAACAGGTTGAAACACTTTTATGTTCCATCTCCGTTGATGAGTGAAATCAGTAGCTGTTTCCTCCCTATTTTTTTTAAACTGAGAACATTGCATTGCATTTGCCTTGTCCACAAGGGTTTGGGATGCTTTCAAGAAAGCAAAGGAACAGAATGCAATTACGGGAATTTATATTTCTTTACTATTTTTCTTGTCTAAGGAAGCAATGAGTAATTTTAACAATTTTCTTCTTATTGTGAGAAAGTTATGGAAAACAACAACTTATTTATATCTCTCCCTCCCCGAAGGGACTGTTTTCAAAGCCCATTTGCAATTTGCACTAGAATTTGCATGTGGTAATTCTGCACAGAAAAACAACATTTTCTATACAAGATTCTAAGATGCATTTTCCCCATATAAATACCTCAAAATGGGATACATCTTAGAATCACAGGTGAATCACAGCTGCTGAAAGTGCTGACCAAAAGGTTGCAGGTTTGAATCCAGGGAGCATCGTGAGCTCCCGCTGTTAGCCCCAGCTTCTGTCAATCTAGCAGTTCGAAAACATGCAAATGTGAGTAAATTAATAGGTACTGCTCCAGTGGGAAGGTAACAATGCTCCATGCAGTCATGCCACATGACCTTGGAGGTTCTATGGACAATGCTCGGCTTAGAAATGGAGAAGAGCACCAACCCCCAGAGTCAGACACGACTGGACTTAATGTCAGGGGAAAACCTCTATCTATCTATCTATCTATCTATCTATCTATCTATCTATCTATCTATCTGTTGTTAGTAGTGAAAGTAGTTTGCATCTTAGAATTAATGAAATACAACATGTGAAGATTTACATATTTATTTATTTATTTATTATTTCAACTTCTATACCACTCCTTCTCGCAAGCTCGGGGCGGTTTAGAACAATATAACATATACAGCAAACAGCAATAAAACGACACACTAAAATCTAGCATCTCTAATTTCTATTACTATGAATTAAAACTAACAGTGGAACTGATACCATTTCACTCAAGTAAAAACCCTTGGCGAAAGAGAACTGTCTTGCACGACCTTCGAAAGGAGGACAGCTCACTAAGTCCTCGAACTTCTTCAGGTAGAGCGTTCCACAATAGTCTACTTGCACATGCTTGTGCACTGTAATTTTCTATAAGGGTTACCTTCTTGTCCCACCAGTGGAAGCAATATATTGCAACAGAAAATGAGATAAGGCCCTCTCTACTTTGAAAGTGTATGTCCCTCCCCTCCCAATACCCTGAAACCATGGATAATAGAGAACACTATATTTTGATTTGGTCTGGGAGGAGATTTTGAGTAGCACAGGTAAGGAAAACCATGGATACTGAGTCCGTGGATAAGGGGATTGTATGGTACATGGAATGGTCTCTCTTCAGATGTTTGATTGACACCAAGTTGATTTTTCTCTAGTGACAAGTCAAAACATTGGCTTTTATTTTATTTTGGGGCCTCATCTACATTTCAAATGTACATGTCCATACTTTCATTTGGATTTAATTTTTTAAGATGTTTTCACTAGTTAACTTTTCAAAATTACAGTAACCCTGTTAAATAATTTCATTTTACATTCATCTTGTATAAAAATACATTTATCATGTTTAAATTATTTTTAACTTAAATGTGTTTTTATATTTTTAAATGTTATTTGTATATTGTTCTTTACATGTACACTTGCCCTGAGCTCCCTCTATAAAGAGATGCAAATGCATGTTTTAATAATAAATAAGTAAAAACCTGTTATCCACATACAACCTGACTAGTACTGAAAATTTAACCTCCTTTGAATCAAGTGGTATTCCTTACTGCTTTCAACAGCAGCAATTTGTACTATCTCCACACTATTACCACACTATGCAAAAAAAAATTTGGTCTATTTCCATTAAAAGCATCTGTTTTTAGGCCAAGTGTCTTAGGCATGATATAGACAAGGATATGGTATGAGAAATGCAAACTGCACCATTAATTATGAAACTTGTTCCACAATTCAAAGTTATTATCACTAAGAAAAAATTGCAAATAATACTTTGATTTAACATTGCTTGCCCCTCCATTAATTAATTAACATATAATTTAGCTGGAAAACAAATCCGTTTCTATCTTGAAATGAGAATAGTGTTGGGAATCCTCACACTGAATGCAGAACTAGTTTTTGCAAATTCATTTGAGATATTCAGAGACTTCACAGCATTTTCCCCGGAGACATCAGTGTTAATAAAAACAGAAAGTATATTTTAAAAGTCAGTTTGTGGAAATCTCAATTTTAAAAAGGCAAAACCCCCCACATTTTTTTTTAAAAAAGTGTTAATTCCAGCATCAACACTTTCAGACAGATATTATGGATAACAGCTGCCAAAGTTATAATGTATGCAAATTATTTTGACTTGGGATTCTTTTTAATTTATTAAGATGGGGGTTGAAAATTGAAAAAAAGTGAAAAGTGAAAAATTAATCTCAGACAGCATTTTCAAAATGGAAACCTCTTTTGCATGCCCCCCCCCCTTGCACAAAAATGGAACTTTGTAGGTATAACAACAACAAAAATGATTAATGACCCCTGACATTAGAATTTAAAATGTCCTTCATGCAAATATCCTCGTTCTTCAATTCTTTTGTAATACAATAGGCAGGCAAAATTTGAATTGCAAAAAGGCAAGAGGAGCTACATGGAAATTACACAATGAAGTAGTTCCATTGTGATAGTGACAGAGCAAAATGAAATGAATATAAGATAACACAGATACAAGAGTCTTGCAGGCCTTTCCCCTAAAACTACCCACTCATTTAGAATTGGTCTCCTTGCAAAGCGAGTGAGAGAAAAACAGAAAGAAATTGGACGACATGATTTCATCTTCCCACAAGGGCTTCAAAAAGGTGATTAAATTTAAGTAAGGAAACGTTGAGGGTTTTTTAAAGGGACACAGCCAGTTGAATAAAAAATCTAATTTAACTATAAAACAGCATCTGAGGAATATTTCCATGCAAAAATAGAGAACGTTGAATCAAAATGGATAAAAGTAAAATCAGAATGTACAGTTAGGCCAACTGTGAGCAGGACTGACACCGAATCCAACACAATGTCTACAGCACCAATATGGTAGATAATATGACAGATTGTATTCATAAGCTAAAGGTCTTAACATTAAGAATGAGTGAATAATATGCCTCAGCCTGGTTCATTATTTTTCTCTGCCTTGACTTTACTCTATCTTCCACTTTGGCAGGTACTGACATTTTCCATTCACATCTTTGCACCTTGACTCCAGTATTCATCAACATGCATTGGAGACATGCTTTAACTGTATTTCAGTCATTGCCCATATATTCTGAGGAGAGAACAACTGGCTAAGTGTTAGCTGCATAAGATCTCTCTTACCAGTAGGTCATGAGTTCGAGGCCTGTTCAGGTCGAGGTGGGTGCTCGACCTTTAAGTGTAGCCTGCTGTCGACCTTTGCAGCCCGAAAGACAGTTGCATCTGTCAAGTAGGAGATAAAGGTATCACATTAAAGTGGGGAGGCAAATTTAGACTGATTTATGAGGCCATTAAAGAACTTCAGGAACGCTGAGGAATGCGGAAGGAACAACAAGCTGGGAACGCTGAGAGAGGCGGAATGCATCAGCTCCCCCTGGTGGCCAGAGTTTGCCTCTGTTCGTCTATATGCGTGTATGTGGAAAACGGCAGGGATTGTCTGCTAAGAATGTGTACCTGTAATCCGTTCTGAGTCCCCTTTGGGGTGAGAAGAGCGGAATATAAATAAAGTAAATAAATAAATAAATAAATAATATCTACCCATACATGTGCAACAACTTAAACATACTGTATACATTATTACAGACCCGAGGATGCTCCACAGACAATGCCAGATAATTTGGCACAGCAAGAGACTGGTGGAGAGCCAGCATGGTGTAGTAATTTGAATGTTGGACTCGGACTCTGAGAGACCAGGGTTCTAATCCCGACTTGGCCACAGAATCAAACTAAGTGACATTGGGCAAGTCATACTCTCTTGGCCTTAAAGGAAATTAATGGAATACCCCTATGAGCATAATTTATTTATTTATTTATTTATTTATTAACTTCGATTTAGTATACCGCTCACTCCGAAGCTCAGAGCGGTTTACAAAGGAAGCATGAGCTATGAAATCCTCGTGATAGCTTTGCCATAGTGATAGTGATGCCTTGAAGGCACACAGCAACAGCCATGCATACATCAAAGCTGAATTTCATAACCTGGTAATCATAAATTCATGTGGTAACTGACAATCCTCCACTTCTTCAACTGTCACCCTTAAGATATTTTGGATGGCAACATCTATAGTCCAGCCTGGTATATCTGAAGAGAATCAAGTTGAAGAAAACAGCAAAAGAATACACAACAATCTTGATGCAGAAGAAAACTTATACAAAACCTTAGATTGAGTGACATAAGTAAGTTCATGGTCAAGTTAGGTAGATTAGTTAGAACACTATGCCTTAATTCTGGCAAATTTGGTTAAATTCAAATAAGTTAAAAGGGTGGTTGAGCAGATGTAGAAAGGATATTTGAGTGAGTGCATAATGTACAAGATGTATCATATAATAAGATAATGGCACCTTGAGTCAACTGAACATTGTCCTTTGAGAACTTGTTTTCCTACAGATTTAATACAGTGAAATCTAGCATCCTGTTAGTGGGCATAAGTTCCACTACAGAAGCTTTTGGACATTTTTCTCCCATGCACAACAGTCATATTGAATTCAAGGTTGTGAAAGTAGAATTTTGCATATGGTTCCATTGTGCACAGATGTTCATTGCTCATATGATGCTCATGGTCACAACGTGGCCTTGTGCTTGTCCTGATCATAGGTCTCGGACACTGTTTTCACTAAAACTTGGTATTTTTATACACTGGTGATTGACTCATTATATTTCAAGAAAAGTACATAGCACATAGCTTGCAACTTCTGGATAACTTAAATGACTGGTTGACATGGGGTTCTGTGTGAGGGGAAGTTTTGGTGGCATTAATCACTGTTATGGAAGCAAGCTCTGGCTGGTGAATCTCTTCCCAAATAAATATAATGGGAGATCATTCACAAGTGTCTAGAAATCTCATTATCAATGCAGAGACCATGAAGATCCAAGTACTGTTGTTGGACATGACTGCAGTGAGCAGAAGCCCAGGATACCATCACATTCATGCCACTGAAAGCAAACATGTAATGACAACAACAATAATAATAAGTATTTTGGAAGGCTTTCATGGCTGGAATCACTGGGATGTTGTAGGTTTTTCGGGCTGTATGGCCATGTTCTAGAAGCACCCTCTCCTGACGTTTTGCCTGCATCTATGGGACTTATGCAGGCGAAACGTCAGGAGAGAATGCCTCTAGAACATGGCCATATAGCCCTGAAAAAACCTACAACAACCCTATTATTATTATTTCTTACCCGACTCTTCTCATAGCTCAAGGTGGGCTACAACATTGTTAAAACACACCATCCAAAAATATCTGTAATCTGTAAAATAGACATATTAAAACATATTTACATACAATACATATTAAAATACAGAAACAAAAATTAAAACTGAAGTTTAAATATCCCTGTCACTTTCATTTCCTTTTCATGTAACATCTGATATTTATGGATTATAATATAAAAAGATTCTCAATTCTCCAATGCCACTAGCATAGAATAAACACAATGTAACACAATACATATGCTAGGTCAGCTTCCACAATAATAACAGTCTAGACACTCAGTGCATATGACCCAGGGTAAATATAAACATAGAAGGGTTAATCAAACAAGGTTGAGAGTTCTGCTGGAATTTCCCTCGGGCAGAACCGGCAGGGGTATGGGAACGGAAAGCCCAACACCTACCAGGGTGGATGTCAACATAATAAGTCCGCTCCGTGTTATAGTAATGCTGAGATCCAAGTGAAAAGGAACCTCGGTAATCTGAAGGGTCCAAAAGAGCGTATCGGCGTGGATGGTTTCTCCGTTGGGCATGATGACGTGGGAGCCAGCCAAAAATAATCTATATTTATCTTTGGATTACATAGGTAAGGGTGTTTAATTTGCTGTCTGGGCCCCTGTTCATAATTGGATTTTAAAAAATTTGACTTCTTTTGGAAACAAGGATTAGGGATAAAGGTTCAGTTTTTCCCCATAATAACTCTTCTAGGAGTCAATTTCCCTTATGAGGAGTAGATTTCTCTCACTTCCTGTTGTCTCACCCCTGTTCTTAACTATGAACCATTTGTAAGTCAGATGTTTGTAACTAGGGTGCTGCCTGTATGTGGAAGAAGTTTGAAGAGAAAGTGGTATTGTAAGAAAACACGAGAAAGCTATCTTATAAAGAGAAAATAATGTATTATTTTAGATTACCTATTATGTTAGATTGCTTGTTGAAAGAATTGATTTAGAGAGTTAGGATAATCCTTTAATTAACTATGTTAGCTGATAAAGATTAATAAGTCAAATAGTGCATTATTTGATAAAAAGAATCCTAACCTTTTATTGACTATTTGTAGATAATGGGCATATGTCATGGTGTGATTTGATTATTAGTTGGCATAGAGGGGAAAACAGAATAGTTGTGATGAGAAAGGTATAAACTCATTCATTCTTTGTTCACCTCTTCTGTGTTTTCTGTTTTTTCCTGTTTCTTTGTTTTCCTTTCATATTATTACACATTGATATTATTCTATTTTATGTGTTTTGAAAATCTTAAATGAGAATTTAAAAAGAGCAGAAAAAGAAAAGTGCGTTGCCTGGAGCTCATTTATCTACGATAGTATAGATACTGGGTCCTGGAAAATGGAAGGACACCAGCAACTAGGTCAAATGTGAGACACAATACATATTTCTACTAGATTCCCCTTTCAGTTTGATTTTAGCACTGTTTCTTGCTAGTAGTATTTTTATTACCATGTTATCTCCAAGAATGTTGACGGAGCTTTGCCACCAGCCATATAAACTGCTATTTTTGCTGCTGACTTCCAGGGGGAAAATGTAAGTTTAATGCACCAGTTCTTATGCATTTCTACAAAAATGACTGACAACAGCTTCAGAGCCAAGAGCTTTGGATAATTTCTTCTCCACTATACATATAGCAATATTATTTATTTAATTAATTAATTTAGGTAATTTGTATCCCGCCTTTCCCCTTCCAAGGGCCCAAGGCAGCTGACAGCATTTATAAAATACAAGCATTAGTCCCCTTGATGAGATAGGGCAGGATATAAAGAAAGATGATGATGATGATTATTATTGCTACTTCTACACAAACAAAAGAATATAGTAGATATAAAAATTCTAAGGTATGTTAACAAGAGCCTAAAGGGGTAGTATTTTTTTTAATTTTTGCTTCATTTATGTTGTGATTGAGCCTCCAGCTGCTACTGATAGTAGTGATTCAGAAGACTCTGATGGCTCAGCATCTGGGGAGAGTATGGAACTGCGTGGGGCTGTTTGTAACAGGAGTACTGGTGTTTGCAGAAAGAGGCTTACTCATGAGTCAAGTGAGTCAAGTGAAGAGGATCACTTGCAACTCAAGAGAGTCAAGCAAATAATTACAGCACCTACAGACTCTGAGACATTTGAGGGATGCTCTGGGAATGATGGGAGTCAGAGTACAGAGGACATTTCTACTGAAATGACCTTGGCCTGGCTCCTGGATTAAGTCTGTCCTACCTTCTTGGACAACCCTTTGATGACTTCAATGCTGATGACCTTGGATTGATTCTGACGACGACATCTTCTCTGCTGCCCTCAGCGTGTCTTTCTCTGTTCGTTTTGCTTTGATTTTGCTAAAGAGTTTTTGGCGTTTTGAATGCAGGGTTTTCTCCCTGTTTGTTTTCATGCCAGTTAAGGCTTCCTTTTGTTAGCATTTTCACTGACCATTAAGTGCTTTTGTTTTGCAAATACTTATCTCCAGAGACTCTGTGAATATTAAAACAAACTATTTACACTTCAGTTGGGTTTGGCTCACTGAACTGGAGTCTGCTGCGACAATTTATACCCCACCTTTCTCACCCCCCTGCAGGGGAACTAAAGGCGGCTTACAACTCCAACAAGATTCAATGCCATTTAAAACATTACCATAAAACATGTCCCATCAATTAAACAATTAAAACAGTTAAGCAAATAAAACATATAGAGTAGTAACAGATTAAAAACATATAAAGTGCATGATACCATTCATCCATAATCCTTGCTCATAATCCTTATTCAGGCTGTGTTGAAATCCGTAATAGTTTATTCTTCAAACTCTTGTATGCAGAGTCAGGCCTTCATTTTTTAAATGAAAATCAGAAGAGTTGGGGCCTGTCTGATGTCGCTGGGGAGGGAGTTCCAAAGCTGGGGGGGCCACCACTAAGAAGGCCCTGTCACTCATCCCCACCAATCACACTTGCAAATAAGGTGGGACTGATAGCAGGGCCTCCCCAGCCAATCTTAAAGCTCTAGTAGTGGATTTTGTTTTTGAATTTTTTGTGATAAGATATACATATGAAAGGGTTAGTATTATGCCTAACAATAGGGTGCATTTAGGAATTAAGAACCAAGCACATAAACTGACATACAAGGTCAAGAGCAATGGGCTAAGAGGGTTAGTACAACCCCGGGTTAGTTTCTGGAAGATGGCAAGAGACAATTTCTCAGCCATTCCTCCCAAAATAATTGGCAAGGAATCGGCTTTTCCTGCATGGCAGGGAGTTGGGCTGGATGCTCCACGTGGTCTTTTCCAACTCAATTATTCTATGGATTTATGACAGCCAGAATAGGGGGGAGGAGATGTGATCAGATAAGGAAGTTGAATCTGAACCATTTAAGGCTTAAAGACTGTCTGGATATGCCTGATGTTCTGTGGCACTGGTGAGCAGGATACTGCAGAATGATGTGAGCATCCCATTCTCCAGGGAACACCAGCGTGAGGAGTAGTGCATACCTCTATTGTACCTTTGTTGTAGCCCTGCTCCATGGTAGGAAGGGTGGGTCATGTCATCTTTTAGCACTCTGCTAGTTAGTATCACAGAATGCTGTCACTTCAGATGGCTTACTACTGGTTTTCAAGGTGAGCTCCAGCAGTCAAACCAGGAGATTAACAATAGCATAGCTATGCCTATAAAGGAGATATCTGCATTTTTGTTTTATTAAAGGAAATTATAGTTCTTGCATAAGAAGCCAACCACCTATGATGTTATCAGAAGCCATCAATACATCTCACGTTTTGACTCTAAAATCTCAGGTTCCAGGATGCATATGAAATGAAAAATATAACTTGGAAGGAAGATACTTACTTCCATCATAACCTTTCTTCACATCAAAGGAGAAGATTAAGATCCCAAGAGAACTGCCATTACAGTTTACAGCATTTCTAAATCAAAGCCTCTTTCCTTTATGAATGCTTTGTTTTTAAAACAACCCCCCTGATATTTTTTAAGAGGAGTGGAGTAAACCCAGACTGGTTAATTAATTCCTAGGTTTCAGTAAATGACAAGATATTTAGTTTCCTGCATCTAAAAATAATGGAAAAATGAATTGTTTTGGAGAAAGCAAGAACAAGAAAAATGCACCTCCGGGCCAAGATCACAGGCATGCCGTGTTATAGCCTAAAGCTATGTTAACCGCAGAGTTACAGAATACTTATAAAATCCTGGATGTGCTTCACCTCTAATGGTTACAGGGTTTTAGAAAGAGGACTATGTCTCTCAGCTTGACATGCAAACTCCCTGGAAAGGAGCTCTAGGTTTGTATCTTCTGCTTGAAAATGGCAGCACTTCTATGTAAATGCCAAATGACATTAGGGATAAAAGCACAGCTTTTCCCCTCAACTGGGACTCAAGACTGAAGAAAAAAATAGGGGGAAAATCACACAAAAATGTGTGATTGAAACTTTTAAAGCTAACAATAAAATCAAAACCATTTAAAATAAGGAAAGCAACCCACTTATCTGTGGGCTTGATAACCATGGTTTCACTTAACCACACTCCAGAAAATATTGCCTCCCAGAAGTCCTTGTAGGCCTCACTAGGGCCCCTTCCACACAGCTGTATAAAATCCACATTGAACTGGATTATATGGCAATGTGGACTCAGATAATCCAGTTCAAAGCATATATTGTGGATTATCTGCCTTGATATTCTGGGTTATATGACTGTGTGGAAGGGTTCTATGTCCTCCGGTGCTATGCTATGCTATGCTATGTTTGTTTGTTTATTTATTTATATCATTTATATTCCACCCTTCTCACCCCACAGGGGACCCAGCGCAGATCACAATGCACATATACAGGCAAACATTCAATGCCCTTTGACATACAAACATGTATAGACAAGACACTCAGAGGCAATTAAACATTTCAGCTTCTGGCCAAAAGGGGGAGCTGTCGCACTCCTTCACTCCTCTGCACACTTCCTGGAGAGCTATGGCCTTGTAATATAGTTAAATTAGCCTCCCCACAACATGGTACCTAAATTTCCTACTTGACAGATGTAACTGGTTGCAGAGGTCGACAACGAGCTACACAGATAGTCGAGCACTCACCTCGACCTGGGCAGACCTTGAACTCATGAACTTCTGGTCAGTAGAGATCTACTGTTTCCAGCCCAGGTATAAGAGGAATATAGGGTTCAGTATTATTTACCACTTCAGATATCCACAGGGAGTCTTGGAATGTATCTCCAACAGAAACAGGGGTCATACTGTACAGCACACTTTAAAAAACCCCATTCTTTTGGGGGACAATAAATCCCTGAAAAAAGGAGGAGCTGCCTTAGCCTTTCTAGGAAGGGAATTCCAGCATCTAGGAGCAATCTTGATGAAGACCAAATATGTCTGTGGTTGTGATGGTGTTTTATGAAATGCCTTCCTGCTAAAGCATGGACTTTGGGGAGATGCACATGAGAAGATGCATTCCTTTATGTGTGAATAAATGGGGTTGAATCAATGTATGGAATTATTTGCACAAGGCGACAACATAGAAAAGCCTATCAGCAATTCTCCTATTGGCTGTTTTTAAATCATGGTAATCAATACGCAAAGCTAAAACAGCAGAGGTAAGAATAGTAGTGTAGTGGTTAATTTTTTGAAAAACCAGAAGGCACAATACCACCCCCAAGAATGTATAGGCATGGTCTCAGAGCAGTTTCAAAAATATGATCTTCAATATATTTTGGGTTTAGGCTTTTTTTTGTATCAGGAGCAACTTGAAAAACTGCAAGTCGCTTCTGGTGTGAGAGAATTGGCCGTTTGCAATGACATTGCCCAGGGGTTGCCCAGATGTTTGGCCATCATTGTGGGAGGAAAAAGAGACCAAGGGCAAGGTGGATGGATGGTATCCTTGAAGTGACTGGTTTGACCTTGAAGGAGCTTGGGGGGGGGGGGGGGTTGATGGTCCATGAGGTCACAAATAGTCGGAAGCGATTGAACGAATGAACAACAACATAGTTTTCACATAACTTCAGGAAAACAAAAGATTTCTGCAGACTTCTGAAGAGGGTTTTAAAAAGCTTTTTGTGAAGTCTTTGGGGAAAATTATTTGTTACAGAGGTGCACATCATTTTTCTGCACACAAAACAAGGTTTTCTATACAAAGGGCACTGATCCCTGTGCAGGGTTTTGCACAGGAAAATCTCATATATTTCTGCACACACAAATTGCATTGAAAGACTGCACAAAATTTGAAGAAACTCATCACTACTCAGTTCTTCTCCATAGGGTTTCCTCAAGAACTGGAAATCCATTATTCTGCTTGGAAATGAATAGAAATGAATCTTGTTGCCTTCCCTAGGATTCATGCCATTAATTATTACCCCTTTCTGTCTCTCAGTGATGGATTATGCTGTTAAGTCTTTGAATGTTTCAAGTGCAGGATTTTGAGACTTAATTTTAAACATTTGAATAGACAAGTATTATGATGATGCTTTCTATTTTGGTGTGTGTTTTAGTATGACAATGTTGCATTGCAAACTACTGTAAGATAACTTTGAGTATTCCGAACAGTCTGTGCATTGATTAATAATAATATGCATTGATTAATAATACATAAGCAAGCTGGCAACCTCTTCATCATAATTCTAAAATGTTTTCTCATCCACAAACTCTACAGGGGAAAATCACAACAGATTATTGGTGAACATAAGGCAAAAGAAAACATAGGGATGAACCAAAGCACAGGAGTATAATTTTGAGGACTGATAAACAACAGGGAAAATGCAGGACACGGGCAGGAATAAGGAATGCTTTAATGCAGGATGCAGAACACATGGTCATCATTTTTTTTTTAAAAAATGGAAATAATACGATTCTTTTGAGGTAACAAAGCAGGTTTCCTGACAGTCAGCCCTCCCGCCTCAAGCCAGAAGAAATCATAGACCACTGAAAATTCAGGGCATTTTTTTCCTGTGTATTGCATATATCAAAGTATTCTACAGGAATTTTTCTTTGTAGAACGTAACCTTGTTTTCTACACAGAAAATACGTTTACTGCAGGGGTGCCCACACTTTTTCAGCATGGGAGCTACCATATGAAGAACCAAGTTTAAAAGATTACCTGGTGCATGCGTTAGCGCGCGCTACTGCTCCTGCCTTCTGTCCGCGCTGGGCTTCTTTCTTCCCTGCCCACGAACGCTCTCTTCATCTCCTCACCGCTGCGTTCACCAAGCAGGAAGTCCCCATCCCATCCTGCTTCCTGCATGCGCAGCAGGCCCCTCCCACACACACAGCAGGAAGCGCGCTCCTGCTATGTGCGTGGGAGGGGCCTGCTGTGCACGCAGGAAGCAGGACGGAATGGGAACTTCCTGCTTCACCTGCCATGCACACAGCAGGAGTGCGCTTCCTGCTGCATGCGTGGGAGGGTCCTGCTGCACCGCAAGAAGCAGGATGGGATGGGAGCTTCCTGCTTCACCTCCCACGCACGCAGCAGGAGCGCGCTGCTGCACACGCAGGAAGCAGGGCGGGATAGGGACTTCCTGCTTCACCTCCCATGCATGCAGCAACAAGGAGGAAGGCAGTGAAGACATTGAGAGAGAGTGTGCTCGCAGGCAAGCAGGAGCCCCTTCCCGGGGGGGGGTGCGGCGACACATGCGCGCGCACACTTCAGAATCGCCCCATCCGGCTGGGATCGACTTCCTATGGCCTTGGGATCGACTAGTTGATCGCGAACTTCCTGAGCACCCCTGTGTCACACCTCAAGGGCCTCAGGTATCACTTTTGCTTGAGCGAGACTATAGTCAAGGCGGCAACAAGGTGCTGCCCAAGCCAGCTTGCTTCACTCTCAAACCTTGCCCTGGGCCTCCCGATCTTTCCCGTGAGAAACCAGGGATGAATGCATAACATAGGCAGCTCAAGGTTATACCATCTAGCCTCCCTGATAGCAAGGCGCTTAGAAGGAGCTGAGAGATCGCCTCCCTTTTGTCCAGATGGTAGCCACTAATGAGCTGTGCATACCAGAAAGGCTGAGGTAACATAACATATAGACAATCATCAATCATAGAGCTGTGACACTCGACGTCCCTACATCAAAGCCAGGGAATACTATAATTGCCAAGAGATGCCCATTGCAAGTATCTCGTACCAACGCCACGCTAAGGAGATGCTACTGGGAAAGAGGCCACATCGGGCCTCCCAGCCAAGCTTGTGCCAGCCAGCCTACGCCGGGCTGACTTGATCCAGTGTCGTGCCTCGTTCCTGTTCGTCGTCGAGACCCTGTGATTGATCCTGAAAAGACTTTGTTTGTATTGGACTCTTTGCCTTTAAGCAAACCAACCCAGCCTTATTTACTCCGGCTGGGATCCTTTGAGAGACTTTCCTTGCATCCGGCTTGTGTTCCCGTTTTCCTCCGCTTGTGATCCTGTTGCCACGGATCACCCTATCCTGCTACTTCCTGACTTTGGCTGCTATTTGGAGTCACTATAAGGATTGCCTCCAAACCTTTTACTAAACTCATTAATCAATAAAACTTGTTGTACCTCAGCTGTTGTGTGGTTTATCCAGGGAGGTCAGGCCCCAAGGCTCCAGGGGGTGACACCCTGGTTTACTGCATCAAAAATGTGGGGTTTGCACAAGAAAATATGTGATTTTTCTCTGAAAAATAATTCTGGTACAACACTTTGGAATATTTGAATATGGGGTTGTTTGCTTTCTACCAACTCAAGGAGAAAGCTAATTATTTGTCTCAAAAGTAGGTATTTACATCCCGACTCTCACCATTACTTATTATTGACTTTACTGGGCAAAACCGATTGGAGCTGTATATCTAGAAGAATACAACTTCTGCATCCAGTCTTAAGAGCTGCAAAAATGGACGAAAGTAAAAGAGAAATGTTTGAATGGTGGCATAGAGTGTATGACTGTGTCACTATTTGAACTGTTGAAACTGTATTGGAGAAGAATCCAATAATTATTGAGCTTTTTAAATTATAGAAATATGAGTGTTACAAGGATTGATAAGGGTATGGCCCTAAATATTTCCAGATGAAGGATGTGTTAAGTATTTTCACCCAAAATAAAAAGGCAACCAAGTAAACCTTTGCTTGATATAACATGGGCTGGACTGCACTAGTGGCTGTTTTTTATGATGAAAGAATGATACTTTACAGTGATTGTTCAGCCTTATACATTGAATAATTTCCTTATATTAAAAAAAGCTCAACTACCTCATTTTTCTCTCCTAGTATGAATAGTGTCAAGAGAAAAAGGAGCACACAAACAAGGTCCAGTAAAGAATGGACATAATTAAATTGGAAGATCTTGAGGAATGTAATGAGATAATAGAAAAGTAGTAAGATAATAATTTTAGCTCCAGTGAGCAGCTAAAACACTGTTATTTCAAATGGTATTTCATGTTTGAAATGGCTCTTTTTTTAATGATTTCCAGATTGTATATTAGGATTGTTTTCAGTCTTTAAAAAAGTTTTTAATTATGGGTTTGGTTTTCCCCCCCAAAAAAAATGTATATGGTATTAATTTATTTTTATTCATTCTCTTGTGAAGCATTGTGGTCTGGAAAAAGACAGAGAAATACAAGAAAGAAAGAGAAAGAAAGAAAGAAGGAAGGAAGAAAGGAAGGAAGGAACGATCGTTCTAGGTGTTTGGTCATCATCTTACCACTGATCATTTGTGAACAATTTCACTATGAGGTTATAACCATGCTTTATAAAAATCACACGAATGTGTCTCTTTCCTAATATTTCCCGAAAGTTCTGAGAAGTGTGGAATAGAAGAGATAGAAGATTACCCTGTTCATTCCACCATAATTGCCTCATTAGTATCTTGTTATGAATCTCACTCTCACACCACCACCGTCATCCTATTTCTTCCTCTTTCAATGCATGTTTTCCATCAAGACACTCTCTTTCTTCTATCATATAATAGTAAAGTTAAACCACATGCTCATTAGCTTCCCATCAATTACTTTAAAGCCCACAGAATTTCTAGAACTGACAGTTTTCCATCAGATGATCTGCAGTGATGTTCTTGGCTTTGGTACAAACAACATTATCTTGTCAGTTAATTTTTTTGGCTGACTTTCCCCATATCTGTTCCTTTAATTAACTGATTATCTCTAATTTACTGGGCAAATGACTATCATCATAGCAAAATTATAATATACAATAATGGCCGGTCTCGCCTGGATCTGTTAGGTAGGCAGGCACACAAAGAGCTTCCAAAAATGTACTCACCAACCCTAACTGTTGCTTGCTGTTACATAAGCTCCGGTGTATTTATTTCCTAAGCTTTTTAAAAGATGTTCTCTTTTTAGCCATGTCCAGACTTTCATTCAACCTTGCCAAACTCCTTTCCTTTGTTTAAACACATAGACTCAATCTCCCCATAAGAAACCCATGTTACCTGGCATTTGGTTTACTATCTTAGCAGTAGCTCTATATACGGAGGAGGAAGAAAGGGATTTCATATCTCTTTCACAGGCGCAACAAGTTATGGAGGGAGATAAGATGTTGATCAAGCCTTTTGAACATCTAGAATGAACTGTGGAAAGAGAAAGGGAAGAGCTGTGATCTTCAACAGCTCTGATTACAATCTGAATTTAAGAAGAACTCAAGAGTGTCATAATTTTCACTCTTTGATCTTTCCTCAGAATTAGAGAAGTTGCCTTCTGGACCATTGTTTCCAGAATCCAAGAACCAGAAATTCCATTGAGGGTCCTATGAGTTGTAAACCAACCATACCTTTTCAAACACTATATTGAAAACTCCTTTTTTTAAAAAAAGAAAAAAAGAAATTCACTCATGTAAATTCATGATATTTCCTTCTAAAATAGATATATTGAATCAATTACTGAATGATTACTCAATATTTATGTAAATCTATTGATTTACTGCCTTTATTATAGTTGTGATTAGTAACTGAATGTTTATACAGAACAACAGCGAGCATTCTTCACATCTATATTTATTTGCATGGTTGACTAGACCAGTGTTTCTCAACCAGTGTGCCATGGCACACTAGTGTGCCGTGAGCGATTATCAGGTGTGCCGCGAGAAAAGCTCTCTGCCCCTTTTCCTTCCCCCCTCCTCCTGCCAAACTCCTGCTGCTTGGAGGAAGGGCCAGGCGGCGGCGAAGAAAAAGAAGAAGGGACCGGGCGCCGCCTCCTTTGGCCGTTCCCCAACCAGCCTCCAATCCGCCATGACTCTCACCCCTTGCTTGTTGAAGCCACGCGTGGAGGAGCCCCCTGCCTAATGAAGCCCGTCCACTGCTCATGCTCCTCCTCTGTGGGAGAGCTGAAGCCGGGAGGGAGGCGGGGGCATGACGCAGCCTGGCTCCGCCCCTTTCCCTGGCTTCAGCACTCCCACAGCTTTGCCAGCCTTGAGGGGGCAGTGCCAAGCCAGTGGTGGCAGAGCCAGCACAATGCTGCCTTGGCACTGCCCTCTCAAAGCTGGCAAAGCTGTGGGAGAACTGAAGCCAGGGGGAGGGGGCAGGGCATGGTGCTGCCTGACTCTGCCCCTCCCCGGCTTCAGCACTCCCACAGCTTTGCCAGCCTTGAGGGGGCAGTGCCAAGCCAGTGGTGGCAGAGCCAGCACAATGCTGGCTTGGCATTGCCCCCTCAAGGCTGGTGAAGTTATGGGAGAACTGAAGCCGGGGGGAGGGGGCGGGGCATGGTGTGGCCTGGCTCCTCCCCCTCTCCAGCTTTGGCACTCCTAGCAGGTCACCATCCCCCAGCCATTCTTTTTTTTATAATTGTTTTTTATTGTGCATTTTCCATATATTCAGTGTGTAAGGTACCGGGGAGGTCAGAGGTCAAGCGGGGGAGAGGGAGGGGGCATATCAAAGATTTTGAGGGTCCATTCTTCACTATCTGGAACCGAATTCATCTTCCAGTGCCTTGCGAGTACTATACGAGCACAGGTGCTTATGATAAAGAAGATTTTCTCTTGATTTTCATTCAGGAGCGGGTTTGATATGCCGAGCAGATAGTGTTGGGGTTCTCTCTTGAATTTTACTTTTAATATTTTTTGTGTTTCCTTGTGTATGTCTATCCAGTATTTTGTTACTTTTGTGCAACTCCACCATTGATGGAGATATGTTCCTACCTCCCTATTACATTTCCAGCATCTATCTGATATGCTTTTATTGAATTTTGCTAATTTCGCTGGATAGAGATGCCACCGGAATTGCATTTTGAGCCAGTTTTCCCTTATTTCTGTTGTTGTGGTGTATTTTAATTTTTCTCGCCAAATTTCTTCCTATTGTTGGTATAAGATCGAGTGGCCTAGGTCTCTGGCCCATTTGGTGTGACATTCCTTTATCATTTCGTCCTCTGTAAGGTAAGGCAGGGCTGCCCTCTGTCCCCTCTAATCTTCGTCCTGGTAATGGAAACCATTGTAAGGGACATCAATCAGGACAAGGAATTAAAGAGAACCAAAGTGCTGACACAGAAATATAAATGTAGGCTATATGCAGATGACATTGTATGCATAATTGAAGATCCTCTTTCCAGCATAGAGAAATGGCTACAAAAATTTGAGATTTTTGGACAATTGGCAGGGTTTAAATTAAACAAGCAAAAAACCAAACTCTTAACAAAACATCTAAATGAGAAAGAAAAAAATCAAATTCAAACAATATCCGGAGTACAAATTGGAAAAAAAGTAAAATACTTAGGGGTAAACCTGACAGCCAACAATATACATCTTCTCCAAAACAATTATGACCTGACGTGGAGAAATATACAAAAAGATCTAGATAAATGGAGGCACTTAAAAATATCTCTGCTGGGAAGAATAGCAACGATCAAAATGTCGGTCCTACCGAAGTTACTATTTCTGTTCCAGACAGTTCCCATTATTAGGACAGATCATTTATTTAAGAAATGGAACTCAGAGATATGGAAATTTATCTGGGAAAACAAAAAACCACGCATTAGCATCAAATTACTAACGGACGAGAGGAGTAGAGGAGGCATGGACCTACTGGACCTCAAATTATATTATGAGGCATGCAACTTGGTTGCGATAAAGGAATGGGCACTGTTGGAGAACCAAAATTTGCTAACGCTGGAAGGGCACGACCTAAGGGCGGGCTGGCACGCGTACCTGGGGTATAACAGGAGTAAAGTGGAAAAAAACTTTACACATCATTATATCAGGTCAGCATTGTTAAAAACCTGGGAAAAACACAAACAAAGGCTGTGCAGGCTCATCCCTTTGTGGTTATCACCGGTCGAGGCATTCCACAAAAAAGAACTAGCTAAAAATAAGTGGATTACATATAGACAAATTCTGAAGAAACAAAATAATACGTGGACCATCAAAACCATGGACGAGCTGAGAAAGGAAAGCCAAACACTGTCTTGGTTTCAATATCACCAAATAAAACAGAGGTTTAAAGAAGATCAGAAAATAGGATTTAGTGAGGATAAGATATGGGCCTTGGCAATGGTAAAGAAAAAGAAAAATATAAGTTATCTGTATCCCCCAGCCATTCTTTACTGTGTTACAGTGTCATTTTGGTTGGTGGTATGCCCCCAGATTTTTTTAATGTTAAAAGTGTGCCACGGCTCAAAAAAGGTTGGGAAACACTGGACTAGACACATATGACATCTGTCAAGACAAACACCTAAATCCAACTCTTAGTCTCATCTAACATAGATGCATAACTTACATAAATGTTGACTTATCAAGTCCCCATTGTTTTATTAATCTACATAGAAACTCTGAATAATTAATGCCATATTTTAGGAAAATGGAAACCCAATCTTCAGTTGGATTGATTAAAGGGGGTTGTAGGTATCATAATAGAAAGATGACCCATGCAGTCCTTGCTTTGTAATGTCTTTTTCATTATTTTTAGAATTTCCAAAATACAATATCTGAACTGGCCACGAAGGTGAGACAAAAAGCATCTTCCTGTAAATTTGGTTGGTATAACAGGACCCCATTCATAATCCATAATTTAGTAGTGAATTATCTTTATAGACTTCTGTCACAGTGATGACTAATGACTCCTTAAGTAATGAATAAAGTACATCCAACAGCTTCTGGAACAACAGGACCCCTCTTAGCAAATCTTGCTTAGTGGGAGGGAGGTTGACTTCTTGCTTGATTTAGAGCAGAAGAGAGGAGAAAAGACCACTTAGGTGACACCAGTGGGTAGATGGTGAACAGGTAAGTGCATAACGCTAGGAGCTAGTTCCACCTGAGTTGTCGTGTTATGCCAAGTCCCACTTAAACGATTCACACAATATTCAAATAAAGTCTCAAATATATAATCAGCCCAGGGCTAAGTCCTTGGGGTTTAGTATTAAAGTGCATACCAGCTGCTGAAAGTGAGACAAGATCCAAATTCCAAGTCCAGATACTGTGGTCATGCCAAGAGAGCCAACAAAGTTGGTCAGGTCGAAGATAACAGAGGCCAAGGTTGAAGGCAAAATCCACACACAGACATTAAGATACAGTCCAGATTCAAGACAGCCAAATCATCCAAAGTGTCTATAGAGTTTTTTTTAATGAAGAAAGACGTTGCCTCCAGCAACAGGACTGCAAACTTGAGAACCTTTTATTCAATGTCCTCAGGTGTTGCTTGTGAAGAGCCCTTTTCTCTGCTAATCACACAGACCTATGATTAGCAGCATGCACCAGTCTAAATTGTAAAAGGGATGGAGCACTTAACCCTTCCTTATCCTTATCTGATGTAGTGGCCTCTACTTGATCCTTTTGCTGTGAAGCGGTAGAGTCTGTTGAAGGCTCTTTTCCTGCACTGACTAAGGTCAGCTAAGAGGGCTGCTGGGGCTCCAAATCCAACACTGGACCTTCTAACAATCCTTCAGCCTCACTGTCCAAACGGTCTAGGACACAGGTATTCTCACCAAATAACTCCCCTTTCAGGGGCTTCAACATGGTTTGGAAAGGGGAAAATTTGTACAGATCAACCATGACCCTTATAAATTATTTTGTAAGCATGCAGCATACTTTATGGTTATCAATAGCAAGATATTTGTTAATACTTTTTTTTAAAAAAATGATTGCAGTACCTATCTTCTAATGTTTTTGTTCTGGAATAATTGTTTTATACGTTCAATCTAATCATTTTAATGTATTTCCCACATTTACTCAGAATGTTTTTCCTCTTCCCTGTATAAGTGTATGTATGAATCTGTGTGACTGTAGCTCTATCTATATATCCATATATCTTTATCTCTATACATCCATTACTTTCTGGAGAATAGATGGGATCACATTTTAAATCCTGTCAATACATTCCACCATTCATAACAAAATGAAGTCTTATTATAGACCTTATCTCTGTTAGCCGGCATTTTGACACTTTTTTCCTCCTGTTTTCATTGTGGCAAGCTATTAGAATGCTGCTTTGCTTTGTGTATGTGACTGCACATAACTTTGCAAAGTTGTCATTCTTCTCAATGTAAACTGTTTTATGGCATTTCATATGAGCAAAGCTACAAACAAATAAATTGCATTTACTGTATAATCACTGAAAAATACACCTCCAGCGTGCTTCATTGCCTAAATAGAACTTTATGCTAGTGTTTTAAAGGCTGATTTTATGTTTGCATCTCCTGAATTAATATTTCTTTATGCCAGCAATTATTTGCACAAGCACTATTTTGCTTAAAGAAATACCTTTCAATTTCCTATGCAACAGTTTTGAGAAAGGAATTATTCTTTCTATAGATTTATAATGTTCTTCTTTATTAATGCTGTTGTATTGGTAAGGGGAAAATTATGCATCATTTTTAGCTTTTAAATATTAACTAAGTGCAACAATGATTTAACATTACAGCATCACCTCTTATCCAAGGTGAATACGTTCTTCACCAGAGCATGGTTACTTTTCTGGGAATTTGCTAGGTCCTCCAACATGACTCTGTGGTAACTTCATGGAGAAGTATGCCATAGAATCATTCACAGAACCTAGCAAATTCCTAGAGAGACAATTTTCTCTTGCGCATTGCTAAGTAAAACCATGGATATGGGTTCCCCAATTATGGATGTCTTATTGTATTAACATTGGGAAGGCCATTAGAACTTGTTAGATAGATTTAATAATGGCCCTTGAAAGTAATAACGAATTCAAACCAAGCCAAATAAATATCCAACACCAAGTGTTGACAACTACTGTGTATCTGGGGATCAGTTCTTTACCCTAGAGATCTTATGGGACTGTATTGACTACCAAAAATTGAATAGGATCCTCCTATTACCACTGAATAGTCAACACATAGGTAAATCTTATTGATTCAATGATTTTTCTATAATTAGGACTTAGGTTGAAAACTGCTGGGACTCCTTTTCACTTTGGACTTTCTTGGGAAGAGTACAATTATGGGGATTGTCATAATAAATTGTTGGACATCCACGTTCATCCTGACAAATCGGATATCTTTGTAGTAATGACATAACCTTAGGTGAACTAATGTAAAGCAATCTTCACTCACCCTGATAACTAGGGGCCCTTTCACATAGCCCTGTATCCCAGAATATCAAGGCAGAAAATCCCACATTATCTGAGTGTGGACTGAGATAATCCAGTTCAAAGCAAATATTGTGGGATTTCCTGCCTTTATATTACTGGGATATAGGGCTGTGTGGAAGGGTGCTAGGTGTAAGAGATCGGATAACTCTAACAGCCCTTCCACGCAGTCATATAACCTAGAATATCAAGCCATAAAATCTCACAATACCTGCTTTTGAATTGGGTTATCTGACTCCACACTGCCATATATCCCAGTTCAAAGCAGATAATGTGGGATCTGATTCAGCTGTATTGAAGGGGTCTAAGACTGAGATGGAGGAGTCACACCTTCCATTGGATCATGAGATACACTGTAAGAAAATAATTTCAGAGACAATTATGATTCTGTCAAAGTTAAAATTAGTGGATGTCTTTCAATGGATTAGGACAACAAAAGATGTTAAATAAGAAAATTAGCATCAAAACTGAGGAATTCCATAAATTGATAATTAAAGGATAAAGAACGCCCCTGTAAATTGACATGAAAATTATGGCATAAAAATAGAATCCTAAAGTAATAGAATAATAAAGGTAAAAGAGACCACATGGACCATCTAGTCCATCCCCCTGGCATGCAGGAAAAGTACAATCAAAGCACCAAAGACAGTCTAAGGGTAGATCATATCTCAGTTTAGCAGTTGTGTTGATGTCCCTGGGGCAATGTACATTCATTATGAAGTCTGACCTTTTTCACCTTTACTTTCTTCCCTCTTACTCTACTGCAAAAAAAAGTAATTTTCACATTTCAGGGGTAGTCTCTGGGCACATCTACACTGTAGAATTAATGCAGTTTGGCACCACTTTTACTGCCATGACTCAGTGCTATGAAATCATGGGAGTTGTATTTTTACTAGTGTTTAAGCCTCCTCTGCCAAAGCTTAAAGCAATCTACCATTTGATGAGTTCCCAGGTCTCACCGGACTACAAATCCCAGGATTCCATAACATTGAGCTGTGACAATTCAAGGACATAGATCACTGATTCTCAAAGTGGGTGGTACCACCCCCTGGTAGGCGGTGAGGCAATCCAAGGGGGCGGTGGGAGGCTCAGGGGAATTTGGGGGATGGTGAACCCCTTTAAGGGGCGATGAACGATTGGCCATTTAGGAGGGCTCACGCGGCCCTCTTCTTTGGCCCCGCCCACTTCGCTTTGACCTGCATATTCGATATTTGGATTAGAATTTGTAAGAGTAGCAAAATTATTTATAAGTAGCAACGAAAATATGGTTGGGGGTCACCACAACATGAGGAACCTTATTTAGGGGTCATGGCATTAGAAAGGGCGAGAACCACTGCATTAATATACATATCTTTCTGTTTAATTGCTATTAAATTAAAAATAATAATTTCAAGGGGGACGGTGGGTAAAAAAATTTCTGTTTGGGAACCACTGGCGTAGATGCACCCTCTGTTTCAGAGTGTAGTCTTCTTGCTATAGAGGCCTAAGACACCTATACTTCCACTGGGCCACTATTTTTCTCTGATTTTCCCTAGACCTAAGATTTTCTACTAAGTCCCTTCACTCTTCTATTTCTACCTTCTCTGATGAGTTACCAACTGTTGCATATCCACCAATGCCAAAGAGCATTTGCCATTGGTACTGACAACACGAGGAAACAGGCTGTTTATGTAGGGGTAAGAACACAAAGTGAATATTCACTCCAGAGGACATAGTGAGAATTCAATAGAGTCTTCTATGTAGCCCACACATGTCAATTTGTCATGCCAGCTGACAAATTGCATATGTTCTCCCTTTTCTCCCCTCTCCCCCACTGACTTGTTTTTTAATTATTATTTTCCCCCATTCATCCCTGATTTAAATAATTTCCCTTCTGTGGTCCCTTCTAGATTTTTGGCTTTCTCTTTCAGGGAAATTCAAAACCTTTTGGGTCCTGACAACAGTGTCAGCCTTATCAGAAGCCTTCACAGCATCTCTGCACCACCTGCTTATTAAGATTTGGTATTTCAGCTTTAATATATATTCCTCTCCTGATTTCTAATCAACCCAACAGGGTACAATATACGATCTCTCCAATATCACATTTTTGGTGGGACCTGGGTGGGATGATACACAACTAATGAGGTCCTAGTCATGTAGACATACTGGATTCTGAAGGCATACTGATTTCATTATATCTCACTGATATATAGAATATCTTTTTTAGAGTCTGTTTTACTATTACAATCGCCCCCTGTATCTATGGATTCTGTATCCACAGATTCAACCAGCCACCATCTGAAAATGTTTTTTAAAAATAATTCCAGAAAGCAAAAGCTCACCATTTTACTACCCATTGTATATAATGGCAATTGTGCATCCATGAATTTCGGTATCCATGGAACCAAATCCTAGTGGATACCAAGAACTCACTGTATAATGAACTGGTCATTTTAATTCATTTGAGTTAGAGAGACAATTTCTTGCTCTTACCCTTACATAAACAGCCTGTTGCCTCAAGTTGTCAGTACCAATGGCAAATACTATTTTACATAAACAGTCTCAAAGTAGGAACTCTTGTGCCAGCAGGACTGAAGACTGACAGGTCGCAGGTTCGATTCCGGAGAGAGCACGGATGAGCTCCCTCTGTGAGCTCTGGCCCCCTTGTGGGGACATGGGAGAAGCCTCCCACAAGGATGGTAAAATATCAAAACATTCTGGTGTCCCCTGGGCAATGTCCTTGCAGACGGCCAATTCTCTCACACCAGAAGCAATTTGCAGTTTCTCAAGTCGCTCCTCACATGAAAAAAAAGACTCAAAATTTGTGACACCATTGAAATGCATCACAATTATGGAATCCATCTTGCAGAACTGCAGAACACAAAATGCCTTATGTTGAGGGGTTGCACTTGCCACCTTGCGACCCACTCAGTGTCCTGTGTCATATATGGTTTATTTTATTGTAATTTTTATATTGGTTGTAGTATTTTGTAGTTGATGTTTTATGTAATTGATTATGTTGTTCTGATTGTTTTGATTGTGTTGTTGTGTTGATGGGCTTGGCCTCACGTAAGCCGCCCCGAGTCCTCATTGGGGAGATGGTGGCAGGGTACAAATAAATATTATTATTATTATTATTATTACTGTGTCTAGGACTTGTTTATGCATTGGTAGAGGCATCCAGTGGTAACTATTTGAAACTATATGCCCTACCCTTTCAAGCGGTAAAAGTTTCATTCATAGGCAGTTTGTAGTTGCAGAGATATAGTGATTGCTAATCAGGTCCATCTTTTTGAAATACACTGTGTATCTTGAATATAAGAGCTAGTATGGTGCTATCATTTGAATGCTAGACTAGATTCGGGTATCAAGCCATTTAGAGTAGTAGATGGGATGATAATGAAGTTGAAAAGCAGTTGTGGGAATGGGTTTCTAAAATCTTTTTTTCCTGAAGCAGACTAAACACCTGCTGAGTCCACAATCCTAATTCCTACAATGGCGATTCTATAGGAAGCCCACAAAAAGGACACCATTCTGGTCCCAGAGTTATCACTGGATAAGATTATTCCTTTGGAATTTGACTTTCCACTTGGCAATGGAGACCTACTTGATAATCTTAGGCAAGACACTCAGCCTTACAGAATGGCAATAACAAGTCTTCTTTGAATAAAAATAGCCATGTAAATCTCATGAATGAGTCACTCTAAGCCATAATTCACTCAAAAGCACATAATAACAATTACACTTTAAATAGCATGCCATCATAAAACCACATTTTTAAATGGAGGCGGAGGAAGAGGAGGAGGAAGAGGAGGAGGTGATAACGGAGAGGAAGAAGAGGAAGCAGAAGAAACAACAGCTGTAATTCCAACAGTATTTCATATTATTGTATTGTTAATATTCCACTGTTGGCAGAAAATCTTGCTATTATGACTGATTTATACCGATTGAAAGAGGCATGTTATGCTACACATAGATGGGAGGTCACAGGGAGCCACTTTACAGTTTCCTCAGAAGTACAAAGTCAAAAAGGTCACCAGTGGTAAGGGATCTTTTGGATTAGTCTGTTAAATCAATGCATGAATTAAAGGTAATTTACATATAAATGGCCTAATACACTGGCTTTTAAATTAAATGAATTTTTTAAAAAGATTAAAGTAACACCAGAAAAGGTCAGGTAGGCATTAAGTATACATAATATGATTTTAAAGAATTGCTTTCTGCCTGAATTAGATCCTGTACTAGTATTGTTGGCTGCTAATATTTTGTATTTTCAATCATGGATGTCCACAAAACAATGACAGCTACATGTAACAAGAGGCAGGCAAATAAAACTATTTGATAGGAAGAGAACATAAAGGCCAAGTAATAGATTTGTTAGGTCATTCTGCTTCCAAGACGAGAAGTACTATTGTTAATAGAAGCTGTTACTTATATCAGTCACTGCAGTTAAATTAAAAGTTTCTTGCTAGCATTTATCATAATCAAATATAGCAATTTCAGGAAACTTTACTTCAACTTTACCTTGTGATGGTAGAATATTGAGTCTTGATCCAACTTTGACTTTGTCTGCATGTATGTATCTCAACTTTTGGGGCAGGATACTACGAGGGCGGGTCAATAAGTCCATGGCTTTCTGAATTTCCCACCTCTTAACTGAAAGGGCAACACTGCTCCTGTCAACAGGCATCTGTCAGTTGACTCCTGTCAAAATTTGAACAAGCTACATCATTTTGTTTGTGTTTGACAGCTATTGATAGCAGACTACAACGTGATTTGAGGAGAAAATGGAAAAAGTGAATTTTATGTGCTCATTAAGCATTATTTTTTGCGGAAAAAAACCATCACTCAAACCAAGGCTAAGCTTGATAAATACTTTGGGGACTCTGCACCATCAATTTCCATGGTAAAAAAGTGGTTTACTGAATTTTGTTGTGGCCGTATAAGCATGGAAGATGCCAAATGTTCTGGACGCCCAGTTAAGGTCTCTACACCCGAAACAATTGAAAAAAAATACTTACATTTACAGTATTTCTACCCCACCCTTCTCACACACCCCGGCTGGGGGGGGGGGGATTCATTCACGATATGGTGTTGGCCGATCAGAGATTGAAAATGCGAGAGATTGTGGAAGCCATAGGCATCTCATATGGCTCAGTGGTTTCAATTTTAAATGATCACTTGGGTATGAAAAAGCTTTCTGCAAGATGGGCACCATGTTTGCTCACAATTGACCATAAACACAATCGTGTGACAATTTTGCAGGAATTTTTGGCGCAATATGGATGAGTTTTTGTGCCATTTCGTAACCGTGGACGAAACGTGGATCCACCACAACACACCAGAGACCAAACAGCAGTCAAAACAGTGGGTTTCTCGAGTTGAATTGGCGCCAAAGAAAGCCAAGGTGGGTTTTTCAGCCAATAAAGTCATGGCAACCGTTTTTTGGGATGCACGCGGCATGAGCCACATTGACTACCTTCAAAAGAGTAAAACAAATAATGGCGGATATTATGCCAACTTATTGGGTCTATTTAGTGAGGATTTGAAAAAAATGGCCAAGGAAAAAGTTGTTTTGCACCAGGACAATGCAAAACACGTGTAGTTGTCATGGCAACAAGCCATGAATTGGGATACAAATTGCTCCCTCATCTGCCCTATTCTCCAGATTTAGCCCCACGTGACTATTTTTTGTTTCCAAACCTGAAGAAATGGCTCGGCGGAAAGAAATTTGACCCCAACAATGAAATCATCTCACAAACAAATACCTATTTTGATGACCTCGACAAATCTTATTTTTTGGAAGGGATAAAAAGAATTGGAGAAACGTTGGACAAAGTGTATAGAGCTCAAAGGAGACTACATTGAAAAATAAAATGACTTTTTATCCAAAAACCTGTGTTTTATTCAAAAAGTCACAGACTTATTGACCCGCCCTCATACATTTGTACCCATATAGTTTATCCTTGTGGGATGTTACCTTTCTCAGTGTCTTGTAATTG
Source organism: Anolis apletophallus (assembly GCA_030556195.1). Taxonomy (NCBI): domain Eukaryota; kingdom Metazoa; phylum Chordata; class Lepidosauria; order Squamata; family Anolidae; genus Anolis; species Anolis apletophallus. The sequence continues at coordinate 8,583,301 of JARBWK010000001.1, forward strand.
AACACATCACAGATTAATTATACCTTGCCATGGTTCCAAAAACACCTCTGTAACATGCTTTTTATACATGAAAGAGAAAGAATTTCAAACTGGAAAAGGAAAGACAAATAAACTCAGATGGCAGACTAATTGATGAAAGAGGAGAGCATGCAGGGAAGAACAACACATAAGAAATGACATGAAGATATTCTATACCTAAGTTCTTAGAGATGCATGCATGCAAATATTCAACTCCTGAATACAGGGATTTTAAGGTCTATGGATGCAAACAATATTAAAAAAATATTTGTTAAATGGTCAAAACCCATGTGTTTTGACTGCTGAGAAGAATCCTGGTTTGATGAGAATTTTTTATAGTTTGGACTTATTCTAAGTAACGTGTGTGTGTGTATAGGTAGCAGCACTTTCTGCATGAAAAACTACAATTTCAAGTCCGAAATATTAATTTCTGTGCAGAAAATGCTGTTATTAAGAATGTACTATATATAAAAATCATACTTGACTTACTTAGGAAATATTTTTGCATAGAAAACTGCATTGTCTTCACAGGAATTAAATTTTCCATGTTGAAAGTGCTGTTTCCTGTGCTGAAAAATATTTTTCTGTGCTGAACACTACCACATTTGAATTTTGCACAGAACAAATCCGAAATAGCAATCAACCTTTTAAAAAAAATTTTTGTAGATTTTCTCACTCTAGGAAGGAAACTGCTGAAATTAGTTCTTGCTACCACAATTTATTGAAAACTAATATCCCTTAGTAAGGTTGCTACCTGCAACACATAGTGCTCCAGCACAAAATAGACGACAGCACTGCTGACATGTGCTCCTGCTGTAGTTCCTTAAGGATGAAAAAGAACTAAAAAGAACATTAAACCAACTAAGGCTATTGGTCTATTTAAGTCCATATTGTTGTAGCAGTTCATAGGAGGTTTTTTCAGTCCTACCCAGAAATACTGGGAATGGGGCATGAGACCTTCCTTGCTTTTCAGTAAATTACAGGAAGCAACATACAGTTACACTCTGTAGCAAGTCCTGTTGAAATATAAAGTGTTCCTGTACACACACACAGAGGGAGAGATAGGGCAAGATCCTTTCAACATAGCATAAATACCTCCATGCAGACTTATGTAAAAGTCCTGAAGCTGTTTTATTTATTTATTTATTTATTTCTTCGACTTATTAGTCGCCCTTTCCCATAGGCTCAGGGCGACTCACATTGTGAGTCGTGAAAACAAGTAAAATCAAGGTAAAGCAAAACACACTAAAATTGCCACAACCAGCGCGCAAGCATGGTTTGGGCATTGTTTTATATACATAAACCTAAGCACCGAACGCCTGGATGAAGAGGAGGGTCTTGCAGGCCCTGCGGAATGTTAGCAGATCGGTTTTGTACAACCAAACAGGCTGAATCACACAAGATTCTGGTTAAATCCCTATAGCCAGATTTGAAATATTGGCATTGGTGTTGAGATCTGCCAGGTCCTCTGGGAATCTAAGCACTGCTGTGTTAACTGTGCATCTGGCTATAGGATGATGGCACCCAACAACAACAAATTGGAATGTAACCAGATGCGCTTCCAATTTTTGTTGATTGCTGTGAAGCATGAAATGCTCATGTGGGTTGTTCCAGGTGCTTTTCAGTAAGCAGGAGGAGTGCTGGTATTGTGGATGGAGGAAATACCAACTCACACACTGAAAAAAGGACATCTACATGCATAAGTGAAATGTACATGTGAACCAACATTTTGGGGCCTTTCTCTGTTCTTCAGAATGATGCTATGTAAGCCAAAAATTAAAATAAGATAAGAGATGCGTAAAACCAACATGAGAGAGGAAACTGTCATCTATTTATTAGATATGGGAGGGAAAAAACAAGCATTTCTTTTTTTTAGTAAAAAAAGAACATTTTTCATACACAAGATGACATTCTTCCTCTTTCTGAGTGTTCTGATCCCCTGATATCTGCTATCTGTTCTAATTTTTTTTGCTAACCTTTCATATTTGAAAAGAATAAACCTTCATATTGAAGAGGGTAGTATCAGATAAGTGAGCCCTTGTATCATGTTTCTTCCACCTGTGCTTCTCAGCAGCCTATCTATGTTTTACTGAAGTTGTAGAAACTATCTCCAGCTGTTGATTTATTTCCTTCAGTACTGCCAGCAAGATGGCAGGCAATTGAATCACTGTTTCCCAGTATTATTTTTTACCCTCAAGATCCAACAGTAGCACTGATGGAGTGTAAAGCTCCACTGGCATTATTGCACTGAGCTTCACATTTTTGTAACATCCTCACATCCTCATAGTGGCCAAGGAAGTGATGAGGCATGCTTATGCAGCTGCTAAGCACTCCCTTCTTCCCTCTCTGCCCCTCCCAGCTGAGAGGCATCGTGCATTAAATATAATGCGCAATGCTTCTAAACTCGGGGGGAGGGCAGGGAGGGAAGAAGGGAGTGTTTGCTCTCCCTTCTTCCCTCCCTGCCCCCCCCCCCCAGCTGAGAGGCATCGCACATTAAATATAATACACGATGTTTCTGAGCTCGGGGGGGGGGAGAGCAAGCCCTCCATTCTAGCCTCCCAGCTGGCGTAACAAACAAAAACGAAAATTCGTTATGAATTACGTTTCAATTACGAAATTTATTTTAAAATTTTTGGAATAATTTCTATAATGACCCAGCAAGGGAAATCCCCCCCCCCCCCCCAAGTTTAGAATCAAAACTTTTATGGATCAACCACCCCTACTGGTTACATACCCTCCCAACATTTCACTGGTGAAAGCAACATCAGTAGTAAAGGTGGGAATTTAATGAGGACAATCCAAACTAATTGTTGGCCACCACACATCTTCAGTTGTTTTTGAAATGTTTCTCTGGCCCCATCTACACTGTTACACAATGCAGTTTGAAACTGCATTATATGACCAATGTAGATTCATGTGATGCAGTCCAGCTCCACTGAACTGCCCTACATGAGTTTATACCAGGCATGGGCAAACTTGGGCCCTCTAAGTGTTTTGGGCTTCAACTCCCACTATTCCTAACAGGTGTTAGGAATTGTGGGAGTTGTAGTCCAAAACACCAAAAGGGTCCAGGTTTGCCCATGCCTGGTCTACATTATGGCAGTGTAGATGGGGCCTGTGTCCTTCTTCCACTTCCCTGTTTGTCCTCAGCTTACAGAGATCAGAGTGCCAAGTACTTTTATCTCAATTAACTTGGCAAAAGAGAGAAGAAATGGGCAAGCGAAATGTTTTTCCCTGCCAGCAAAAACAAACTGCTGCATGATCACAAGTGTCATGGTTTTCTATAAAATGTTGAAGTGTAAATTAACATTTTTGGCATGATCTGCTGTAAGCTGAGACCCTAAACCTTTTGCACAAATGCGTATGTATCTCTGACTCCTGTGGGTACGTGATGTTAAACCATTTGGTACACTGAAAAATGGTCCTGGAGTATTAACCATTTCACAGAATTATAGAATTGGAAGAGACCACATGGGCCATCAAGTCCACCCCCCTGTCATGAAGGAAAAGCACAATCAAAGAACTCCTGAGAGATGACCATGCAGGCTCTGTTGAAATGCCTCCAATGAAGGAGCCTTTAATGCTATGATAAGAAAAGAGTTTGTGATGAGCCAAACTTTAAACCCCCCAAAAGAGCTAAAACAAGACATTATTAAGAACCCTGTGGTTGATAGGATGACTCCAGAAATGTATTGGATCAAATAAAGGAATTTTATTTCATTTTATTTATATCTCAGCTTTCTCCCAGTACAAGAGTTGGGAATCCCCAAGATCATTATAGAATACAGAGCAATAATAAAACTCTTAAAAGATGTCAAGAAAGCTATAATGCTTAGGCCTTACATGTCTAGCTAACAAGATGAACCGAACAATCATTTCCTTACCTTTACCTCCCTGTATAGTGAGGCTTATCTAACCTACTTCCTTATATCATCGTTATTGTGTTTGGTTGACATGCTAAACTATGATTCTTGTGGAAGGGAAATATATTGGCAAGCTTCCGACTCACTTCTTCTCTCAACTTTCCTCTTGGGTCTAGGTACAAGGAGGTCAAGAGCATACACTTTCATTCTTAATTGAAAGCAGTTTAGCATTACAACCCTAAACAGTTGTTAATTTGAACTATAGCTCATAGAAATAAACCACTTTCTTTACCCATGCTTGGCTTGTATCAAACATGCTGTAGTTAAAACCAACTACAACATAAGTAAAAGCTTTTAAACTCCTTCTCATCAAGGGAAAAGTGATGGAGGACTGCATGTGGCCCTAAAGGAATTCATATACTCCATCTAACAACAGCGGCAGTGGTGTGATGGAGTTTTCACAGTCCAGCCAGGCTGAAACCAGTTCAACCCAGCTAGATTGTCACCCTTACCTTTCCTGTTGCCTCTGTCACCTCTAGAGACGACCTGGCCATCTCCAGGACCTTTGACTGATATCAGCATGACCAGAAAGGAGGAGAAGGGCAACAATCTCTCCTATTCTAGGAGAAAAGAGAAGTGGTCCTGAACCATATAGATAGCAAATCACTATGCACTGGAGCATGTCTGTTGTTCATACTTTGCCTGAAGTGCAAGTCTGCTTTAAACTTTCCATAATGCCTTCTGGTCCACTTTTGTTTTAAAAACTTATTTATTTATTTACATTTATTTACATAATTTATATTCCACTTTTCTCACCCCGCAGGGGACTAAGGGCGGATCACAATGCAGGCAAGCATTCAATGCCATAGACATACTACATATATAGACAGGCAACGAGCTACACAATTGGTCGAGAGCTCACCCCGACCTGGGCAGGCCTCGAACTCATGACCTTCTGGTTAGTAGAGATCTTATGTAGCTGACTCCCAGCCAGCTGCACCACATTCCCGGTACGATCCCTCATACTTTTTCAATGAGTTGGTGGAGTTGTTGTGTTAGCTCTGGTCCTCGCTCTTACTTAGGTGATCCCTCATTTGCCAAGCAAGTTTGGTGTCCTGGCGGTAAGTACGTACAGCCTAGACACTGATATTCTATGTTTCAGGGAGTGTATGTTTACATATCTTTGGCTGTATATAATAAAATAGCCTAGAGGAATACCAAATAGCCTATTCATTTCCCCAAAGAAATAAACAGAGATTCCAGGGCTTAAGAGTTTTTAAAATGTGGAGTGTTGTTGCTAACTTGCTTGGAGTTGACCATGAGTCACAAGCTGGGTTTCCCAGGTACAGTATCAGATAAATGGAACCTCCAGACAGATCCAGTTTTGTTGAGAAGTGGTAAAGAATCATCATTCCCTCAGTCTAAAGAGATAGTATGGAGAGCCAATCATTAATCATTTGCTTTCTGCCTTCTATAGCTTTCCTAATTGTGAACACAGTAGATGGATATGAATTCCACTGTCCTAACCCAGCTTGGACCCTGCAGGCATTCAGACAGCAGTTCACACTTTGCCAAAATTTCTAAAAGAACTGTAAATAAGACAAACTACAAAGAAAAAGAATGTGTGTTAGTGGAATGTATGCAATGAGCAAGTACCCAGAGTGTAGAAATTAATAAACATAATAAAAATGCAAATGACTGATCTTTAAAACTTGCCTACATGTCCAAGACAAAGCTGTCTACTCATTGCTTTTCCTCCCACTTAATTTTCCCTATCATCTGGTACAACATTTTATTCAGATTTCCTGCATAGTTAAGCTACCTTGTGAATGCTGGAACTTGCAAGGTCAAAGTAAACCACAAGGTACCACCTGAGGCTCCTCTGCAAACTTCTTCTAATAAGGCATACAAAACCTGACTTGACAGTTCTAAGCAGTGCCCTCAGAAGACCACAGAGTCCATGCAAGGAAAATCAGGGTAAAGTTGCTGAAATATACAGATAGACATGTTTTCTTTTTCTTTTTAGTTCCTTTATTCAAAACCTAAAGTCAGGACTCCAGGGAATGAACTAGATATGCTGAGAATCTAAAGCTAGGGATGTGTGATCAGATCTCTAAGCAGCTTTAGGCACAAAAAGTCATAGAGGAATAAAACATTGGCTGGAAATATGGCACCTATGAATTGGCGGCCAAGCTTAGAATAAATTGAAAGAGTTGGTCAATGCTTTTGTTTGGTCAACTGCACAATAATTTCTACTTATTGCATTTCAGGCTGTAGCTCAAAACAATGGCTTCACAGATTCTTCTTGGTTTATACCCTCTTATCAAGGCCGTGGCCTGGCCTTTATAGATATATTCAGGCTCAGAGTTTTTGAACATAACAGATCTGTATGTTATCCTCTTCTTTTTCCCTGCCCTGATAGCAATCCAACACATTCAGTGTGAATTAGAACATGAAGACATATATCCAGGAGCTATAATTTTAACCACAGGGTAGCTATTAGACTGCCTTGCCTTGAAAAGTCCTCCTGAATCTCTGATACCCATAAAGAAATGACACTCAGCTGGAAAAATTACTATGGGGATGAAGAACATTTTTCGGCCTTTGGAGCCAAATTCCAACTTGGCAAGCATCTTACATGTTGTGTTCCTGTGGCCTAATGAAGGCAGAGGGCGAGGTCAAAACAAAATAGGTAGGACAGATGTAATTATTACGTAATGTGGAAGTTGTCCTTCTGGCATGCAAAACATAGCTCAATGCTGTGCTACTGAGCAGCCATAAGCGATCACAAATATAGAACCATTATGGTGCCATGGTGGCACAACAAGGGGCTGAGGTGGTGCAACGGGTTAAACCATTGAGCTACTAAGCTTGCTGACCTGAAAGTTGGCAGTTTGAATCCATGGGGCGGGCAGAGCTACTGCTGTCAGCCCCAGCTCTTGCCAACCTGGCAGTTTGAAAATATGCAAATGTGAGTAGATCAATAGGTGGCGCCTCAGCAAGCAGGCAAACAAATGCTCCAAACAGTCGTGCCGGCCACAGGACCAGGAGGTGTATATGGACAACACAAGCTTTGTGGCTTGGAAATGGAGATGAACACCTTCCTCAGAGCCAGGTTTGAGCACTGCCTCCAGAAGCCAGAGATGAAAAGAGAAGCCTTTGCCTTAGTCTGTGGATTTCTGTTTCATTGTATCAAGGCATTGAATGTTTGCCTATGTTTGTATATGTGCTGTAATCCACTTGAGTTCCCTCAGGGAGATAGGGTGGAATATAAATAAAATCTTGCTATTGTTGTTATTATTATTAGATTGGGATAATTGTTCCATATTCATGATCATTACTTGGTCACAATGGTACAATAAGACTATAGTAACTATCCCAACCTACTTTACTGGGAACCAACTTTTGCTTTGGGAGGCTGTTAGGCCAGAAGAGGTTGTTTAGTTTACTTAACTAGACATACAAAGCATAGTTCAGAATACTAACTAATGTCATTGAGCAGTTTTGACCTCTGTTTTCACAGAACCGCATTAACATAAAAAGGGTGAGCATACTTGGTTAATTAAGTATATTTAGTTAAGGGTGCATCTACACTGTAGAATTAATGCAGTTTCATACCACTTTAACTGCATTTACTGAATGTTATGGAATCATGAGAGTTGTGGTGTGGTATGACAACAGCATTCTTTGAAAGAGAAGACTAAAAATCTTGTAAAACTACAACTGTCATTACATTGTTGTTGTTTATATACCCCACTTTTATCTCTTGATTGAGACATAAAGCTTTGTGCCGTGATAGTTAAAGTGGTGTCAAACTGCATGGATTCTACAATGTAGATGCACCCTAAGTAGTTCATACAATGGCCACTATTTTTATCTATTAAAGGCACACAAACTGCCTTTAAATCAGACACTGGTAACTTCTGGGGCACCTTTGTTTGAACATTATGCACCAGGAAATGGGAAGACGATGCAAATGCTGCATTAAGGATACTTCTAAACTTCAAATAAGCTAACTTCAAGCAGACCAGGTCTATTATAAAGACAGAAATTTACAGGTAGCTATTCCAAAGGACAGGAGACTTCCCAACGGAAAACAGCATCCCATATAAAATTATAGGCAATTGTGTCAAAGAAAACGGAAAGAGGGCATGAACCTAAGCTAAGGAAAGGTCATCCATTAAGAGGATTTAGAAGGAAATGCTTTACACAGAGAAGAGTTGTAACAGAAAATAAACCGCCTCGGGCAGCCTTTCTAACTACTGATATAAACTTTTAAAAGGAAACGAGTACTTGAAGGATAGAATTATTGTGCAGAGAAAGGTGACTGGCCTTTCAAAATAGGATTTCTGGTCTTGCTGTATCCTGGGAAGAGAGAAAATCCTGCACATTTTGTTCCTGCGTGCTGCCCAGAGTACTAGGCAATCTGCAACTAGTGTAATGCCAATAAATAAGACCTCTGACATAGAAACCAAAATCAAAGAAGAAATGGGAAACCCTGACTTACATATATGCCATTGATTTCTAGTACTTTTTGCTGTTTGGGGGGCTGACAGCATGTAGGGTGGTAATTTTAGAATATTTCTAATCTTTCTAGAGTCATTCAGCTTCAAATGTTCAAAACTATTGTTCCTTTAACATAGAGAATAAGTGGCATATGAAGAAGCATGATCCTGATGTCAAATCACATGGATGATTCCTTTTTAGATCTTAACTTTCCTTTGTATTGAACATCATGTTACAATTATAAACCAAATTATTCATATAGAATACAAAAAATATGTATTATACATATTTACTTGAATCAAATGCACCCTCAAATGTAATGTGCACCTCAATTTGCAAAACCTTGAAAGCAATAAAAAAGTATTTTCTGGCTAATGTAATGCATAGCAACAAAAGATGCACTCTTTGTGATATGGTAATTACAGTGGGTGCCTGCTTAGAATTCCTTCTTTAGAAACAAAAGTGTTAGAACAATAAAGCTTCCATCATATGAAAGGAAAACCTCGTGGTGCATCTATGCCAGACCTGGGCATCTTGCGGCCCACCGGCCAGATGCGGCCCGCCGGCCGATTCTGACCAGCCCGGGGCTCCCTCAAGGCTTTGTCCTGAAGAGAGGGAGGCGAACTCCAATTGGGGCAGCTACACACAGAGCATGTCTTCGCCCCCTCCTCCTCACTTTACTTCTGCCTCGCACGCTACCCCCTCCCTCTTGCCTTGCGCTCTTTCCCTTCTTCTGTTTCCTGTCTTCCCTCCCTGTTTCCTTCCTTTTTTCCCTCCCTCCCTCTCTCTTTCCTTCCTTCCCCCTTTCCAGAGCAGGAAAGGGGTGGGGCCAAAGCGGGGACAAGGCCGGAGCACGGGGGGGGGGGTGCTTCCATTCCCTCCTCGTCTTCCTCTTCTCTTCTGCCTTTGGGCATATTGAGGATTCGTGCCAAGTTTAGTCCTGATCCATCATTATTTGAGTCCACAGTGCTCTCTGGATGTAGGTGAACTACAACTTCCAAACTCCCAAACTCAAGGTAAATGTCCAGCAAACCCTTTCAGTACTTTCTGTTGGTCTCATGAGAGTTCAGTGTGCCAAGTTTGGTTCAAGATGGCTGAATGGCCATCTGTGAGGAATGCTTTGATTGTGTTTTTCCCTTATGGCAGAAGGTGGTTGGACTGGATGGCCCTGAATGGAACCTGTTGTTATTATTAGCAGAGGCTGAATGAATATTATTATTATTATGAACAAATTCAGGGGCTTATTATACTCACATTTAGTTGAATGCTGTCTTAAAATATATTATATGGCTCTCACTGAAATAAATTTCCAAATATTTTGCTTTTATGGCTCTCTGAGTCAAAAAGGTTCCTGACCCCTGATATAATGAATCACAAATGATACAAATGTTTGCATTTTGTTAACCTTTGTTTCATAAAATTTTAGTGACTAAATGTCATTTTTCCTATGACAGCCTCTCTATTTCATTGGCCATAACATATACTCTTATCGGTCTTATTAATATATCAAAAATGCAATGTAGTGCTTTTTATTATTTTTAAAGAAATTCAATTGATATTATGTAGAATGTAGTTCAGCCGTTAATTGCGGCCCTCCATAATATTTTTTGGCTCTCGTGTGGCCCCTTGGAAAAATAATTGCCCACCCCTTATCTATGCTGTAGAATGAATCCACCTTAAATGCCCTGCCTCAGTGCTATAGGGTCATGGGGTCTGTACCTTGGGATCGTGGGGGCTGCCAAAGGATGCTGATGCCTGACCAAACTACAAATCCCAGCATTGCATAGCATTGAGCCATGGCAATGAAATTAGTAGGCCTGTTTTCGATAATCGGATACATCCAATTTTTGGATGTTTTTTCCCCAGACTTCTGATAATTGAAGCGATATTGAGAACAGCTCCCCAAACAGGAAGTGGATTCGCCATTCTGAGAGCTCTGTCGCCATTCTCGGAAAGGGCTCAGATGTCATTTTAATTTTATGCCCCATTTTTAAAATTGTTTCTTAATGTGTTAAGAGTGCTTAATATTTTGTACCAGTGGCTTAATGGAATTGTAAATCCGAATCTAGACAAAAATTACAATAATCCCCAAAACAAAACCTCCACCAGTAGACTGCCAAAAATCTTTTTCGAAACTGTAGAAAACTTCCAACTAATTGATTCTTGGCGATTCCATGAAAATAGGACCAAAGACTTTACCTTTTTCTCAGGAAGAAGGAAAACTTGGTCGAGGATCGACATGCTGTGGGCCTCAAAGAATATTATTTTAAACAGTCTAAATGCAAAAATACACCCTAGACTCATCTCAGACCACGCCCCTATAGAACTTACGTTTAGGTTTGGATACAGATCAAATTTCTGGAGGCTAAACGAAGGATTACTAAAAAATGAAGAACCAATAAAAAAAACCAAAAGTTACTAAAAGAATACTTCGACCTTAATGACCTACCAAACATGGACCTAACAACGTTATGGGATGCCAGTAAAGCGGTCATGCGCGGCCATTTCATAGCCCAACAAAGCTACGTGAGAAAAATCAGGAACCTAGAACTTTCTAAACTTCAAAAGGATCTGGAAAAAACAGGAAAAGAATTAAAAGAGAATCCTAAAGATAAAAACCATAAAAACAAACTACAAACAATCAAAACACAAATAAACTTGTTAACAATTGAACAGATCGAAAAGAGGATAAAATATTTGAAACAAAAAAACTTTGAACTAGCAAACAAACCAGGGAAGTGGCTAGCCCACCAATTTAAAAAACAGAAGCAAAATAATATAGTCAACAAAATAAAAAAGGGGACAAAGAATATACCAATGATAAAGAAATTCTTAATGAGTTCAGAACCTTCTATCAGGAACTATACAAAGGGGAAAACATCAGTAAAGAAGCAACTCAAAACTACGTAAGTGGAAAAAAATTAGAAAAGGTGAGCGAACACACAAGAGAATGCCTAAATAGGCCGATAACAGATAAAGAGATAGAAGTGGCAATTAAACAACTTAAACCCGGGAAGGCCCCCGGCCCAGACGGACTATCTGAACAGTACTACAAAAAAATGAAAGATGTCGTAACCCCCTATTTAAAAAAAGTCATGAACAATATAATGGAAAATGGTAAAATCCCAGAGTCATGGAGGACAGCCAATATTATAATCTTTCCCAAGGAGGGGAAAGACCCGGAAACAATAGGCAATTACCGCCCAATTTCGCTCCTAAATCTTGATTATAAGCTTTTTATGAGTATTCTTGCTTCAAGGTTTAGAGAATTTCTCAACAGATGGATCGGTCCTAATCAAACAGGTTTCCTTCCAAAAAGGCACATGAAACAAAATGTTAGAAATGTGATAAATGTGTTAGAATTTCTAGATAAAAATATAAACACCAAGTTTGCCCTGGCATTTATTGATGCTGAAAAAGCATTTGACCAGGTCAACTGGGACATTATAGAAATATTACTAAGAGAACTAGACCTGGGCACTAACTTTATCACAGCTATCACAAACATTTATACGCAACAAACAGCCACAATTGTAGTAAACGGCTTAAAATCGGAAAGAATAAATATACAAAGAGGCACAAGACAAGGATGTCCTCTTTCGCCCCTTATCTTTAATTTTATCCTCGAACTTCTTCTAAGAAACATAAACGAGGATAAAGAACTGAGAGGATTAAAAATCGGGAAAATAAACTATAAGATCTACGCCTTCGCGGACGATCTTGTATGCCTAATAGACAATCCAGTCGAAAACATCAATACATGGCTTAATAAAATTGAACAATTTGGGGGAGTCTCGGGATTTAAGCTAAATAGGAAAAAATCAAAAATCATTGGGAAAAACCTGGACACAAAAGAAAAAACTTTGCTAGAATCAATATCCAGGATCGAAGTAACAAAAATGACCAAATACTTGGGCATAAATATTACGGCTAATAACTGCCAATTGACAAAAAATAATTATGAAAAAGTTTGGACAGGAATTAAGAGTGATTTAAATAAATGGAAAAATTATAACTTATCCCTACTTGGAAGAATTTCCACGATAAAATTAAAGATCTTTCCTAAAATCAATTTTCTTTTTCAAATGCTCCCTATTCTCAAAAACAGTTATCTACTGAACAAATGGCAATCAGAACTAGCCAAATTTGTATGGCAAGGTAAGAAGGCAAGAGTAAAATCCAAAGTTCTTCAAGCAAGGACTGAGAACGGAGGACTTGGAATGCCGAATCTGATTAAGTATTATGAAGCCAACTGTATAGAGGGATTAAAGTATTGGGTAGAACTTGAAAACAAAGAACTACTCAATTTGGAAGGTCAAGACCTAAAATTTGGCTGGCATGGATATTTAATTTACGATAAGGTAAAACAAGATAAAGGATTTAATAATCACATCATAAGATCTTCCCTCTTAAGAGTTTGGAGCAAATTCAGAAAAAAAATATATACAAAAATCCCCCTCTGGACTTCACCAACTGAAGCTTTTAAAATAAAAAAAGAGGAAGAAGATAAGAGACTAATATATAGGGATCTTCTCGAGAAATATAGGAATGATATCATAATCAAGAAATCAGAAGAACTTGTACAATATAATTTGAACTGGTTCCAATACCACCAACTGAACAAAAGATTTGAAATCGACAAACTGTCTGGTTGGGAGTGGAACCTACCTAAAGGGGAAAAACTATGGTTAAAATCAAAAAACAAAACGGTGAGCTTAATTTACAAATTTTTGCTTGAGGTAGAAACAGAGAAAAATCCAATAGATGATTACCTCGCAAAATGGTCAGCAAACTTAGGCATAAATATTCCGAAAGAAGAATGGGAAAAAATTTGGAAAGTAAAACAGAAATTTACTTATTCATACTATCTAAAGGAAAACCTATACAAAATGCTATATAGGTGGCATTTGACTCCATACCAATTATCAAAAATTTACAAAAATAATAATGATTTATGTTGGAAATGCTCCCAAGAACGCGGCACTTTCTTTCACCAATGGTGGACCTGCAAAATTGTAAATAATTTTTGGACTTCTGTTAATAATGTGATACAAGAAATGCTACACCTGACTATAAAAAAAAACCAGAGTTTTATCTAACATTACAGGACCACAACAAAACAAGGAAACTGACAGATTACTCACATATTTAACGGTGGCAGCAAGACTCGTCATAGCCAGATATTGGAAAACAACAGAGATGCCCAGTACAGAGGAGTGGCTTACAAAATCCCTGGAAATGGCAGAGCTCGACAAACTTACATATTTACTTAGAGATAATTCCACTAAACAATTTGATAACACTTGGTTTCCCTTTGTAGAATATATGAGAGATAAGAAACACGCGAATCTTAAAGGACTGTCTATATAACTATTACTTCTTCCCATCCTTTGTAAAACCTTAGAATATCTTTATCTCGAGATGTGGAGTCAACATCTTTTAATTGTAGGTGTACTGGTAAATGTTCTGTCTTTCCTTGTGTCTTTGTATAACTTTGAATGACTTTGTAACAATGTGGTGGTGGGGGTGTGATTGGATGTACCTATTATGTTTTTATTTATGTTTCTCTCTAATAAAGCTGTTTTTAAACTCAAAAAAAATATTTTGTACCAGTGGCTAGTTTTGTCACTACTAGCGGTCAAAAATGGATGGAAACGGGATTCCCCATAGTGTTGACTCTCTGATTCTTGCACATTGCGCAGTCATGGATGCTACTTCTGAATACTTCTGAATATTGGAATAATCCGAAGTCCATTTCGAGAAAACCACTAAAAAAAATCGGAAGTGATTCACATCCGAAGCCAGAGCAAAACCAATATCCGATTTGACTTCCGAAATGCATTTTTCTGTTCGAAAACAGGCCTAGAAATTAGAGATGATGTCCCTCAGATAGAAGTTCCAGGTGCTTCTGAAGTAGCTTGTGGTGTAATGTAAAATAAACTATTTGTAGTTCACGTTGGATCCGCCTACACACTGCCTTGCCAGAGATAGAAAATTGCCCCACAGGTAAACAGAAAAAGGACAGAACAACATATGTACAATATGATCAGTTGCAACAACACACTAAATGTCATTTCAGAGAGATTTAAAATGGCATTTCTTTGTTCATATGAAGAAATCTTCAGTAGCCAAGAAGCAAATCAGTCTGCTTCTCTTTGCTTCTCTCTTCATCTCTCTGCACCTGCATACCTCAAGCCTGAACAAAAATGCAGCAGTAATCAAAAGTCTCAGGCTCAGCTTGCTCACTGGGCATTGCCCAACCAATCAGCTTCATGCATCTTGTTTTACAGTGACACACACATACCCATTCACTGATTCCTTGCATGCTCCAACATAGCTTCCTCTTTTTTCTTTAGCTCAGTACTAAGATTACCATAAAACACAAATCTAAGGTGCACCCTAATTCTGAGGTGACAATTTAGTTAAAGGAGATGAGCATTAGAATTAAGTAAATATGGTATATAGTTTTATATTTTAATGACTCCCTTTTTTGGCTACATTTGCCAAATCAGGACAGCCTGTGGGTATGTAGTGCCCACCATTCTTCATCATTGATTGTATTAACTAGGGTTGATGGGAGTTGCAGTTAAATAATAGATGGGGGACCAAAAGGTTCTATCCCCATTTTATAGCCTTTGAGATCCAAACCCTGTTAAAACTTTTATATGGCTGAATGCTAAAGCCAGTGCATTACCAGCACACAAGTCTCCCTGTCATGCACTTCTCAAATTGGTAAAATAAATTACATTTTATTTATAGTCCCAGCTGTAGCTCAGGAGTCCAAGATTGCTTTTCACTCTGGGCTGCAAAAGCATTTTATGGATTGGATACCCAGTGGAGTTATACATGGGTCCATTACCTGACATCAACTGCCATCAAAACCTACAACTCACCCCCATTTAAAAATAAGTGTTTATGTTTTCACTTAGACCCCATTGCATGTATACAACAAGTAAAACCCATTTCCTTGTTTCCCTCCATGCCTCTCTCCACTACAGCTTTTTGCAGTTGCAAGCCTACAACAATTACAATCAATACTTGCAGCCTAAACACTTTCCATGTTTATGGACATTTATAAGTGCTTCAAGAGAGAGGCTTCAGGACATGTCTGCCTGTTGAAGATCCCAGGTTCAGTCCCTGGCATGCAATAACTGAGAGATGATTGGAAAAGACCTCGACTTGTAACCCTGGAGAGCTGTTCAGCCAGGTGAATTATTTGCCTCACTCAGTATTAAGAAGTTGCTGATATGTCTTTCATACTCTTGATTACTGAAGCTCATAAAGGTCAGTTAGGTTGCACCATTATCCTGAGATATTATCTGGGTTAAATTCTGTTTTTCTTTATTATTTAATCCATTTATATTCCATTAACCATATTGAAAATAATGAGCTAGTTTCTATGAGGAGCCACTTAGAGAGCTAGGAATGTTTAGCTCAGATGGGTAATGGCTGAGAGGGGACATTATAGCCATGTTTAAATATCTGAAAGGATGTCACATTGAGTAGGGAGTAAAGTTGTTTTCTGCTCCTCTAGAGACTAGGACATGGAGCAATGGATTAAAATTGCAGCAAAAGAGATACCACCTAAAGTTAGGGGAAAAAATGCTGATGGTAAGAGATGTTTGACAGTGAAATACATTGCCCCAGAATGTGGTGGAGTCTCTATTTTTGGAGATCTTTAAGCAGAGACTGGATGGCTATTAGGAATGCTTCTATTGTGTTTTCCTGCACGGCAGGACTGATGGCTCTTGTGGTCTCTTCCAACTCTATGATTCTATCACACGAAAAGCCATGTTTTGACATGGTCTCTCTATGTCAAAACAAAACAAAACACAGCTTTCAAAATATGTTATCCTATTAAACACATGGATGACCAAAAGAAGCTGATACACTCAATGACATGTGAATACCTTCCTTTCAAATATAGGAAAATCATGTAGAAACATGCCAATGAATTATATGCACATGCAACTATCTCTCTCTCCCCCCTCTCTCCCTCCCCCTCTCTCCCCTCTCTCTATATATACACACATTATATTATAATACACTAGCTGTACCCGGCACGCGTTGCTGTGCCCTTTTTAGGAGATGCGAGAAAGTCCAATCATCCACGGTGTGCCCTCCTCTAAACTGCAGTTGGATGGAGTGTGGGTCATGGGGGGCATGGTGTGCCAAGTTGGGTCTTTATTGGTCTTGGTTCTGGGCCACAGTGGTCTGTGGGGGATGATGGGTTTTGAAGTACTACAAATCCCATTTTCCATGGTGGTACTTCAAGTCCCATCATGCATGGTCGGGGCTCTGTGTGCCAAGGTAGGTTACTGTAAATTCAGGCCATACGCAATGTCCCATGAGCTGAGGCCTAGTTAGGAACAGCAAGTTAATGAAGCCTTACTGTCAATTCAGGCCATACACAATGTCCAATGAGCTGAGGCCTAGTCGGGAGAATCAAGTTAATGAAGCCTTACTGTCAATTCAGAGCGTAAACAGCTTCCCAGTAAGTGAGGCCTAGTTAGGGAAATCAAGTTAATGAAGTCTTACTTTCAATTTAGAGCGTAAACAGCTTCCCAGTAAGTGAGGGCTAGTTAGGGAAATCAAGTTAATGAAGCCTTACTGTCAATTTTGGGCGTGGTCTGTGATTTTTTGGGGTGTAAATTTTCGGTTGGAAGTGATTTGGGTGTTTGTGTTGGGGATTGGCTCAGGCCTTTTCCTTATTCTGTTTTGGCAGTTTAGCATGGATCGGAATTTTCATGTTGGCTGGCCAGTGCAGCAGTTATGCAAATCCGCCCTTATTGGCAGCCAATCATGTTGTTCAGAATGTAGAGGCTGGGTGAGTCTTTGGCTGCCCCGGAGGATGCTGGTAAATGTAGTTTTATTTTTACTCGTTGTTTGGGGGCCTTTTAGGTTTTGGGGGGAGTTTCTTTGCTACAAACGTACCTTGCTTGAGGCCTATTTCTGTTGGCAGGTATTGTGTTTCTGCGTTGTATGGTTTCTTTGTTTGAGGTATACATCACATGACGTGAACCCATTTATATAATAGATTATTATATAAGCAGAAATGTAAATCAGAACACATGTATTCTTATGTGTACAAATTAATACTTTCAGTTGGTTTCCATGCTTGATGAAATTACTAAAATGTAATGCATTTTCATTTTTCTTGAGATCTTTTGTGTGAAATATTCAATTGCACATGTGCATGCTCACACAGACACACACAAACATACACCTGTGGCCTGAACCCCATTGGTCAGCTCCCAAATAGAATGAGCCCCTTAAATCCATTGTTGATTGATGGTCAAAATATTGCTAAGTCTGTTTTATTTAGTATCACTTAGGTGAAGCAATAACATTTGGTACAACTCTATGAGAGCAAAAGAAAAAAATATATACTTGCATAGAAAACAGTGTGCTTTGCACAGAATAAAGTTTTAGCAAACACCAAGTATTTGGAGATAAACAAATATTGTATTGTCGAAGGCTTTCATGGCTGGAATCACTGGGTTGTTGTTGGTTTTTCGGGCTATATGGCCATGTTCTAAAAGCACTTTCTCCTGACATTTTGCCTGCATCTATGGCAAGCATCCTCAGAGGTAGTGAGGATATTGCACAAATATTTCACAAAACGCAAAGGAACTCATGGGCCATGTTCATTTTCCCAATGGTGTGTCTCTCTGTGTTAAGACAGCACATCCCAATGAAAATGAGAAATTTAGTGTTCTTTATCTGTACATATAAATATATTATTATACTCCTAATAACTTAGAAAGGTAAGAGACATCCCCACAAGTTAGTTCATTTTTACCTTGGGCAGTGCTGTAGGTAGATATCATTGGAGCCATCTTCCCTGCAGATTACTTTTCTGCTTGCTACCTTGGATGCCATTTGCAAGATACAATATAAATAATCAGGTCTAAACATCCTTCCTGATTAAAAGGAAATAACAAGTGCTGGAATGAGCAGTTCATTACTGTCTTTGTAACAAGAGTTTGTGCTAACAAGTTACTCTCTGGTTACTATCATTCAATCATGCTGCTAATAGGAACACTTTTACAGTAATTGGTGTATTTCAGACAACATAAGAAACTGAAGGGTTGTTGGATTCATTAATGATTTGTGGCGACTTTCACGGTAAAGATGACAACGTATTAGTTTACCAGATGCCAGATCATGCTATGGGCCATTAACGAGAGGGTGTTCTCTGAACGCTGGCAGAACAAATAGCAGCTGGTTTATTTTTCAGCATGCCGGCATAATCGCATGCATCTCATGCCCAATTCACTACAATGCTGTCAGATGCATCATAAATTAAAGGCTCCAAACTCTCATTAGCATTGCTTCATGGTAAAGCTGCATATTGGCCTACAGAGATCAAAAGCGCAAGAGGCTCTAGCTTTTGAAAGCAAACAAGAAATAATACACTGTTGCTTTTCAAATGTGTGATGGCTTTATTTTTATTTTATTTGTTTCTATTGCTGTCTTTTTTCCACAACTATTCTAACAAGTACTCTCAATCTAGTAGAATTGAGCACTGTTTAGACCAGAAATATTTCCATGTACTCAAGAGTGCCTTCAATGTGAAGGCAGGAATCTTTTGCAGTATGTTGCTTTCACAATAGCAACATTCATTGTCAAGCTACAGAAAGGGGCATTTTACTGTTTGTATTCACAGAAAAATATGTTTCCACTTGTTGTTAACTGCCTCAAATTAGTCCTGATGTATGGTAAACCTATGAATGAGAGATCTCCAAATTATCCTATACTGATCTTGCAGATTAAGGTCTTCCTTGATGAAGTCTATCCATCTGGATATTACTTTCCTCTTTTCCTACTACCTTCTATCTTTTCTCATGATATGACCCAAATATGACACTCATCTTGGCTTCTAGGGAGAATTCAAGCTTGATTTGTTTGACTTTTTGATAGTTGAGATGGAGTATCTGTAGGCTTCTTCTACAGCATCATATTTCAAATGAGTTCATTCTCTTCCTAACTTTAGTATTCAGTGTTCAGCAGTGGAACTCTCTGCCTCAGAGTGTGGTAGAGGCTTTTGAGCAGAGGCTGGATGGCCATCTGTCAGGCGTTCTTTGAATGTGATTTTCCTCCTTCTTGGCAGGGGGTTAGATTGGATGGCCTATGAGGTCTCTTCTAACTTTATGATTCTATGATTTTATATACTGTATCTTCACACCTACATGAGTTTCTCCTATAGGTAAAGGTAAAGGTTTTCCCCTGACATTAAGTCCAGTCATGCCCGACTCTGGGGGTTGGTGCTCATCTCCATTTCTAAGCCGAAGAGCCAGCGTTGTCCATAGACACCTCCAAGGTCATGTGGCTAGCATGACTACATGAAGAAAGAGAAAGAGAGAGATTGAAATCCAGGATAGATATTCTGAATTGCTACTCAGGAAAAAAAAACCCTTCAAAAATAAACATTTCCAATATGTACAGTATGTATGTATGTATGTACTGTATGTATGTATGTATGTATGTATTTATATCCTGCCCTTCTCACCCAAGGGGACTCAGGGCAGCTCGCAACAAAGGCACAGTTTGAGGCCTTGAACACATATCAACGTAAAAACAACAGACACATTTAAACCACATAATTAAAGCATATCAATTAAAACCATTAGTTAATAAGTAGGGGCATGATAACTGTCATGTGAAATTTTCCTCTTTGATGTATCAGTCAGTTTCATTTGTTTGTTCCTTAGTACAGTTTTTCAATGATACCTGCTATTTTATCAGTCAAAACATAATTACGTATCGCAATTCCATAAAAAGATGATGGCTGATCTGACCAAGGCTGAGTCTCTGTGTGCGTATGTGTCCGGAATTGTTGTTAAAGTCTCAAACCACTTTGCCACACTGGCTTGATATAATTGTATTACATAGTTCTATATTTCTTAATTGCTCCTTTCTTTACACTTTTGTGTGTGTACGAGCATGCAAAAATGTACATCATGCAACTTGAGTCTCCCATGTCGGGCTGCATGCATAAACGTGTTTAAGTCTTTAGTCTGAGCGCTATCCAAGGTGCTGTGCCTTTTTTGCATGGGGAACAAAATTCCACACCCTAGATCAGGGCTGCCCAGGAAGTTGATCGCGATTGACCAGTTGATCGCAGGACCAAAGGAAGTCGATCGCAGCCGGATGAGGCGCTTCTCAGAGGGGGCAAAGTCAGGCCACACCGAGCCACACCCCTCCCCAGGCTTCAGCACTCCCAGCAGCTACTCCAGCCTTGAGGAGGGCAGGGCCAAGCCAGCCTTGTGCTAGCTATGCCACCCTGCCCTCCTCAAGCCTGGAGCAACTGCTGCTAGAGCTGAAGCCAGAGGGGGGCGGAGCCAGGCCGCACCAAGCCCTGCCCCCTGCTCCACCCTGCTTCTCTCTTGTCCAGAAGCAAACATGGACGGTGTGCAGCATGGGAGGTGCACGCACAGAAGGTAGATCTTTCTGACTTGGTTTTATTATAAGTAGCTCGCATGATGAAAAAGTGTGGGCACCCCTGCCCTAGATAGATCATTTAAAGTTTGGACCAAATTCCCTGCCACATTAATACCAAGAACCAGCTTCCTTTGATCCTTAATGAAAATATATTTATTCCATTCTTCTTGAATTGTACATCAACACTATATACTGATTTGATAATGCAAAAAGAGAAAGAGAGAGATTGAGATCCAGAATAGATATTATGTTTCTCAGTGGGAAAAAAAAGCCCTTCAGGAACCTGAGGGTAACAGATTAGTTTCAAAGTTTTTTATTTTTTAGTTTTACAAAAGATATTCCCCAGAATATAGACATCCCAGGGGGGGGGGGGGGGATCTGCATGCAGACATTCTTTTGCCTTTGCAAGAAAGAGGAAGTTCTTTTTCTCCTCTCAGGGAGAGAGAGAGAAAAGAACATACCATGAAGACGCCAGGGGTACCAGTTATTTGTTATTATTATGCTACCTCTTTTAGGTGATACTGTGAAGCCACTAGTTTTCTGGGCAAGCCACTTCAGGATCAATTATCTCCAAATGCATATGAATGGAAATGACTGTTAGGCTGCAGGTGCCTAAGGATAATCTGACTTTGTCTCCATACCAAGTTTAGAATCCATAGAGCCATCCCAGCTGCATAATTCAACTTTTGCCAGAGGATAAAATTAAACTGATGGGGGTGAGACTTTGCAGGGAGTGGGCCAGAGGCAAAAAAGCATGAGAAGAGACACAACCCTTTGATGGCTGATGGTTGCCTTCACCCAGACAAGTCTCTGTGATGTAATTGTGAGCTACGTTTCATACCAAGATCCCCGATTTAACTGTATCAAGGGAAAAATAAATAAAGACAGAAAGGATCAGGTATGCATCAGATATATACTATTATACACAAATCACAGGAAATATATCAGATGTGTGTGTGTGTGTGTGTATGACTTCAAGTCCCTGTTGACATGAATTTTACAAGAGTTTCTTAAGCAAAGAATACTCAGAGATGGTTTTGCCAGTACCATCCTCTGAACTATAACGTACTAGCTGTACCCAGCACGCGTTGCTGTGCCCTTTTTAGGAGATGCGAGAAAGTTCAATCATCCACGGTGTGCCCTCCTCGAAACTGCATTTGGATGGAGTGTGGGTCATGGGGGGCATGGTGTGCCAAGTTTATTGGTCTTGGTTCTGGGCCACAGTGGTCTGTGGGGAATGATGGGTTTTGAAGTACTACAAATCCCGTTTTCCATGGTGGTACTTCAAGTCCCATCATGCATGGTCGGGGCTCTGTGTGCCAAGGTAGGTTACTGCAAATTCAGGCCATACACAATGTTCCATGAGCTGAGGCCTAGTTAGGAACAGCAAGTTAATGAAGCCTTACTGTCAATTCAGGCCATACACAATGTCCAATGAGCTGAGGCCTAGTCGGGAGAATCAAGTTAATGAAGCCTTACTGTCAATTCAGAGCGTAAACAGCTTCCCAGTAAGTGAGGGCTAGTTAGGGAAATCAAGTTAATGAAGTCTTACTGTCAATTTAGAGCGTAAACAGCTTCCCAGTAAGTGAGGGCTAGTTAGGGAAATCAAGTTAATGAAGTCTTACTGTCCATTTAGAGCGTAAACAGCTTCCCAGTAAGTGAGGGCTAGTTAGGGAAATCAAGTTAATGAAGTCTTACTGTCAATTTAGAGCGTAAACAGCTTCCCAGTAAGTGAGGGCTAGTTAGGGAAATCTAGTTAATGAAGCCTTACTGTCAATTCAGAGCGTAAACAGCTTCCCAGTAAGTGAGGGCTAGTTAGGGAAATCAAGTTAATGAAGTCTTACTGTCCATTTAGAGCGTAAACAGCTTCCCAGTAAGTGAGGGCTAGTTAGGGAAATCAAGTTAATGAAGTCTTACTGTCAATTTAGAGCGTAAACAGCTTCCCAGTAAGTGAGGGCTAGTTAGGAAATCAAGTTAATGAAGCCTTACTGTCAATTTAGAGCGTAAACAGCTTCCCAGTAAGTGAGGGCTAGTTAGGGAAATCAAGTTAATTAAGTCTTACTGTCAATTTAGAGCGTAAACAGCTTCCCAGTAAGTGAGGGCTAGTTAGGGAAATCAAGTTAATGAAGTCTTACTGTCAATTTAGAGCGTAAACAGCTTCCCAGTAAGTGAGGGCTAGTTAGGGAAATCAAGTTAATGAAGCCTTACTGTCAATTTAGAGCGTAAACAGCTTCCCAGTAAGTGAGGGCTAGTTAGGGAAATCAAGTTAATGAAGCCTTACTGTCAATTTTGGGCGTGGTCTGTGATTTTTTTGGGGTGTAAATTTTTGGTTGGAAGGGATTTGGGTGTTTGTGTTGGGGATTGGCTCAGGCCTTTTCCTTATTCTGTTTTGGCAGTTTATTATGGATCGGAATTTTCATGTTGGCTGGCCAGTGCAGCAGTTATGCAAATCCACCCTTATTGGCAGCCAATCATGTTGTTCAGAATGTAGAGGCTGGGTGAGTCGTTGGCTGCCCCGGAGGATGCTGGGAAATGTAGTTTTATTTAGTCGTTGTTTTCGTGGGGAAAGTTTCTTTGCTACAAACGTACCATGCTTGAGGCCTATTTCTGTTGGCAAGTATTGTGTTTCTGCGTTGTATGGTTTCTTTGTTTGAGGTATACATCACATGACGTGAACCCATTTATATAATAGATAGCACCTGGTATTTATTTACATCAAGCCATACAAGCACTAACCATGACTGGTGTTGCATAGCTTCTAAGATCAGATGGATCTAAATAATAATAATAATAATAATACACTTTATTTATATTCCGCTCTTCTCACCCCGAAGGGAACTCAGAGCAGATTACAGGAACACATACTTAGCAGACAATCCCTGCCGTTTTCCACATACACACATATAGACGAACAGAGGCAAACTCTGGCCTGCAGGGGGAGCTGACACACTCCTCATCTCTCAGCGTTCCCAGCATCCCTTGCTGTTCCTTCCACATTCCTCAGCGTTCCTGGAGTTCTTTAATGGCCTCATAATTCAGTCAAAATTTGCCTCCCCACTTAATGTGATACCTTTATCTCCTACTTGACAGATGCAACTGTCTTTTGGGCTGCAAAGGTCGACAGCAGGTTACACTCAAAGGTCGAGCACCCACCTCGACCCAGGCAGGCCTCAAACTCATGGCCTATTGGTCAGAGAGATCTTATGCAGCTGACACTTAGCCAGCTGTGCCACATTCCCGGCACCTCTAGAATATTTAGGCTCATAAAAATATATCAAATATAGAATACATTATGTACATATGAATACACACACACTACACACACACATATTATTATGATTATTTGGATAGATAATTATAATTATAATGTTATATAGAATAGCTACAAATGCAGTTCTTGTTCAGCCCTTTTTACTCTTCCGATACTAACCAATTCTACATGTTCATAGAATCCTAGAGTTGGAAGGGACCCCAGGAGCCATCTAGTCCAACCCCTTCTTCCAGGCAGAAGGGCACAATCAAAACTCTACTGACAGATTGGCATCCAGTCTCTAGATTAATTAATATGCTTCCCCTTTAGTATGGGGGCCATGTATTTAGGGATTTCTTCTTAGCCCAGCACAGAGATGTACTTACTAGAAGTATCTGTCAGTCCTCCTCTTTGCACTTTCAACCATTCATTGGCACTCTCACTGGCTGCTATTAGGGAGGGACAAATCTTCTCTCCGCTACCTTGATTGGTGCTTTCTGATGCTGATGCATTCTGGGAAATGTCATTTGGGGCTGGGCCTTTTGCTTAGAGCTCCTCTCCCCCAAACTATATTTCCCAGAGTTCTGTCCTGCTACCAGCAAACATTGCTCCCTCTTTTTCTCACTTCTAATGCTGAGACCCCATTAATTTAGAGAAAAAGCAAGGCAAAGAACCAAGGCAGCCTTTTTGGCTTTGCTTTGCTTCCTTGTGTTGAAAAGGAAACTGAAGTTGAGAGCCTTCTGAGATTTACAAAATGAAAATGAAAAAGTATGGCATAAGTTTTGATTCTGAAATCTTTGGCACAGGCCACACCCAGGTGTCTAAAATCTCCTTGTCTGTACAAAATTTTATGAATGTATTTGAATTATGAGGCAAATGGGGAAAAATCATACCTCTAGTAGCTAGCTAGATATTTGGAACTCAGGTCATTGGATCAAGAGTATACTTTTTAAAGACAATGTTAGATTGCAAGGTTTTGCCATAGATCTATTAAATGTACACTGGACTGACTATGTGACGAATGTTGCTGTCCTTGAGCAAGTAGGGATCACCAGCATTGAGGCCATGCTATTGAAAACACAGCTGCACTGGGCAGGGTACGTCTCTAGGATGGAGGACCACTGCCTCCCAAAGATACTACTCTATGGTGAACTCGCCACGGGTCAGCGCAAGAGAGGCGCCTAAAAAAGAGATACAAGGACTCCCTGAAACAACATCTCAGGCTCGGCCAGATTGATCACCAACAATGGTCCACCCTGGCTTCCCATCAGGAGGCATGAAGACGCACTATCCACAATGCTCTGAGAAGTCATGCCAAATGGATCTCGAAGAGAAACAACAACGCAGAAAGAACCGCAACTTGGAAACAACATCACCCTAGGAGACTTTCTGCTGTGCTTTCTGCAACCAGACTTGTTTATCTCAGATTGGCCTTTTTAGTCATCAACGCACTTGTAAAAAGCGTGGGATGAGTCCTTCCTAAGAATCTTAGTTCGCGAAGTAATGCCAGAGAGATTATATGTACTTTTTAATTCTTGCTTCCAGTTTTTTTTCTGTTTGATTTGGTATTTGAGATGGTTACACTTTTGACATTGGATTAAAGTCAATCGTATTCCAGTGAAGATATCTTATTCTCATGATCTCCAAAAGTTTCAGTTGATTTTTTAAATCTATATTTATCTTTTAAAAAATATTTCTTACATTTTGTGTCACAACTACACTTGGTAATTTACAAGTAAGAAGAAAAACAAAAGAGTTCCCTGCAATCAGTCTTATAATCTAATTAAAATATGACACAAAAGAAAAAAGAGATGGCAATATGGGATGGGTCTTCTCTAAGCCCCCCCCCCCCCGCCCAAGAAGAACAGTGGCCATTGGGATGAAGAAAAATCCTTTCATCTTCTTAAATTGACAGCATTTAACAACAATAACCCGTAAGTCACACCTTTCCTTATCACTGGGAAGAGAAATACTACAATAAGGTAACAATTGACTGCCATTTCATGACAACCAAAATCAGCTTCCTGAGCTTGCTCCACTCTACTTAGTAGTATGGCATTCTCAGGTTATTATTAAAATAGTAACAAAAGTAATGGGAGTTTTTTTCCCAGCAGCCTGGCATACAAAATGCAATCTGCTTCTCAAACATTTCTGTTTCTGACTCAATACTCCTACTCTTCTGAGTGGTTCCTCAAATCAGACCTGTGATTACAGAGAGGTCGAGAGAATGATAAAATATGACAAGGAAGAGATGTGAGGTCTTGAAAGATAACTTACACGTTGTGCCAAGAATTAAATAGAAAAAAATTCATGGGGAGGAAACCCATGTCTTACACGTGGCATTTAGGATTTATTGATTCAAAAGAAAGGAAGGGGTGGATGCTGTTTACCAAGCCTCTCATGCTTGATAGAGAGAGGGCATCTAATAAGTCAGTCAAACAAAGGGAACTGATACTAAAGGATGCCAGTTCTCAGAAGGGATTACTGGCCACACGGCTTTACTCTTTGAAGTGACGGTAAGCCTAGATTTATTACAAAAGGTAGAGGCTGTCAAAGAGATAAAGCACGAGCTGGAACAGGGATGCCACAAACATTTAAACCAGCATGCTTAAGTGACACAAAAATATCCAAATCCCACATTTAACCAAATGACCTAGCCTTGAATACAATCTGGTGCTTTGTTCTTTGCTCTCCTGGTATTTGGAATTAATGCTTTTCATGTAGATATTCAAGGAAGAAAGGGGCACTGGCCTTTAAATAATATCAATAATAATGTATTTTTCACTAATCTGAAAGGAAACAGTCCACAGGCAAAATAAATAAATAAATAAATGCCACCATTGGTCCTACTTTAGATTTCGCTTTAGGCTTTCTTAGTCAAAAAATGCTGGAAGCCCCAAATAAGGCTGAGGATGTACTCGGTATACATTATTTGTTTATACTATTGGAAAGATTTTTTTAAAAAAAGATTCTTGAATGAAGGGAAGGGTCACAATGCTGGGTCCTGGCCTGGCCCCTTAAACACACACACAGAGACAATGATCAATTAACTATTTATTGAATAATAAAGAACAGGTGAAAAGTAGAATGTCCAAGTAAAAAGCAATTAGTCCAAAATGGTTGGCAATAAATGTCCAAGTAAAAGGAGGAAATCTCTCAAAAGCAAAGTCCATAAAAACAAAGCGAATCAATGCAAAACAGGGTCTCCGTAGGTCAAGGCAAGGCAAGTTCCAAGGTCCAAGGTAGCTTCTTAGCAAGGCAAGCCAATGCTGGCTTCAGGGATCAGGGACGCTACACTTCCTTCAGATCAGAAGTGGCCGTCCAACTGAGGATCCGTTCCCACAGAACGTATATTTAATCTCCTCCTTTGTGAGACCAGCGCCGCTCTAGGCTTCGTCTCCATTCCCTTTCTATTAGCCTCGATGCTTCTCCTGCAGTCAAAGCTCCTTCCCTCTCGAGCCGCAGCTGTCTCACTATCTTCATGAGAAACCTCCTCCCTTTCTGTTTCCATCAACTCATCCCCCCCGGGTTCCCAGATTCGCTCCTGGGAACCGCGTCCACCTGGTTTCTCATATGAGTTATCTGAATCTGGGTCAGACTGACCTTCCTCGTCCTCGTAGGCCTCGGGCCAATCATCTTCCCATTGCAAGTTCTCTGTAGGAGATGCAGACCCATCGGCCCCATCATCCATTCCACCTGAATCCCCATCAATCGGGTCCAAAGCAATTGGGACCCCTGGGGCATTCCCTGACCCCCCCCCCCCCCGGCTGAACTGGAGGCTGGGTTGCTACAGGAAGGGGGATTTATTTTAAAGAATGTTAAAGGACAAAGACATTACAAAGACCCATTCAAGTTAGTTTCTCAAATCAGGGGAATATATACACTACCACAGCCAATCTCTAATATTGTTTCCCCGATTCATTTGAAAGTGCTCCATACACACACACACACACACACACACACACATTCTCCCCAAGTTTGCTTTATAAATTGGGATCTTGGTTGTCTTGTAATTTACACATTAGCTGAAAGAATGGGCTTGGCTTCACGTAAGCCACCTCGAGTCCCTGTTGGGGAGATGGTGGCGGGGTATAAATAAAGATTATTATTGATACCAAGATGTAATTATTTCAACTAGAACCGTGATTAGAGAGGTCTGTGCCTGGTGAGCACCTGTGAAATTAGATCAGCCAGGACAGAGAATAAACTCACCTGGTTGGAGGCAAGCCACAGAGATTTATTTTGATTTGGGCGAAAAGGGTGCAAGTACTTCAAAAGTTACAAGCATAAATTCACACATAAATACATGACATCTTATACAGTTCTCAAAGCAATTCAGACTTGTCACTCCCTCCCCTGATTGGCTGAAAAAGAGCCAGGCTAGGATATACAGTATACCCAGGGGTTCCCCTGACACCACCACTTGAAGAAAAATATTTCCATGGCGGGAAGAATGATAGCTGATGGTTGGCCATTTTAAAGAGCCATATCTGTCATAGAGATGCCCCTTGGGAGGAAATGGTGATGTGGCTATGCTGATT
Source organism: Anolis apletophallus (assembly GCA_030556195.1). Lineage (NCBI taxonomy): Eukaryota > Metazoa > Chordata > Lepidosauria > Squamata > Anolidae > Anolis > Anolis apletophallus. Next base: position 8,611,923 of record JARBWK010000001.1, read on the forward strand.
AATCCCCAATTAACTCAAGTGATTAACTCAAATTTCACACTTTTGCCTTGACTAGACCATTGAACCTTATTGAATATGTACACTGAAATTTCACTTGGATAAATTGTCTATGCTGAAGAAAGAAAAAAACCCAAAAAAACTTTACCAAAGTCCGAGAAACATTTCTATTTTTTAAAAAAGAAAAGGGGAAAAGTTTATTTGCAAGAATCTTTGAATGTGATTTTTAAATAATAACTTTTATGCTAGAAGGAAGAATGGAAAAACATTTCACTAGGAAGGAAGAATATAATTATAGATTTTTGTCTTCAACCCAAAAGACTGGAAATCAATAAAATGGAATGCATTTACAGTGGCTGCTATCTGGAATTCTCTAGGAACAAACAATATAAAAATATTAGGCAAATTTGGTTCCAAAATGCCTGTATAGTGTAGCTACCAACATACCATTTGCCATGTATTGCCTATATATATTGTGTCATTTGTGGGGAATGGGGCTTTATACACACATCTGTTATTGATGTTTTTATTGATTTTATATCTAATTCCTTTTATTAGATTTTCAAATCATATAAATAAATAAATAAATAAATAAATAAATAACCCAAAAGACTTTAATAAAATGGAATGCTACTATTAGCAAACAATATAAAAATATTGTTTTGTGTGTGTATACCACATTTTGGACTTGCAATGGCCTTTGGTCAAAAGCAATAAATTTTTATACACTAGAATTTTCACTTGTTTTCTCATATTTTTAAAAAATATTATGTTTGGTCCAAAGTCTTCATTAGCTGAAAGAGTGTTCCAATCACAGAAACCCCATCTTACATGAACCTCCTTTTTCAAAGAATGTGACCTATCTTTAAATGTAATAATGCAACAAGGTTTCAGAAAGTCATAGAAATACATACCTGCTCCTCTCTCTCCAATCAATCAATCAATCAATCAATCAATCAATCTGTATCTCACCTTTTTTTAAGCAACAGCTGACTCAAAAAAGAGCTCTTGAGTGTCCATTGTAGCCACAAAAAAGCTCGATGCTTTTGTTTCCAGCTTCAGCCTATTTGATTTTGCATCTTGTCACGACCTTAATCTGTGGTTAATCTTAATCATGCTTCATTGAAACCAGGTGGTTCATCCTCCAAATGTAGTCATTATATGAGATTGTGACATGAACAAATTTCCTATAATATCAACACCACTACAACAAGGTATCTCAGTCCTGGTGCAGACAACTAGTTGGCCAATCTATTTGCATACTCAAAGAGTAGAAAGAAGCACAGTCCATGTTAAGGATATTTCATGAAGACGACTTTAGCCCTTCAGAACATTATATGAAATATTCTATAATATAAAGTGATTGAGAGAAAGCAGTGTCTACTAAATAAAATATATAACTGATGATAATGTGTCAATGCACCAGTTCTTACAAATCAAATTGATTTCTGAACACTAACCAATTCCCCTGATGCTCCCATTCTTGAGGAAGGTAAGGCAGGCGTAAAACCGAACTATAATTCATTTTAAATTGATGGAGGGAATGTTGTCCAAATCAAATTTCATTTCAGGTTCATGTGGAAAGCAACTTTGTCTTACTTATTCCATCTGTGTGGGAAACAGTTTCTGATCTTATTTCCAGTTTAATATGCTTTATTCCAGAATATTTATATATATATATATATGAATGTAAAACTAGAAACAGGTCTATGTCTTCTTCCACGACTACTAATTCATGATTTAATAATAATAATCTTTTGTATGACAAAGTATCACATCTATCCATCAATCACATATCAGATTATATCAGGTTTCCACTCTATTAATAAAATGTTCAAATCCCACTATGCTGGTATGCTGGCAGTAACATGGTATCAGTGAATTGGATACTCCCCCTCTTTTTTCTCCCTTTGCTATTCCCAAGATGGTTGATTTTGCGTGTGTGTGTGTTTGCCATTTTTAAATGGTGCTACAATTGTACAATTGCATTAAAATTAAAACTATAAATGAGCTGCAAGGTGGAATATTAGGGAGTAGTTCGAGAAGATGAGGCTATGAGGGTGTATGAAAGTTTGGTCATGGAACAGCAGATTGTCACAATTGTGCTATTGAAGAGAAGTGTGATATTGAACTTGACATTATTAACTCTAATGTGATTGTTATGGCACCACTTTTTAAACTGTAGGTCCCAACCCCAAATGGGGTCCCCTTAGCTCAATGTTGGGACCCTGAAAGAAATGGCAACAGTAAAAGTTCTCTGAACATGACCTATTGGCTGTTTTAAACATTTACACAATCTATTGTGCAATGTTTACACTAGACTCTACAGAAGATGCTTCAGCTGTACTCCATAAAAAGGAAAATCAGCTTGTTAAGCAAGCCTTGCAACTGCTGGTTTGTTGTCAGCAAATGTTTGATTTTTAAACCTATTTTATACATCTATATGCCCAGGGTCGCAAGTGGGAAATGTTGAAGAAGCCTTGCTCTAAGTTGCAACATGATCTTTTTACATATTTCCATTGTGCTCAATATTGTCATCTTTTCTAACAAGTCGTAGTTTCATGATATTGCCAAAGTACAACAGCTTCAGTTTAGTCGTTTCGACCTCTAGTGTGAGCTAAGGCTTGGTTTGCTCTTTAGTTAGCATTGCCAATGGCCTGGCTATTGGAATTGGTTAATTTATGAAGTTATAATCCAAAGAATTTTCACTTTCCCAAGTTATTGTATAAATAAATGCTCTTAGCTCCATATAGACATTTATCAGACTTTAGCTACTGTTTTTTCCCCAAATTGGTTTGTTGATGTTTAATCTGCTTTGCACTCTGGGCTTAATTTAATTTGTGGATGTTTAATATCATAAAGCTTATCTCTAATATAGGGCTGAATGATAGCAGGTTAAAAGCTAATGACTAATATGTGCACATAAATGCCATGATAAAAAGGAGAACTGACTTCAGGAAAGTATCGCACTCATCCAGATAACTGGAAAGATTTGGAGTGCTTATTCTTACTACTCTCTGGCTTTGTCAATATAACCAATTTAGACTATTAAACATCAGGGTTAAATGTTTAGCTAAAACACTGTGGACTTGTTAAAGGCTTGAGCTAACATATATGGGACAAGACTTAACCTTCATTAGTTCATCTCTCAAAAAATGATTAAAAAGGGAATCAGTTTGTGAAGTGCTGGAACACTATTCACAAAGAAGAAGCATTGTATAATAGAGAAATCCTTTCCAGTTCCATTGTTTAATTCAGGCAGCCTTTCTCATGTATCCTTCCACATAAAAAAAATAAGATAAAGACTGAGTTTTCCATAGAGATTTGCAGTTCTTCCACCGGTGAGAAGAATGGCAATATGATAATGGAATAAACTTGTTTTCCCCAACACAAAGTAAACATCATCTGGCATGCAACTTACCTTTGCTTTCCTCCTTCTCTGTTGCCAGGAAGTTGACGGCTGTGGGGAAATCAGCTGAATTCTATTGTAGAACCCCAACATGTCTTGACATGGACCATGCACTGTATATTGTGCACTGGTGGGCAGAGACACTGTACTCAACAAAAGCTAGCAACGGTCAGGTACCTGGGCTTCTTAAAGCTTTTCCACGTAGAAACCCTTTTGGCCCAAGAGGCTTTGATGTCGCCCTGGTTATATAGATATATAAAATAGATATAGAAACCAAACATTTAATGATAATAAATCAGCATTTGTAAAGCTTGCTGAGCAGGGTTATTTTCCTTTCTATGAAGTACATCTGAAGCATTTTCTGCAGAGTGTACTGTAAACACTGCACATTGTTGCTAATAGATTTGTGCAAATGGTTGGCATTCAAAAAGCTTTTACTGTGGTCAAATTTTTCACAACCCTAACATTGATAAAAAGTAACCTCATTTGGGTTTAGAAACTATAGTTTAAGAAACACTGCTCAATACTGCTCCAATATTTTGAAGTATGGATGAACTTATATATTCATGTTTTTTCAATCTCTCAGGCTGGCCGGTAAGGCAAGCAAGTCTGCTTTCCCCTTTTCTTTCTGTTTGCTCTTCACACATGCTCAGTAAGTGATTCTGGAGGCAGCTGCTCTTTACCTAGCCTGTTGTACATATGCACACAAAACTTCAGTAAGATCACATAGAGGAGTACAACACTCCCAATTTCAGGAGGCTTATACAAAATGGATCGGGCCCTCCAATGAAAGTCAGGATACAAAATGGGACAAAGTTTCCCCTGAATGCACATGTCTAGTAACTAGTACACCAAGTGTCTTCTTTCTCACTTGCTATGTTCATTTCAGAATATAATTTCATTATGCCATTACAAACCCAGTGGGACTTGTGAAACTGTCATGGTGCCTTTGTCCTACAAAATTACAAATTTTGTGGGCTGATATAGGATGTACAATCGGCATGTTTAAACAAAGAGACTTTCTGCAGAAGTGCAAAGACTAAGGTTTACAGGATTGTTTCCCCTAGGCCAGTGGTTCTCAACTTGTGGATCCCCAGATGTGTTGGTCTTCAACTCCCAGAAATCCTAACAGCTAGTAAACTGGCTGGGATTTCTGGGAGTTGTAGGTCAAAACACCTGGGGACCCACAAGTTGAGAACCACTGCCCTAGGCCCTCTTTCTCCTAGGTCCACTTTTCAAGTAGAGTGTTAATACCTGCTTCTTAAAGTATTCTACAGCTAGGTCACAACAACAACAACAAGTTATGTCAACTCCATGTCCTAAGGCTTGCTTTGAACCTGTTATGGAGGTGAGCAAGAAAATAGTTTAAAAGGTTTGCAACCTGAAGTGAAAAGTAATTTTGGTCTTCTGTATCCACAAATTCTGTACCCGACACACATACAATTAAATTAAATTAATTCAAAAAATACATCTTGATTTTGCCGTTATTATATAATGCACACCAATTTACTACACTAGTGTATATAATAAAACTTCAGCAGCTACACATTTTGGTATCCATGGAGATGTACTGGAACCATATCTGAGGGTCCACTCTAATAACTGACATGGCTGTGGGTTGACCAAAATGAGTGATAGTCTTTTTCCTTTGCAGCTGTCAAAACATAGAATACATTGTACCAGATGTTACAGAAAAGAGACCTCTGATGTTTCGAACAGCAGCCCCATGTTTATTGCCGCTTTACCTTTCAGTGATGTTTCCCATATCCCATTGATTCCTATGCCTATTCAATCTTCCCATCAACAACACACACACACATTTTCCTTGCAGCTTTACAGGCACATTGATCTTTAATGGGGCCAGCAACATTGTGAATAAAAATTAGTTAATCACAAGATCTTATGAACAGTACAGAATCCAAGGTTCTGAAATTGGCGACTCCACAAAACCATGATCATAGCCTCAATATATCTATTTTAAAAAGAGGAAGAAGAATTGTAAAATGGAGAGAAGTGTATGTATATGTATGTATGTGTGTATACACACACACACCACTAACTACAAAGTTGAAAAAACATAAAGGGACTTAAAAGAAAATCTCAATTACACTCACTGAATACCCAAAGGAGCCTTTCCAAATTACTTGGTCCCATCATATGTATTTTTTAGAATGTCCTAATTGCATATTTGCATGAAAAGGCTATAATGATTCCAACAGAGCCATTATAAGAGAAACATATTAAATATTGGAAAGTCTAAAATTTCAGATTGTTCTAACTCCAAAGAGCTCTCTAGCAGTCTACATTAAAAGACGTTAAAGACAGATAATCTAGGGTGATGTGATGTTGAAATCTTAGTGTTATTTAAACACTTGTGCATGTGAGACATTATTAGCTTACAGATGGGCTGTGGATAGGCTGCTGACATTTAAACCAACAGAGTAGGACATAAATGTTATGAATAACAATGTAAATCTACTTTTTCTCTGCTCTCTGCACACAATTATAAAAATTATTCAATGCATAGAAATTAGGCTTTTCAAAGCTACTGCTCTGAATCATTTAATGTGTCTAAGTAACTACTTCTAATGCTCTTGCACATTGCAATAAACATTTGAATTTTAGACTCAAGAAATTAAGTGTGAGATATTTTCTCATGAATACAATTGGTGGATCACATATAGTGCAAAGCTTGTTACTGTAAAAAGTGGAAAGTGCTCATGGGGAGCTGTATTGAATCACAAGATTCAAGGGTGAGCTATTATCATTACTGTTGTAATTTAAACTGTGATTTACACATTTTGGATTTCAATAGGGGAGGTTTTTTCTTTCTATGCCTTCTTTATAAGACATGAGCTAGACAAGCACCTACTTCCTTATTTTCAGTATTGTTAAACGAATATTGACCAACAGCGGAGGCATTTTGTGTTCTGACACACTAACATCATATAGAAGAATTAATGGAAACCACAAAGAGAGGTTTAAAAGAAGGAGAAACCAGTACCATTTGTGTAAAGGGAACTCTTGCAGTATTATCAGACCACATTAATCATCTGGTCTCTCTGATATTTTATTTATTTATTTATTTATTGTTCATTTTTGTATTCCGCTCCTCCCAGCAGGCTCGGGGCGGATAACAGTAAAAAATACACGGGCAACATGCCACAACAAGTCGACATACAGCCCTACAATTAATAAAACAAAACATAAAACCACATTAAAACACATTGCATCGTCAACACACGGATTGAGAGGACATATAGCAAAGTTGGTTGGTCTAGTGTGCCTAGTTAAAGGCTAAGCCGAAGAGGGCCACCATCAACATTCCTCCCACTTGTCTTGCAGGCCCTCCCCCTCAGGAAAACGGCTGAGGGCCAGTTCCGAGATGGCTCGGGTGCTGTCGGAGGGTATTCCAGAGCACCGGTGCCGCTATGGAAAAGTCCTTTGTCTGGTCGTCGATAGGTGGCAGGAGCGGACTGATGGTATTAGCAACAGATTTTGTTCATCTGAGCGCAGTGATCTCGGGGGAGAGTACGGGGTAAGGCGGTCCCTCAGGTACGCAGGATATACCGCCAGAGAGAGCGGTATATTAAGCCGAACTTAATAAATAAATAATAAATAAATCTTCTTTGGAAGCAATGTTCTCTAGAAGAGTTGCTTCTCATTCCCACATCCTTGTTTTTATGCTTTGCCAATTTGTTATTTCATGTCCCAAATACTAGGAATCAAGAGTTTGGAAGGTGTATAAGACAGGGAGATATTAAATGTTCTAGGCTGAATTTTGCTTCTAGGGCAGTCAAAATACAACAGACAAAGAGACAACCAAGCCTAGTACTCACAGCTGAACAAATACACAAAACCACTTTTGGTCTCTTGGATATAAACCCCAAAAATGAGTATAAGGAAATACCATACAAGGATGAAAGGGCACCTGGACAATACTGCTCAGTTCTTATTAGTTCAGATTAGGGAAACAAATATCTGAATTAAGTACAAAACGTGTCAGACTATCACATCAGGGTCAGAGATCCTAATTAAGAATAATTATTGAAGTGTACATCTTGCTGCTACTCCAGCTTCTTTGATGCCACATATACATATACAGATCGATAAATAAACAAATGCATTAAAATACAAAACAATAAAGACATTAAATAAAATCGTACAATCCAAGTCATGCTCTAGGGCTGATCAAAGTCATCATTATGTTATTTTGTAATCTCTTATTGCACTGCTCTAATTTACTGACCAAAAGCTTGGTCCCAAAGTTGGGCATATAATGTCTGTGCTGCTATTATCATGTAGTGTGATACTTTGTAGTTTAGTGATCTTGTTTGTTTCTTTGACATTTCCAATAAATGGATAGGAATGCTGGCGGTGGCATAATAGCCACCGGTAGGGCCTCCCATGCCAGACAGGTCACAACCGAAGTGTCTGACAAAGAGCTTCAATGGGCAGGATGGGCTCTCTAGCTTTTTGGCAACCATCCTAAGAGAAGGAAAACTCTAATTTCAAACCTGAGCAGATGGTGCTCGTCTAACCCTGTAAGGTCAACCATCTGGAGAAGGAAACTCAAATCACACCTATGACCTGAGGACTTCGCTACCACCGTCCAAGCTTGCTAGGCCCCGGCAGACAAACCTTTGGTTTAAAGGGTGAGGCCACTTCTGTGCACGTTGTGCTCCACCAAAAAAATCCATTGCACAGGCTCGAAGGACACATCCAACCTTCTCATCAACGCGCTTGTAGAAAGCGTGGGATGAGTCCTTCCTAAGTATCTTTGTTCGCGAAGTAATGCTAGAGAAAGATATCTGTACAATTGTGGGTGAAGTCCTGCATCCCTCAATTCCTCTTGAGTTTTAAATATGTATTACTATCATTGTCATGTATTATTAAATCTCCGTATCTAATCCATCATTCTCTTTTCTTCTTAAATAATTTGCAAAAAGCTTCTTTAACTGAAATTGATATTTGGGATTTTGCACATAATTTAATTTTGTTCTTGTTCTTGTTCCATATCCTTAGTATGGTTGGTCTTATAAAATTGTGATTAAATTCTACATATACTTTTGCTTTTTGATACCATATGTAGGCGTGCCATCCAAAATGTAAATCATGACCTTCTTTTAACAGTCTCTCATTTCTTAGGGTTTACCAATCTGTCATCCAAATTAATGTATATGCTTTGAAATACAGCTTTTGGTTTGGTAGCACCAATTCTTTCTTTGCTTTTTGTCTTTAATTCTTTTTAGCCTTTAAAAGTAAGCGGCTCTTAGCCTTAAACAAAGTCTGTAGGCTCCTACAAATGATAAAAATGTGTAGGATATTTTCCCACATACTTGCCTATATAACAGCATGAATAATCATTGCATTCTGCTCTATTAACACAAATGGCGAGGGCCTTCTTCCAACAAAGTTACCATATGGAACCAATCAATCACAATTTCAGATGTAGGTATACTGAAGTCAGGCTCATTCTTCCCACAGTATTTCTATTTTCTATATACAATTGTGAGAGTTGGATAGTGAAGAAAGCTGTCAGGAAAACAACTCATCTGAGATGTTGTGCTTGAAGACAAATAAATGGACCCAAGAGCAAATTAATCCTGAAGTCTCCCATAAGCCCAAACAACTAAATTGGGGCTATTGACCTTTGGACAAATAAAAAGAGAAAACAATTCATTGGAAAAGGCTGGGAAAATAAAAGACATTAGGAAAAGAGGACCATTGGATTACAGAGAGAATGAATCAATCAAGGAAGCTTTGGGTTTGACCTGACCAGGGTTGTAGAGGACCAGAGTTTTTGGAAGTCTCTTATTTATATAATGGCAAAAATGTCAAAGTTGACTTGAAAGCAAATAACAACAGCAAAAGACCTTTGGGGAGAAATGCCCCAATGTGTTGAGAAAGTGAATTTGACAGCAGACCCACATATAGGACAGCCTTTGAATGGATATTTCATTCACACATCTCACTGCTTTCCTGACCGCAATGGAGGCATCAGGATGCAATGAGACCTGCCCTTGTCCAATTTCATTATTTTTTTTGGCAACCATAGAGAATGGAGCAGGGACAGGAAAGATCAGTTATACATGTGGGGTCCTACATGACTTTCAGGTGCTTCTGGACTCATCTCATAATCCATAATGGGTTTAATAGGCTTAGCCGATTTACCGGGCAAGCAGGTTGAGGGTGGGGTTGCCCTCGCCGTCATATTGAGGGGAGTGAAGGGGCTTCTTCTTCCCAGAAGCCCCTGCGGTGGCGGGAAGGTTTCCTGCCACCAATGCCAGCCGGCCAATGATGGGGCTGTCCCCACCCTGCCCCCTCTTTGTGCCGGCTGGCCTGCACTTCCACCTGGGCAGCCTATTTAAGGCCTCCCAGGGCTGCCCAGGCTGCACGTGGGGCCAGCACTGTTTTTCCTCCCACCCTCCCTTCTTATTGCATTGCTTGTTGGTGTTCATTTTGTTCATTCTTCATGTAATTGTTGCATTGTTCATGGTTATGCGTTCTATTGTTCTTTGTCACAACTCTGTGTTTGGCATGTGGCATGGCCCCTGGATCGGGCTGGCTTATCGACCCTTGGTTGTTAGGGGGATAATGCCCAGGCCCCCTGGGGTGCTGAGTTTCTGTGGACAGGCATTGGGCCGCTCGCACCCCAGGCTTGCTAACGCCTTTGGACATTCGTGGGGGCTGTACGCCCTGATCCAGGACACATGTGTGGCCGCCAACCCTTTGTTCCTGTTTTCAATAAATGAGTTGTGGCCATTTTCATCCAACCACTTGTGTCTGTGTTATTATTCTTGGCACGAGGTGTGTCACCCTTGCACACGCAATGGTGTTAATCTGCTGTTGTGCTAATGTAATTGCTTCTGCCCGCAGTACTTATTTATCCTCATTGTTTTTTCAGTAAAGGAAACCATCCTTTCTTAAAGGAAGCATGAATGCTTTTCTGTTGTCACCTGAGAATGTGAACATTTTTAATGCCAACTCTACAAAAATCTTGAGTGTTATTCAGATGACTTTTTTCCCAAGAGGGATAAGACTTTCCATTAGAAGAAGGAGGGTTCTTCTCTGAGCTCAGTTCTTCATCTGGGCAACTCCTCTTGAATTCTTCCATGGAGGGAAGGCTCATGGAATGAAACCCTCAATTAAAGGAAGGCTTCTTCTGTGACCTCAGCTCTCCATCTAGGCTCCCCCTCTTGTGTTCTAAGTAACCAAGGGTAAGAAATCTGCTCTAAAAAAATGGAGGGAGGAAAGGAAAGCACTGATATATGAGTTACATAAATGTGTATAGGAACAGGGCAATGGTGCTAGTGAACCTATATTTTTTAAATCCAAACTAGCTCTTCCTGCAAGCTACATCACAAGCATTCAGAGTAACAAAGGAATCTATCCTCATCATTATACAATTGGAAATATTGATACACGTACACACAAACATATATATATATATACACAATTCCTGAAATCAAATATACTTATAATAGCTGCATTAAATAACTTGGTATCATGGAGACAGTGTTAAGAACTGAAAAGAGATTAGCGTAAGCTTGCTATCGTGTAATAAAACATTCTCTACTTTGAAAATAAACGTCTCTGCTCTGCCTTGGCATTTACTTACTGGCAAGAGACCTGTGACAAGATTCTGTTCCAGTGGTGACACAGAAAATGGATTAAGATAGATGTCCCGACAGGGCTGCTGAAACCTATTACATCAATCAAGCACATTATAAAGACACTTAATACTATTCCTACATTTACATGATCAAATCCTAATGATTGTGAGTGCTTTGCCCCCTCCTCGTCTATTACATTAGACTTATGAGGTCTTGCAGCACTATATGAATAATCTGTGTCAGTATCTGACAACAATGTCCCTTATTTGCTAATAATATAAATGGAGCTTGCTGTTTCTTTCTAACATACACAGTATATTTATATGGAAAAGTAATATGCCAAGTAACCCATGTTCCAAAAACCATTAATATGGTAGTGAGATTTTTTTAAAAAAATTATCTTTATATACAGAATTTTAGCTCCTTGGTAAATGTAGAATGTGTGCTGCACTGACTTACAAGTGTGAAGGAAAAATGATTTATGTTATTTTGTATTGATCTTTTGTACATCTTTTGTCCCTATCCATGGATGTGATAGCCATGATTTCACAAACCCATGCTCTGAAAAATATCCACAACCCCGGAAATGTTTGTGGTCCTCTCTAAGTCATCTGGTGTGACCCTATTTTATGCTTTTAGCCCAAGTATAGTCAAAATAGTATACCTCACAGACACAGGGATCATACTGTGTAGTGGTGAATGTTTGTTCATTGAATTAAAAAAAAGAGGATTATAAGTGAGTGGTAGGAAATCGAAAGTTGAAGCAAATAAGCCAGATAAGAATTCAGTTCTTTTTGATCGGAGAGCTTGGAGGAAAGCTGGAAGTGGAAACTGAGCAGAAGAAATGGAAAGAGAGCTGGATTTACAATTGAAGTTGAAGGAGAATGGAGAGAAGAAAAAGCAAAGCAGGAGACAAGTAGCAAATCAAGAAGGAAGGAGTCAGAATCCTAGTCAGAGTGTGATGCCTGATCTGTCAGAGAACAGTTTTGAGAGGAAAATTTTGCCAGCTGGCCTCTGTAAAGATCTGCTTGCCTGAAAATTGAGAGGAAGACTGTGAGACCTGCTTTTCTTGTGTGTGTGCATGTGAGTGCCTCCAAGTCAACGGTCATATTAAAACCATAGATACACAGAGTTGGTAGGTGCCTCATGACAGTCAAATTTAAGACCCTGCTCAGTGCAGGGTTTAAGCATCCCCAACAGGTAGAGCTCCAGCATCTTTTTGAAGATGTCCAAAGAGGGGGGGGGGGACACACCACTTTTCTAGACCATTGATTCTATTACCAAATTTCTTTCCCTGTCAAGATGTTCGTTCTGATGTTCAATCTTATCTATTCTTCTGTAACTTCAAACTATTACTATAATTACATAGTGAACACATTTTGGAGTGGAAATTGTGTGGCCCTTTAGATGTGACTGGACAAATAAGATGCTGGATCTGCACTACACGAGAACAAGAACAGCAAGGCTAAATATCAAAAATATTCTATATTGTGGAAGTGTCCATAAACAAGCTCATTCCTATATATCATCATTCAATATACACAATACACATAATATACATTGGAATCATGATACAACATACATTACCCAAAGGAATAATATATCACAGCAATGATGATCACAGCAATGTATCGAATAGAGTCCAATACTCCGGATTAAATTTTTTATAAGGTAAACGAATTCCAATGTATGAAAATTTGTAATCCAGGAAGAGACAACATCAGTTTATGAGTGTTCCCAATAAAGGCTGAAAATTCCAGCATGTAAAAGGACCATAGGTGTGTTCCATATACTCCGTGATAAGGCTCAAAGTTCAGGAGGCCGACAGGGTGCGAGTTTCACCAGTTCTTATTGGCCGCCTATGATCGTTTCGCTCCCGGGTGGAGTTTTCTCAAGGCCTCATAATCAAGCATACCGGAGTCCTTTCAATATGGAATTTCAAGGAAGCCTAACCTCACAACAGCAATATCTAGAGACCTGCATGAGTCCAACCCAAAGTGCACATTATACCCAATTAATTCTATATAGAAATATAGCCATTTACTTTTCCATACCTGTGTACTCATGACCCAGAAAGATGGCATTACAATGCTTTCATGATGAATACAGGTCCTGGCACCAATAGAGGCTTCAAGAATCATGCTGCACCAATAGAGGCTTCAAAAATACATTCCCATATTGTGTTAAAGGTTGAAGTAGAGAAGAAGGGAAAAGATGTTCCCTGAGACATTCAGGGACCACATTCATAGGATCTTTATAGCTCAAACAAAGTGGTACTGGAGCAACTTGAAACAGCTTATAATATAGAATTTACAAATACTTAGTAAAGTATAAAAAGGCATTTATATAATTATGAAATGGCCATTGATTTATCATGATCGGACATGTCTAATGAATGTAAATGCTAACACTGCACATGAAGGCAATTCAAGGCATTCAAAACTAGGCACAATGTCAGTGTTGGCTTGCAGCTGCTTGTGTGAAAAGGAAGAGACTGGGTTTTCCTTGTTCTGGAAGCTGCATATGCTGACTAGAAAACACCTTATGTTTCTATCCCAGTCCAATACGTGGTATAGTTAAGCTCATTGTTTTCTATCAGATGTTGAATTTAGCTTGTTGTTTGCCTAATAATAGGAAAGGGGGACACTACCTGCACAAATTAAAGGTATTTGTGATTTTTTTAAAAGGGAGAAACCAAAAACACAAGCATGAAAATAATATCATTTCTTATAACAAAACCAGCAATTGGTGGAAGCAGTTAGAAATACAAAAATTACAAATTATGCCTTCCTTTACACCAAATTGTCTGTACACTCAAATAGGAAATGGTCGAGTCCACTACTTTTCTTTTTATTAGACTTTTCCTTCCTTCCTTCCTTCTTTGCTGGATAAGAATTAAGAGAACAAGAATTGAAAGAGATGTAGTTGTGTGTCAAGCCCTCCTTGAACAAATAAGCAAGCATACAGAAATAAGAGATACATTAGTAATGGGATATTTCAACTATTCTGATATTTGCTGGAAAACAAACTCTGCCAAGAGTACAGTCCAGAAAACTCCTCACTTGCTTTGCAGACAATTTTATTGTCCAGAAGGTGGAAGAAGCAAAAAGGGGATCAGCTATTATGTTGTGAATGCTTTGGTTGTGCTTTTTCTGCATATCAGGTGGTTGAACGAGATGGCCCATGTGGTCTCTTCCAAGTCTATGATTCTATTATTCCTTCATGGAATCATAGAATCATAGAATTGGAAGAGACCTCATGGGTCATCCAGTCCAACCCCCTTCCTTCATTTTCTTTCATTGACAGAAGCTAAAACAACAATGACAGAAGCAAGATAAAGTTAGTTGTATCCCAAATGAGTTGTATCCCAAACTTTAAGAATCTGAACCAATTTTGAGGATACGGTTCAGCATCTTGGATAACTCCTTTGAAGTTCATGTGAAAATGAATCCCACTAATGTGGATGCTACTAGCCCTACTGGGGGAAGGAAAGAGCACATGTACACATGATCATGCAAATGGCCAAGAAAGCTGCTGCATTTTATCTGCATTTTAAATTAGTGGTATAGTGATGATGAGAGACAAGGAGCAAGCTAAAGGTGAAGCTATTTAGGATACAGAAAATAGTTCTATCTTCACACAATTGCTTTTTAATTCAAACAGATTCTAAAATAATTTTTAATGGGTGGGATTTGTTGTTATACACATTGAAGGTAACTGACTGTTCTCTATTAAATTGCATTGGTCTGCTATAAGATATCAGCCTGCTAGAGTTTCTTATTGGTGTTGTCTACGATGGATCATACAGAACCATGGAATTGTTTAATGTCTGGTATGCCTATATGCATTTTTAGAGTTACTGAACTTATACTGCATGGCTTTGGAGGGAGAGAAGAATAGGCAAGAAAGGACCTCCATCCATCCCAACGGCCATTGCTCTGGCATCTGAGGGGGAAAACAGCAACCGGTTTCTGCTGGATTTAATTCCCTTTCCCACTGCCACTCCCTTTTCCTTCTGTGTTGAGTTTTTTAGATTGAAAGGCTGAGAGGAGGGTGCTATCAAATTAACAATTGTAAGCTGCTTATGTAAAGCACCATATACCCTGGTGGTACTATATAAAGAAATTATAATACTGTGTGTAATTCTGAGCACCACCATTCAAGAAAGATGTTTACAAACCGAACATGTCCAGAGAAGAGTGATGTTCATATGTAGTGTGCCATCAATCATAATGTGCACCTCAGTTTTGAGGTACATATTACCCAAAATAGATTTTCTATCCATTGTGTGCTCGTTCCCACCAAGGGGCAAGCAATCCACATACAGCCTCAGCTTGGTGGTGGTGGTGTTGCTTCTCCTTTGCCTCTCAGCAGATGTGAGAGAAGCCAGCTGGGAAGGGAGTGGGGAGAAGTTACAGAAAGTCCAGTTCAGAGAAGCATCAGAACACCAGGGAAAGGGAGGGAGGCTTTCTGGTACTTTTCCCTGCTGAAAAAGTGACAGAAAAGTTGGGGGAGGGAGGGGTGCTTTCTGCTGCTTCTCCCAGATGGGAGAAGGAGAAGCCAGCTGGGAGGGAAATAGTGCCCTCCCTCCCAAGACTGGTGAACCCACCAGCCTTGACTTGGTGGAGGGGCATGGCTTCCCTGCTGGCCTCATTTAGGGCCTGAATGTTCAGTTGAGAATTCCCCCTTTAGCACGCAATTGTAATGCATCATTGAATGCGCAACCCAATTTTGGCAAGGTCATTTAGCCAAAAAAGGTGCACAGTACAGTCTGAAAGCCAAGTCCTATGAAGAACAGCTTAGGGAGCTGAGGATGTTTAGCTTGGAAAAATGGAATCTCAGAGGGGATATGGTAGCCATGTTTATATATTTGAAAGATATGCAGGATGTATTTTAATTCACTAGACCAAATTTGTCACAAATACCTGATACACCCAAATTTAAATACTGGTGGGGTTAGGGGGGTGGATTGGTTTTGTCATTTGGGGGTTATAGTTGCTGGGCTTTATAGTTCACCTACAATCAAAGAGCATTCTGAACTCCACCACTGATGGAGTTGAACCAAACTTGGCATACAGAACTCCCATGACCAACAGAAAATACTGGAAGGGTTTGGTGGGCATTGACCTTGAGTTTTGGAGTTGTAGTTCAAAGAGCACTGTGGACTCAAACAATGATGGATCTGGACCAAACTTGGCACTAATACTCATAATTCCCAAATGTGAACACTGTTGGGGTTTGGGGAAAACAGACCTTGACATTTGGGAGCTGTAGTTGCTAGGATTTATAGTTCACCTACAATCAAAAAGCATTCTGAACCTCACCAACTACAGAATTGGGCCATACCTCTTACACAGAACCCCCATGACCAACAGAAAATATTGTGTTTTCTGATGGTCTTTGGCAACCTCTCTGACACCCCCGCACAACCTCCCCAGGGGTCCCAACACCCCCGGTTGAGAAATACTGACCTAAAAATTAGGAAGAACTGCATGGTGGTAAGAGCTGTCTGACAGTGAAATATGCTGCCTGGAAGTTTGGTGGAGTCTCCTTTTCTGGAGGTATTTAAACAGAGACTGGGTGACCATCTGTTTGGACAAATTTGGTTGCATTTTCCTCCTGTCAGGGGGGCGGACTGGATGGCACTTGGGGTCTCTTCCAACTCTATGATTCCTTGATTTATCAAAGTTTACTAGACAGTTCAATCTGTGATCAAGGAAGATACATACATGAAGATCTGCCTGCCTGTTTTGGATCCAACTGTGTTGCTGGAGGCATTGTCAACTGCCTCTAGCACTCTTTTTGCACTGTGGCGGTAAGATTCCTAAAAAAATTTGTTTTCTAGCATCAGTTCTGTTTCAGTCCTCAGTATGATCGCACTATATGGTCATCCAAATGGCATACATACCCAGGCAGATTTGAGAGATGCTCCTTGATACTGGGTTTTTGTGCAGCAGGAAAAAGTATAGAATAAATCCCCGCCATCCATTTATTTTTCTATCCATCTCACCCACCCACTCTACACTGCCCCCTCCACATTTCTTCCGCTCACCATAGTTCAAAATATTCTGCACTTGCCAAATTGCTTCATTTTTCAGTTTTTACATGTTCTCACTGAGGTAAAGACAGATTGCCCACACATTTAGCCAGGCGAACAGCCAGCAAAGCCTCCAAAACTAACTCAAATTATGCCTAACCTCTCCTATGTAATAATTTGTCATATAAAATGTCAATCCTGGAGAGAGAGGAGAAATAGAAACAAAATGTCTTGAGTACACCATATAATGTAACAGAAGCCTCACTGGTCTGAACTGCGGCATAAAGCTATTGTTTAATTTAATTGTATGCTTACACGTAAACACTAAGCCTGTGTGATCAATGGAAAAAACATTCCAATAATCATTACTAAATTAGGGGGGGGCTTGCTTCAAAACTGCTTCTAAACTATAGTTAGGGGTCTGTATCATAACTATAATGACTTAACAAATTTTTATTACTTTTTTTGTTAAGCAATTGGACAAGGGGGAAGCTTTTGAGACTCATTCCTTCCTAATTGTAGAGCTATTGGGATGAAACTTTCTGCAATGGTAGAACACATTTACCACTGTTATAACCCCCCCCCCTTCCAAGTTTCAGAACATTTCAATCATCCACTGATTTTTGGGATTGTTTTTTTTACAAAAATTATGATCAATAGTTTTAAAGCTACAAGAGCTATTTCCTTGAATTTCTTTTTTTTTAATGAGACAACACAGACAGGACATAAACACCCCCCCCCCCAAGTTTCAGAAAGGTTTGCACATCCATTGATTTTTAGGGAATTTTAACCAACATAAACTTAACAATACTATTTCACTAGAAAACCCCAGGGGCCATCCAGTCCAACACCCTTCTACTAGACAGGAAAAACACAGTCAAAGCACCCCGAACAGATGCCCATCCAGCTTTTGAAATCTTCTATCTATCTATCTATCTATCTATCTATCTATCTATCTATTAGGCATGAGAAAAAAGTTATGAAAATGAAAAGAAATCGGAAGGGATTCGTATGTATGGGACTTTCAAGTTTATACGGATCTCAAGGCCAAACTTTCTTTTCCGCACCCCCTGGGCCCAAAATTTCGTTAGATTAATAAATATTTCGGATGCCCACCCAACAGGAAAATTTCCCCCTCCAAAATAGCTTTGCAGACATAACTCACAGTCAAATCGGGGCTTTTCCATAGAGTTCAAACGGAGGTCCTAGACTGCTATGGTAAAACTGAATGGGAAAAAGCTGGAGTGAGGAGAATTCTACAGATTAGCAAGGCCTGCACCAGAGGTATTTAATATTATTAATAATAATATATTAATGCATTATATCGCCCCTGCAAGGAAACCAAGGGAAATGTTGCCCCTTGATTTGCCTGTGCTTAAAACAGTATCAGTCCTGTTTCCCTGCTTTGCCTACTTTAGAACTACTAACGAATTTCGTTAGTAATTATGTTAAATTTTGGAAATTTTTGGAATTTTTTTGTAAGTCTTTCTATTACTAATAAAAAAAAATCCCCCCCCCCCATTAGATTTTCGATTCCCTATTTTTGGGTTCGAAACCATGCCTACTATCTATCTATTACATATAATAAAAGTCAGTGTTTGCGGTGGTGCGACTGAGCGACCGGAGGAATATGTGCCAGCGTTTCGATTGGCTGCCATTGCGGGATTATTTGCATAATGGGCTCTATCTGGCCAGCCTCAAAAATCCAACATTCTACGGTCCCAGACAGAGGGGATTGGTTGCCACTGAAATGGAATTTGCATAACTGCCTCCAAATGGCCAAGCACATTCAAACATTCTAAAGTGACTCAGAGGGAAAGGGAAAGACCCACAGCACTGACAGATCAGGACCAAACTTCGCAAACAGGCGACCAATGGCCCACTTCACTACCTGGTGTGGTTTAGGGCAGGAGGGGCCATGAATGATGTGATTTGCAGCACCTTCACGTCATTCACTTCCCAAACAACACTAAAGCCCATATTAAACACAAACCAGCCCCAAAATTGACAGAAAGGCTTCCTTAACTTGATTTTCTTGACTAGGCCTCAGCTCATGGGATATTGTTAGGCTTCCTTAACTTGATTTTCCTGACTAGGCCCCTGGGACTCGCAGTACCTTCACTAAGTTCCTGAGACCACTGCAAGCCACATAAACATCTAATAGGAACCAACCTTGGCACACAATGCCTTCCTCAAATAACCTGGGCACCGCCGGGTCCTCAGCTAGTAATAATATAAAACCTACTAGAGAAACATTGGAGTTACTGCCTCTCAACTTTATCTACCTCACAAGGTTGATTCAACTCCCAACAGTGCCTTTTCATCGTGAAATTCCTTTAGAGAATGAGCATGGACTTCCCCCCACCAAAACTTTCAGGGAAGAAGAGAAGGAGTCAACACAAGGTGGTAAGCAGAATTCGGGAAGTTTAAGAAAGAGGAAGCCTCTGTAGCAGAGAATACAAAAGGACCAGGCCTAAACTTCCTTTCCTCTGAATTCCGCTTGCTTCAGAATACTGGGGCTGTCCTAATTAAAGCCTCAATGTGATGGTCTCTGCCTGTTTCTCTCTGGCCTGGCCAAGTGCCAGAGGGTCTTTCTTGTCCAGCCATGTAGCCCAGCATCCCTCCCTCCCACCTGCCCAGGGCCTCCCCTCACCACCCCTTTTGGGGAAGGAGTAGGGCTTCTGCCTTGACTCTGGGCCTCGCCATCCTTCTCAGAACCCTTTGGGTAACCAAAACCAGCCCTTTAGTGGGGAGAAGCATTTTGATTCCTAAATTTTTGCATGTGCACTCCTCCCCTCCCTCAAGTATTTTAATGTCTGTTTGCATATACAAATCTTATACAATAGATCCGATATCCAAAACACACATAATTATTTGCACAGACCTATTATTTACCCTACACTTTGACCCAAAATATTCCAAGAGCAGTTCAAATAAGACCAACAACCCTCATGAGTCAGACCTTATTGAACAGTTCAGAAGGAAACAGTTTGGAAGATAATCACACACACACACCCTACAGAGCTGTTCCTTCAGCAGAGTCTGTAAGTGACACCATGGATACTGAATTCATAGGTAAGCTGGTCATATTTAATCCCCCTGTTAAATTTGCATCTTCTCTAGAATCTCCTTGATCTTTATCCCTTTTCCTTCCTTCTCAAAGGTGGCCAGATGCATGCTAACCATTCACTGCCAAACCCTTGTTTGATTCCTCTCTCCAAACTTTCTTCCCAACATCCAAGGTTTATAATTGGTTCAACACAAGTGTGACTGAACACTAGCTCTGTCTATCGCACCTCCTTTCCTCCCACTGATGTTTTTCTTCACTTCTTGACACTCTGCAAGTATAACACATTACAAAAAAACTTTGGGCTAAGATAGTGATCCTGCGAAGAGCGAGGAAGAGAGAATATACAGTACAAATATATAATAACATTAAACTTTCTCCTTTTCTAGCACTAGATATCCTGAAATGATTCTTCCCACTTGGAGAGGCAAAGCAATCCTCAAACCTTCAGGCAGCTTCCTGAGGCTTCAGCCAGTGTCTCAAAGCTTGGTGGCCTTAGATAAAGTTGCTATATTAGACACTAGGAGCAAGGAATTGATATAGGTAGATTCAGGTTGCAATTTATTTGTCAATTTTCTAAAATGTCTATTTAAAAAAAACATCTTTATTAGAGTTTTGACATATTAAAATACAGAACAAAGAATAAAAATGAGCCTCAGTTGGCTCGTGAAAGAAGGAAGAACATAGACGTTCAGTAGTGCAAAAAAGGGTGAAAAAAGAAATAGAGGTGCAAATTGAGGAGTAGGGGTACATTTGTCAATTTCTCTGGATTCCCTTCATATGTTATCCAGTGACCCTCCCATATTCCTCTATCCTCTGTATCCACTTAGTTATCGATTTACCTGGATTCTCCATTATAAACACCACATCATCGGCAAAAGCTTTTACTTTGATCGGTTCTTTTTTGATCTGGAGGCCTTTCAACTCTTCATCATTCCTTATAGTGTTAAGCAGGGTCTCTAGAGTTAGGATAAAGAGGAGGGGGGATAGAGGGCATCCCTGTCTTACCCCTCTTGAGATTTCCACCTCCTTAGGGGTTTTTTTTGGTTTACTA
The DNA here is from genome assembly GCA_030556195.1 of Anolis apletophallus. Classification (NCBI taxonomy): domain Eukaryota; kingdom Metazoa; phylum Chordata; class Lepidosauria; order Squamata; family Anolidae; genus Anolis; species Anolis apletophallus. The sequence goes on from JARBWK010000001.1 coordinate 8,633,103, forward strand.
TAATTTTTGCTTTTTGAGAGCTATATATGGCGTTAAAGGCGTTTCTAAACTGGAAACCCAAGTCCAGCTCCTCCAGTAATACTCTGAGGTAATTCCAGTTGACTACGTCGAATGCTTTCTCGGCGTCTAAAAACATCTAAAATGTCTTTCTAACCAGAAAGTGCTCACAATAACCTCATCTACACTGATCAATTGGTGCAGTTTCAAATCAGTTTTGAAAAAGTGGTTTTGCTATGCAGATTACATAGGAAACCTGGAACCAGTTTGAAGCCTAGTGATTATGCAAATAACAGAGCATTGATGCACATAACAGGCTTTATTTCATATGCTTTTATGGTTTGTTGTCTGACCACTGCAGTTAAAAGCTACCTTCGAACTGCATTGAATGGTCAAGTAGATGGGCCAAAGATTAGGAGTGCTTCCCACCCTATTCTTCTCTACAGGGAAAAAAAACAATGACTAGAATTCACAACTTCAGTTATAAGGAATTGATAAGGATCATAAAAGCCTTCCGATCTGACTTAACAGGGCAGACCTGTTGCCCTCTCATATGGTACACAGCAGACCATTACCTATTATGAGCAATCTCAGGTATCCTAGTCAGAAGCAAGACCCTTTCTGCAATTCCTCCTTGCAACAGAGATTTCTGTTGAGACTGAGGGAAGTGGAAGTGTCACTCTTCTGTGTGATGATTGACAGGTGAATTAGACCCTCACTGATGCAGTCAATACTGCCTGGGTAAGTCAAGTAGGGGGTTTCAGGCTGAGAGATGCTATTTATGACTTTATCACATTACCTATGGGATCCATCACACATGATGGCTAATCCAGCATGGGGAACCTGTCACCCCAAGTCCCAGGTTCTTCTTTACCCTATCCCACAGGGGGAAGTGTCCGTCGCCCGGCTTCTTCTTGGTGTTGGTTATGCAACATGGGAAGCCTACCTTGTTGCTGCAGCAGCATTGTACAACAGTCCTACTCTACTTGCACCACAGAGCCCCACTAAAAGTAGTTTGATGTCATGGGATGGGAGCTGATGGACTCTGTGGCGCACGAGTAGAGTAAGACTGTTGTATGACAGGCAATTTAGCAATGAAAGAAAGGGCGCTATTCCACTTGCAAAAGACTATACAATGGGAAAGATAGCAGGAAGCTAATATATAAACAGTGGCAATATATGCAATGTGAACAAATGATGGAGTCTTCTCTAGTAAATACACATATATAATGTCAATACATCATAGATACAAGAACATCAAACAAACACATCTAATCACAAGGTAAGTACCAACATCATAGGTTAGAAAATAATGGCGGTGAGCAAGCTCGCACAAGCGGCGAGCCAAGACAGGCAATTTAGCCCATCTGATGAGATCCTCAGTGATGCAACTAAGTCATTCATGTAGAATTCTGACAAATGACAATAATCATGGAGGTTTTACCAAAAAACAAAACACATAACTATTAAAAATAGGTATGGATGGTAACAATTTGGTTGCAGCAAGATACATAATTGCCAGATTGGTTTACTGATTCCATCATTTACTAAATTGTTACTGATTCTTACTCTGCTTTTGTTGTTATTATTGTGTGCCTTCAAGTAATGTCCAACATAGCAACCCTAATGCAACCATATCACAGGGGTTTTTTGGCAAGACACTTTAGAGGGGTTTGTTTGCTTTATTCTGACACTGAGAGTATGTGACTTGGCAAAGGTCATCTGGTGGGTTTACATGGTTGAGTAGGGCTCCTATCGTGGTCTCCAGAGTCATAATCCAACTCTCCAAAGTCTACAACACTCTGGCTCTCCTCCCAGATGTAAATTAGGAAGACTCTCAGCAAGGACTCTGAAGCAGTTGTGCTCAAAGCAAGGTCTTCCAGGTACTGTTGGACTGCAGTTCCTATCATCCTTAACCTCCATAGGTGAGAAAGACTGGGATTTATAGTCCAGCAACATCTGGAGCACATTTTATCTATGCTGCTAAATTGCTAAGACCTGAAAAGTTGTTTCAACGTGCCTTTGATTAATCGGTTCATCTATTGACTAACACTCCCCCGTGTTGCACTAGCCCTTGCCCCGCTCTCCTATATCTGAACACACCCACTATTCTTGGCTACAGGTTGATGGTTATTGCTGTTCTTATGTTTTTATGATGTCTATTGTTTGGTTTTATTGTTTTAATAAATAATCCGTATGCTTGTCCGCTATGCCCTGTCTCATGTACGGGGGAAGAATGGTTAGAGGCTACAGTCAATGCTGCTGCTGCTGCTGCCCGTTTTTGGTCAAAAGATATTTAGCCACCTGCGCTCCTTCTATTTTATCAATTTTATACTAATTTATGCAATGCTTTTGATATGAAATAAATACATTGTTTTAATTATTTCAATGCAATGTATTTTAATTGTGCTATATTTTATTCTGTTTTTGTTGGGCTTGGTTTCCAGTTAAGCTGCCCCAAGTCCCTTCGGAGAGATGGTGGCGGGATATAAGAATAAAATTTTTGTTATTGTTGTTATTATTATCCTTATCTGCTGTCCTAAGCATAAAACTATAAATAGTAAAGAGAGAATTCTCTCATTCTTTTTCTTTGCAGTGGGTTTATTTAGATACACACAAGGAAGTGCTCTACTATTAGAAATAATCATGGGTTATTATTCAGGGTGCTAGTTGCCACACTGAACAGCTAAGGAATCAACCTTCCTGCCAAGAGAAAAATAGAAAGAAAAATGAACCTGCAAGAAGAAGCCCGTGGTCCAGAAGGACAGGAGTTGTTTTGGAAGACTGACATTCTCAGTACTTTGAGAAGTGAAAAACACAGTTCTGAACTAATCATATTTACACCGTGGCAGATGGTGTTTACTCAATTAGTATTACAGTTTTGCTCTGAAAGGTCACAGAGGTATGACGTTAGTTTTTTTACCCCGTCCAGCAAATATTATTTTCCCTTTCTTTAAAAGGTTCATGCCACAAAAAGTCACATGCATTCACCATTTCTTTTTCAGATGTATCATTAAATTATGAGACGATCTGGAGCTCTTCACTTTTTGCTTAAATACAGTTTAACACCGTGTCTGAACCTTTAACCTCTAGTTTAGCTTAAAGATTTCAGATACAGAAAAGAAGGTTTAAAGTTAAATTGTTTCATTAACCAGACTTAAGATTAACCACAATTTGTCTAAATTCAGTACAATGACAGAATACAATCAGATAAAAGAGAAGCAAAACCTATGGCTGCTTCAAGTGAAGAGAGGGCTAGAGAAGACAATAGTTCTGCTAGGTTCTGCTAGGCTATGTGCTGCCCTTTCAGCCTTCAGCCTGAATGTGGGGATGACCCCAGGATTAATGGATGCACATAATGTATACATATCTATACATTATCCCAGAGTGTGAAGGTAATGTTCCTTCAATTCAGTTACTTTAGAAGCCAGTTACTTTTCGCAGCAATAAGATGCATTACTGTTCCCCCTGTAACATCTTGAACTGTAATTAATTTCAGAATAATATCCAATCAGCCCTTGGTTTGGTTCCATGACTCCCCGTAGATACCAAAATCTGTGGATGCTTCAGTTCTATTATTCAATGGCATAATGAAAACATGTCCCTTATGAAAGATGGCAAAATGGCTCATCAGAGTTATGAGTAATGTAATGAGTTCCTTTAAAATAACATTTCAAACTCTTCAGGACCAGAGTTTGGAAAGACTGGAGTACCTTCTCTGCATGTGCTCCTTCAGAGGGAAAACAATGATTTTATATGCATTGTTGTTATGTCCTATATTAGGAAATTAAAAAGAAAAGCCGATTCAAAACCGGAGCAGGATTTTGAATGTTGTAGAGCAGTGGTGCACAACCTGTGGCCCTCTGGGTGTTTTGGACTTCAGATCCTAAATTTTCTGACCATTGAACAAGCTGGCTAGAGCTTCTGGGAGTGGGAGTCACCAACACCTGGAGGGCCACAGGTTGCATACCAGTGCTGTAGACTGAAACACCAGACACAAAAGAGCAGGATATACCTTGGTCTGCCTTAAAGGAATACACTGATGTGATTTGGCCAGCACTGCCATTTACAGCTCACTATAAATTAACAATATTTATTTATTTATTTACTTTATTTATATTCTGCTCTTCTCACCCCGAAGGGGACTCAGAGCAGATTACAGGTACACATACCAGCAGATAATTCCTGCTGTTTTTCACATACACAACACATATAGATGAACAGAGGCAAACTGTTCAGGGGGAGCTGACGCACTCCACATCTCTCAGCATTACCAGCATCCTTTGTTGTTCCGCCCGCATTCCTCAGCGTTCCTGGAGTTATAATGGCCTCATAATTCAGTCAAAATTTGCCTCCCCACTTAATGTGGAACCTTTATCTCTTACTTGACAGATGCAACTGTCTTTCGGGCTACAAAGGTCGGCAGCAGGCTACACCTAAGGTCGAGCACCCACCTCGACCCGGGCTAGGGTTGCCATTTTTTGATATAAGAAATAAGGGACATTTATGGGATTTTCCACAAAAAATAAGGGACATTTCATTAAAATCTTGAAACTCAAACATTAGGTAGAAATAGTTTTATTAACAGAATAAGATAATGATTGAAACTCACAAAAAAACCTGACTTACACCCTCTTAACAGTACATGGTATGTTTCTGCATGCTTTGTCATGCAGAAAAAACATTATTAGAACTACCTAATTTTTTCCATCTGTATTTAGTACTTGACTTTGCTGACTTTAAAAGTGCACCGTCTAAACATTAAAATAAAATAAATTTTATAAGACAGTACATCTTCATGATTATTATGTCAATAGTTAATGGTATAGTATAGTATGGGATACACAGCATTGTATAGTATTGGGATGCCCAGCTAGGCCTATTTTAAGAGTAACTCTCAAGCAACCAGAAACTATCTTTATCCAACATGATCCAACATTCCCCTTGGGTAACTGTTAATTAGTCTACTGTACTTTGAAAAAGTCCTGTATCACCTCTTCCTTCCAACGGGGACGCAGACTGCCCTGCGAGTTGGAATCCCCTTCCTCTGGTCAACCCCGCCCAGTCCTGTCCTGCTAGTCAAAAATAAGGGATAGGGCCTGAAAATAAGGGACACAAATTTTAGGGCCAAAATAAGGGATGTCCCTTAGAATAAGGGACATATGGCAACCCTAACCCGGGCAGGCCTCGAACTCATGACCTCCTGGTCAGAGAGATCTCTTGCAGCCGACACTTAGCCAGGTGTGCCACATTCCCGGTGCCAATAGTTCCAAAATGTTTGTTTGATGATCTTTTTTATTTCAAAAGCAATTCAAGAGCAGGAGTTATATTAAGTCTGCCTCATTTCCTGAATTTTTGCTTGCTTCTCAGATTATTTTCTTCAGTGACTCATGGACTAACATCGGTTCCAGCTCTGACTGACCTTCCTACTTAGATGGCATTGATGCCTCCACCATGCTTCTTTTTACTCTCTCTGTATGATCCTGGATAGGCTTGGTTGTTTCACTGCAACATCTCTGAGACAAGAAGCACAAACAATTGTCACTTGCCATTTTGAAGCATTTGGCTTTTAGTCATAGGAGATTGTCACACCATACTTTAAGCAGCATTGTAGTTCATTAGACATGTATAAAAATAGTTTACCAATGTTGTACTAATGAAGTCTCAAAGAAAACTTCAGGTTGTCTGAAAACTGTAGTAAATGAAAATGGTTAGGACTCATTTTTGGCTTCTGAATCCAGCTTTACCAAGTATGTAATAAAAAAGTGCCTTAACCATTGGGGGCAAAGATAGGGGGAATGTGCACTCCATTGTGGCTCTATGTCCAGCCACAAAACTAAAACAATTAACGCCTTCCTTTCTTTACTTGACACTACTTTAACTGCCATGTGCCAGTGTTATGGACTCTGGGAGTTGTAGTTTGATGAAGCACCAACATTCTTTGAAGGTGCAGTCCTCCATTGTCAAGTAGTATACTCAAGAAATCAACAATAGACTTGCTTGGAACTGCTAATTTCAAATACAGCAGGCATAGCCCAAAACAACAAAAATGGTTGGATGTATACATTAAAATATATGAAGGGAAAGATAAAATGAAACATTTAAGACCTCATCCAGTTCCTAACAGGAAAAATCTGGGTTCTCGTAGGTTTTTTGGTCTATATGGCCATGTTTTAGAAGAATTCTCTCCTGACATTTTGCCCGCATCTGTAGCAAGCATCCTCAGAGGTTGTGAGGAAAAGTCTGTTTGGAAAGAAAAGCAAAACAAATATACACAATACATTAAAAGTATATTACTCCCATGAAATACTGAAGATAGTTGCTCTGTTTTCCATTCGCTTTGTTAGCAACTGAAAGAAAAGATTCCACACTGTTTGTTGCTTTATTTTACTATAACTTAACAGAAAGTGTAAAAGCATTGTATAATTTATTAGAACTATTAGAATGCATCCTTGTTGTCTTCTAATTAGATTATACTTTGTAGTTGTAATTACACTAGACAAGAGAGAAGAATAGTTTCAGATTTCCAAAATCATCTGTTGACTACTTGAAGAGTGAATGATCAATAACACTAATCTAGTGGAACACACAATCCGTAGAAAGGGATATTTTATCATGACGGATAGTCTAAATAATCACCATTGTTTCTCTAAGACCATGTAAGTCCCATCCTCTGTAAGAAAAGCACAAACACAGAGGAATAACTTTGAAACCATTGTCATACATCAAGAACAGAAGCATATGTGCTCAGTGCTGCAACTTGACTACATTATTATTGTGTCGGCTCAGCTGCAAAGCAGGGTGTGAGGTCAGTTAGCATCCACTCGTATACCCTAGAGAATAAGTGACATAAATGTAGCTGTCTCGCATTTATATTTCTAAACCAAGAATTATTGTTGCCAATCATAGAGACCTAAGGCAGGACCTATAACCATAACAATCTGCTCAGACATCAGGGTGTGAAAACTGTCAGCCTCAAAGTAGTTGCATTTGCCCAAATCTTATATGTGATCATGTCTCACCTCCCATTCTCTAGGGATCTGCAATCGATTAAAAAAATGTTTCAAAAGTCATTACAAAATGGGGGGATCACAGGCGCTTTGTTTCTAAAGTGTTTCTAAAGTATCATTAACTACTATAACGAGAGAAAATGTTATGATAACGAGAGTAATGAAATCTCGTTACTATTTTGTTATAGTAATTGTGCCCAATTACTATAATTGGGGAAACTTCAGGGGCTCCTTTCTCCACCATTTTACAGCTATTGTGGTGACAGTTGCTACAATGGTAGAATACACTGACCACTGTTAGCCCACCACATTTCAGAACGCTTCACTTATCCATGGATTTTTTTGAGAATTTTCAACATTTTTATAAACAACATTTTTTAATAATAAAGAAAATCTGTTCCTGCTTTTAAAGGGTTATTTCCTGTTTAATGGTGTAGTCCTTACTTTATTCTTCTCCAGGAACTTTGTTTTTGTGGCACAAACATCTGTAGTTAAATGTGCTATAGAACAATGCCCCTCCCACTAAGATAGTAGTTTAATCAGCTTTCCCCAGGTATCTATGATAGAAGAAATTAGGAACTAACATTTATAAATCATAGTAAATGCACCATCAAGGGGCATCTAGATTAACCACTTTCTTCCAGGCAGAAGGGCACCATCAAAATTCACCTATTGAATTAGAGAGGACCCTCAAGGGCCATCTATTTAGGGATTTCTTCCAAGCACAGAGATTTACTTATCTATAAGAGCAGTATGAGTCAGTCCTCCTCTTTGCAGCTGGCTGCTGTTAGGGAGGGACAAATCTCTCTTTCCGCTATCTTGATTGGTGCTTTTGGATGCTGATTAGGCCTGGGTAGGTTTGTCGGACTGCTCATAAAATAGGAATGAATTTGGATTAAATTAACTTTTGAAGCAGTTTCGAAGCGATGTAAGCAACCCGGAAGTGAATTTGCCATTTCAAAGCCACCGCCGCCATTTTTGGAGAGGAACTGGCAAACACACTGCTCTTGCCCTGTTCTGACACAGAGAGAAGGACATCTGCGTCCAAACTGGGTTAAATACCCAGTTTGGACACGGATGTCTTTTCCTCCCCATTAGACCTGGAGCAAGAGCCGCACACACAGCTCTCGCCCCAGTTCTGACGTGGAGGTCTTTTCCTCTGCGTTAGGTCTAACGTGGAGGGAAATGCATTGCAATCCAAACTGGGTGTTTAACATCAGCATCCAAACATCTTGCCCTTGGTCAGGCCCTCTTCCTTTTTCCCTCCATTTCCCCTAGCATCATTGCCTTCTCCAAGCTTTCAACACAAAGTTTGTCTAATCTTATAACAAAGTTAAAAATGAGAGCAAATACTCTCAGTCTTCCCTTAACACTTTGTTGGCGGAGGAGTTGTAGGGCATAAGAAGTCAGAAGACCAACAATTAGCACATCACCATCCCTTACACGTGATTCACTTGACTTTAGAAGCTGACATTAGGAAATGTCATGAAACAGCATGTTAAAGGAAGACTGCCAGTAGAATGCACTCAAACACTCTTTGAATTCTTCTCAGATAAAAGCCCAGACTTCTGATCAGGCTTTGTAACAATTTGAGGGTTCTGGAATGGGTATTTCAGAAAAGGAACTCAAAAAAGTGAAAATGCATACACAAAACTTGCATATGCTTCCCTTTGGATTGTGGCCAAGGCAGCACAAACAAAAAAGAACTCATAAGAACTCCACCAACACAGGTCGCATCAAACATACGGCAGAAATAAACATTCTGTAGTGAGATGTTCTAGCGATGAATTAAGTGATAAAAAATGATAAACTTTACTACATCAACACCCCCATTCTGACTTTAAAAAAAGCATTCTCGTATAAGCAAAAAAAGTCACATTCCACAAAAGTCAAAGCTCCACTTTCTTCTAAAGTTTTTCCAATGTAATTGGCTCATAAAGAGCTAGGAAGATGTCAATATTTAAAATGCGCCTTTGAGAAGTTGTATTAGCAGCATACATCATATAATGGTTATCAAATAACCTAAATAAGCAACACAGAGATAATATTCTGGCCACACTTGAATGCAGATTCCTTACTGAATAGCAATAGGATGTTGGAAATGAAAACTGTACTCAAGAAATCAGGAAGAAATCTTAAGAAGTGACTGTACTACGTACAAATTTTCAAAAGAGTCAAGTCTGCATTCAGCTAAAAGGGTTCATTTTAATGTAATAGAAATGAATATATAAGATGGAAATAGCTACACAAAGCAGATGCGGGAGTTGCAAAACATGTGGAAAATACAAGGTCAAGGTAAATGTCATGGCTTCTGTAACAAACGCTTCCAACTATCAAGGTGTCTAAATGGTACAGATTTGCAAAATGCAGTCCTTCATTTATCTGGATTGTTTGCTTTTCTGTTATGGTCTTGGATATCCACACCTCTTTTGTATGGTTGGAACACACTGCTTTTCAGGAATTTACTGGCATAGGCAACTTTAAATGCATAAATCTGGATGTCCTTTAATGGATAAAACAGGACTTAGCTCCCACAAATGAAAATACTTTGTGAAACCAGGATTAGATGGTTTCAGTTAACAATTATTTATTTATTTATTTCGACTTATTAGTTGCCACTCCCATCAGGCTCGAGGCGACATACATATGCTAAAAACACAACTAAAACATCAAGATCAATACCAATTATTAAAACTATACAATAGTGAAAACGCACAATAAAATACTCCCATGGCCGACAGCTACATTGGCAGAAGTCCTGGAGTTATTCACTGACCAAATGCCTGTACAAACAAGGTCTTACAAGCCTTCCGGAAGGCTAGTAAGTTGGTCAACGCACGGATTTCGGGAGGAAGAGCGTTCCAAAGTATTGGAGCGATGACACTAAAGGCTCTCTTCCGTGTTGAGGTCAGGTGAAGGGTTTTACAGCTCGGCACCGCAAGAAGGTTAAGGGTCTCTGAGCGCAGTGGTCTTGCAGGACAATATAGGGTGAGGCAGTCCCTAAGGTACACTGGCCCCAGACCATTCAAGGCCTTGAAGGTTAGAACTAGCACTTTGAAGGTGATCCAGTGCTCTACTGGAAGCCAGTGCAGTTCACACAGAACAGGCATAATGTGGCAGCAAGATGGTAAGCCTGCCAGCAGCCGAGCTGCAGCATTCTGCACCAGCTTAAGCTTCCAGATCATCAACAAAGGAAGGCCAATGTAGAGAGCATTACAATAGTCCAATCTTGAGATGACCGTGGCTTGGACCACTGTGGCTAGGTCATGACGAGACAGGTAGGAGGCCAGCTTCCTTGCCTGCCGGAGATGGTAAAAAGGTACTGCGCTGACGATGGAAATATGCTTCTCCATCGACAGTTGAGAGTCCAGTGTAACTCCCAGACTCTTATTAACAGATGGTGATGGACGTAGCGTTGAACCGTCCAGGGTTGGAAGCTGGATCTCTCCCGTACCCGGACGACCCAGCCACAGGATCTCCATCTTAGCCAGATCCACCTTCAACCTACTGGGCCGCAGCCATCCAGTAACGGTTTCAAGGCAACGATGGAAATTATCAGGTATGGAGTTGGGCCTGCCCTCAATCCCCAGGATTACAGAATGAAAAGAAGATAAAATTTGACAAAAGGTGGGCTTAGCTACAATAACCGTGCTAGAAAGTGAGCCTCACAGTATTACAATTTAGGTGTTAAATTAGATTCATAGAATCATAGAATTGGAAGAGACCACATGGGCCATCCAGTCCAACCTCCTGCCATGCAGAAAAAACACAACCCTGGCAGATGGCCATCCAGCTTCTGTTTAAAGGCCCCCAAGGAATAAGCTTTTATCACATTCCAAGGCAAAGAGTTCCACTGCTGAACAGATCTTACGGTCAGGAAGTTCTTCCTAATTTTCAGGTGGAATCTCCTTTCCTGTAATTTGAACCCATTGCTCCAAATCCTAGTTTCCAGGACAGCAGAAAATAAGCCTGTTCCTATTCCTTTTGACAACATTTCACACATTTATAGATGTCAACCTTCTCTTCTGCAGGCTAAACATCCCCAGCTCTTTAAGATGCACCTCATATGGATTCATGGTCTCCAGACCTTTGATTCTTTTAGTTGCCCTCCTCTGAACACTTTCCAGAGAGGTCTTTAGCAAAATGACCTCTGAGATGATACAAATAAATTTGTTCATGGCAAGAACTTATATTCAGAAATAGGGATGAAGGCATCACATCTATTTCACTACAATTTCACTGGCTAGGTTATACAAGCTGTAGACTAAATATGTAACTTTCATCGGTTCTGATTTTTTTTAAAAACCACTCACTTTATTTATTTATATTACGTCCTTTTCACCCTGAAGGGGACTCAGGGCAGATTACAGTACACATACAAGCAGACAATCCCTGCCGTTATTGTATTTGACATACAAGACATACAACATATACAGTAGGAGGATCTTCCAGCCACAGGTTCTTTTCCTGGTTCTTCCAGTTGTATCACCGGGTGCTGTTGCTCCATTGCGCCACAGGGGGTGCTGTTGCTTCATCCTCCTATGATGAAGAGCTTGCCAACCCGTTAGGACCTTCCACCTTCCAGCAATCGGTCTTCCTTATTTATTGGCGTTATAAAAGTCCTCACCCGCAAGCAGTCCCTAATTTCTCTACTCACGGCCAGGCTTGTTTTCGACTGCTTAGGTAAACAGAGACAGGGCTCACAGCTGGCTGCCCAAGCCAGCCTGGGGTCTCAAACCTGTAACGTTCGGTTGATAAGATCTTTTAGCAGCTGTTGTTACCGCCGTGCTAAAATGAAAAAAGGATAAGAAAAAATAGATTAGAAAAACACCAAGAATATATGCATTATGAAGCAAGAAACCGAGCAACCTTGGGTAGGACCAACATATGGACTATGTAGGAAATGAAATAACCTCGAGTCTTGTCTATTAAACAGTTACCATATTTACTCAAGTATAATGCACCATCAAATCTAATGCACACCTCGATTTTCAAAACCCTGAAACCAAAAAATAGTATTTGCTAATTAATGCAATGCCCAACACTTTTTTGATGGCCATTAAAGTGCTGCCTACTTAGAATTCTTTCTTTAAAAACAAAAGTGTTCAAGCACCAAAGCTTCCAGCAATGGAAAAGAAAACATTGGGGGTGCATCTATGCTGTAGAATAAATCTACTTTAACTGCCCTAGTTCAATTCTATGGTATCATGGGGGCTGTAGGCCTTGAGCCTGCTCTGCCACAGAATGCAGATGCCTCACCAACCTACAAATGCCAAGATTACATAACATTCATCTACTGATCTATGGCAATTCAATTACAGATGGCATCCCTCCAATAGTGGCTCTAGGTGCTCCAGAAGCAGCTTTCCTTATTGCTTTGGCTCAGCACTAAGATTATTGTATTACGCAAATCTAATGCGCACTCCAATTTGGGCAACTGATTTAGCCCAAAAGGGTTAGTGTTATATTTGCATGGTTACATTAGTTAGAGCCAGTTAGGAAGCAGTGAATGAAAGAGACCCAAATAGGGTTTGATGTAGGCTGAGAACGTGGTTTGATACTTAGATGTTACTGCATACTGCATGTGGAACTAGCCTTAGGGTACTTTTTTGGTATCTGATAAATCATTACTGCTTGTATTACCAACAACTCTGTCTGAATGTTTTAATTGAATAATTAACGAGGACAAATAGCCATGCTCAATTACACTGAACTCACTGATCAACAGAGCCATTTGATAGGGATAGAGGTCACCTTGAGTTTTCAATCCAGAGGGGGTTTCTGGTAGAAAAAGAAAAGTAATTGATAGAAACTGAAGGGCTAGAACTGGAAGGTCATCTGGAGGAGTATTCTACCACACTTGGATTTTCATCACTTCATCTGTAATTATAGGAGCTAGATTTCCGAGACTCAGATAAGAACTTGTTCATGTGTATATGACAGTACAATCTGAATGCATATGGTTACGTGACACAGTACTATTAAGCCACCAATGCAGATATCTTATGATCAAAGATTTTAATCTAGGCTTTCTAAATCTTTGTCCAATGAGCAGAATCATTCATTCTCTTTCATTTCATAATTATCACAACTTATCAAATCATCAAAGCAAAAATTATCTTGAAGTTGTATGGAAATTATTAAGTGGAATGAGAACAAGACAGATAAGACCAAATTTCTACGGGTTAATGCAATGAAACCCTAATAAAATCAGGCAGATGCTGGTTGTTTTCTTTAGTGTCGTGTTCTCTGTGTTTGTTTATTTATTTCATTTCATTTCTAACCCGCCCTTCTCTCCCCACGAAGGGGGACTCAGGGCAGCTAAAAAAAGGCAATAATTCAATGCCACATACAAGAACAGAACAACAACATATCAAAAAATACAACAAAGCAGATTAAAAACAGTTACATATCAAAATCCCCCATAATCCCCGTTCCATATTCATAGGCTGTCAGCCAATCCACAGTCCGCCAACACAACCCTATCCTACTCAGATTGTCCGTCCGCTGCTCCACATCAACCAAATGCCTGGTCCCACAGCCACGTCTTTAGCTTTTTTTCTAAAGTAAAGGAGGGAAGAAGTTGATCTTTCTGTTTATTCAGTATCTCAGACCACTTTTTGTCACTGTACTCCATCCAAGTTAATCTTTTCCATGGTTGCTGGTCTCTCTCCTCTTGATTTGACATCCAACATTGTCTTTGTATACCTAGACCTCTACTTCACAAACACAAAAACATTGTTTCTGCCCGTCTTTCAGTCAAACTTTAGTGTACTTTAAGAAGCGGGTGAAAACGTGGCTGTGCAATGAGGTCTTCGCAGAATGAAGGAGGAGATCACGAAGCGACTAAAGTCACTAACCATTAGATACAGACTGAATATACGGATTGAGTTGAACTCGATTTTACTTTGGCGAAAGGCTTTTTAAATGTATTTATTGTATTTGTATTTGATAATTTTATTGTAAATTTATGATGTTTTAGATTTTAAATGTTAGCATTGGATATTTGCTGTCTGCCAGTCTGAGTCCCTCTTCGGAGGTGAGAAGGCTGGGATATAAAAGTTTTAAATAAATAATAAATAAATACTGTTCTAGCCACATTCTACCACTGAGGCCACCTTCTGTGCAATCATTTCATGGGGTGACATTTTGTTTAACTAAAGTTACAGAGTCTTCAATAAAAAAAGTTTGATTTACTTACACATTGTGTGCATGGCTAATATCTTTTCAACCAAGACTAAACTCCCACTCATTCTCTGAGCAAGCAAAAAACTTTTTTTAATCCAGGCAGGCTTTTGGCAATATACTGGCTGCTGAGAAAGGTGTTTTTAATTGGTAGGTGCTGTGCTCTTTTTTAAAGTATATTTTCAATTGCTTTTTAATTTGCTAGTGTTTTAATGTTAATCTGACATGATGTGGACTGTTAATATCCTGTTTCAGGGTGACACAATTCAAAAGAGTACAACTCTGGTTCAAGAAACAAACAGCGTAGAAACCAAGCCAATCTAAGATCATAAACAGATAACCTTAATATATACCTGTGACTGACACCCTTTGCATACTGGATTCCAATTGTCTTCAGTCATTGTTTATTTCTCCATGTGCGTCAGAGGTGTGGCTTTTGACTTGTGATTGTACACCTGTCTGCAGCTCATCCACTGTGCAGGTAATGTGTCTTTCAGGTTGTGTTTTGGGTGCAGTCTTTTCCTGATGCTCAGTTCTCCTTTGCTGAATGATCTGGCGGTACACTTCTGGTGGTGGTTAGAGAAAGACTGCAGAAAAGGTTTCCCACTTTCCCATTATTGTATCATTGTGTGTGTGTGTGTGTGTATATATATATATATATATATATATATATATATATATATATATGAATTGCACAGCTCTGCATGAACAAAAATATATTTTAATGTTTCTTTATTGGAATTGAGGTTATGATATTGCAGGTGTGGGGTGGGGGAAGCAGTGTCTTTGGGCAGGGCTTCTTAAGCTTTTTTGATTTGCAACCCCTTTTTTACATGGGAAACTTTTAAGGTGTGTGCAGGAATCAGACCCTTCCTTTCCTCTCCCCCTTGTTTTTTGAACTGCTTGAGTTCAAACTATGGTTGCTCTTCAAATTCAGTTTGCACTAAATAAAGTTAGTTGGGGACTTGGGGGAAAAGTGAAAAGTGCGAGAGAAGAAACGGGGACATTTTTAAACCATCAAAAAAGTGAGATGCCAGAGGTGTTACTGCAATTGTTTCTGCAAAATTAGGACAGTTGGAGCACATGATACCTTTGCATCAAGGGGTGAAGACTTTTTGGGGGTAACCACAGAAGTAGTATTTGAAGCAAGAATCATGGCAGTAGTCATGGCCGGCCCTTGCTTTGGTTTTCTTTTTTCTTTCTGCCACTTTCTCATTTTCTCTTCCATTCTTTTTCTTTTCACTACTCATTTACCACCCAGTGGGCTCCCAGAAGAGTGCTGCCTGACTCTTGCCAGACATCTAATCCGCCACCTTACAGAAGAAGCCTTTTGAAATTAGTCTCTGCATTCCTAGGGTCATAGGTTGCTCAAGGGTATCCTACAGGAAAGACAACTGATACCTGGTTAGCTTTATTCTATAAATGCCGATGAGCTGAACTTGGAATATTACTTTAAAATAACAATCAATTCATTTGCTTTTTGTGAGACGCTTGCAGTACTCATGCATGTTGCTGTTTCACATACTTTGTTGCTCACGTTAACACTTGTTCTGGAGCTCAGCATCTGTGTTTGTGCTTACCTGCATAGTATGAGGTGACTGAAAATCTCCCTCCCTGCATCTTGCTTTCACTTCAGACAGGCAATTTCTGCAAAGATCTGAACAGCCGGAATCCCTAAGATTGCCAGAATGTGACCAGTGATGTTCTGGGCCCCGAGGGAGAGTACCTCCAAACTGCTTGACCTCGTTGCAGACTGGACCCTTAGATCGTCGAGACTCATTGTGCTAGGGGACTTTAATGTTCATGCAGACATGATCATGTCGTCTCCCCTAGCAAAGGACCTCATCCATTCCATGGACACCCTCGGTCTTTCATTGATGGAATCCGGCCCCACACACCAGGCCGGACACATCTTAGACCTAATCTTCGGATTTGGGCTAAAGATTACACCACAAGCAACAACGGAGGTCCCTTGGTCAGACCACTTCACCCTGAAGGTTAACATCAAAATCCCTCTGCCACCAAGGGTAGACCCAGAACCTATCCTGGCGCGGCAGAAGAGACTCATGGACCCGTCCAGATTTGCGTCGGCCATCGAATCCGTGGAAGTCTCCGGAGGTACCCTTAACGATCAAGTAGAAAGGTGGAATGTAGCCCTGTCTATGGCTATCGACCAAATAGCCCCTAAACGCCTCTTCCGACCACGCAGATTCCGCTCACCGTGGTTCACTGAAGAACTACGGCTACTGAAGCACAAACGGAAACAACTGGAGAGTGCCTGGTGGCGGAAACCCAGCCAGACATCAAGAACAGCCTTTAGAAACATGCGCAAGACATACGAACGGGCTACAAAAGAGGCAAAGAAAATCCACAACACCTCCCTAATAAGAGCTGCGAGATCGCGCCCAGCGCAGATCTTCAGGATTGTCTGGGATCTGGTCACCACTAATCCGCAGCCAAAAACCAGGGACACCCCAGCCATCTCAGCAGAGGAATTCCAGGAATTCTTCATAGAGAAAATCACCGCTCTTCGGCTAGACCTGCCATCCGTGCCTGAAGCTACAAGTGAGAGGGTAGAAGAACTACACACACCAGCTAACCAGAAATTTGACCATTTCAAAGCTCTGGACCTGGAGGCAGTCAATAAAATCATCTCCACAGCGCGGGCGACGACCTGCTCCACGGACCCCTGCCCTTCCCATCTAGTTAAGGACTGCGCAGAAGAGCTCTCGGTCCCCCTGATGCAGATAATAAATCATTTTCCCAGATGCCCTGAAAGAAGCCACGGTCCGCCCACTCCTGAAAAAAGCCAACCTGGACCCTGCGATGCCGGCGAACTACCGCCCCGTCTCAAACCTCCCGTTTCTCAGTAAGCTGATTGAACGCGCAGCAACCCAGCTACAAAACTTTCTTGAGACCTCAGATGGCTTGGACCCCTTTCAATCAGGGTTTCACCCCGGTCACGGGACCGAGACCGTCCTAGTGGCCATCTCAGATGATATCCGCTGCCAATTAGACAAGGGAGGCTCAGTAGTTCTGGTATTATTGGACCTTACCGCCGCATTTGACACGGTAGACCATGACCTGCTGATACGACAACTTGCCACCATAGGGATACAAGGAGCAGCTTTAGCTTGGCTTAGCTCCTTCCTGCGCGGACGTAGTCAGCGAGTAGAATGGCTAGGCCAAACATCTAGAAAATCTTTCCTCGAGTGCGGAGTGCCCCAAGGTGCCATACTATCACCAACGTTGTTTAACATCTATGTCCGGCCTTTGGCTGGTATAGCCCGGAGCTTCGGCCTGGGGTGCTACCAATATGCCGATGACACCCAGCTCCTGTTGAAACTGGATCCGGGTGCAACCTCGGTGCCCGAAAACTTCACTCAAGGCCTAGAAGCAGTGACAAAATGGCTCAGCGCCCACAAACTTAAAATAAATCCATCAAAGACGGAGATCTTATGGCCGGGCCGCCCGTTAGAACCACCTTTCTCACTGCCCCCCTTTGAAGGGGAACCGTTGATCCCGTCCGCTTCAGTAAAGAGCCTTGGTGTTATCCTGGACTCTAAATTGTCGATGGAAGCCCAGATTGCCTCCACGAGCAAAAGGGCCTTCTTCCACCTGCGCCAAGCGAGACAACTGGCACCCTACCTCCCGATGGATGTGCTAGCTACAGTAATCCATGCCACGGTTACATCAAGGCTGGATTACTGTAACGCCTATATGTGGGTCTGCCCGGTCACTAACCCGCAGGATCCAGAGTGTGCAGAAAGCGACCGCCAGACTTCTCACAAGAACATCAATGAGATGCCACATTACACCATCTCTGCAGCGCCTGCACTGGCTGCCCGTTGAGTATAGAGCCTTACATAAGACCTTGACTTTGGCTTTCAAAGCCCTACGGGGCCAGGGCCCAACATACTTAAAAGACCGCTTGCTGACGCCTGCCCACTCAAGGACACCGCGGCCAGCAAACAAGAACCTCCTTTATGTCCCGGGCTTGAAAGAGGCCCATCTGGAGGCCACGAGATGGAGATCGTTCTCCGTTGTGGCCCCCGTTCTTTGGAACTCGATGCCACCAGACCAGAGAGCCGCCCTCGACCTGCCCCAGTTCCTGACCGCTTTGAAGACCTGGCTATTTAGGAAAGCCCATGGTTAATGCAGAACCAGGAACTCAAATACCGAGCCTGGTCCCTTGCATTTAACCACTGAATATTTTAATCTAATTTTAATTATTCTATCATTTTAATTGTTGAATTGCTGTGTGTAAGTCGCCCGGAGCACTAACGTGGAGGGCGACTCAGAAATAATAAAGTCAGTTCAGTTCAGTTCAGTTACCACTGCAGGAAGTAACACAAGCTTCCAGACAAATAACAATTCTTGCAAAGGATAACATGTCATATTATTATAGCCCAGGCATGGGCAAACTTCGGCCCTCCAGGTGTTTTGGACTTCAACTTCCACAATTTTAACAGTCTATCAGCTGTTAGTAATTGTGGAAGTTGAAGTCCAAAACACTTGGAGGGCTAAAGTTTGCCCATGCCTGTTCTAGCCTATAGAATGTAGTACTTTTATAGACTAGATAGAAACAACTGATAGAACAAGGATGGGCATTAGTCAGAGGTATGGGAGCACCCAGACTTTCATGGATCTCAGAGGGCTACGTTCACCTCCTGTATCATTTGACGCCCCCCCCCCTTTCTTTTGGTATATAAAAGGCTCTTTATGTTCTCTAGGACCATATGTGTCCCATATCCTGTACTTTGCCCACCTCTGCTATAGAGGGAAGCAGAGATTACTTCAAACCATTGCTTCAAACCAATGATCACTGAAATGCCTCTCATCTTAAATCCTGCCACTATATTAAGCTGGAATAGTTGTCCCTAGAAATTTCTATTCTGCTTTCTTTCCCCCCATTTCTTCTGACAGTTGTCTCGACTGCTTCACCATGCCACTCTGTTCCATGTAACTAGAGGATCCCACAATTGCCTAGCTTGGCTAGCTCACCCTATGGATCTTCTCCTAATTAAGCATTTGATAGAGATGCCAAGATGGTGATGTGGAGATGGCATTGATGGACAAGAGGCAAAGCAGCAGACATTTTATAAATCCCTGAACCTCTTAAAAATCTGGCTGGATGGAAATTTTAACTCTGTACAATAGGACATTAAGCAATCTGGAAGTAAAAGGAACAATATATAAATCATATATCAACCCTGATTTATCACTATCTTATCTGGTCCTTTCCCCCCTCTTTTCGTTCTTTACCTATTCCCCCTCCCCAACCAATCTTTCCCTTTTGATCTCTCTTCTCTCTCTCTTCTTTTTTCCTTTTTTCTATCTTCTCCTTTTTTCCTTCTTTCCACCCTTCTCTGTCTTTTTCCTTTTCCCTTTCTCTTTTTGTTTCCATACTTTTCTTCATAATCATGTTCACCCACTTTCATTGTACAAGAAACCACAATAATAAGTTGGGTATTTTTTCATTATTATTATTATTATTATTACAGTTTGTCTAGTGTGTCAAATGCTGTTGATGTGTCTTGATGGTATTCATTAATAAAAATCTTTTTTTTTAAAAAAAAATCTGGCTGGATGGAAATTTTAACTCTGAACAATAGGACATGCCCAAGAAAAGGGAGGGCACATGGTAACCCAGGCTTACAGAGTTTCTAGAGTCCATGGACTTTGTTACAGGAAGCAAACAGGCATGGCAAATCATCATCACCTTGGTGTGATGGGTCCTTTCTGCGTCTGTGCTAGCATATCAACAGTACAGAGATATCAGGGGATTTTACCCTTACATAAAGTATTATGGGCTCACTGCTAAAGGCACTTCTTGCAGTGGCCAGAGTGCCTACAAAAATGTAGAAAATCCAAAAGCACACTTTTCCCTGTTGCTCAGGGTAGCATGGGAACCATATTTTGAAGTTTAAAAAATGAGGAAAGAAACTTTCAACTGCCTCTTTATTAAACTAAGCCTACGCAAGACTCCTTACCCTTAGCCTAAGCAGGAAAAACACCAAGAAAAACACCATGGGATGCATAGTATTTGATGCATCATTATTTTGTGAAAAGAAGGACATGACTCTGTGTTACACAAAAAGTAATGAGTTACAAATGACTGTTACTGATAAAAAGTTACTTCCAAGCTCTGGATTCGAATTGAAAGCAGATCATTTTGACAATTTCTGGTGAAATCAGATGAAAATTTTCTGACATACTTTTTTCTTGACATGCTTTGTATACCAGAATGTCTTATTTAAGTAAAAGATTGGCTTTTAAAAATAAAGTTTTCAAAAACAGTACTGAAAAGGCCTGTTTGAAATAATGCTGAAATGGTCTCTGACATTGCCAGCCAAAACAAAAGAAAATCCACTCTCTTATCATGGTTTTATAATTGATTGCCAGGAGGATGGGTTCTACACTAGGAAAAAAAACACCTTTCTTCCTCTTTCACATCATTCATCTTGGCTTGCTATTGATGTATTGAGAAATGCCAGAAGTGTCTTTCAAGTCCTCTCATTCAACCAGACTATATCCACACCTTGATGTTGTAGGATGTGAACATTCATAAATGCCAAAATTTCACCTAGGCATTTACTCTCCTCAGATCTGAAATCTATAAGACCTACAGATTCCTTTAGAAGTGAAAACACCATGAACAGGTGCCTCAAGCATCTCTTACCATTGTCTGTTTTGGTCCTTTTGTTAGAAAGATCAAACTAGTTACAAAGATATTGAGGAAACTAATACAACACTTTGAATGCAAATGATTTTTTAAGCTATTTTGGAGGACTCTTTGAAAAAATAGGCCCATGATGTTTAGTTTCTTTGTTGATATATTCATCATATCGAGTGACAGTGACAGCTTGTCATGCCTTTGCCAGTTGTGCTGCGAATCCATTTTGAGTTTTGGTCTGAATTTTCAGGGAGGTATCCAAGGTCATGAAGCAATTTGAAGGATAGAGTTTAGCAATCCAGATATTCAGACTGATACATAGGGCTAATTTTCCACTAACACAGAAGCCTAGGAACCAGATTTGGAGGTAATAAAGTTCATAGAATCATACATTGGAAGAGACTGGCAGGGCCATCCAGTCAAACCCATTCTGCTATGCAGGAACACATAATCAAAGCACCCTCAACAGATGACCTTGCAGACTCTGTTTAAACACCTCTAGTCATCTCCACCACACTCTGAAGGACCAGCTTCAGGGGTAAGTTTGGGTTTTTTACTGGTTTATAAATGACCTTAATCTCTGGAGCAGCATAGAATCACAGAGTTGGGCCACAAGGGCCATCTAGTCCAACCCCTGACATGCAAGAACACCCAAACAAAGCACTCCTGACAGATAGCCATCCAACTTCTAGTTTAAAATCTGCAGAGAATAAGAATCCACAACACTATGAGACAACATAGTGCACACAGTCAAACAGTTTTTATCATCAGCACAATCTTCCTAATGTTTCCACATGAATCTCTTTTCCTGTACTTTGAATCCAGTCCATGTCATGGGTTGGACTAGATGGCCCTTGTGGCCCAAATCTGTGATTCTATGCTGCTCCAGAGATTAAGGTCATTTATAAACCAATAAAAAAACACCAAACTTATCCCTGAAGCTGGTTCTTCAGAGTGTGGTGGAGATGACAAGAGGTGTTTAAACAGAGCCTGCAAGGTCATGTGTTGAGGGTGCTTTGATGTCCTAGTCTTTAAAGGAACAGAAAACAAGCTTGCCTCCCCCTTAATGTGACATTCTTTCAAATACGTATACATGGCTATCATGTCCCCCATCAGCCTTCCCTGCTCTAAACTAAATATACCTAGCTCCCTATGCTGCTCCTCATAGACTTGTCCTCAAGTCTTTTGATCATTTTTGTCACCCTTCTCTGGACATGTCCAGCAGAAAACATAGAGTCACAAAGTTGGAAGAGATCTCATGAGCCATCCAGTTTAACCCCCTGCCAAGAAGCAGGAAAATTGCATTCAAAGCACCCCTGACAGATGGCCATCCAGCCTCTGTTTAAAAGCAGGATCTTCCACCAGAGAATTGACAGAAGTGGCCAATCTATAAAATAGAATAAAAGAGTCTGAAGGTATCATCTAGTCCAATTCTCTGCCATGCAGGAGTCTATTCCTAAAGCACCAAGTAGAAGTAATTAGCAAATTACTGATTTAACCTCTCAAATGAAAGAGAATTTACCTAACCAAGACAGATCTTTTAAAATATTTTTTTAAAAAAACTTCACATTATTACACATTTGCTAAAGCTATCTGATTATGGTGTACAGTCTAAATCCCAGTGTGATGTCAGCTGTTTAATTCAAGTTGAAAATGGATGTTTGCAGACCTATCCCAAAGGATCAAAATCAAGGACACCTAGAATGGAAGCCAGTTTGAGCTATTGTTAGCTCAACCATTTCCCCCAGATGGGCTGCATATAGTTCTTTGAAAGCTTAGTAAAATTCTACATTTGTTTTCAATGGAGCGAAAAGGAAGGCATTCATGAATTTCCCACGAGGCTAATACAAAATCTAAACTCTTCAGTGAAAAGCAAATAGAACATGTCACATGCAGTGCAGAGTCAACCATTTAACCAGCCAAAGAAGGTGCCGAGAATAATAGTGTGGATTAAAAGAAAAAACAAGGAAAAGTTTGCAAACCAAGATATATTTTATATGAGCACAATAAACCCGTCTAACATACATAGTCCAAATGCTGTTTAATAATACATTCATAAGAATGGATCTGCTCCTAAAATCATCTATCAAACATTTGTAGCAAGCAATACTATCTATCACATCAAATACATCACAAGCTGAAATGCAAACAAAAATTTGTATGTAGTCAGCTAGAAGGACAATGATTCATTCACACCAAAGGCAGTCTTTATAAAATAGAAACTAAACTTAATAATATTGAAATGAGTTGAAGGCAAAAAGCTACCTCACACCAAAACTGGATTGGTATCAAAACTCTAAGGAATCATTTGGCTGAGTAATAAAACAGCTGACACTGTAGTCCAGAGTAGGTGGTCTTAAGCCTCTTAATAGTAATAGACACTGAAAAAAGCTGATAATACTTTTGAGATGTGGTCCTAAAGAAGATTTCTACAAATACCATGGACTTCTAAGAAGAGAAATCAATGGGCCCTAGAGCAAATGACTTCTTCCTGGAAGTAAAGATGACTAAACCGAGGCTGTCCTACTTTGGCCATACTATGAGAAGACAGGACTTACAAGAAAATACAATAATGCTTGGTAAAATAGAAAACAGTAGGAAAAGAGGAAGAATGCATTCCAGATGTGAAAGTAACAGATCTGAGTCTCAAAATCTAAACAGGGCTGTTGACAGGCCCGGATTATCCATAAGGCCACCCTAGGCCAAAGCCTAGGGCGGCACCCATGGGGGAGGCAGCAGATCCGCCCCCCCAAAAAATTCAAAAAAAATTCAAAAAAAATTCAAAAAAGAATTTAAAAATAAAGTGCGCATGCACGTGCCCCCCCTTTGCTCGCTCCAAAGGCTCTGCCCCCAGATCTGCCCCTGGCTCCACCCCGCCTCCTTACCGGCATGGTGGCTTTAGGAGGGAGGAGCCGTGGGGAGGCCCCGGGGGTGGGGCTTTCCTCCTCGATGGTAAGGGGGCGGGGCAGGGTGGGGCGGGGCAGAGCCGGGGGCGGCAGCAGATGGCCCTTTCGGCCTAGGGTGGCAAAAGGGCCTGATCCGGGCCTGGCTGTTGAGGATATGGTAGCTTAGAGTTTTCCCATTCTTTAAGGATCACCATAAATTGAAATTGACTTGAAAGCAGCGAACAATAAAAAAACACAGTATTGAATCGGTAAACTAAGTAGCATCTCCTGGTCGGAGCTTACTTTACTAGCACTGGTTAACATACATTTTAGTGCCTCAAATGTTAGATCTGTTTCTGGGTATATTCGATCTTCTAATACCAAACATGGAACCAGTTTCCCCATATCAGTTCTAATTTTGGGGATGTAGAACATATGCCATGTACCAGTCTTCATCTGATCACCCAGAGACAATAATTATAATCATACTTATGAAACTAACGTGAACACAGTCCCTCCAATGCAATTATCTGAATCAGTTCCCCCAAATAAACCCATGAACAGGCCTAAAAATGAAGACACCAAGATTTTGTTATTGTTGTTGGGCTTTGCAGTCAGTGGCCAAACTAAGAGAGGAAGGTTTCCTTTGCTGGTAATCAGACAGGATGGTGGCTCTATCACCTGTTACCTGCAAGGGCAGCTGAGACATCAGAAGCAAGACCCCTATAGCAATTCCTTATTGCCACCTTGCTCATGGGAGGGAGAGGGGATGGAAACATCATCTTGCTGTGCTCCAATATC
This sequence comes from Anolis apletophallus, assembly GCA_030556195.1. NCBI lineage: Eukaryota > Metazoa > Chordata > Lepidosauria > Squamata > Anolidae > Anolis > Anolis apletophallus. The sequence continues at coordinate 8,657,657 of JARBWK010000001.1, forward strand.
AAGCAGGACAGGTCTCCATCTCTCAATGTAGCTGTCATCTATTAAAGTAGGCTGGGAGTAGGCTGTAGTGTAATTACAGATTCATACCTCCAGGTTATGAACGTGTAACTGTGATACACAATGCTAGCTTATGTCTCATTACAGCATGATGAAAGTGCAATTCCCTAAGCCAATTTTTGTGACCCTTCATTCCATAGATATAATTAATCCTGACCCTATCAGTATATAATCTTTACTGGACACTAAGTGTGCACTGAATGCAACTAATGTTTGTATATTTCTGCAGACTGCTAGAGTGCTTTAGTGAAGAGAGCATTGGATTAAGATCCTGGAGACCAGGGTTTGAATCCACACCCAGCCATGGAAACCCACTGAGTGGCCTTGGGCAAGTCAGACTCTCAATCTCAGAGGAAGGCAAAGTCAAACCTTTCTGAACAAATCTTGCCAAAACCACACGACAGGTTTGCCTTCGGATCACTATAAATTAGAAATGACTTTAAGGTGCACAAGTTTTCTGCTGCTCCAGAGACAAGGACATGGACCTTCAGATTCTTTAGTAGGAATTTCCTGGTAGTTAGTGCTATTTCAGAGTGGAATATGCTGCTTCAGAGTATAGTAGAGTCTCCATCTTTGGAGGTTTGGATAGACAGTAATGGGAGTGATTTGATTCCTGAATGGCAGGAGATTGGACTGGACCGTCCTTATATTCACTTCCAATTTTATGTTTCTATGATTTCATAACAGCAACAATCTTTCTGCAATGTTAGGATGCCGGGATTATTCTTCACTGTCTTCCATGAATGTAGTATTTTAAAAAGACAGAGATAATATCTGGAAACCCCTACTTAGCTATAGGCCACACCTGAAAGCAGTGGTAAGTTGCTATCTCTTGGCTTTAGTTTCTCACATTTAAAGTCACATTTAATATTGACCTGTCCTCACAGGCAGATTGGAATAAAAAGATAAACATGATCCACTTTCTATGTTGAAATCAATAACACTGTGTGAAATATATTTTTGTTCCTGGGCAATAAATGTCATTTCCTAATTGTTTCTAGCATAAAAACATAAAAAATGTTTATTAAACTGCAAAACATTGTTTTTGCTGGACATCTTGCAGAACCTTTTGCTATAGTTTTTCAATAAAATATCTCATCGAGTCTCAACCAATTCAACATAGTTTGTGGCAGCCACAAAAAGTTTCTGAATTATAGCAACTACTTTCAAAGTACGTACCTCACAATTAAACAGGAACAACACTTCCAAATCAGGAATAGAAAATGTTTCAAATTTTGTTACATAGTGTAATCATGATTTGATTTGTTGAAGAACAAAAGAGATTTTAACTGGATTTATTTTTATGTATATGAGTGTTATTTCAGCCTTTGCTTCATGTTTTTAATTTAATTTATTGTAATATAGTCCCTAGTGGAGGCAAACTTTTAGCTAGGATATTTACATAAACTAGACTCATAGAGTTGAAGGAGATTGCCAGGGCCATGCAGTCCAGTCCCATTCTGCTATGCAGGAAAGCACAGTAAAATCACTCCCAACAGATAGCCATCGAACCTCTGTTTAAAAACCTCTAGGGAAGAAATCCACTACATTCTGAAGAAGTGTATTCCACTATCAAACAGCTCATCGTCCTAATGTTTAGATAGAACCTCTTTTCTTGCTATTTGAATCCATTGATTAATGTCCTAGTCTCTGGAGTAGCAGAAAACCAGTTTTGCCCCCTTCTCAATATGGTACCTGTTATGACCCAGCTATGGCAGCAATAAAGTCCAGGAGTAGAAAAGGATAACACATGTTTATTTAACAAGACATGGGAGTTGGTCTAACAAAAAATAGCCTTTCGTAGGCTGGAGAAAAACCCTCACTAAACCCAGGAATCCCTAAACCAAAAATGCCGAAGATAAAAGAACTTCAAAGCAAATAGCAGACGTCTGTCTGTGGTATCCAGTAGAGGAATGTTCAAGAAGCGAAGTCAGTCACCGGTCCAAGGTCGTCAGGTAGGAGAAAATCAATCAGGATAAGGAGGAGACGTCACCGGGTCGAACAGGAGCTAAGTATATTAACAAACATATAACCGAGCCTGCAGGGAGGAGCGGAATACAAGACTGAACAATACAAGACCGAACAATAAACTTGCAGCCCCCCATACCACCCAGCATCTGTCTCCCTCCAAGTAATACTATACCCAGTTCAGTAGCAGCCACTCACAGTATTCACACGAGGATCAAGAGGCACACAGCAGTAGCTAAACAAAAGAGTAGACATAAATCCAGAAACCCCCCACCTTTTCCCCAAATCAGCTAGAGCTGCCATAGCAGCTCTCCCAAAAACACAAAATGAATAAAGAACACAATAACTCACGAGTAGTCTGGAAAATCAGGAACAAGAATACCAGGAACCAGGATACATGAGCTAGAACACTAATAACTCCTTGACCACCGCAGGGATCAAGCCAAATACTCCTATTTCTTATAGGACTCTCAATCAGAGTCCTCGGAGACCCCACCCAGCTCCATAGCATCAGCATTCCTATTCCCTGCAGCTGTAGCACCAGACCCAGATCTCCAAGCCAGCGAAAGCTCTTCTTGGCTTAAAGGGAACCCCTCAGCCTCAGAATGCGAAGACGACCAGTCCCGGTCCGTCTGGAACCCCAGAAACGTGCTGGTCCCCAAGTCCACATTACATACATCCCTCACCTCCTGCACCAATGCCGAATCCAGATCAGTATCACTTTCCTCTGACTGCAATTCTGCATTCCCTGTGAAACCCTCAAAAGAGCCAGACTCAGAAGGCTCCCTAAGTAAATGCTGGATTTTCCTCCTTTGTTCATTGTCTTCATTAATGCTCAAGTCACTAGCCACCCTCTTTACTCCAGCTGTAGGAGCCTGGTCATTCAGAGCCGCGCCCCAAACTGAGCTATTGCTTGATGTTACTGCCTCCACACCTCCCTCCATGTTACTACCTGTAGCAACTAGAGGCTCATTCACAACAGTACCTGTTTGAGCTGCACCATGACTGTTTTGAAGAGATCGCAAATAGGTGTAGCAACCCAGTTCCCTTTCATGCATGGGGGGCAGGGGGCAGCACCGGGGGTCCCACTTGCATTAGGGCCAGCTGCAGTTGATGAGGACATGGAGGAAGGGGCTGATGAGTTAGCTGGGCCTTCCTCTCTCACAGAGAGCCTGGCCTGGGATGATGAATGGCCTGACGGCTATGCTAGCTGGGAAGTTCAGGCTGACCCTGAGAGTGATGACTCTGATAATTATGAGAAACCAGGTGGTTACGGGTCACAGGAGAGAATCAGGGAAACAGTGGAGGATGAGCCCATGGAAGCTGAAAGGGAGTTCAGCTCTCATGAAGATAGCGACCCAGGTGCTGGGAGGCAAGGACGGAGCTTTGATAGGAGACGGAGCATTGAGTCCAGCAGGAGGGATTGGCACCGTAGCCTAGAGCGCCAGAGAGGCGCGAGGTCCCGTAGCACAGATTGGCGCAGAAGCCTAGAGCGTCGGGGGGGCCCGTCACGGGGATTAAGTATAGGATCCGTGGGAACGGATCCTCAGTAGCTCGGCCACTTCTATTCTAAGAGGAGTGAAGCGAGCGGAGTTCCAGGGAGCCAAGTTGCCGGCTCGAGTCTTGCCAAGTAGTTTCTTGGAGTTGTTCATGAACTTTGCCTTGTTCTTTGCCACGGACCAAGTCCTTGATCCGCATAGTTTTGCGGTGCCTTGCCACGGTTGCCTTTGGATTTTACCTACGGACTCTTTACCTATTTTGGATTGAACTTTTTGATACTTTTTATGGACAATTTACCTTTTCACTTGTTTCTTATTATTCAATAAATAGTTAGCTGATTACCGTCTCTGTGTGTGTGATTAAGGGGCTGGGCCGAGACCCTGCATCGTGACAATTGGTCACAACATTGCACGTGCCTTCATCTTTGTCCCTCTACAACAGGGCATGTATTATCTCACCTTAAACTTTAAGTCACAGTTAAACATCTGTTAAACATCTGTTAACACCAACCAACTAGCAACTTTATCACATTGGCGAAACTGTCGGGTCTCAGCAGGAGGCGTCAAGAACTCATTGCCCTATGCCCCACATTACATACAACAGGTAATTTACCTGGAAGCCTATCCCCTGGGGGGGGAAGCTTCCTCCACCCCGCTTCCCCCATTGCTTCCTCCATTGCCCCCATTCCAGCCACAGGGGGAGCTGTCACTTCACAAATCACTTGTCCGATGGAGTACTTCCTCATTCTTTTACACATCAGAGAGTTTTTATGGTGTTGTAAATTAGTTAAATTAGCCTCCCTGCATAAGCGGTACCTAAATTTCCTATTTGACAGATGCAACTCTCTTTTGGGCTGCAAAGGTCGACAGCAAGCTAGACAAATGGCCAGAAGCTCACTCTGACCCAGGCTGACTTCAAACCCATGACTTCTTGGTCAGTAGTGATTTTAATGTAGCTGACTCCCAACCAGCTGCGCCACAACCCGGTCCTCACGCAACAACCCAGTCCAAATGGGCAAATTGCCTTGTCTGGTGAGGTCATAGATCAAGAAAAATAGGAGCAGACATGTAATTAGGCTTTTCTTCCCATTGCTAATTACCTTACCCAGTGGCTTTGTATAGCTTTGAAACAGAATGGGAAATAAGTTAAAATTCAGTTTGGGGTTGAACAGGAATTTCCAATGTCACTCTCTAGAGCAGTCTTCATTAATAAGGGGAAAAGAATTCTCTGCATCTTGTACTCCACACATACATAATCTTTCTGGCATAATGCTGCAGAGTACTCCTGAACCCCTCTAAGATATGGTTCTTTCCCTTGCCACTAATTTCTTTTTTGTTATTTGCTTTGCCTTTAAAAATAAATAAATACTTTTAAAAAAGATCTCACTGGAACCATGGGCTATTGATTCTCAATAATAACCATCTTAAGAGTGCAAGCAAATGCCTCTGTCTCCATTGAAATTACACTTATACTTTCTGATGATCTACACAACAAAGCCATAAAGCCATAAAATGCCTGTCAGTTTCTTTATGACCTTATGTATAATCCCCATAATGTAAACAGCAGGCGTATGTGCTCTCTTCTGTACATCTTTATTTCAGATTACTTCACCAAAGCATTAAAAATGGGTTAGCTCTTACATATTGTAATGTATCAATTGCTTCCTTTATGGCTGCTAAATTATTTAAGTGTTTGTATGTATGGCATAGTTTTTTGTACTCGTTCATCTTTAGGGGACTATAACGACTAACAATACATGATTCATGGCCTTATCTAAGTGTTGTAACAAACCACATTTCTATTCAGTTTCTTTATTTTTAAAGAAGGAGAAAGGGAGCCAAAATTCGTATTGTACACACAAACACCATTTCCTTCCATGGAAGTTTCACAGTGTTCATACTTGTGGTACAGGGCATTTTGGGGTGATTATAAGGAGATAAAATATCTTACAACACTATTGTGTTCATTCTGACAGCAAACAAAAAGATATCAAACCACATTCTCCCTATTGTGCAGAGTAATCTATTATTAATGCCTCATTATGTAGCCTTCAGGAGATGGATCACATATGGCCCATGTTTCTCCTAGTTGTGGCTGCAGTTATGATATTTATTTATTAATTATTATTAATTTATTAACTTTATTTATACCCCGCACCCATCTCCCCAAGGGGACTTGGGGTGGCTTACATGAGGCCAATAACACATAATAACAAAACAATAGCAATTATAAAAACAATACAATCAATAAAACTCAAACACATGCAATAACAAACAATTTAAAACCATTTCGGGCGGGCCAAATGTGAAAGTTAAATTTTTTAAAATAAATAAACACTGGGTGCAGACAGAGATACTTTGCATATAGTCAGAAGGCTTCAAGGATACAATGGGGCAGGCATACAACAGGTAATTAAAGTGCTTCTAAGGACTTTTGCAAAGAATGAACACGGCAGGGCGTCATTTACTTCATTCAGGGAAGGCACATTGGAACAGCCACATCTTAAGGCTCATCCTAAATACTGCCAAAGTGGCGGCTTGTCTGATATCCTTGGGGAGCACATTCCAGAGTCGGGGTGCCACTACAGAGAAGGCCCTCTCCTTCATCTGCACCAACAGTGCCTGCGAGGCCGGTGAGAGACAAGGTAAGGTCTCTCCAGATGATCAGAGAGATCACCTGGGTTCGTAAACAGAGATGTGGTCACGTAGGTAGGCGCCGCAGGTCCCAAACCATTCAGGGCTTTGTAGGTAAGAACCTGCACCTTGAATTGGGACCGGAAGATGAATGGCAGCCAATGGAGTGCCTTAAACAGGGGGGTTAACTGCTCCCTGTAAGTCACTCCAGTTAGCAATCTGGCTGCCACCCGTTGGATCAATTAAAACTTCCGGGCCGTCTTCAAGGGCAGTCCCGTGTAGAGTGCATTACAGTAATCCAATCTGGAGGTGACTAAGGTGTGGACCACTGTGGCCAGATCCGACTTCAAGAGGTACGGTCGCAGCTGGCGCACAAGTTTTAATTGTGCAAAAGCCCTCCCAGCCACCGCAGACGCCTGTGTCTCAAACGTTAGCGACAAGTCTAGGAGGACACCCAAGCTGCGGACCTGTGACTTCAGGGGGAGTGCAACCCCATCAAGCATAGGTTGCCACCCTATACCCCTATCTGGCTTATGATCGACCAAGAGGACCTCTGTCTTGTCAGGATTGATCTTCAGCTTATTCATCCTCATCCAGTCAGTCACAGTGGCCAGGCACTCGTCCAGTACTCGAGGGGCTTCCTTGGAATTAGGTGGAAAGGAGTACTAGAGTTGGGTGTCATCTGCATAGAGTGGCACTGCACTCCAAAACCCCAGATGACCTCTCCCAGCGGTTTCATGTAGATGTTAAAAAGCATAGGGGACAGAATTAACCTTGCGGGACCCCACAGGTCAAAGGCTAGGGAATATTGTTTCCAAAGCCAATGTATGACACTTTCTATCTGCCATAACTGTATCCTTTTTGTCTTAGGTATCACAGACATGAGCCTAATACCCTGTACTCACATGCACATGATGCTAGCTGTTTTTACATAGTTTCTCTACTTCTGATAGGCATTATTGGGTAAACCAGGTTAATCCACTCTAGCCCTCTAAGAAAAGTTGGAGGATGCTTCAGAGCTTGTGTGGTATTCTGGGGCAACCCTACAACATTAAGGTAGTGCAGATAACAGGATGAAGGTTTATTTGGACGATTCACATGGATCACCTCTGCAACCCCCTTTTGCTTGAATTTCTCAGTGCAAAGAAAAGGGGGGTAGATCAGGTCCATGTCACTACCATGGCTGTTCCCAGAAAGTAACAGAGCTCTGGAACATGGCCATACAGTCTGAAAAACTCACAGCAACCCAGTGAGTCCAGCCTTGAAAGCTTTCGACATCTCACAGAGCTCTGTTTGAGGTTCTGCTGGCATCCAGTGCTGTCAGCAGCAGAGGCACCCATACAACCCAGAAGGAGTGGGTCATGTGAATGCCTTTGCTGATGTCAGCATGGGAAGCCCATGCTGGCCAGAAGCTCTCATGGAGATCTGTGACTGTCTGGGAAGAGCAACAACAGTGAAGTAGGGCCAACTGCAACATGGCTGGTATGGTGACAGCTATGTGGGGCCGATGTGGCCTCGAATCAGCTGGATCAACTGAACTCTAACCTGCTACTACCATAGGTTTTGAGAGATGAGTATAGCTACCTCTAGTGCGAGTCCAGAGCATTTCTACCTGGATTAACAGGTTACTGTAGATGAAATCTCAAACAAAAATAAACTGAAGCTTCCATTTGTTTTAATCTCCTTTGGGATGGGGATTTAATCTTCATTTTCTAACAATGAAATACTTGATATCAATGTGACGTAGTGCATCCCACTGCTGATGCCATTGAGTATGTTAAGGTTCACATTCTGACTCATGTTGACCCTAAGGCAAATCTTGTTCCATTGCTTTCCTCTGAGGCTGAGAGGATGTGACTTGTCCAAGGGCATTTCCATGGATGAGCAGGGATTCGAACCTCAGTCTCCAAGTCCAATGCTGAAATCACAACAGCACATTGGTTCTGTGAAGTGTAGGATTTTATGTGCCAATCCTATTTACAATGTATGGAAAGGTAAACTTCTTTTGTGAAAATTAAGACAACATGTAAATACACATGAACTTTGTTTCCAGTAAAGTATAAAAGCACTGTGTCTAAGAAAAGAATGCTATTTATAGGTTTTGCTGCAGTCTCTTGTTCTTGCTCGTATAGCCTTCAGAAAGGGTTCAGGCAGAAATTAACTATACGCAAAGAGCACTGGCTCTTCAATTCAGGAATTAGGCTTGTTTGATCAAGGGGAAAAATGGTTCAAAACTCGTTTCTGATGTACGGGGTGCTGGTGATTCGCTTCCAAAGTGATTTCAGAACACCCCCCAAAGTCAGAATTTGCTGAAATTTCTGAATCGCTTCATTAATGGCGGGCACAATTGTGCAATGTGCAAAAAACTGCAAACGGGACAGGCAAAACTTTGGGGATTCCCTTTCCCTCAATTTTAGACCACTACTGACAAAACTTGCCACAGTGGTAGAAATTATTAGCAGATTATAGGAGATTTCTTGTTTCCAAAAGTATAACTTGTAACCCCAAGCAGAGAAAGGGGGCTCCAAAGTTGTATGGTGTGGTTCCCCAAGGAAATGATTAGATTAGGAGATTTCTAGTTTCCAAAAGTACAACGTGTAACCCAAAGTAGACAAAGGGACCTCCAAAGTGGTATTTTGTTTCCCCAAGGAAATGATTAGATTAGGAGATTTCTACTTTCCAAAAGTACAACGTGAAACCCAAAGCAGACAAAAAGGGGGTTCTAAAGTGGTATGGTGTGGTTCCCCTAGGAAATTATTAGCAGAAAATGGCTTTCCAAAGTCCAAAGGGATATTCCGGGATCCCAAAATCCAAAGTGTAACCCAAGGGGGATTGATGTCTGTTGAAAGTTAAAATCACTGCTTCAAAAAGGAAATTTGGCAGTGGCAGGCAAGAGAAGAACACTTCTCCCAGCTGCCCTGCCATTCTTCCCTCCCTACACACAAGGAAGCCTCGCAGGCAAGGGGCCTGCTTCTAGCCAGTTTCCCCAATTTGTTCCCAACCCTGTTGTTCCAATGCAAAGCAGTGGTGTCCCACCCAAGCTGCCTAGTCCCTTCCCGTTAGTGTCCCTGGCTTGCAATGAGCTCATGATTCATGCATGGGCCTTTTTAAAGGGCAATGGCTGCCATGCCAAAACCCCTCCCCACATGGTTTCCCCTCATTAGCTGGAGGCAAGCATCCCAGCATGCAAGCTGCTACTTAGCTCTAAACGCTGGGTTTTTTCTGATTCACATCCTGAGTCAGAATAAAGATGGTGACAGTGGCTTTGAAATGGCAAGGATACTTCCAGGTTCCCAAATCGCTTCGAAATGGCTCCAAAAAGGAATTTGATCCGAATTTAATCCGAATTATGAAGATTCCGACTGGACCTAACCATGCCTATCAAGAATATTTTTCTACATTTTATTGTTTTAGGAAAGTATCAAAATTTTAAAGTTGCTTTTTAACTGGAATAGAAGGGATCTGAGTTTTGGGGCAGTTCCAGACAGCCCTTGATCCCACAAATATCCACGTTAAAAAATGGATGTTTGTGGGGGGCTGTCCACATCCACACCAGAAAGTGTGCGCTTTCTGGCATGGGTGTTCAGACGTTCTCCTGGGACTAGCCCAAGAGAATGCCCAGAAGCCCTACCCCTCTCCCCCCAAGCCCCAGACCCCTTTGAAAAGTAGTAAAAACTTACCTATCCTCCATTAGAAGCCTCGGTAAGCTCTCCCGGAGCATAGAGATGATATGGTAGGGGGGGGGGGGGAGAAAATTCACACTTTTTAAATTTCACCCCAATTCCTTCTGTTCTAAGCAACCTGTGGTCCTTTAAAATCAGGATGTAACCTGGAAGGCATTGCCAGAGCTCTGAACATCCAGACATCAACTTCAATTCCCAAAATTATGAAAAAACAACTTCCAATGTTGTGAATAAACACAATATTTTGAATTTTTCTGTTCCCAATATATTATTCACCAGAACTGCCTAGAATATCAAGCTTAACATACTTGGTGATAGTGTGACATTTTGAGATATAGATGGGTTTAATGTTAGCCTAAACATAAGCTTTCAGCAGTTCTCAGCAATAAGGTGACAACATATTTTGTTATACTAATATCAAGTTTACTCAGGTGTACAAATATGAAAGTACAACACTGGAAAATTGACTGTTAGTATTATTAACACCAGGCAAGTCAATCCCACATTTTTACAATCAACTATTTTCATATCTGCACTCCTGTGCAAACCTGATATTACCAAAAAAATAAGCATATTGCCACCTTATTCCTTAAAACTGTAGAAAGCTTCACTTTGGATTATTTTTCATTTGACATATGTATTAATCAGCTAAAGACATGTGAATTATTGAAGCAATATGCCAAATAGTCCTCTGAAGAACTTTAAGTGCTTTGTGGAGATGTCTGTACACAAATGTTTTATATCAATGCAGCTTTAATATCCTTAACTCAAAATGCTTGGGACTAGAAATGTTTGGGATTTTGGAATTTTTGGATTCTAGAGTTACAGTAATATACAATGAGGCCATATTAACTCTCTTGGTGCACAATGGGAGTTCCCACCACATAACAGGGAACCCCCAATATGCAATTGGGGCTCCCACCATGCCAAGAGTCAATGTGGAAAATGGGAAAAATTTTCCAGGGTATGACTTTCTATTGCTCTGCTCTCCATTCTGGATTACCAGTGCCCTCAACTCTATTTACTGTCATGGTTCCCTTGCTCTTTTTGCTGTGATTGTGCAATTTTGATCTGTTCTACAAAATGCCATACTATTGCAACAACCATCATGTTTATTTTGCTTGTGCCATGGTCACAATGGTGCAACTCCAACAATGCTCCCTCCTGGGAATATGAGCATTTTCCATTGCCTTGAGTCTAAATTGTATAATTTATGTTGGTTAAAGACATCACAAATTATGTAAGTGTTGACTCAACATTTTAATAATAATACTGTTCATTTCTATTCCGTTCTTCTCACCCCGAAGGGGACTCAGTGCAGATTACAATACACATATGACAGATAGTCCCCGTCGGAAAGACATACAATTACACATAGACAAATACAGTGCAGTTTTTAGAAGGACTTCTTTCCTGGCTGTGTCATACAGGTGGGCATCATCGGGTGTGAATGCTCCATTACATCATTGTTGTTATGTCCCTGCATCATTGCGCCATCACGTCACAAGGGGGTGCTGTTGTTCCATCCTCATGACAGGAGCCTCTTGTTTCCACCACTTCTGCCTCTCCCTTCTCCATCAGCCTATTTCAGACAAGTCTGTGCAAAAGTCCTTCCCCACTTTTATGGTCCCCAATTTTGTTGTTAATTCACAGCTGGGCTGTTGAACTGCTTGGATAAACAGTAGACAGGGCTTACAGCTGGCGTCTAACTCAGCCCGGGATTCAATCCTGCAATCTTCAGATCTTCAGATTGCCAGCACAGCCGTTGTTACCGCTGTGCTATCTCTCCGGCTGTATTTTAACTGAGTCCAATACAAACATTTAGGCCATATAATCTAAATTAATCTCAAAAGCATATAGGTGGCATGCTCCTCTGTAAACTCAGTATTGCAAAAAACAATCTGTTTGCTTTATTTGTCAGAATTGCTAAAAGTTTAAACTTCAGATTAATATACATGTATTAATCAACAAAACGTGAGGCATATGCATTTCTAAAGAAATATGCTAAACATCTCTGCAGTATTTTCAATACCTAAAGGAAGAAAGATGCACACCAGAGTTTAATATTTATGATGTTATTTGGATAGATGGCTGTGTCATTATGTAAATATCTAGTAAAGCTGAAAGTGCAAATGGATGTGATAGAGAAATTCTGGTCTTTTTTGTCATTGGTTTTGACACTCTATGAAGGCCCACTCTAACAAACCCTAAAATTTTGGCAACCTGTAGCAGGGACAGTCTCCATTAATCCCCTGCAGTCCTACTTAAAATGCCCAATTTTCTCTCTCCTTCCACTTTCCCCATTTGTTTTGAGCTTACTTTACTTGTTGCAAACTGAGTTCAAAATACAGAAGTTATTTATACAAAATTAACTTATCAGGTGGAAAAGGATAAGAAGTCTAAGAAAGTGTTATTTTCAGGAAGTTCAGGCAAAAGCAAGTTGCCTCCCATAGATTGTGTGTTCTTTCTCACTAATACATTTTAGCACCCAAAGTGGACTCATGTTGTGTAAACACACATATCCTGGTTGTCATCTGTGAAATGTTGAAGTCTATGGCAACAGCCAGTTTCCAGCTCTTAAAGCCCTTCTTATAATTCAATTTTTTATGAAAATGATGTCAAAGTAATAATACGCACATGAGATTATCTGTCACAATTCTGCTTGGTTTTCATGTCGCCTATCAATTTATGGTAGTCTGTTGTAGGATTTTGATAAGCAAAGAATACTCAGGGGTGGTTTTACCAACTTCTAACTCTGAAATATAGTTTGCGCCATTTGGGATTATGTGGTAGTTTCTCATCCAGGTACTATCCAGGGCCGACCCTGCTTAGCTTCCAAGGTCGGATGATATCTGGCATCTTTAGGATATTTAGGCTTCTGTTTTCATTTCATTATTGAAAAAGGAGGAAGAGGAAGAAAAGAAACAGAGGAAGGGGAGAAAGAAGAAAGAAGACGGCTGCTCTTTATATGTGGTGCCTCGGAATAAAATACTTTTAGTATTCAGATTCTCTTGACTACTTGCACCTGATCCAGCTTCATATAAACAATAGTTCTGCCTCTCCATTTTCCTCTTGTTCTTTTTAAAGAAGAGAAAATTAGATTAGCCATCTCTGAAAACATTGTTTGTTCAAGGGATAAAGCCCCAGAATTGGTGACCAGCACAACCCCATTAGCAGGGATGCTTTTTGGATTATAGAAAAAGAAGCAATTTGGATCATGGTTTTTATGAAAGGAAAGCTAATTTTGAAGTTGCAACAAGAGGAATAAGTAATATAATTCTGAGAATGGCTTTATACTGTGGAAATTGTCTGTAAATTTATTAAACTGAAAAGGGAGCAGAAAAGAATGGGGCTGCAATCTAGGTAAGAAAGAGCCTTCTGAAGAAGAAAAGGAAAGATCTCTGCCAAGAAACCACACAGCATGTTTGAACAGAAAGGTTTTCTCGGTTTCCCTCTAGGGCTAACTTACTCATTCTGGAGCATGAAGACCAAGAAGAGTAAATGTTAAAAGGTACATGCTCTGTGTGTGTGTGTGTGTGTGTGTGTGTGTGTGTGTGTAGTTACTTGAGAAACCGCAAGTGGCTTCTGGTGTGAGAGAATTGGCTGTCTGCAAGGACCTTGCCCAGGGGATGCCCAGAAGTTTTGATGTTTTACCATTCTTGTGGGAGGCTTCTCTCATGTCCCCGGATGGGGAGCTGGAGCTTACAGAGGGAGGTCATCCCCAGATTTGAACCTCTGACCTGTCAGTCTTCAGTCCGGCCAGCACAAGATCAGGCAAGATGTGGTCCTTTCAGGGTATAATGTCTTTTGCTCAGTGGGATAAGACATTGCATACCATGGATAAATGGGTGCTAATTCTCACCCGGCAGGTACATGATGGCCAGCTGAGAATTGGCACCTGATTTATCTATTGTATGCAATGCACCTATCCCACTGAGCAATACACATCCTGCCTGATCTTGGAAGTCAAGCAGGACCAGATCTGGTTAGTATTTGGATGGAGTACTGCCAATTAAGTTCAGACATTGTAAGTTATATTTTGAATTTTCCTGTCTAAGAAAACCTTACAAAATTCATGGGGTTGCCAAAAGTCAAGAACTGATTTGAAGGTCTGTCTGCTCTGTTGAGATAATGGGCCCATCCAGACAGGCCTTAAAACTGAGACCAGTCTGGGTGCTTACTGAAGGCGTCCAAACGATGGCCCTGGTAAAAATGGATTAATTTAGAATAACCTCAGTTATTCTGAATGAATTAAATACTGCATTAGATCTGAGCTGTCCCAAAAGGCCTGGGTCTAATGGGATATTGGGGCCTGTGGGAACTCACCCCCAGGTAGTTCCAGGACTACCCGGAACTACCCAAAGATCCAGGATGGCACCCATATCAGGAAGCTACAGTCAATTGTGAGAATAGACTGACTGGTCATCCTGACATAAGAGGCCAAGGATGGGGAAAAGGGAGAGGGAAACCAGAACTGGGAGTTGCTAGATAAGCCTCATCTAGCCCAAGGTTGTTATAGGAACTGACTAACTGAAGATATTGGAATGTAGCCTGCTGGGGGGCAGGTATGAGCTGCTTAGAGTATATAACAGCTGGAGTAGAACTAGTAGAATTGGTAGAAGTAGCTTTTTTGAACTTTGGTAAGATGGAGAATAAAGACTTGTTTCCAGTGAAACCTCATTGTGAATGTGCCTTATTTCCAAGACCTTCCAGGCGCTTACAGCCCAAGCCCCCTCCCAGCCCCCAAAACAACCCTTAAAACTTTTTTTAAAAAACTTACCCGGATGCCATTAAAATGCTTCACTTCTTGCATCCTCCTGGCATGAAGCAATTTATTTATTTATTTATTTATTTATTTTATTGTTCAATTTTATATTCCGCTCCTCCCAGCAGGCTCGGGGTGGGTGACAGTAAAAATATGTGGGCAGCATGTCACAACATGTCGACATGTGGCCCTACAATAAAAGCATAAAAACACATTGAAACACATTACATCACAGACACCGGGCATGGGATGACATACGACGCAGTTCTTAGTTCAATGTGCCTAGTTAAAGGCTAGGCCAAAGAGGGCGGTCTTACATGCCCTTCGGAAGGGGGCCAACTCCAAGATAGCTCGGGTACTGTCCGGGAGGGAGTTCCAGAGCACCGGTGCAGCTACAGAAAAAGTTCTCTGTCTGGTCGTGGATAGATGGCAGGAGCGGATTGATGGTACTAACAACAGATTTTGTTCATCTGAACGCAGTGATCTCGGGGGAGAGTACGGGGTAAGGCGGTCCCTCAGGTACGCAGGCCCTAGGCCGTGTAAGGCCTTAAAGGTCAAAACCAACACCTTGAAGGCAATTCGGTACTCAATAGGAAGCCAGTGCAGTTGCCGGAGAATAGGTGTAATATGCTCTCTCATTGGCGATCCCGCCAGCAAGCGAGCAGCGGCATTCTGCACTAGCTTGAGTTTCTGAATTGTCGACAAGGGAAGGCCAACATAGAGGGCATTACAGTAGTCTAGCCTCGAGATGACCGTCGCTTGGATTACCATGGCCAGGTCATCCCTGGACAGGTAGGGTGCCAGTCGCCTAGCCTGTCGGAGGTGAAAGAATGACGTCCTGCTGACCACGGAGACCTGAGCCTCCATGGTCAGCGAGGAATCCAGCTGAATCCCTAAGCTCTTAACCGATGGCGATGGGTTAAGCCGCTCGCCATGCAGAGTAGGCAACCCGTACCAACCAAGCCCAGGCCAACCGGGCCACAGGATCTCCGTCTTCGACGGATTCACCTTCAGCCGGCTGGCACGCAGCCAACCAGTCACAGCTTCAAGGCATAGATGGAAACAATCGGGTACGGAGTCCGGCCTGCCATCCATTCTCAGCAGAAGCTGGGTGTCATCAGCGTACTGATAACACTCCAGACCAAAGTCGCGGGCCAGCTGGGCCAGGGGGCGCATATAAACGTTGAATAATAAGGGGGAGAGGATGGCCCCTGGGACCCCACAATAAGTGGGAGTCTTCCGGAGACCCCCGCCCCCTCCACACGTGGTCCCCGGTCCTGGAGGAAGGAGGCCACCCATTTAAGGGCAGTCCCCCCGACCCCAGAGCTGGCTAAACGGTGGGTCAACAGTGCGTGATCTACAGTATCAAACGCTGCTGTCAGATCTAACAAGACAAGCAGGGCTGATCCACCCTGGTCCAGCTGGCGGCGAAGTTGGTCTGTAATGGCGACAAGCACGGTCTCCGTCCCATGCCCAATACGGAAGCTGGACTGGAAGGGATCAAGTCCAGCTGTGTCATCTAGGAACTGCTGCAGCTGATCCGCTGCTGCCCTCTCAATTACTTTGCCTAGAAAAGGCAAGCTGGAAACAGGCCTGTAATTGGAGGGAGCCGAAAGATCTAAATTCGGCTTCTTCAGCAGCGGTTTTACCATAGCCTCTTTTAATCCCCCTGGGAAGACTCCTTGCTCAAGGGAGCTATTTATGATCTTTCCCAGGGGGCCTCGTAGCCCCTCCCGGCAGGATCTAATAAGCCAGGAGGGGCACGGGTCGAGGGAGCAGGTAGTTGGTCTAGCTGCAGCAAGTAACCTATCGACAGCTGCTGCGTCCAGCGGTTGAAAACAGGTGAAGGTGGGCCCGCCGAGTGGCGGCGGAGTCTCGAGTTCGCTAACTGTATCAAGAGTGGCTGGAATGTCCCGGCGGAGGGCCGAAATGATGTGCCAGGCAACAAGGGAGGAGGAGGAAAATAGCCCCGTCCCCCTGGTCTCCTGGAGCATCATTTCTTTGCACTGGGGGGGGGGGGGTGCAAGGAGCATCTTCATGGCAGCCTATTTCAAATCAAATAATGTGGGAATTTATTCAGCTGTGTGGAAGGGGCCAAAGTCTCTCTTCCCTCCACTGGTAGACAAATACATTAATAATGAAATAATTTAATTCCCACATGAGAAACCTTTTCAACATTACAAAGTTTCACTTTTGTTTTATAAAACATTTCTACATCACTGTTCTTCTTAGCTACAGAGTATTTTAAAAAAATCAGAACAGAATTGCTTATTAATCCTCCAATGTGATAGGGCCTTTATAGCAAGGCTGTATCAATTGTGTCTTGTATGGGTTGGTGCGGAAGGGGTATCTCCCAAGCATTAAATAAGGTGAACAGCTTTGTTCAACCATTGCTATCTTCTTTATTGAAGGCAAATGAGGCTCTTTCAGATTAAATCACAGATATGCTTGATTTACTATTGGGCAGCTTTGAAAACTGGGTAGTCGTTTCACACAGAACAGAGATTTTCCAGTCCAAGTTTTGATAATATAATTCAGCCAAACTCTTTCATGTGAAATCTATCAGACCAACACACACACACACACACACACTTCACCCAAAGCAAATTGCTCAGGAATCAATTTGGCAAATAGGATTCTGAAGTATCTGTGCCCAAAGGCACAATCAAAAAAGTCATTTCTGCCTCTTATAAAGGAAAGGAAAGCTCTCAGGCAATAATTTCATGATATGCATAAAGCCATTGCATCTAAAGTGCACCCTTCTATCTGAAAAAGGGGGGGGGAGAGAAAATTGTCTTTCAATATTTCTGCTTTTTTGATTTAGTAATATTATTTTGCCACTGTGTATTTCAAATGATTTCAGCATATTCCATATACAGGTGCTATATAAATGGCAGCAGCCCTTTCCAACATATTATCCTGATTCTGAAACTTCAATATTAACACTACCTTATTGTTAGAGCTGGCCCTTAATACCCTAGTAAAGTGTAGAAAATTCAGTCTGAGCCTGTTAGAACTGGAGTTCCATCGATTTAAAGGTTCTATCGAAAGCAAGAGCATACTCAGTCATAGACATACTTCAGTGCATCATACATAAATACTTTTCTTTAAAGTGTAGTGTACATTTTCAGTGGAAATTGCTTATGGCTGTCTCATAGTTTCAGCACTCTGGCATTTGTCTAGAAAGTGTGATCCACCTCCTTCTTCCGAACACCGGGTTGCATAGAATCCTTAGAAGCTTCAAATTTAAAGTAAAAGTTGAACAACGATGTATGCAAGCCTAAGGGAATTACACCCCAAGTTGTTCTTACATAAAAATACTCAAGAAATAGATGTTGTAAAATGCAGGAATATCATCTTGAAGGAGTGGAAAATGAATTGGATACAGACTACATAGGGTGCACTTAGGTCCCAATGAAACTAATGGGAAAACGTAGTCATGACAGCTAATGAGTCCCATTAATCTTGGTGTGGCTGTTTTGGTCCTAATCCAGCCCAAAGCATTTAGTGCCATACAATGTATTAGAGACCAAATGTGGACCAATTTCATAAATCACTTTCCCATAATTAATGAACATTCTCTTTCATTTTAATCAACAGAAGGTTTCATCAACTACAATGAGTGGATGTGTTATTTCAGACTGGTGTCTAGTTAAAATGGTTGAATGGAGTGTTTTAGCCCGTCTTCTGTCATGCTGAGTATGAATATTTTGCCCCATGCCTCTCTTTCCTCATACATTTTCCTGCCAGTTCATTGCAGAATGAGCAGCTCTTTTTAGCATGCTGATTTGAGAGAGCGGGGAGAGAGAGAGAGAGAGAGAGAGAGAGAGAGAGAGAGAGAGAGAGAGCTCATGTGTACGGCATCCTCCTTTATTACCATCTTTCATTTAATCAGCATTTTATGTCCGACTGTTAAGCAGAATCAATAAAACCGTAAGATCACTCAGTTTTCAAAAAATGCTGGTGCACAAATTTAAATGTCATGGAAATGAAAAGTTATAATGAAACGTTGTTTTCTTTTGTTTTGCTTATTACCCTATTTTCTTGCAACACTTTCCCCAAAACATGTTTATAAATGCCTCTATACAAGAGTGAGGGCTATATACTTCGTTGGACTGCAGAGGGAGACTGAGGCAAAAAACAAAACAAAAAACAAACAGCAAATCAAGAATCTCTTGACCATCCTAACGTTCTTTGACAGTCAAACACAGGCAAGCTCAAAAATTTATTTTTTAGTGCAGTGTTTCCCAACCAATGTGCCGTGGCACACTGGTGTGCCGTGAACGATAATCAGGTGTGCCGTGGGAAATTGGCACTCTTCCCCCTCCTAGCAGCTCTTTCTCCCTCTTTCCCTCCCCAAAGATCCTCCCCGAGGCAAAGGAAGGGCTCCGCCGAATGCCAGGGCCAGGCCTGCCTTGAGGAAGCCTTCAGGAGCCTCGACTCAGCACAGCTTCAGCTCCCGCTCAGGGCTGCTTCAGCCTCCTAATGCTCCCAGGTTCGCTCACTGCCCAATTCACTGATGTGGAGCTTCCGGCTTTGGCTGTTCTCGCGAGAAATCCAAGCCAACGTGAAAACGCCGATTCAATCACTTCCACCCAGTGCTCTGCTTTTGTGAAGGGAGGAGGGAGGCAGCGAAAGAGACCACTCAGATCAATGAAACATATAGAGCCTGTTCTAGTGAATGAAACAAAAAGTGGATTGACTAAAAGACTTGAATATTCTATACAGTTTAAACCTATTATGGGACAGATATCATTCAAATTATATTACTTTGCAGAAGCTTGCTAAAACCTTTGTAAGTGCATTCCTTCAAGTCAACTCCAACTTATGGTAACCCTATCACATAGATCCTTGGCAAGATTTATTCAGAGGTTTCCCATTTCCTTTCTTCAGCACTGAGAGGGTGTGACTACCTCAGAATACCTCCGTGGGCTCCCAAGGCTGAGTAAGGATTCAGACCCTAGTTTCTAGAGTCCTATCACAACATTTTAACCATGAAGGTATTGCACAGGTAAAGGAGGCATGTTGTTTTTGTTCTGGGAACTTCTTGTATGCTTCTCAGCTAACCATTGGAACACTTAATATGAAGCAAGAGAAATAAAATGAAATTGTTGGAGCAGCTTTATACAGATTGGTCAGAAAACACTGCTGCTGCTGCTGTTGTGGTGTACTTTCAAGACATTTTACAACTTATGGTAACCCTAAGGTGACCCTATCACAGGATTTTCTTTCCAATATTTTTTCAGAATGGGCTGCCTGAAACAGAGAGAGTATGACTTGTTGAAAGTCACACAATAGGTTTCCATTGCTGACTAGGGAGCTGAAACAAGAGAACCAGAATGTATTCTAGAGTTTCCAAGAAGCTCCAGGGTGATCCCAATGTTCTTGACAGATGGATCTGGTCTAATACAATGTCTAAATGTCAACAGACCTACTACTGTTTCACCAACTAGAAGCAGCTCACAGGCAGAGCCTTGGCGGAAGCATTGCTTCTTCTGGTCACAAGGATGTGTGCCCTGCTGTGACCTCATCAGAAGTGACATCGCCAGCAAGACACTTCCAGGAAGCTGTTTTGAGCAAATAAAACAGTGGCAGTGGTGGCAGCCCCAATGCACTCATTGTTAAGCCAGCTGGCTGGACACCCACATTACTTGAGGAGACACTCCCATGCTGAATCTGGGGCTGCTCAAGAACATAATACTCCATGTTGTTTGGGTATTTATTTATTTAAAAATTTATATACCAATCTTCTCTACCTCCGCAGAGGGACTCAGGCCAGTTAACAGCAAGAATTCAATGCCAAATTACAATTTAAAACATAAGTGTAGATGTAGCCAGAGAAAGTGTAGTGTGCCACCAAAAGATACCATCTGTGGAATGGTTTATAGATGCAGAAATGTAAGTTATTCTGCCATTGGGAAATAGCATCATGTTATTTTGGGGAAAGCATGCTGTTTATTCTATGACCAAATCCTATATAAATAAATAAACCCAGAACACATAATTTAACACAGACTGTTTCCATTGACTTTATCACAACTTCTACTATAAATACTAGTAATCAATCACCAACGTTGCCCATTGGAAAACTTATAAAGAGTGTGTGCCTAAGAGATAAATTAAGAAGTCACTGTCAATTGAAATTCTACAATGTCTCATTTCCTTTGTCCTTCACAATGACTGTGGAAGCTGGGTCACAAACCATTTCCCTGCTTAGAAATGTGCAGCCGTGGTGCAGTTTGTTGGTACAAAAACATTAAGTCTATTACAAGGGTTTTTATAATGTCTTCAGTCCTTTTGAAGTATCACCCAGTCGTTCTTCCGTCAGGCCTCAAATGATGCAATTCATCAGCCTGTTACTGATGGGGCTCTGAGGAAAGTCCCATTCTGAAATATATATGGGACTGTGAATCTTTCGTTGGGTAATATAAATAAATCTAGCTTCAGAAGTACTGCCTTCTTAATCATCTTTAAAACACAATGGGGCTGTCACTACAGACCATGACTCTGATTTTCTGTTCTGGCAATATGGGGAGGGAAAGCAGCCATTTCCCTGAAAATATTGTGAAAGAGAAGGAAGAGCAAACCTTTTTTGAGAACAGCAGCAATGTTTACTCATAAACATATTCTCAGTTTTATAGGACAGGACTCCTCTTTCACATATTTATCCAGTCCAAAGGAAACTGTGCAATTAATACATTGTATTTACCGCCAACCATATAGAATAAGACTAAGGAGCTGAGAAAGAAATATGTATTTATTTCTTAACATCATTTCATACCGGGTTTCTTCAAAAAGTGAATTCCCATCAAAATTACAAACACAGAATCTAGTAAAAAAATACACTCTATTAAAATACCACCAACTCACATATTTCAAAAAAGGGCATCATGCTTTAGCAAGTGAAAAGAAAAAAATGGATGGTGTTTGGGGTACATCTACACTTGTAGAATTAATACAACTTGATACCACTTTAACTGCCATGGCCCAATACTATGGAATCCTGGGATTTATAGTTTTGTGAAACACCAGCACTCATGCATGGGATAGAAAAGGTGAATAAAGAAAAATTATTTTCTTTGTCACAAAACACTAGGACTAGAGGGCACTCCCTGAAGCTCCAAGGTAGGAAAATTAGGACTAATAAAGGGAAATATTTCTTCACCCAGAGGGTCATTGGGTTATGGAACTAACTTCCAGAAGAGGTTGTGACAGCTGTCAGCCTGAACAACTTCAAGGCAGGATTAGACAGATTCATGGATACCAAGTGTATCGGTAGTTACTGAAAAGGACATTCAACTGCCACCTCGGAGTTGGTTGAGGTAGGCAGGATTTCCCTGGGTACTGGTTGTGGGGGGTCGGGAGCAGGTCAGGGTTTTGCCCTCCCTTCTGCTCGAGATCCCAGTGTACAACTGGTGGGCCACTGTGTGATACAGAATGCTGGACTAGATGGGCTGAGGTCCGATTCAGCATGGCTCTTCTTATGTTCTTATGTTCTTATGTTGACAGGGAAGGGTAAAGAACTACGGCTCCCATTGTTATTAAAAAGTGACCTCCTTCCAAACAATAAACTCAGAATAGGTTTTTAAACCAAATTACATTTTTTCCCCTGGAATACCAGAAAAAGTATGTTCTGATGGTCTGCAGTAGAACTCTGTCTCCTGCAACCCAGCCAGAAACTGCACATTCCAGGGGATGGGGTGGAATTACTTAGTCTTTGCTGGACTAAACCCCTGGGGGAGGTGGGGAGGAAATGTATGTCATAAGAACATAAGAAGAGCCATGCTGAATCGGGCCTCAGCCAGAGCATGCGCATTCCAGATGGTTTTGGCCTACAACTCCCAGAAATCCTAACAGCTGGTAAATTGGCTGGGATTTCTGGGAGTTGTAGGCCAAAACTTGAATAAACCACACTGAATTCTAGATGGGACTCTCCAAATAGGAAGGAGGGAGGGAAGGAGGAAGGGAGGGAGGGAGGGAGGGGGTTTTCTATTCTTGGAAGCAGCAAAAGAAAAGGAGGAGGAGCCCCCCCCTCGCTCCTTGCTGCCTCTCTCTCACCCCGATCCTGAGGGAGCGAGGGCCCAAGTTTGCCCAGGCTGAGAGGAAAAGGAAGAGGCCTGAGGCTGTGAGGAATGGTGGGAGTTGACGTCCAAAACACGTACCTGGAGGGCTGAAGCTGGCCCCTGCGATGGGGCATGGCAGAGCAACGGGGAAGAGAAGCATCTGAGAGAGCGCAGGGAGAGAGAGGAGGAGAAGCGCGCGTGTGTGTGTGAAGCTGGCCTTTGCGATGGGGCATGGCAGCAGAGCAACGGGGAAGAGAAGGAGGGGGGGGGAAGCCTGGAGGACTACACTTTCCAGAATGCATTGCCTACCTAGCAGCAGCGTCACTTCCAGTTCCCCATAGAAATGCGGGAAAGGAAGAAGAAGCTGAATGAAGGCGGGAAGGAAATGAGGGGGAGAAGACAGGGAGAAGTGAGTACGTAGTACAATAATTAATTAATTAAGAATTAAGAATTTCTTACGATCATAACGCAAATTGTTGGCCTCAAGGACCGTAAAAGGAAGTCTACTTCCAGGATCGCGGCAGCGATACGTAAAACCTCAAAAGTCCCATTACATACGAATCTCTTACGAATCCTTTTAATTTCCGTTTCATTTTTCTCATGCCTAGTACACAGTACTCCAGATGTGGCCTCACCATAGATTTGTAGAGAGGCAATACAACATTTGCCGACCTATTTTCGATTCCCTTCCTGATCATGCCAAGCATAGAATTTGCTTTTTTCACTGCTGCTGCGCACTGGGTTGACATCTTCATTGAGCTGTCCACCAAAACCCCAAGATCCCTTTCCTGGTTTGTCTCAGAAAGCTTTGATCCCATCAGTTGATAAGTGTATTTGGGGTTCTTTGCCCCGATGTGCATTACTTTACACTTGTTTAGGTTAAAATGCATTTGCCACTTTGTTGCCCATTCACTCAATTTCAAGAGATCTTTCTGGAGCTCTTTACAGTCAGTTTCATTTTTAACTACCCTGAACAATTTAGTGTCGTCTGCAAACTTTGCTACCTCAGAATTCACTCCTACATCCAGATCATTAATGAATAAATTAAAAAGTAACGGACCCAAAACTGAACCTTGGGGTACGCCACTTCTCACCTCTTTCCACCCAGAGAAATGTCCGTTTATTACCACCCTGTGAAGGCCAGAACAGTAAGACTATTCTAAAATCCCCTAACAAAAGGCATTTTGTTCCATGCCTCAGAAGTGTACATCTCTGCTTTCTTATAAGATATCATTTGTGTCATACACATGGTTATAATATTTGTGTACTTCTGCATATGTGCTATGTTTTTTTTAAACAAAATAAACATGCATTGGAGTGGAGGAAAAACACAATGGTATAAGATGCAGTCTGGCGCATGGGGGATAACATGCAAATATCATAATTGTGCATGTGTGCCAGCTGCCCATCTACTGTGATGTAAATCCATCAAGAAGAGACAATGCTATCTGTAACGCCCAGATCCTATCAAAAGAAATATTCATCTCCTGAGGAAATCTAGAGATGAGCGGCTGCCAGACTCCACCAACATACAGATAAAATCTGCATGTTTTCCATTGAACAAATCATATCTGCATAAAAGTCCTATTGTGTTTTCAGGCTGAACTTTTGTGCAAACTCAATTTAATCACTAATCACATCATGAACTGTTTAATCTATTGATTCACCATATGTTTGCCAGCCCACCTCCTTTCTGGATGAGCTCATCCAAATGTCTGTTGCTCCAAACCTGCCAATGGCAGCTTTTTGATTTTCCCACCTGGTGTCACAAGGGTTCCCCAAGCCAACAAGGACCTGGATTGAAACCTGGCTAATTTCTAGTCAATTGGGTGATGGCGCGGGGACTTTAAATAACAATCGAAGAAGATAAATGTCTCACACTGCATTGTATGGTTATGTCTGATTCCTTTTGAGTGGAAACTCTGTGTCAGACATCCTTTCAGGCCTGAACGTAAATAAACCTCTGTTCCTTTGCCTTCATCCCATTCTGCATGGTTTTATTTGGCTGGCATAGTAGCAGGGCACACTGGGCATCAGATCCTCCTCCTACTCCTTGGCAGTTCATTCTATTTCAGTTTCATCGTGATTCCATAGCATTGAGCCATGACAGTTAAAATGGGGTCAAACTGCATTAATCCTACAATGTAGATACACCTTCAGTCTACTTTGTTGGAGACAACATTCTATAATTGGAGGATATTCTGCAACTTCTTTCTTATTAATGTCAGGTTAAGAGCCTATATAACACTAATGTAAAATAAATTTACACAGTGCAATAAATTTACATTGATGTAATTACTTGGTGGTTGCACTACACCATTCTTCTACTGAATACCCCCATTGTAAAACCAATGGCACATCTGCCAATGTCGACACGCCCCCTACGCACGAGAATTTCAGAACATCGTTCAAGAATACGCCAAAAATATGACAATACTATCATGTACAAACATTTCCTCACGCAAAACCATTCTCCTGAATCATTTAAGTTCACAGGTTTGGAGAAGGTGAAGATCCCAGCTCATACTGATCCACAAACAGTACTACTCAAGAGAGAAACCTGGTGGATCATCACCCTCCAATGTGAATTTCCGGTCGGGCTAAATGAGCCCCTCCCACTTAACGCCCTCCTTGCGTGAGATGCCCTATTATGATTAGTAAAGTGTTATTTAACCAGCAACACCATAGCATTGGCCACCCTTGGGGTCCTCGGGAGCACGGTGTATGCGAGCCTCTTCCTCCACCATGGTATGTTCTAAATGTCAATGATTGTATGCTTAGCTAGCCAGGCTTATTCGCAGAGTTTAGACTTTCTATAGTTTGATTGTTATATGATTTATATTCCAGTATATGTATCCCGTGATGCTGTGCATACTGCTGATTTAATTGCCGCTTGAAAAAGCCCACAGGGCGAAATGGATCGGGCCTTGCAGATCGACCATCACGGCCCCTCCAGCGTCCCAAGCAGTTAATGCCAGTAAACTGGCATGGGAACTGAATTTCTATGAACTTGATTTTGTGAGAACTTGGGAATACCCACCTATTTGGTCACACCAGTGGGAGACCGGCTTTGAACTGAGATTGCTACAGTTGCATCTATTTCATTTGGATTGTATCCCCTCCCCGGTCTTTTCCCCACATCCTATGGACTCTCGAACTGTTTTCCACTGTGTTTATTTGTATTATATGTTGCAAGGTTTACTCATCTGTAACATCATATACCAATTTTGGTTGTGTAAATGAATAAGTACGAATGTTCATTAACTCATCAAGGGTTCTAATGTACGAAACATTCATTTTATATATATATATATATATATATATATATATATATATATATATATATATCTACAGTCTTTCAGTATGTTTATCTGATTAGACTCTGCTACAAGTTTGTGTAGAGACATCTGCCAATGTGCCTGCTTATTTTCCCATTGTTCAGTGGGTAATTCGCAGTAGTTATTTTTGGCAATATCAGAATATAAGGTAGTGTGCTGTAGGCTCTGAGAGATAGTTAGGAAACATCCAAAAATTAGCAGCTGATTATTGGCAAGTAGAAAAGAACCTCTGCTGAATGTGAGTCAGCTAATTGATTCAGTAGCTTTGTTCTACTTATAACCAACTAGTTAGGTCCATATTAGACTATGCTTATGGAATTCTACACATGCAACCATGAAGTTTGGTCATTGCACAACTGCAAAAACAGAACAGTATGTGTAAGGGAGGTTACACTGGTTAGTACATCAACGGGCTTCTGGCCGTTGTCTCACAATCCCAAAAAGAGACTCTTGGAAGTGGATTTCATCTGCTGACATTCAAGTACATGCTAGTAAAAAAGGAGTCACTACACTTTCTGGTGACATACAACTATTAAGTCATGTAGAGAATTCTCAGATAAATAGCTGGTCTTGATTCAGAGAGTTATTTGAACTGCAAAAGTGGACGAGAAACATCATGCAACTTCCCCAGAAGTTTATTCTACAGTTTCAGAGTGCTTGCAAAAAATGTCCTTTTCCTAACCATTGATGCAATATTTCCAAATGATGGTACCCTATACTATCATCACAAATTATAAAGTGGGAAAAGAGAAGGTGGAATGGTTGACATCCATTTGAGATATTAAGGTCCTAACCCATGAAACGATCAAGTCACCTATAGGTCTTTGATGTTTGTATGTTAAGCGATGTCGAGGGGGTTTGGGGAGCCCAGCGTGTCTAGCTTTCTAGAAGGCCAAATCAAACACAGACAGGTAGAATGCAAAAGCAGGGGTTTATTCTTAATGGCCCAAGCTAATGTTGTGAAGAAACTACATGATCTGAAAAAAAGAGGCTCATATTCTCCTACAACATAGAGAATGCAATATTGACTAAATATGTGTACTATGCCCTAGAGATGAGATGGGATCTGTAAGGAAATCCACATTTTTTTTATCATGCTTTTAGTAATGGGTTTTTAAAAAATATATTTTTCTCTTTGTTGCCAAAGCCAAAGATCTATCAACACTTCTTCTTGGCAAGGTAAATATCTATTGTGAACTACTTATGTCTCCCACAAGGTATCACACACTGTTACAAAAGGTCTGCTTTTCCTACCATTTTGCTTGTATTGCCTCAGGGCTTCTTCTAGCGCAAGAACATTTTGAGAGAATTTTTTTACTCCTGTGGAGAAAAAAGAAAGGGAAGTATCATTGACCCCCAGTTTGTAGTTTTACAAAGAATGTTTTTAAAGAGAAGGAGAGGGATTGAGAGCAGGAAAGGAGGCAAGAGCAAAGCAATATGGAGAAACCAGTCCTATGAATTGAAAACAAACATTTTTCATGGAAGTAATTTTATGTAAAGTTTAGTAAAAAGCAAAAAAAAAAATAAAGATAAGGAAATGAAAAAAGTAATCTTGTTGGAAGGCTTCTAAATGACCATCTTCTGTAGCAGCAGGACAGGGTTTTTATGTTGCACCCAGTTAGGCTTGATAGCATTTGAATAGAAGAGCCTTAAAAATTGAGAGAGAAGAGATGTAGCATGACTTGATGTTTGTAAAGGTTTGCATTAGAAGTTCTGTGTCACTTTGTTAGGAATATGCGATGTTGAAATGACTAATGTGCCACTGATGGTTCAATTGATGTTTCATTCTCATAGTGAGCAACACAGGATATGCAGCAATGAGTTACATGTGTAACTCTGATGCTCCTGTTGTCAGATTGGATGTCAGGAAAATGTCAGCTTTGGGAAAACAGTCTTAATCTAAACAGAGTGATTACTAAATTTGGATCAAAGTAGGTTGTACCCTTGAGAGCATGGAAGTGAAGTGTTGCTCCTGTGCTCCTGTTGGTGTTGTATGAACACATAAGTTACCCTTGACTTTGTATTTTTTTCAGCCAATGTGTAAAGTCTATATTATGTTGAAAGTTATAACATCAGAGTTACACATGTAACTGACAGTTGTATTCCAAAATAGCTCCCATGTGCTCAGTGATGAAAGACATATGCGGAAGTGATGATGGTGATCAGGAACGGATGAGAGCTGGATTGGGGAGACAGAGATTGTATATTCTGTATAGCTTTTAATATCTTGTGCAACTTTAGAAGATAAAGCCTTCCTGCATTTGGTGTCTGTTTGTTTGTGCAGTTCAGCTCCTATACTACATCAAGGGACGCTTGGATCCTGGCTGGATTTTTGCATGAAGACACTTTCCAGGAATTGCTAAGGTGTTAGAATTACCTGAAATATTCTTCATTTGTTGAACTTAGAATCATAGAGTTGAAAGAAAAGACAAAAGGCATATAGTCCAACCTTCTGTCATGAAAACAAAACACACAACCAAAACACTTCCCAAAGATCATCATTCATAAAATGCTACTGAACTCCCATTCCATTGTTAAGCAGCTCTTATAATCAGGAGGTTTTCCCTACACTTTAGGCAAAATCTCTTTTTGTGTAGTTTGAATGTATTACTCTGTGACCTAATCCCTGGAGCAGCAAAAAAGCAAACTTGCTCTATCTTCCATAAAGCACCCTTTCAACTATTTAAACAGTGCTAGCATGTCAATGCTTAACCTTCTCTTCTCCAGACTATACTTAAGGTATCATTTTTAATGACATTATCAAGGTTTGCTTCCTTTTGGGATTATCCATAGGTCACAAGGTTTCAGGTTTGGCTCCTAAAATCTCAGAGTTCATATACTCCTGATATAGCAACTCTACTTATTACTTCAATGAATCCACAGGTCAAGAGCAGGCAGAAGGTAGATGTTAGAAGGCAAAGAGGACAAAATTATATCTCTATTCAGTTTCCCACTTTGCCTCACACTGATACTGCAAGTCTGGCATGTTTTCACCCTTCTTTTTACTGATAGCCTGATCCAGTTACTGCAATTGGTAATTGGGAAAAAAAAGACACAACAACCCAAAATGGGAGGAACAAAGCCTTTTCTTTGTAAACATACAAAGAGAACTATTACAGCACACGAGAGCCCTCATTATAGCTAATAACTTCACTAACTTCAACTTAGCTGCAAGCAATTTGGGAAGTGGTGGGAAGCTAATGTTCACACAACTAGATCAAATGAAGGATTATACTTTTTTTTCTTACCTGCCTAATAAGCATTAACATGAAGACCTTGGGCAGAGTCAATTCAATTCGAAAACCAGTTCTGTGAAACTGGCCTTCAATATTCCTTCTGGATCTGACCCTGTGGGAAAAATTATAGCCTAGGTTTAGGGAAATTAGATAAAAAATGGCAAGACCAGTGAGAGAGGAATGTTCCTGGCTCCACTATAAGGTATTCTCTGTTGCCTGGTGATAAGGAGGACATAGTAGTCATTCTTAATGGTCATGTAGGTCTGATATTGGACCAAAACCTATTGGAGGTTCCATCACACAAGATTTGCTGATTGTCATCAACTCAGCAGCACACCTTTTCTGTAGTAGCGCCTACTCTGTGGAATGCCCTCCCAGCAGAGGCACGAGCAATAACGGAGTTACAGGCCTTCAGGAGGGCCTGTAAGACCACCCTGTTCTGCCAGGCATTTAATCTCTAAGGTTGTGCTTTCCATTGTGGTCCTAATCTGTTTTTATTCTGTTGTGTTGTGTATTCATTGTTGTGAACCACCCTGAGCCTTTTTGGGAAGGTGGTATATAAATCGAAATAATAAATAAATAAATAATATTTTACACCAGTAATATTTCTCTTTTTGTTTTAGCTACTTAGAATCATGAAATTTTGTGGCTGAAGGTTAGTTTGGGCTGGTGAGGACCCCCAATACATACAAAACAGTTTAGGCAAACTGTCGTCAGTGTTCTTTTAAGGACATTATCACATAAGGCTTTCCAAATGGGTTCTGCCATTGCAAACCCATCTTGCTTGAGTACACGTAGCCCCCTTTTTCTGTGAGAATTGTGCAACTGCAAGAGTTCACTAGACTTAACTTTTGCTCTATGAAAAATTTGTAACTGTGGACTTCCAGTTTGGTTATGGCGGAGAGGGCTGCGTCCTAGGAGAGGAGCTCCTGTGAGGTGAGGTGAAGTAGGTGATTGGGTATGGCAAGAGCCCACCCTGAACTGAGAAATGAAAGATTCAGGGTCCAGGGTCAGCAAATAGCCTGGGCCCTGGGCCCCTCAAGGTCCTGGGCCCCTCAAGGTCCCGGGAAAGTCCGATCGGCAGAAGAGACCTGAGGGATCCCTACCTCAAGAATCTGCTGAGGCAGACAATACCTCCCGCAAACCGAACACCTCTTAGGGCCAGAAAGACAGAGAGAAGAAGAAGGAGTGACCCCCTCCCAGAAGCAAAAAGCAAAAGAGCAGGTGAGAGAGAGAGCAAAGGAGAGCAAAGAGACGCGAAAGTATTTGAAGCGCCGCAAGCGATCCCTCCACTCTCCTCAGGCTTCCAGGCTTCTTGGCGACAAGAGAGACAAGCTAAGAGCAAACCTGAGGAGTACACACTCACGAGATCTCCCCCCCCCCGACAAGCCCCCGGGTGACAGCGGGAGTGGCGGTCGAGGAGAGAGGCTTTGACGGTGGCGAGCCTGGAGGATGCGGCAGCGCGAGAGGGGTTAAGATGGCAGACGGAGTCTGGTGAGAAGGAGCTGATCAGAAGATAAGGAGTGGTTGGCGGGGGAGGAAAGAAGAAAGCGGAAGTAGCTGAGGCCATATCAGAACAAGGGCATGCTGGGAGAGTGAGGCAGGAGTAGAACAATGAGAGAATTTTGGAGGACCAAACCCTAGAGTGGCACGGAACAACAACGATTAGCCCCAAACCAGTAAATTATATCGGTGATCAAAGAGGTACTGGGGTGGGTGGTACTGCAAGGAAGAAGAAGGGGCTCAAGAGGGAAAGAGGAGAGGAACTCTTGATAACCCGGAGAGGGCCAGGTGAGCGCAGACGAGTGGGGTCCTGGTCCAAAGACTCGAAGAAGCTACAGTGGAGCCATAGAAGCTAAAATATCTCAGGGGTGATTGACACAGACACAGGTAATTGAACTCTTTCTCCACCAAATCCACCAAATCCACCAAATCTCTCCCTCTCCTTCCAATCCCTTAATCCCTGGCTACATAAAAATTGATTAAAGGATCCTATAAGGACCCAGAGGAGTTAACGGCATCCAGCCTTACTATTCCAGCAAAATAATAGAATACCAACAGCAATCTCGAAACAGCCAGTCTGCCCTTAAGACACAGGGGCCACCGAGCTATTAGGATCCCTTTAAGAGGTTAGCAACCGGATGATGACTACTAGAGGAAGACAGGAGAAAGACAAGGAGAAGAAGGGCGATATGCAGAGAAGAATCTCCAACACAGGTGATTTTGGTTTTAAAGAACTGTTCGCTGAAATGAAGTATATAAGAAAGATGCTGGAAAGAGGTGACGATGATAGAAGGAAAATGCAAGAGGACATCAAAGATTTGAAAGGTGACCTGAAGGGTGAACTTAAGGAGATGAAAAGTGAGATTAAAGGAGATCTGAAAGACATGAAAAAAGAGATTCTAACACTGAATAGAGGCATCGGAGAAGTGAAAGAGGAAATAACGATTTTAAAGAGAGAGAATAACGAACTGAAGGACCAACAGAAGGAAGACCGGGAACGCATCAAAGATCTTGAATTTAAAAATACAATTCTCAGCGATAGACAACTCCACACGGATCTAGCATTGAAGGAACACCAGCTGAGATTTAGAGGAATCGAGGAGTCGGAAGATGCGAACGTTAAAGAGATCATAATAGCTATCTCGGCAAAGATCGTGAACGGAACTCCAGCTTGGATGGGGAATATGATTGACCGAGTATACAGAGTACACTCGGGATTCACCACAAGAAACAAACTGCCTAGAGACGTTATTGTAAATTAATCTCTTAAATCCCTACGAGATGATATTTTGAAATGGCAATTTAAGAGGCAGGGAGCATACAAAGGGAAGAGAGTCATCATCTTAAAAGAAATCCCTACTGAGCTGCTGTAGCAACCCAGTTCCCTTTTGTGCCTGGGGGGCAGGGGGCAGCACTGGGGGTCCCACTTGCATTAGGGCCAGCTGCAGTTGATGAGGACATGGAGGAAGGGGCTGATGAGTTAGCTGGGCCTTCCTCTCCCACAGAGAGTTTGGCCTGGGATGATGAATGGCCTGACGGCTATGCTAGCTGGGAAGTTCAGGCTGACCCTGAGAGTGATGGACAATTTATGGACAATTTACCTTTTCACCTGTTTCTTATTCTTCAATAAATAGTTAGCTGATTACCGTCTCTGTGTGTGTGATTAAGGGGCTGGGCCAAGACCCTGCATCGTGACAGCTGCTGGAAAGGAGAAAAAACTATCATTTCTTAACAGATATTTTAAAGAAATATAACATCAGATTTCGCTGGGAGAAGGTAGAAGGAATAATGACTACCTATGGGGGAAGAAACATTGGCTCACCTCGATCGATAAGGTCACCGAATTTCTCCAAAAATACGGGGATGAGCTAAAAGAAGAAAGCCAGGAAAGAGAAGACCATCCCAACCCCGCCTTTAAGGACTCTGAGCCAGCTGCGGACCTAGCCAAAATTGACAAAGAAGAACCCAACGAACCCTCGGTGGGAGAGGATGGCAGCACCGATTCTTCGGACGAAGGAAATCAAGAAGAACCAGTCGTCGTCCTTGAGTAAATGTTACTTAAATGTTTGACATGGAATGTTCATGGCCTTAACAGTCCGATTAAGAGGAGGAGAATTTTTCTGCGGGTAAAAAAAAGTAAAGCCACTATAGTAGCATTACAGGAGACCCATATTAAAAAAACAGAATTACATGATCTTAAAAATGACTCTCTTGGGGACGTATTTAGTGCGGCCTCCGACAGAAAGAAAAAAGGAGTTGCCCTGTATGTGGATTTAAGACTAAACCCAAAATTGATCTTCCAAGATAAAGAGGGCAGAGCTGTAGCGGTCACAGTAGAAAGAGATAAAGAAATAACTTTGATCTGTAATGTATATGCACCTAACGACTCTAAGACCAAGTTTTTCAGGACTCTTGAAGA
Organism: Anolis apletophallus; assembly: GCA_030556195.1. Lineage (NCBI taxonomy): Eukaryota > Metazoa > Chordata > Lepidosauria > Squamata > Anolidae > Anolis > Anolis apletophallus. Next base: position 8,690,822 of record JARBWK010000001.1, read on the forward strand.
CAAATTGCTTGATTGTGAATATGACAATGCCATACTACTAGACGACCTCAATGGAGTGATTAATCCCAAGCTAGATAGATCAGGGACGGGATCTACTAGGGAAAAGGGTACTAATGGTAAACTTCCTAAAAACTTCTTCGACCTTGTAGAGAGCATGGCCATCAAAGACGCATGGAGACAGCTTCACCCCGGGGAACGGGACTACACCTTTTTCCCAATAGGCATCACTCATGGTCAAGAATCGACTATATTTTGGCATCTGAGACATTAATTACAAAAATAAAAAAGATAGAGATTCTTTCCAAACATATCTCTGACCATTGCCCGGTTGTAGCGGAATTCGAGGGGAAGAGATCGGAATTCAGTTGGAGACTACCAACAAATTTTATCCAAAATAGGACTTCCTTGGAGGATAGTAGGAAGACAATAAAGGAATTCCTGGAAATAAATTGTAAGGATAATGATAACTGGAGGGTTATATGGGACACCAGTAAAGCCTATATGAGGGACTACTACATAAAATGCCTGGCCGGTAGGGAAAAAAAGAAAGAAAGAGAGTTATTGGAGTTGCAGGATAAGATACACGCAACTGAAAAAGCACTCAAGGGAAACCCCAAAGATATGGGGAAGGTAAAGGAACTAAGAATGTTAATTAAACAGCTCGATTTCTTTGAACTTGAAAAAGTCCAAAGAGATTTGAGATTTACAAATCAAAAATATTTCGAACAGGCTAACAAGGCAGGTAGATTACTGGCCTGGCAACTAAAAGAGAAGAGAAGGAGAAATGTTATCCCAAAATTAAAAATCGATAACCGAGACATAACTTCCGAAGAGGAGATTAGAGCAACCTTTGGGAAATTTTTTACAAACCTTTATAAGGTTGACAATATTTCCCTCGAAGAGGTCCAGAAATATATAGGGTTAAGAAATCTCAGTAAAATCATGGAAGAGGAGAGGGAAACCCTAAATCATAAAATTACTAAGGAGGAAATAAAAAAGTGGTAAAAAAGGCCAAATGTGGCAAGGCGGCCGGTCCAGATGGCTACCCCATGGAGTATTATAAGGAACACCTGGATGAACTGGTGGACCTTCTGGAAATTCTCTTTAATGATATACTAACATCTGGAAAAATCCCTGACTCCTGGAAAGATTCTAATGTAATTTTAATTGGAAAAGCTGGCAAAGAGCATACCAACCCAGCAAACTTTAGGCCTATATCCTTGATCAATGCGGACTATAAAATCTTCGCATCGATTTTATCAGTGAGATTAAAAACATTTTTGAATACCCATATCAAAGAGGATCAAAATGGTTTTCTGCCTGGTAGACAACTTAAAACTAACATCAGAACAATGATCAACATAATTGAACATTACCAAAAAAAATATTAACAAAAAAGCAGCCCTGATTTTCCTTGACGCGGAGAAAGCCTTTCACAAGGTAAATTGGGACTTTCTCAAAATTTTAATAAATGAACTGGACATGGGAGCTCAATTTAAGAATGCCATACAGGCGATTTACAGAGATCAAGGGGCCAGGATAATTATTAACCAAAATAAAACAGGGACCATAAAAATCCAAAAGAGGGTCAGACAGGGCTGCCCGCTATCTCCTCTTCTGCTTGTGTTTATGTTAGAGATACTGCTAGACGAGATCAGGAATGACAAACAGCTGAAAGTTCTCAAAATCAAAAACGAGCAGTATAAAATTCAGGCTTTTGCCGACGACATGGCTTTGATTGTAGCAAATCTTAATAACCATTGGGAGCGATGGTCGGAAATAATTGGAAATTATGGAAAGGTCACAGGATTAACTATAAACAAAGATAAAACTCAGATGCTGACCATGAATTTGACTGACCATGAAAAGAGGGAACTTCAAGCCACATCAGGAATAGTGATTTCAAACAAAGTCAAATACCTAGGGGTGTACCTGTCATCCAAAAACTCCCAACTGTTTAAGAACAATTATGTTCCCAAATGGAATGATATCACAAAAGAGCTAGATAAATGGTCCAAATTAAATATATCCTTTCTCGGGAAAATAGCAATGGTGAAAATGATGTTGTTACCCAAATTGAACTTTCTCTTCTCCTCTCTCCCAATCGTCAGGAAAGAATCGCCATTTAATAAATGGTCGAGCACGATTTCTAAATTTCTATTGGGGGGGGGGGGGAACCCCGAGTAAGAATGAAAGTGCTACAAGGAACTAAGGAGAGAGGAGGACTGGGCGTGCCAAACCTTAAGCTATATTATGATGCTAATTGCTTGAACTGGGTTGCGGAGTGGTGTAAGCTCGACAACAATCGGCTGCTAGACCTAGAGGGTAGTGATCTCAGATTTGGGTGGCATGGCTATTTGTTCTACGATAAGGTCAAAGCCGATGGGAACTTTAAGAATCATTGTATAAGGGACTCACTTTACAGAATCTGGCAAAGACACTATAAAATAGTGGTATCAAAAGTACCCATGTGGACATCACCCCTCAAGGCATTTAAAATAAGAGCACTTGACAACTCTAAGTGGTACACCTACAAAGAGTTGACTAGATGGGACGGCCAGGGCTTCGCCCTAAAGTCCAGGGAGCATCTGCTGGAAGAGGACAAACCAATTGATTGGTTTCCATACCTCCAGACAAGACAAAAATTTCAAGCAGATCAAAAGAAGGGTTTTATAGAAGAAGAAGAGAATGATCTGGACAAGCTTTTACTGGGTTCAAATAAAAATAGGATAAGGAATATCTATAAAATTCTAATATTAAGAGAGGGGGAAGATAAAAGAGCAAAGGAAATTATTAAAATTTGGGGAAGAAATATCGGTTACAAGATCACACAGGAAGCCTGGAAAAAACTATGGAAACAAAATATCAACACCTCAGTTTGCCATAGCTACAAGGAAAATTGGGTAAAAATGGCATTTAGATGGCATTTGGACCCAACTAAAATCGCCAAAATGTATAAAACCACTAAAACAAATTGTTGGAACTGTGGCCAGAAAAACGGCACTTTCTTCCACCTTTCGTGGTTATGTCCTAAAGCTAGAAAGTACTGGTGTATGATCAATCAAGAAATAGGTAAGATCTTCAAAAAATCCTTAGTTAGGAAACCAGATATATATTTGCTGGGTTTAAGCGACCCAAAGCTGGAACTCTCCTCGAATGATCGAAAGGTTTTCCTCACTATCTCTACGGCAGCAAAGATGGTCTATGCCAAATATTGGAAATCCGAGGTCTCCCCCACCAAAGAGGAATGGCTGGTCAAAATTATAGATACCATCCAAATGGATTGGCTCACCGAAGCCTTAAAAGATAGCAAAACAGAGAGGGGTCCAACAGGGGGCACCAACTGGAGTATTATTCAAGAATACTGCCTCAAGGAACACAACGTGGCTTTAAAGTTAAACTGGGATTAAATGCCTTGGGAGGGTCAAGAGGGCTAGGAGTGATGATGAAGAAGAGCATTATAAGGATAATTGATTGATTATATCATGTCAAAGTATTGCAATATACCTGAATCTCTCTCGTTTTTTCCACGCTCTACAGGTAGTTTAAGGATACCATTGAGGATCGCCAAATCTTCCAGAATATGGGGGGGAGGGGTCATTGATTAAGTCTGATAACAACTGATATACCGTCTGCCCTCTCTTTATCTGCATTTTTGAAATGTTGTGTCTTCTCTATTTCTTATTTCTTACTTCATGTTTTCTTGTCTACTATGTTGTTTTTTTAATCGACGAAGGGTATAACTTCTATTATACCCAAAGCAAGAAGACTGTGTACACTAATGAGTACACATTGTTGACTTATTGTGTTAAATGTGCGTATAGTTGTTCGCGTCTCATTTTCTTTTTCTGGAAAAACCAATAAAGATTTATATATATATATATATATATATATATATATATATATATATATATAGAGTAACTGTGCATCTCTGTACTTCTGTGCTTTCAATGTTTCGAAGCACTATCCCCATGAACACACAAAATATTAATTAAAAATAAATAGGTGTTTTAGAATTAAAAGCCTTTTCCTATTTTCTAACATTTTGCAAGGAAGAGGTATAGTTTTGACTCTAAAACCTTGTTGGGTGGTGCACAACCGTGCATGAGTGGAACGTGCTAAAAATGGTTGTGCAAGGAAAGGAAACAATTACGATGGGAAATGCATATCAGTGGTTTGGTAGAGATATGAAGCCAGTCAGTTACTTCAATTTTGAAAAAAGGAAGTGATCAGGAAAGAGGAAACTTTAGATAGGCAGAGATCTGTATGCCTACCAAAATTGAAAATGGGAACAGGGAACTGCCAAGAATAGAAGAAACACTTACAACATACCCAGAATAGATGCCACTGATCCCAAAACTGCTTAAGATTACCACCTTGCTGAAAACCCTTGTAATGCTCATTGAACATGCATTAATAAGCCCTGAAATGGTTTCCCCCCATTTTTAAAAAAATGAGTGCTTCAATACGAGCTGCAGATTGGTTTGCAGTGAGTTTAAACAATGTCATGCAATGGTACTTTTTTTCATTTGTAGTTAGGGAGCCTCAAATGTGGTTCATAGAATAGCATCCTAAATCAAGCAATGATCAAGTCATGTTTGGATTCATTTTTAACATGGTTATGTTTTATAAAGAGAAACATACAAAACAGCCTTGCACCAAATTCATAATGCAAGCCTCTTTACTCCCACAGAGTCCTCTACTGAGATTCAAATAGCATCCTGCATCTGAAATCGTGTTCATGTTCAAAAATAAATGTCATAAAATCAGCATAATAATTGCTTTGCAAGCTGCAAAATAAACAAAACTCTGATAGAAACACTTCAGTTTATCACTGCATATATTATCTGGACAAATATTAGTTACACCAGGAATTGTGATTTCATAAAAGCTACATTACATTGAGCAAAATTATTCCATGTGGTCATCTGCACACTAAAGGTGGGCCTATTACAACAGTTTGGTTGAAGAAAGATTAGATGTAGGATATTACAGGTCCTTGTGAGCCATCCATTGGCCTTGTCCAACTGTCCAAATTAAACTTCCGTATTCAGTGTCTGAAGCTGCAACAGCACTGTGTAGGCATGTAGCCAGGGGGCACTGTGGGTGGTCCGTGAAAAGGCCTTACTGGTACATTATTTAAACTGTTATGTTTATTCATATCATGATCTGATCACCATTCTCATTATATCCCACATTAATGGGGTTATTGGGATAACAATACAAAAGATTTGCTAGGGTAGACCCTCTTCCACCCAGTCTCAGCCCCCCCCCGGAACCAAACTCAGCCCCCTCCGAAACAAAATCCTGGCTACGGCCCTGGCACTGTGGGTAAGTATATTAAGAAATATGTCCAGTGGTGGCAAGAATGGGATAAATATAGCTAATGGAAATAGTGGAGCTTCTCAATTCATGGCCCTTGATTCACCTGGGCCCTCTCTTGAGTGAACACTGCCACCGTGACTCTGGTTTTGTGTCTCATTCCTCCCCGACAGAACATCTGCTTTGTTAAAACTATGTTTTAACCTGTTTTATTGCATTTATTTGTTTTAATTCTTGTATTATTTGATAGGGTATATTTATTATTTGTTGTATAATGTGCCATTGAATTTTGCCATAATCTGTAAGGCGCTCTCAGCCCCCTTTGGGGTTGAGAAGAGTGGGGTATAAATATAGTAAATAAAATAAATAAATTCTCCTGTAACAATGTAAGGGCTTATGGTCGGGTAAGAGTGAGTTTCTGAGGGCTCTCATTGCCTATCACAAGTCTTTCCATTGTGTCACCTAAAGCAATAGTGAAGCCTGCTGATTCCCTAAATTTTCCACTGTTTATCAGATGCTAACATCTAAATGGACCAGTACAACCAGAGATATGTTGGTATGCCATCGGAAGATGGGACTCCCAGGTTGGAAGATGGTCAAAATGCTACTGGGGAGGAGCAGAGGATACATTCAACTAGTCCCAGATGTGATGACGCAGCTACCTCAAAGCTGAAAGGTTGGCTAGTGGCTGATGGTGCTGGAGGTGAACGACAAATCCAATGCTCTAAAGATCAACACACCATAGGAACCTGGAATGTAAGATCTATGAGCCAGGGCAAACTGGATGTTGTTATTGGTGAGATGGCAAGACTAAAGATAGATATTCTGGGGGGTCAGTGAACTGAAATGGACTGGAATGAGCCACTTCACATCAGTTGACCACCAGATCTACTACTGCGGACAAGAGGAACACCGAAAAATTGGAGTAGCCTTCATAATTAATAAGAAAGTCGCTAAGGCTATGCTTGGATACGATACAAAAATGAAGGAATGATCTCAATTTGAGTGCAAGGCAAGCCTTTTAACATTGCAGTGATCCAAATATATGCCCCAACTACAGCTGCTGAAGAAACAGAAGTAGATCAGTTCTATGAGGATCTACAGCACCTGCTGGATACATTATTTTCATGACAGGAGACTGGAACGCTAAGGTGGGAAGTCAAATGACAACCACTTCAAATTGGTTGTTTCATACTTTCAAGTTATTTTTGACTTACGCCAACCCTAAATACATCATGCAATGTGCGGGGCTTGATAAATCCAAGGCTGGGGTTAAAATTGCTAAAGGGGTTTTTTTTGTCAAGATTTGTGCAGAGAGGATTGCCATTACTTTCCTCTGAGGTTGAGATAGTGTGATTTGTTCAAAGTCATCCAGTGGATTTCCACTGTAGAGTGTAGATTGTAGTTTAATACTCAAACCACTATACCACACTGGCTCCCAGTTCATTGGCCACTTTACAATGTCCTTGCCATTACACAAAGATTCCCTAGGACATTATCAGAAATTTAAATTAGTTTCCAAGTTTCCCCCTGCTGCCAGTTCTTCTAGAATAGCCCTCAACCCATATGTAAGTGTGAATGGTGATAGGGAAGCAACTGCCTGACATTCCTACACTCTCTGGTGAGCTATTTCCATCAGGACAGGTAAAAAAGGATCCCTGCTGCAAATCTTGCTCACACTGAAGATGACTCACATGCATCTGCTCCTGATTGATGTAGAAATGGGGTTTAAGTCTACCAATGGTTAAATTAAATTTCAGCATGAAATGACATTTGATATAGTTTTGTCTACATGTGTGTTGATCGTCGTCTGGTTTAATTTGTGTAAGCTACCTTGGAAAACGTGGGATAAATGAGAATACTAACAGAGCCTTTGGCTTTTGCTTTGACTTTGTATTCCTCCCAGCACCATAGTTACCATATGAAAATACTAGATCTACCTTGAAACCTTTATATTACATTTCTCACTTCCACATAGAATCTTTGATTTGATCCAGACTTTCATTTTCTTGGAAGAGAGTTTGTCAAAGTTTTGTTTAATATACAATTTTATCCTGTTGTATGAGGGAGCATGGGGAGCATGGAGAAATCCCTTCAAGACCTTTGTTGCACAGCACAGAATGTACATGGAGGATTATTTCTGTTTGTTAAGATTGTTTAATTATTCTATCAAGAAGCTTAGAGAAGTTGTCCTGCAGAATGAATCTTACAGATTATCGGCTTCTATGATAAAAAGCTAAATGCCTTTCCCCTTTCTCTCTTGCTTGGTATGATAAGCATCACCCCAAGAGAGCTTTATTGGAATTTGTACAAAAACAATACGACTACAGGTGAAAGATGGGATGAAGCACAGAACTGGTTGACCATATACGGGTTCACAAAGTCATTCTAAATATTGGATGCCACCTTGGAAGGCAAACAATGTTCTACACTGTCTGATATGGCCTTGCTGCCTGAGTCATAACTCAAGATCCTGTTAGTAGGACTGTAATGTTCTGATGTGTAACTTATTTTTAGGCAGTACGACTAGAAGGTTTTAATTAATGTTTTAATTGTGGTTTTAATGTTGTTGCTTATGATTGTTTTACGAATATGTTGTTAGCCGCCCCGAGCCTTTCAGGAAGGGCGGTAAACAAGAACGAATAAATAAATAAATAAATAGAACGTCTTTCATTCATAGAATTGCCAAAGGCCAAAGGTGGCATGAAGTCAGTCAATACATGCCCAGATTACCCATAAGGCCAACGAGGCCATGGCCTAGGGGCGCAAGCCGGGGGGGGCAGATCACGGACCAAAAACCAAAACAAAACTGGTCTGCCCCCCTCTTTCCCCCTTTCTCATGTCCCTCCTCACTCCTTCTCCCAGCAAAGTCTCTGCTCCATCCCCTCCGTCTCTCTCTCTCTCGTGCTCTCTCTCTCTTGTGCGCGCGTGTGCGCGCTCTCTCTCTCGCGTGTGCGCTCTCTCTCACTTGCTTTCTCTCTCCCTTGCGCTCTCTATCTCGTGCTCTCTCTTGCGTGTGCACACTCTTTCTCTCTCGTGCGCTCTCTCTCGCATGCGTGCGTGTGCGCTCTTTCTCTCTCTCTTTCTCTTTCTCGTGCGTGCCTTCGGAGCGAGTTTGCACTTGCTGCGCTCTCCACAAGCCTCTTAACTCCTGAGGAGACCTTCAGAGCACAGCAGAGCTTTCCAGCTGGTGGGAATGGGGACCTTGGAGGTGCCGGGAGGTTGGCTTAAAGGGGGCATAATTCCAAACTGTGGGCTAGGGCGCAAAAAAGTGTTAATCTGGGCCTGAGTCAATAGCAAATAGAATTGTAAGTATTTGAGGTTTTCAGATATCTTACATTATGCCTGACAAACCACTTTGAATCAAAACCAAATACATCAGAGTTTCTGTGCCATGTGGATATAGTGATATCCTCCAAACATGTTAAGCCTTTTTACTATGGACAAAGAAAATGTTTCTTTATTCCCTTCCCCATGCCCTGGAATACAAGCCCTTCAAGGCTGAAAAGACCAGTCACTTCAGCTCCATCCCTTGGATCTTCTTGTTGCCCTCAAACATCTCTTGGGATCCAACTTACCAGAAGTCATGGGTTGGTGGATCACCAGTCTTTGGGCCCTTCTACTAGGGATGTGCAAAGCTTAGGAGCGCTGCTGCATAATTCAGAGATTCGAATTATTTGTAAACATGAACCTCCAAATTACTAATTGGAAAGGACCCCTCTGAAGCATTTACAAATCAAAACACAAGTCTCTGAAACGTTCAGAGAGATTCATATTAGATTTGTTGTTTCTGAGCTTTTTTTGCCAATGTAACATAATCAGTTGTCCCATCACTTTTCATTATTTGGGGTTGGGGTTAAAGGGGGGGGGGAGAGGGCAATGTGATTTATAAGGGCAGCTGCATGCCTGTTTTTTTTCTTGCCAGCCAATCAGAAGAAGAAAGCCAAATCATGCAACTTTCTGCAAAACTGGTTTTATATATACTCCCTTCAGTGCTGCCTCTGTGTCTTTTCTGGCGTGGCATTTGCAGGAGAGAGATAAAGACGTGTTCTTTGGAAGTCCATTCTGTTTCTACGTGCTTGTTAAAACTTAAACTCATAGTAACTTTTTGAAAATTCTGTTTCTTTCTGTCCATATCCAGTCTATAAGCTTCCAACCACAAACTGATTTTAAGAATGTTTCCAATTTAAATACATGTGATTGAGCTACACAGGTGCTATAGCGTGGGCAATCCTGCTCTTTTGGTATGAGCAGAATTCTGGGAAATGTAGTTTGGGAAGGCAAGGACATCTGTAACAGAATATTCAAAAGGCCCCACCCTAAATGACATTTCCCAGAGTTCCGCTCATGCCAGAAGAATGAAGCTGTCAGCATTAAAGCCCCAGTGTAACCTAATTACATGTGCTTAAATTGAACAATTCTTAAAAATCAGTGGATAGGCTGATTGTTCGAAAACTACACAAGCTTGTTCTAAAACAACACAAGCTTGCTGCCCTGCTTGTGTTGTCTCGCTGTGTTATGGCAAGATTTAAAAGCAGTAACATCTTTTCTTCAGTGTTACCTTGTTATCTAAGGATCAGTGCAATGTTAAAATGTTTTATGTTTATTTTGATGGTTTAGTTTTTAATTGATTAATTTATAGTTATATGCCATTGTTTAGATGTGTGATATACTGTTTTTATTTCATGTGAGGCATTGAAGTTTTGCCATTTATTTGATGTGAACCACTTTGAGTCCCCCCAGGGGTGAGAAAAGCGGTATATAAATGCAATAAATAAATAAATAAATACTGTTTTTTAAAATATTTTAAGTGAATTTTTTTAATTCCTAAAAATCACTAGCTGAGTGAATCTTTCTAAAACTTTGCAGGGTTGATGATCTGCTTATGTTGTCTCATTGTACAGATATTCAAGGGCATACCTTTTGTAGTTTTTAAAAATCAGTGGATGATTAAAACATGCTACAACTTGACATGGTTAAAATCATAAATGTCATCTACAATTGTGCCAGGTTCCATCCTGATACCCATACAATTGACAGAGAAATGGGCTTCACAATTTTCACCATTGCTACTAATGGAACAAATCTTAACGAAGCAATTACAAAGCTTTGGAAATTTGGATTACAAATAAAAACGGGACTCCTCTGAAACTTTACAAATTGAAGTTGGGGCCATCCAAATCTCCAAAACGAATTAATAATCAGATTTCAGCCATTTCACACACCTGTATGCATTTGCCTCCGTTTTCTACTGTTATCATGACCTGCTCTCTGTCATGCTCTAAGCTGATAGGGAATTGTGAGTAGCAGATAACAAAACCAAGAGATTTATAATTCTTTATAGTTCTGTTGCACAAAATCAGCTGCCTTTCTGGATATTAGAACCAGAGAATAGCCATTCCTTCTGTTAATGTCAAATGTCGAATGGATCTTGTGCCTCATAAATCAAATGATGATTGACTTACAAGACCAAGAAGTCAATTAGCATGAGCCCAAATCATGTAATTTGTGTGAGATATTTTCTGGATGACAATTTTCACTTTCACAGTCTTTTGACAGGATCCGATATTTTGATTTACATTTAAAACAAAAGCTCTTGGTTACAAAGGTCATGTGTAATCTTGCATTGATTTACTGTGAGGAAAAATATTATTTTTCAGATCTTGAACAAGTCACTATTTTGGAGAATAATATCCCCCAACTGCTATGTCCATTGCATCTCAGCTAGTATGCCCACTTGATAACTTCTAAATATGACAATTGGAGCTTACTCAGCGTAATCTTTATTTAACAATTTAATTTTGCTATTTTATATTTTTAAAAGGTTTTAGAAATGCATTGTACAGTTTATGGATTTGAACGCTTATTCATGAAGACTGGATGCCATTTCCAGAACTCTTAATATTTATTTATTTAAAACTTTTATATCCCAATCTTCTCTACCTCCGTAGAGGGACTCAGACCAGCAATATATTGTTGAAAATTTCAGTGGGTACAAAATATTGAGGTTAGGCAACTGACTTGGAAAATGGGGGGAGGTTATAGGGAACATATCACTATTAAGAAATAGCTCCATAGGCTGGCAGAATTGTTTCAGGCTCCAAGAAAGTACACTCACTTGTGCTATGTTATTTACAACAGTGTAAGTCATTACCATGATGCTGGTCAGTAATTTTGATTTAAAGGTGTATTTTCTATATTTTAATATGTTTTTACCACACTGTACAATTTAATTTTTTTTTAACTTTTGTATTGTGTTTTTAAAACTATGACTAAAGTGATGATGTTGTTAGCAGCCTTGAGTCCCCACAGGGAGAAAGCCAGGGCATAAATAATTAAATAAATAATAATTGAAATTCGAAGCAATTCAAATACCTTGACCACATGGTTTCTTCCCACACATTAAAAGGTGTTAAGATTGAGTTAATAGTCCAAAGAAACAACAGATGCAAATCCTTGGAGAAATGGTGGTTCATAATATTTAATATTTGCATGTATTAGGCAAAGCAAGAGTGTATTTTGCATGTCCTTTCTTGTGTTTTCCTGTAATGATATTTTATTTATATTTTTGGAATGTTTTTAGAATTGCTATTTTGTTAGCTTTCAATTTCCCAAATTCTGGATTTGGATTTAGATTTTCAGTCATTGAAATCACCTGATTAGGATGCAGCAGACTCTTAGAAGCTATATTGAAAAAGATGGAGAAGAGACTGCTGGTAAGAGATAAAAATGGTCCTCTTGAAAAAAGTGAAATGCAAAAGTATAGTATGGGTGATGCTTGGCTTAAAAGTCCTACACATGAAAGGGATTTGAGAGTAATTGACTATGGTTTTACTGGAGGCATCCAAACAGCACCGTCAGTAAAACCAAATTAATTCAGAACAAAACAGGGTTTCCCCGATTTGTTTTGAATTAATTAAAGACCCAGTAAGATTCAGATCTTATGTAAAATGCAGGTCTTAACAGGGGTGGGTCCTGTGTGGATTGAGCCCAGAGACACAGCCATGTCAGTTGTTTTGGGCTCCAGGAGCCTGAAAAGCAGAAATAACACCCACCCCAACCCCCAAAATAAGGCCGCAAAAGTTTTAAAACCTACTTGACCACCATTATCTTCCTCCTTGTACCTCCTGGCAGAAAGAAATGGCGAGCCAGGAGATGGGGACAAGAAGGGATTTTCCTCCCCCCCCCCCCCAAGCATCATTTCCTTAGGCCAGGAGGGTTCAATGAGGAAAACAATGGTAACCAGATACGGTTTTTAAAAAAGCTTTTAAGGACTTATTTTGGGGGCTTCGACGTAGCTGCATTGGAAGAGGGGGTAGATTTATACTCATGCCAAAGTAGTTTTTAAAAACCTGTTTGGAGTGTTTAAGTCCTGTGTGGAAACGCCCCAAGTTTTACTACTGCTCTTCCCATTGCTCTGTGTGGAATAGAGATTCTGTTAGTGCAGAATGAAGGACTTCCATTGGTAGCTCTACCACTGAACTGAAAGCAGTTGTGGAAGGTGCATAGAACCATAAAATCAAGGCATTGGAAGAGAGCCATCCAGTCTCTGAGAGCCATCCTGTCTCTGTCTAAAAAAACCCAGAGAAGGAGATTCCATCACACTCCAAAGCAGCACATTCCAAAAATCCGAACAGGATTAATCAGGCTCAGGGTGTTGAATCCATAGGTTGATGTCAACAGGAAAGCCTATTACAATGTTATTCCCATAAAAATTATTGGTTGAATCTTTACTACCTCAGACATCTGGCAAAGGTATAAAATCTAACTCATTAATGTCAATTCACAATTAATTCTGGTAACAGAGAATGTATTATTATTATTCTCTATACTGAAAGCAAAACACTGATATCATGGGACTGCTCTTTTTAAAAATGGAAATATCAAAGAGCCTTTTGCATTCCAAAGTCACAGATGGTTGCATATCTTGGCTGCACAGAAAACCCACCAAGGGAGAAAGAGGTCAGCTGGTTGTATACTGCTTATGCAAACTGAGGTTGTGTCTGATATGAGGAGATGGGGGAAATGCATGAATTAATATCAGTGCTTACAAATTACTGCTTTACAAGGTCATAACTTGTAGACTTACTCTAGCCTGTGAAGGAAAACGGCAGTTATGTGATGGGTGAAAAGTTCCCAGGAGCTAAGAGGGGGTTGAAATATGATTATGCAGGCCAGTGCAAGCACTGCAAAATTAAAAGCAAAAAAGTCCAGATTGTGACACTGACCAAGACAAGGTGGTGTTTTCAAAGTCACCTTTCATACCATGCTGATCTCAAAGAGACAAAAAATCTCCCCAAAAAATTCTCAGATGATTTGGGACACATTCTCCTCTTATGCAGTGAGGGTGATAAGTCACACAAACATCACTCATAAAGGAGGAGGTCCAATTTTAATTAATAAATTGTTCATTAGCACCACCAGAAAGGTCAATACATTATTCTGGTAAACAACAAACCTGGGAAATTAAAGGCACATGTTTGAATCTATCTGTTATTGATCACTGTAGACTCTCTGAAAAATAAAACGACAACATAGATGCCTGGAATTGAATGTTCTCCCTTTTCAGCACAGAAGACCCTATTAACCTTGATATTTCAACAGCCACTTCTGCTTTGAACAGTTAGTTTAAAAGAAATTTCAACTCTCCAGCAATACATGAGATCTCTATAGATTTGCGGTATTATCAGTACACTTCTTAGAGCAAATTTCTGGGTCCCCCCCCCCATGCCTACTAAAACTCTGAGACCCAATGCAAGTAAGTGAAGATCATACTCAGCATTGATACTTGAATCTAACTAACTACTAAAATTATATTACTTGTATTTGGGAGGGAGTGAGGAAATTCATGTCTTCAGAGGGAAAGGTACAAGATTTCAATTGTCACCTGGGTAGAATTTGTTCATGTAAAATATGTCCATTATCTCTAGAGACCTTCATTAAAGTCTGCACAAATTATTTAATAGAAAAATCATACCATTTGATGGCGATGTTAGAGGAAGAAAATATACTATGCACATACTGAATAATTGCTAGTTTGCATGTCTCTAACATTTCAGGCACAGCATGTATTCACAATATTTCCTATTTATCGGTCCCACCCACACCTCCCTTATTTCCACATAACTTAATCTGGATGTAATTTGAGTTTTGTTTACTCAACATTTTGTAGTTCACAGTTCTCTTGTCTTCGTTACATGTCTGAAGAGCATATGTTACAGCGCTTCTGATTATGGAATGTTATAAAACCTTTCCCATCTGTAATTAATCCTGGCTCATATGGGTTTTTTTTTTTACAAAGACTAAGGGTATATCTCTATACTGTAGAATTAATGTAGCTTGACACCACTTTGCCATAGCTCAATGCTAGACAATCACAGGTGTAATTTGTTCATGCACTAGTACTCTTTGACAGAGAAGGCTATAGACTTCATAAAACTACAACTCCTGCATATTGTTTAACATGCGACCACTTGCCAAGTTGGTGCGGAGCTTTGGTCTGGAGTGTCACCAGTATGCTGATGACACCCAGCTTATGCTGAGGATGGACGGCCGACTGGACTCTGTATCCGATTGTTTCCAACAATGCCTTGAAGCTGTGACTGGGTGGCTACGAGCCAGTCAGTTGAGAGTGAATCCATCGAAGACAGAGATCTTTTGGTTGGGTCAACTGGGTGGGTGTGAGCTCCGGCTGGCTACTCTGGAGGGGGAGGCATTACGCCCTTCGCCTTTAGTAAAGAGCCTGGGAGTCCAGTTGGACCTGCTGCTGACTATGGAGGCACAGGTCTCCACTGTCAGCAGATTCGTTTTCTACCATCTGCGACAGGATAGGCGGCTGGCGCCCTATCTCTCTGGAAATGACCTAGCCATGGTAATCCAAGCGACGGTCATCTCGAGGTTAGACTACTGTAACGCCCTTTACTTTCTTTGTCTTCCTTTGTCGGTCATCCGGAAGCTCAAACTAGTGCAGGATGCGGCAGCGAGACTCTTGGCTGAAGTGCCGGCCAGAACTCATATCACTCCAACTCTGCAGCGGCTGCACTGGTTACCAATAGTTGGTCTTGACCTTTAAGGCCTTGTATGGTCTGGGGCCAGTGTACTTGAGGGACCGTCTACTCCCATATGTTCCCCAGAGATCTCTTCGTTCTAAGGATCTCAACCTACTGCAGATCCCCTCCCTGCGAACCATCCACTTGTTGTCAACTAGGCAGAGAGCCTTCTCCGTGGCAGCACCATATCTATGGAATAATTTACCACCTGAAGTACGTGAAATTAGCAAGCTGCCAGCCTTCCGGAGAGCTTGCAAAACAGTGTTGTTCCAGCAGGCATTTAGCCTTTAACCTCTTGGTTTTAGCGGAATATTGTCTAATTGTTTGATTTTATTGTTTTACTGTTTATGCTTCTTGTTATTGTTCAATATGCTGTAAACTGTCCTGAGCCAATGTGGAAAGGACGGTATACAAATCGAAATAATAAATAAATAAATATCCACAGCATTGAACTATGGCAATTAATGTGATGTCAAACTGCATTAATTGTACAGTATATATGTACCCTCATAGCCTGTGTGTGAGAGTTAATGGAAGGGGACTGGTTACTGCTCACATTATGCTTATTAATATTAATTACTTTTCTTGTGTAATACATTACTGTTTCTCACGTTCCACAACAGTCAGAAGTCTATAACTTCTTTGGCCAGCTTGAGTCTTGGGGAAAACAAACAAACCTGGCCGTTTTCTGCTAAAAAGTCACTATAGTATACCTATTTAATACAGTCCACATTTTAAAACATGCCAGTCATTTCTAGTTCTAGATTGAGAGATGACAGAGTGAAAACCGTGTATTTAATGTTTGTGTACAAAAGGGGATTTCAGTAGGTGCTGCTTTGTATCAATTGTGTAAAATAAAACACCCGCTGAAATCCTCTCTTCTGCACAACCATTAAAAGTACAAAAGTCCTCTCCAGTTTTCTGGTAGCTCTATCTAGATCAAATTGAATGATAGAAAGCAGCATTATTGAGCTTGGTACCTTTGGCAAACAAGGGCTCTAAGACTCACAAGCAGCTTTACAAGACATGCAGTATTTGTCAATATCATTTTGGCCTCAGAGGTTCTCTGTGCATCCCAAATTCTGTCTTTACCCCAACCCCACCAAAGCCTGTCAAGCTATTCTTGAACCCAAGGGAATATTGGCTGGTATGTGCGTCTAGCAGTGTACCCTGCTTACCCTGAAGGCATTTTAGACAAAACAGAACTTTTGCAATATTGGTATCTCAAAGCTCCCAGCTAATGCCTTTTCACATCCAGAAGGCAATTAGCAGTTATGATCACCTCATTAAATGGTAGATATTATGTAAGGCATAGTAATGGTCCCTTATGCTCCCTGCATAAGGCACTAAAAAGCTCCAACTAAACATTTCCACAAATAACATTAAAGGTTTACAACTTGCTTGCCATGGGACACTAGGGACTCAACTCAACTGAACAGATCCGTGATGGCTGCTGCCCATTACAGCTGATGAGATTGAGGCAGGCGGATCCAGGGTGGCAAGACATTAAACAGAGCCAACAGGAGGAAGAACAGGGGGCAACAAGATTTCCAGGAATGAAAACCAATATACACACACAATTTGAAAGTTTAATTATATTTTAATACCAATTACACATTTCTATGATTTAGCTATATTGTTTTATTTTTAAAGTTGTAAGCTACCCTGCATCTTAACTTTGGGGGGGAAGCCTGGGATTTTTTCTGCTATTGAATGTTAGGATACAAATTTTAGACTGGTTTTTGTTTTCATGGTTACACAAGCTGCCAAAATTGGAACTTAATGGCCTATGTTGGGATTTGCATACAAAATTGCATTTTCCTTACTGATTTATTGTCACATTAAATGTCCTCCAGTAATGATGTCTTGCCTTACAAGGCTATGTAAAATATAGGTTTATTCTGAACGTTTATACCCTGTCCTTCTCACTCCCAGAGGGGGACTCAGGGTGGCTTATAACAGGCAGCCATTAGATGCCAAACACATAGATTAAAATACACAGTTACAATTAAATTAAAACAGCAATTAAAAACAATTATAAACATTCAATTTAAACCAATCAGCTAGTTCAGAAACATAGTCCAGGTCGGTCCATTGCCGGTTACTTAAAACATTCTCTTCCTAGTGGCTACATCTACTTCTCAAAGGTTTGATCCCACAGCCAGGTTTTTTTTACAAAAGGCCAAGAGGGAGGGAGGAGACCTAATTTCATCAGGGAGGGCATTCCACAGCTGAGGAGTCACCACGGAGAAGGCCCTGACTCTCATTGGTTTTATGCTGGGTTTTTATGGTGGTTTTATGCTGGGTTTTTATGTATTTTAATATGTTGTTCTAGTTGTTTTTAAATTGTATAGCATTGAACTTTTGCTGTTATGCCGGTCTGAGTCCCTCGATAGAGGTGAGAAGGTCGGGGTACAAAAGTTTTAAATAAATAAATAATAAAATGCCACCAGTCGTGATGGGACCGAGAGCATGTGATTAACGTCCTTGGTGGTTCATAGAGGGAGATACATTCAGACAGTAAACTGGGATAAGACGATTTAGGGCTTTATAGGCTAAAGCCAGCACTTTAAATTGTGCTTGGTAGCAGACAGGCAGCCAGTGGAGCTGGCATAACAAGGGGGTGGTATGCTACCTGTACCCTGCTCCAGTGAGCAACCTGGCTGCTATTCATTGGACTAACTATTTATAGAGTAGGCCTTCCACTTTTATGGAGATTAGAAGCACAGGAGTCCTGCAAAAGGATTCAGAGTAAACCCCACTTTTAAGCCAGTGAGATACTTGGGCCAGTTCCTAACTGAACAAGTTGCAACTGTCCTGTCCACTATCCTGTGTTCCCTGGGCTTGGGTGGCCAGAGGGCATGGAATGGCAATCCCTTTTCCTTCTCAACCCCTTTGGTATGGCAGTCTCTGATCAAAACACAGCACCTACATTTTCCTCATCACTTGCCCTGATGTCAGCCAAATGATGGGGAGGACTGGGGAGCCTCAGAGGAGCCTGCAGTGTTCCTGTGTGGACTCCTCTTGGGCCTGATCTGAAATCCAGCACATCAAATCAGGCCCAACTTAAAGGTCAGTGTAGTTGTGCCTTAATTCCTCCAGTTCAACTCTGTGGTTACCTTCTGGCATATTCCTAAAAAGAACACATTAATTACATCTGAAAATAATCAAATCCATAAAAGTTAAACCCTCAAATATAGAGGACTTCCTTTAATCGCTTTTATTTGTTCATCATCTTGGGAGCCCTTGTGGGCTAAGAGATGATATAGAAATACCTCAAATAAACAAACTACAACTCTTACTACCACCTCCAATACTATTACTATTATTGTTACTAACACTATATCACACACACACACAAACATAAACAGGAATACACAGACTGATAAGGATTATCTCTTACACTTGTAACTGGATATTATTTAAAATAAATACAAAGTGTTACAAAGTTGTTGTTTTAATTAAAATGAGTTTCTAGAAAGATCTCACCAGTCTCAAATGTTCTCAGCTGTTTTAGCATGAATTCGCTGAGGAATATGGAACTGAGAAACTTCTTTGCTCACTTTCTCATCCCACCCATCTTGCTCAGCTGATGGCCAAAAAACAACTTGAGAAGCAATGAAAAGGGGGACCAGTTTGTTTTAGTTCAGATACTCTCTGTTGCACAGTTGAGGGGAAACAGATGGCCAGTGAAGAGAGATCCATCTTCTCTTGGCCATTTACTCCCCTCCTTATTGTGAAACATGAAGGCAAAGGCCAGCTTTTTCTGTGCAAAGAAATACAACATCTGTGCAGAAATATTTGGGGAAGGTTGTACAAATAAACTGCTTTATATTTTTGGTTTTTTTTTAAAACACACACACACACACACACATTCTCAGCAAAACAGTATTCCCTGTACAGGGGGAAAAGCTGTTTCTATGCACAAATATTTATTTTATAGAGGATGGTGCTTTCTACTTGGAAAATGTCATTTACTACACAGATAAATCACACACTATTTGTACCAAATAGTCCAGAATCAGATTGTTTTACAGATTTTCTCACAAGGCTAAGATATTGCCAAAACAATACCTGCTTTCTTTGAGAAGACAGTGCAAACTGTAGGCTCATTATGTTCCAGGTATCCTTATTCAAGATAGGTTTAGCATATGCCTAAATTATCCCACATACTTGAAGCAACAAAGCATGAGAGAAAAATACCACTGGGTAAAGGTATTCCAATCCAAACTCTTTGAGGAAATTGTGTCACTAGGGTTGGTGTCACCCGGTGCAGTAACTCACAATGTCACTCCTACCCCCTAAACTGCAATATTGTAGCCAAATTTCACAAATTCAGTGAGTATAAAAAATAAGTGATGATAAAAACAAGTGGGTGCTTTTAGCATCTGCAAATTAAACCATGTGATTCATGGATAATCACAACAGCTGTGAACAGAGTAGATGCACATTAAAAGTTCATGAAGCAAACCATTACTGAGTTATAGATCTGTTGATAAGGTACGTATAAGATGGGCTTATGAAAATGTTTTTGCGGTTATATCTAACTACAGGCATGGGCAAACTTCATTCCTCCAGGTGTTTTGGACTTCAAATCCCACAATTTTTAACAGCTGGTAAACTGGCTGGAATTTCTGTAAGTTGAAGTCCAAAACACCTGGAGGGCCAAAGTTTGCCCATACCAGGTTTAAATAAAAATAAAAATATACTTCTTTTGAAAATAACTGTGCACATTTTAAAATCATATTGGTGCCACTGATCAGATGGTCTCACCTGGTACCCTGCACCCCCCTTAATACCTTGAGCTAACAAATTCTGTAAATCCTCCTTTTCTGCTCTGCATTCTTTCCATGTTATCAGAAGACACAAGTTATGACATTGAGAACCACTGGCTCAGGATGCTCCAGACAACCCCAAACTACGTACCTTATCTTCTGCCGGTGCATGTGAAAAATAAGAAGCAAGAGAAAGCCTGGAGTCTTGCAGGAAGCAGATTTAGCCCCAATACTGCTTTATAGAATATATCTAAATACATGGATTTCTGTCCAGATGCCTGCCAAATCCAGGAAACTTAATCTGAAACCTATAACTAACACATCACTTCAGAAAAGAAGCCACCTTTCCAAGAGCAGACCTAGAAGCACAATTGTTCAATGGAGATGTCATCCAAATTCATCCAGAATTCCTGTTTTGATCCATTTTTTTGTGATGTGCACAGTCTGCCACATTGTTCTTAAATATTGACTCATTCTTTTAGCAGTCTGCAGTTCTTTTGTCACTATTGCAGACTGATCGGATACACCTCTGATACAGAGTCCTGAATGCAACCTTCTTTCATTTTATAGTGTAGCTTTGTGGATGAGTTCATTTTTGCTGTAAGATGCTTTGAGAAAAAATCAGATCTTGAAAAGAGGGGGGGGGGGGTATGAATTGTTTTAAAAGAATATTATAATCTCTAAGATACCTAATTATTTATTTTCAAATTACATTTATTTATTGTTTTCAAACCCATTCTTCCAAGTAGCTCTGTCTGCAATACATGGTCTCCCACCCAGTTTACCCCGTATTAACCCTTTCAAGTAAGGTGGGGCCAGGGTCCTTTCTCAGTACACACAGAGTTAGAATGTCACGATCTTGCTTTAACTTTTATGACAATATCTTATGGATTCATAAAATACATAGTTTATGGATAAAGCATTCAGAATTCTCAGCCAAAGAGTACCAGACCACAAGTCGCGGGATTCCATTAGATGTAGGCCTAGTAGTTATAGTGGATTCACAGTACTATGATTGTGTAGTGTGAAAGGGCCCCTAAATTTATTCATTTATTTATTTAAAACTTTTATACCCCAGCCTTTTCACCTCCGAAGAGGGACTCAGACCAGCGAACAGCAAGTATCCAATGCTAACATTTAAAATCTAAAAACATCATAAATTTACAATAAAATACAATACAATAAATACATTTTAAAAGCCTTTCGCCAAAGTAAAATCAAGTCCAACTTCATCCATATATTTGGTCTGTATCAAGTGGTTGGCGACTTTAGTAGCTTCGCGATCTCCTCCTTCATTCTGCGAAGGCCTCATTGCACAGCCATGTTTTCACCCGCTTCCTAAAAGTCAGGAGGGAGGGGGCAGATCTAATTTCATTTGGGAGGGAATTCCACAACCGGGGGGCCACCACAGAAAAGGCCCTGTCCCCCGTCCCCACCAGACGCACCTGCGAAGGTGGTGGGACCGAGAGCAGGGCCTCTCCAGATGATCTTAGCACTCTTGATGGTAGTGTTTAATTCCAAATCACCCAGCATGTTGCTTTTTCCAGGCTCAAGACAGGATAACTATGGTGGACAAGACAATCTATGAATACATTTCATCTCATGCACTTCTTGTTCATGTTAGAACATAAGAACATAAGAAGAGCCATGCTGAATCGGGCCTCAGCCCATCTAGTCCAGCATTCTGTGTCACACAGTGGCCCACTAGTTGTACACAGGGATCTCTAGCAGAAAGGAGGGCAAAACCCTCACCTGCTCCCGACCTCCCACAACCAGTACCCGGGAAAATCCTGCCTGCCTCCATCAACACAGAGGTGGCACTTGGATGTCCATTTCAGTAGCTACTGATTCCCTTGGTATCCATGAATCTGTCTAATCCTGCCTTGAAGCTGTCCAGGCTGACAGCTGTCACAACCTCCTCTGGAAGTGAGTTCCATAACCCAATGACCCTCTGGGTGAAGAAATATTTCCCTTTATTAGTCCTGACTTTCCTACCTTGGAGCTTTAGGGAGTGCCCCCTAGTCCTAGTATTGTGTGACAGAGAAAATATTTTTTCTTTGTTCACCTTTTCTATCCCATGCATGATTTTATACACTTCGATCAAGTCACCTCTTAAACGCCGTCTTTCAAGGCTGAAAAGACCAAGGCGTTGCAACCTGGTTTCGTAAGGAGCTGCTCCATCCCTTGGATCATATTTGTTGCCCTTCTTTGTACCTTTTCCAGTTCCGTTATATCCTTTTGAGGTGCGATGACCAGAATTGTACACAGTACTCCAGATGTGGCCTCACCATAGATTTGTAGAGAGGCAATACAACATTTGCCGACCTATTTTCGATTCCCTTCCTGATCATGCCAAGCATAGAATTTGCTTTTTCACTGCTGCAGCGCATTGGGTTGACATCTTCATTGAGCTGTCCACCAAAACCCCAAGATCCCTTTCCTGGTTTGTCTCAGAAAGCTTTGATCCCATCAGTTGATAAGTGTATTTGGGGTTCTTTGCCCGATGTGCATGACTTTACACTTGTTTAGGTTAAAATGCATTTGCCACTTTGTTGCCCATTCACTCAATTTCGAGAGATCTTTCTGGAGCTCTTTACAGTCAGTTTCATTTTTAACTACCCTGAACAGTTTAGTGTCATCTGCAAACTTTGCTACCTCACAATTTACATCTACATCCAGATCGTTTATGAATAAATTAAAAAGTAACGGTCCTAAAACTGAACCTTGGGGTACGCCACTTCTCACCTCTTTCCACCCAGAGAAGTGTCCATTTATTACCACCCTTTGTTTCCTACAGTTTAGCCAGGTTCCAATCCAGGACAAGACCTGTCCCCTGATTCCATGGCTGAAGAGCTTATTTAGAGCCTTTGGTGAGGGACTTTGTCAAAAGCCTTTTGAAAGTCAAGGTAAACAATATCGACTGGGTCCCCTTTATCTATGTGTTTATTTACACCCTCAAAGAATTCTATCAAGTTAGTAAGACATGATTTGCCTTTGCAGAAACCATGTTGATTTTCCTTCAGCAATGCCTGTTCTTCTATGTGCTTGGTAATTTTTTCTTTAATAATGGTTTCCATCACTTTGCCTGGAACTGAAGTTAGACTAACTGGCCTATAATTTCCTGGATCACCCCTGGATCCTTTCTTGAAGATCGGAGTTACATTTGCCTCCCTCCAGTCCTCGGGTACAGTGCCTGATCTTAGAGAAAGGTTATATATTTTGGCTAGAATTTCAGCAATTTCACACTTGAGTTCCTTAAGAACTCTGGGGTGGATGCCATCTGGCCCTGGTGATTTGTTGACATTTAGTTTAGTAAGGCATGTGAGAACATCTTCCTTGTTTATCTCTATCTGGTTTAATTCATTTAATTCCCTCCTGAAAAAAACTGACTCAGCTGCAGGCATATGTTGTCTGTCCTCCTGTGTGAAAACGGAGGCAAAGAAGTCGTTTAGCCGCTCAGCAATCTCCTTGTCTTCACTTATCGTCCCTTTCTTACCATTTTCGTCAAGTGGCTCCACTGCTTTTCTAGTTGGGTTCCTGCTTCTGATGTACTTAAAGAAGTTTTTGCTATTTTTTTTAATGTTCTTAGCTATATGTGCCTCAAAATCTCTCTTGGCTTTCCTGACGGTTGCTTTGCATTTAGTTTGCCAGAGCTTGTGTTCCTTTCTGTTCTCCTCAGTAGGAAGAGCCTTCCATTTCTTAAATGAGTTTTTCTTCTTTCAATCACATCTTTTACTTCATTTGTAAGCCATACTGATGTCCTCTTGGACTTTCACGGCCTCATTCTTATTATAGGAATGCATTTTAGTTCGTCTTGTTTTATAGTATTTTTAAACAGTTTCCAAGCATTTTGGAGGGATTTGATTTTTTTTACTGTTCCTTTTAGTTTGTTCTTTACTATTTTTCTCATTTTGGTGAAATTCCCTTTGTGAAAATTTAAGGTCTCTGTGTTAGTTTTCACTGACAGTTTGCTATCCAAACTTAAGTTGAAGGTTATTGTGTTGTGGTCACTGGTACCTATGGGCTCAGTTACAAGGACATCTTGAACGAGATCTTGTTCATTAGTTAGCACCAAGTCCAGGATCCCCTTTCCCCTGGTTGGTTCCATGACCATCTGCTCAAGGGAATAATCAGCTAGCATGTCGAGGAACCTTGTCTCTCTTTCATGCGTAGAACAAGAATTTAGCCAATCTATTCGGGGATAGTTGAAGTCCCCCATTTGACTAATTTATTGCTTTTTGAGGCCTGTTTAATTTCATTTTCCAGATAGCAGTCTGCCTCTGGAGTTTGGTTGGGAGGGCGATAGCAGATCCCTAATGCTAGATTAGTTTTTGTCCTGGGACTTTTATCCACAATGTTTCTGTAAGTGAGTTTGAATTTTCTTGAAATTCTAATTCATGAGATTCTAGCTCTTCATTTATGTACAAGGCCACACCGCCACCGTTTTTCCCTCTCCTGTCTTTCCTGTACAGTTTATAACCTGGAATTTTTGTGTCCCAATTGTTTTCCTCTGTCCACCAGGTTTCTGTTATGCCAATAATATCAATATTTTTTTCTTTTGCCAAACATTCCAACTCCCCTATTTTTAATTTGTAAGACATACTTTTTTACACTTTATATTTCTTCCAAATGATCTATGTAGCTCTGAGTGGCCAAAATATTAGGAGATCACATTGCAGATCTCCGCCAGTTGTAATCAGACTATTTAAACATATGTTGTTCTAAAGACCTCCCTCTTTAAAGCACATATTGTGGCTGGGCATCTCTACTTTGTTTCTTTGTTTCTTTTTCATTAAGAAAAAAGTTAAACAACAGCTTGAGCCAAAAGAATGAGAAGGAAAGTTAGCAGAATTCATCTGCTGCTTTTTATGACAAGTACTTATTAAATTGCATTATTCCAATGGATAGAATATTGTGTTGCTATTTCCCCCGAAGTTGCTCCTATTAGCATAACTTATACATGCTGTGAAATGAATATTGCCTTTTGTGTCTTGAACTCAGCTAATACAACTTGCCATTTTTACCTTTCGAAGATATGAAAAATACGGTCTGAATGCCTAGAGGGATTCCATAATGCATACATATGCTTTATTATTTCTGTGTTTATTTTTTCTTGCCTCTCCTATGGAGGGATGCATTAAATAAAGATTAATAAGACTCCTCTACAAACATCAGCAGCATTACAAATGACAGGCGTCAAACTGATGGGGCTGCGTCCCATCAAATGACCCAACATGTGTCATGTAAAAACCTCTCACAAAATTGACTGAGTGCATTTCAGATTATACAATGCCTCAGAGAATTTCACATTGCGGAAGGAAAGTTTCGAGACTCTTTCAATGACTACAAATAAACAACAACAGATCTGCAGTACAAACTCTTTACTGTAGGTAGCAATGCAATTATCCCCCCTCCAATGTACTGTTTTAATTAAATAGTATATTCATGTGAGGAACCCCAGAAATATTTTTTTAAGATGAGGATACCACTGTCCAGGGTATGATATTAAAGACAGTGGCACCACTAGGGTTGGTATCACCCAGTACAGTACCTTCTGATGTCTCCCTTATGGGCCTCTTATACTGTACCAAACCATACCACAACATTATAGCAGGATTCAAAATGATATTAACAGATTAGAGAGATGGGCCAAAACTAACAAAATGAAGTTCAACAGTGACAAATGCAAGCTACTCCACTTAGGCAGAAAAGATGAAATGCAATGATACAGAATGGGGGATGCCTGGCTTGACAGCAGTACATGTCAAAAAGATATTGGAACATGGAAGATCATAGAACATGAGCCAACAATGTCATGTGGTGGCAAAAATAGGAGTATAATGTCTAGATCCAAGGAAGTCATGCTACCCCTCTATTCTGCCTTGGTTAGATCACATCTAGAATCACACTGTGTCCAGTTCTGGGCACTGCAATTTAAGGGAGATGTTGACAAGCTGGAAAGTGCCTAGATGAGGGTGACTAAAATGATCAAGGATCTGGAGAACAAGCTCTATGAGGAGGAGCTTAAAGAGCTGGGCATGTTTGGCTTTCATAAGAGAAGGCTGAGATGATTTATACATGATGGCCATGTATAAATATCTGAGGGGAAATCATAGGGAGGAGGGAGCACACTTGTTTTCTGCTGCCCCGGAGACTAGGACGTGGAACAATGGCTTCAAACTACAGGAAAGGAGATTCCATCTGAACATTAGGAAGAACTTCCTGTCTGTGAGAGCTGTTCAGCAGTTGAACTCTCTGCCCCGAAGTGTGGTGGAGCTCTTTTTTTGGAGGCTTTTAAGGAGAGGCTGGATGGCCATCTGTCGGGGGTGCTTTGAATGGGATTTTCCTGCTTCTTGGCAGGGGATTGGAATGGATAGCCCACAAGGTCTCTTCCAACTCTATGATAATATGACTCTATGGTCGAGATCAGGAAGAATAGCAGAAGTTAGTCCAACTTTTTCTTTAGCTGAATTCATAATGAAGGACCTCCTAGTGAATACTTGAGGAGTTTCCAAGGAAGATATGCATTAATAGAATTCTGACCTCTGTAGCAATAAAAAGGGGGCATGATGGCATAACATGTACACAACAACATCAAAGTTTATTAACACAAAGGACATTCAAGTGCCACCTCGGAGTTGGTTGAGGTAGGCAAGATTTCCCTGGGTACTGGTTGTGGGGGGTCGGGAGCAGGTCAGGGTTTTGCCCTCCCTTCTGCTCGAGATCCCCGTGTACAACTGGTGGGCCACTGTGTGATACAGAATGCTGGACTAGATGGGCTGAGGTCCGATTCAGCATGGCTCTTCTTATGTTCTTATAATTCCACTCAGTGATACCACAACATACAAAACGCAGTTCCCTTTTCAAAATAATAATAAGCCTATTAAGTGTTATTTCATTTCAAACATATAATTTTAGGCCAAGGAAGAGTCAATCTCTTTCTGTATTTATAAAGGAAACTGGAAAACAGACATACTTAGTAACCTATTACTAATATACCAGATATCTGCTAATTGATTCTGCTCTACCTTCTGCCCTGCCCACTCCTGCAATAGAAATAAAAAGAGGAAATGCATTAGGCCAGTGTTTCTCAACCTGGGGGTCGGAACCCCTATGGGGGTCGCGAGGGGGTGTCAGAGGGGTCGCCAAAGACCATCAGAAAATACATTATTTTCTATTGGTCATGGGGTTTCTGTATGGGAAGTTTGGTTCAATTCCATTTTTGGTGGAGTTCAGAAAGCTCTTTGGTTATATGTGAACTATAAATCCCAGAAACTACAATTCCCAAATATCAAGGTCTATTTTCCCCAAACTCCACCTGTGTTCACATTTTGATATATTGAGTATTTGCACCAAGTTTGATCCAGATCTGTCATTATTTGCATCCACAGTGCTCTCTGGATGTAGGTGAACTCCAACTCCCAAACTCAAGGTCAATGTCCACCAAACCCTTCCAGTATTTTCTGTTGGTCATGGGAGTTCTGTGTGCTAAGTGGAGTTTGGAATGCTCTTTGATTGTAGATCCCAGCAGCTACACCTCCCAAATGACAAAATCACCCACCACAACCCCACCAGTATTCAAACTTGGGTGTATCGGATATTTGTGGTCCGGTGAATGAAAATACATTTTACATGATGATTCATAACAGTAGCAAAATTATAGTTATGAAGTAGCAACGAAAATGATTTTACGGTTGGGGGTCACCACAACATGAGGAACTGTGTTAAGGGGCTGTGGCATTGGGAAGGTTGAGAAACACTGCATTAGGCAGATGTGCTTCAATTTTTGTGCAACTTCTAACCACAAAATCAATTCATTAGTGCAGAATATAATTTGCTATTCAAAACATTGTTCAAAAGAAAGAAACAGCCCGGATTCATCCATCCATCCCTAGGTGGGAGTGGCACCATTCTTTGTGCAATAGTATTTTGGACTTTAAAGAAAGTTTCAAAGGTGACTTAAAATCTTATAAATCAGTGTTGTAGATGTCATGAAATATGCTATTGTATAGTTCCCAAGCAGCCTTCCTTCTGGAGACAAATAGGAAAATATCAAAGAAATAAAGGGGACGAGGTCTTGGAGGTTGTTTTCTTTGGAACTAGACATACACCATTAAATTTTTCAAAAAGAATGATGAAGGATTTCAAAGGTATATGAAAACCTATTTCAACACTGTTTAAGTAGTATATAAAAACTACGGGGAGTATTTTAGCAATACCATGTTAGGCAGAACCTAATTATATTCAAATGCAGAGACCTTACTGTAGTGGACTGGTGGCTAAATAGGTATTTCCAACAGAGAAAAGGGATATGGATCGAGTCTCCCTTTTCTAGTTGACAATGAGACATACTTTTCCTTTGCTCCTTTGTATTTCCAGATAGAGCAATGATCAGATCTATTTTTAAAAGATATCAAGGGGCAAGAGAAGGAAACATATACTTTGTATTTGCTGAAGTGAGAGATGGCTTTTTCCCCCACTACAAAAGCCCAGCACCGTTATGTTTCCATATAGGAAGCGAAATGTGGGTATAGACCATTTTCCCCTCCATCATCAGTGACCTAAATCTCTGTCCTTTCACCTCCATCACAATAGCTTTTGTGGTACCTCACTGGGGTCTCTTGTTCAATACAGATACAACTATGTGTTCAGGGAAAGTGAAACACTGGGAAATGTTAAACCTTGATATTAAGAGATATGGTGTTTTTCACCATTTAATTTGAATCATGAAGGATAGGGGCAAACCCCTATTTCATATTGAGCTTTCTCATATGTGTACAAGAGGGTAAATTTTTCCAACAGAAGTAGCATGAGATTAAAAAAAATCTTGTTGGGTCATGAAAAGTTCAAGGCCTCTCCCCCCCACCCCCCTCTATATATACAGCATCCCACCTGTGGAACAAGCTCCCAAGCAAAATATGCTTGCCCCCATTTCTCCTGGCATTTAGAAAGAAGATAAAATCTTTGTTTTGGGACCAGGCCTTTGTACAATAGCTTAAACAATATCTTGACTGGAATGGATTAGTGATGGCAACAGATTTGAGGATATGGCTTATTGTTCTTATCAATTCGAAACTGTGGACAGAGTATTGTTCTGATTTAATTGCTGTTGATTATTGTTTTAATCTTACTGCTATTGTTTAACATGGTATTTATGGTTTATATTGTATTGATTGTGGCACTGGATTGCCTTTGTTAGCCGCTCTGAGTCGTCCCCCCCTCGGGGGTTGAGAAAGGCGGGATAAAAACGCTGTAAATAAATAAATAAATAAATAAATAAATAAATAAATCTAGGTGAAGTCTATTTCATATTTAGTGAATATCTGTTGTCTTGCATTAATAAACATTGATAATATGATAGCCAACTTTAAAATGTGAAAAGATGTCATGTAAAGGAAAGGTTTCCTCTGACATTAAGTCTAATCATGTCTGACTCTAGGGGGTGGTGGTCATCTCCATTTCTAAGCC
The DNA here is from genome assembly GCA_030556195.1 of Anolis apletophallus. Classification (NCBI taxonomy): domain Eukaryota; kingdom Metazoa; phylum Chordata; class Lepidosauria; order Squamata; family Anolidae; genus Anolis; species Anolis apletophallus. The sequence continues at coordinate 8,720,436 of JARBWK010000001.1, forward strand.
GCAGAGCTGGTGTTGTCCATAAACCCTTCAAGGTCATGTGGCCAACATGACTGCATGGAGCACCATTGCCTTCCCACAAAGGTGGTACCTATTGATCTACTCAAATTTGCATATTTTCAAACTGCTAGGTTGGCAGAAGCTGGGCCAACAGCAGGAGTTCAGTCCATTCCCCATATTTGAACTACTAACCCTTTGGTCAGCAAGTTCAGCAGCTCAGTGGTTTAACTCACTGTATCACCAAGAGGCCCTGATAGATGTCATGTAGAAGATGAAATATGTTTGTTTTCTGCTGCTCTAGAAAATAAGACCCATGCATCCAAATTACAAAATTCTCCTTAAACATTAGGAAGAACCTCCTGATGGGCGTCCTCAGCTCCCTTCCTCCATGACCTGAGGATTTGTTTATATCTTGCGAACCACGGAGGAATCCCAAACCTCCCCCTTTTGGATTATAAATAGTACGTCTCAGCACGTTGTTTATCTGAGTGAAGCTCTTCCATGTGTTTGGAATACATAAAACTCCATGATAATAGATCTCTGTGAAAAATCCGGTTTATAGTTAAGTGCTATATTTCCAGGGGGTCTTTGGACATGCCCGACCAGGTCAGCTGCATGTTTACAACTCATTTTGGGTGAACCCGCATTCCCCAGCTGTACTCCTTTGTGTAGACCTGCAGATTTGTATAGACCTTGCTATTTAAGCCAATATATTATGTGTAGACCTTGAATTTTGTGTAGACCTGTTGACTTAAGTAATTATATTATAGAGAAACGGAAGCTTTGCATCCCTTTGTATAGACCTTGTGACTTGTGTAGACCTTGTATTTAAAGCAACTACATTATAGAGACACGGAAGTCTGGTGTTTCATGTGACTATTTTATTAGCAGCCTTTATTAGGAAGAACAACCTCCTTGTTCAATAGTAGATACACAGTTTCACAAAATTATGAAAAGTTTTTCTTGAACTATTTTTGACCCAGCATTCTCTTTCAGGAATGCTTTAGTTCCTGCATGACTGAGAACTGGACATGATGACCCTTCCAACTCCATGATGTGTTGATTCTACTTCAATAATGTTTGTTTTATGTTCTGGCATTATGCTCCACCCTGAGTCCTCTTCGGGGTTGAGAAGGGCAGAATATAAATGCTAGAAAGAAAGAAAGAAAGAAAGAAATCCAATTCCTAAAACAGTCCACAGCATTACAGAGTTCATCTTATGTTCACAATTTGGTAATGAAATGTTTAGGACCTTGCAGGATTTACATATCGTTAAATAAGTGTCATCCCAAGTATGGAAGCAAGTACAAATCATGAACTCAGCCAGGCAGTGCTGACTTTATTATTGCTAAAACACTGAGAAACAAGAGGGAAAACATGCTTGAGTGAATGTTGAGGTTTACAGAAATCCTTTTTTTAAATGAAAGGGTCCTAAGAGGACAAAACGGAGGGCTGAGCATGTCTAGTAGCCATGGAAGATAAAATGGCAGTTAAAAAAGGAAAATGGAAATGGAGTTATAGACAATTGGGTGCCTTTTCCCCAAGATAATTTCCACCTACATAGAAGCTGTCCTTTTAGGATTTCTGTCATATTTTTGTCCAGACCTAAAACCCAGCAATTTAATCACCAGAAGAGATATCACCAGCAAGGTTAGGCTGAAGAAATACTTCTGGCTGTTGAGTCTTATTGATGTGGGACCACCGGATCACCCTGGATCCAACCTGATCCAGCTGTCTATGTGTCAAAAACAATAGAAGTCACTCCAGAGTTTCCTGGAAACTCCAGAATACTCTTTTTGTGGAAGCAGCATTTCTGCTGAACTGGCTATACATTGTGTGAACTCCTTGCAGCTGGTTCAAAGTGTAGACATAGGGTACAATCTTCTCTGAGGTACTGTGGTGTTTGAAAGGATGAAGGCTTGCGCAGTTGTGTGAGCTTTTCTGGACTCTGTAATCGCTAAGAACAGTTATTCCTTGGCTAACAATCCCAAAATGCCTTATCAATAAGCTATGGTAGCAAATGTTATAGAGACATTGCCTGCAGTTCCTGGGATCTGTAGTCCAAAACAAGTAACTCTTCAAAGCTCAGGCCCCTGAAGGACTTGATTCTGCATGGTTAGAAATCTGGTTATGATAAGGGATGTGTATACTCATCTGCTATGCTGAGATGTTTCTCTTCTTATTGATGGGCAGGGGGAAAGACTTATTAGAATCTCTAGGCCAGTGTTTTCCAACCGGTGTGCCGTGGCACACTAGTGTGCCGTGAGCGATCATCAGGTGTGCCGTGGGAAATTGGAACCTCCAATACCCTTTCTTCCCCCTCCTGCCAAACACTTTTTCTTCTCCACTCAGGCTCCCTTCTTCCTCGCTCTGCTTGCTTTGCCTCGCTTTGCTCACGCTGCCCCCACTTTGATCCGAGGGGACAGCGTAAGCGTGTTCAGGAGGGGAGGGGGAGGGGGGAAGACTTGGGGCGAGTCTGCGCAGTACGCGCCCGCACAGGTCACATCTTCCTCCCTTTCCCCTCCCCTCTTGAAGAAGGGAGCCTGAGTGGAGAAGAAAAAGTAAGTGTTCGGCAGGAGGGGGAAGAAAGGGCGCGAAGGGGAAGGAAGAGGTCTCTGTTGAAAGCTGGCATGGGCAAACTTGGACCTTCCAAGTGTTTTGGACTCCATCTCCCACCATTCCTAGCAGCCTCAGGCCCTTTTTCTCCCCCCCCGCCCTCAGCCACTTAAGCAGGAAAGGGCCTCAGGCTGTTAGGAATGGTGGGAGATGAAGTCCAAAGCACCCAGAGGGCCAAAGTTTTCCCATGCCTGTTTTAGGGACCTTAAAGTGGTGAGCCTCCTTCCAACATTGTGATTCTGGATAGAAAACAAACAACAACATAACATAACATTGTTTGAGTCCACAGTGCTCTCTGGGTGTAGGTGAACTACAACTTCCAAACGCAAGGTCAATTCCTAAGCCAGCCCTTTCAGTACTTTCTGTTGGTAATGAGAGTCCAATATGCCAAGTTTGGTTCAATTCCATTGTTGCAAGAGTTCAGGATGCTCTTTGATTGTGTGTTAACTATAAATCCCAGAAACTGTAACTCCCAAATGTCAAGGTCTATTTTCCCCAAACTCCATCTGTGTTCACATATTGATTATTCATGCCAAGTTTGGTCCTGATCCAACATTGTTTGAGTCCACAGTGCTCTCTGGATATAGGTGAACTACAACTCCAAAACTCAAGGTCAATGCCCATCAAACCCTTCCAGTATTTTATGTTGGTCATCAAAACAGGCCCAGGTTTCACACTGAGTGCATAAATACATTTTAAAACATATTAACCATATGTATTACTGTGTTAGAGTGTCATTTTGTGTCATTTTGGTTGGTGGTGTGCCCCAGGATTTTGTAAATGTAAAAAGTGTGCCGCGGCTCAAAAAAGGTTGAAAAACACTGCTCTAGGCAATAATGATGATTGATATAAAAGGCTTAATTATTTTACTACAATTTAATGAGATTTTCCTGAGCAGTAATCCTAAAAGTTACTTTAGCTGAATAGGAATTCAAATATATTCATAAATCCATGAGTTTCTAAAGGGTCTGTGACATTGGATGGAAATTGGCTCATAACTGGAATCACCCAAAAAAGAATCTTGTTTAGTGAGTCAATAAGTCAACTAATAAAATTTATCCTGCCTTTAAATCTTAGAAGGATAAATTTCACAAAATGTTTTGCCACCTGAACTTAGTCAAGTGGCCAGATAAATCACCCAAAAGATACAAGGCTGGATTTTTAAAAGACCACAAAGTTCAGAGATAAACTTTGGTCTTCATTTTTATGATTTCAGACCATACTGATTTCCTTGCAATTTACTACACAAAGTGGTTGCTAAACTATGCAAATGATGGAAAAGACCCTCCACATCTTCTATTCAGGTTGAATTTTAAAAGGAACAGATGTGAAAAAAACCAATCATAAAGTGTGCCTCAGACTGTGCCATCGCCATTTCAGTTCAGTCTTCAACCAGGGTTGCAGTACTACCTCTGTTTTAGAGTAAGGATGCCTCTACACCAGACCTGGGCAATTGCCAGCCCTCCAGGTGTTTTGGACTTCAGCTCCCAGAAATCCTAGCCAGTTTACCAGCTGTTAGGATTTCTGGGATTTGAAGTCCAAAACACCTGGAGGGCCGGCAATTGCCCAGGTCTGCTCTACACTGTAGAATTAATGCAACTTGACACCATTTTAAATATCATACTTCAACAATATGCAATCCTGGAATTTGTAGTTTGGTGAGGCACCAGCACTCTTAGGCCGAGAATGCTAAAGACCTTGTAAAACTACAACTCCCATTATCCCATATCACTGAGCCATGGTGGTTCAAGTGTTGTAAAACTGCATTGATTCCACAGTGTAGATGCACCTGTAGGAAGGATGCTGAAAACAGATTATATTTAGCAGTGAAAAAAAGTCTACAAAATATTTTTGCTGTTTTAAGTAACAACTTCTCTCTCATTTGAGATAATAAATTGCACCTGAAGTCAAGAGGAAAAAAGAAAGTTAAATCAATGGGGGAAAACTGTATGCTTGCAATTATGCTCTTTCACTGGTCAATGTACAGTGGAAATGCGAGAACAGAGACCTTTCGAAATAAAACATAATCTGTATTTGATTTAGTTGAAAAGGCTTTGGTGTCAGCATTTCAAATATCACAACAAACTGCTGACTATCATTATGTTAATGTTGCTGTGGTGGTGAGAGGAACACCAGGAGTCATATATTAAATAAGAATCATGCTTTGTGCTTAGATGATAGTTAAGACTTAGTGAAAGTATCTTCAGAAGGGAAGAAAAGTTCATGTTTGTGCATCATGTACATTTATTTATTTATTTGTTCAATTTCTTGGCCGCCACTCCCAAGTGGCTCAGGGCGGCTCACAATTCAAACAACAACAAAGCAGATAGTACAGTAAAACATTAAAAACAGTAAAACATTAAAACATTACACATTAGAACATTAACAACAGTACTTAACTTTGTATTACCAAGTTAGGTCAACTTGATTAGGCCAGTTTAGAGTGTAAAGGCCTGCCGGAACAGCCAAGTCTTGCAAGCTTTCTGGAAAGCCAGAAGATCGCGGAGTGACCTGATCTCTGGCAGTAAGGAGTTCCATAATGTAGGGGCAATGATGGAGAATGCCCTTCTCCTCGTCGAGGTGAGGCGGTAAACTTTTACATGTAGTCATTGCACTAAGTTCCAAATAAGGAGCCTATCTATTAAATTATTTGTAATGCAAAAATCTCTGCAATAGAAAGGGGCAGCACAAAGACAAATTAATTCTTGGGACTGCATCTTCAGAATCCCTTTGAAGGATCAACCGATAACAAACAATAAGCCTTAGAGACAATTCTTACCCACCTGGCATCATTAGTTTACATTTAACTTTGCTTTCCCCTCTGTATTCCAGATTTTTGTATTATTGTTGTATGTAATTAATAGTGTAATTAATAATAACATAATAACTGTAATTAATAATAAAAGAATAAACTTAACTATGCATGAGTGCATGTTTTTGGTGTTATGTGTGAGAAAGAGAAACAGTTTTGCCATAGTAAAGCAATTTTGTTATAGAGTAAGTGAATCTTTGTTCTTATTCATTATGGGAAAACTTGAGAGTACTGCTAGACCACCTCTTGTAAATTCCACCTCCCTTAGAGAAGGATTGTTCACAGAGAAGCATTGCTTGCATACAACTTGTAAATTTTTCTCAGCTCTGCCGGAAATTGGCTCCTATTATGTTAGCGTCCCTGAATGTGTCAAACACTACTTTATTACAGCCTGCTGTACTCGTGGAGTTTTCCTCCAAAAGGCTGAGATTGGTAAGCTGCTGCTTAAAGATGCTCCTCCGTGCTGACTTTTCCCCTTTATGTATTCAGAAGCACACAAGGAATATTTCTCAACAAAAGCTTTCCTTTAGAAGAGGAAGAGAAATAATTTGAGATGCTGCCTAGAAGGCATACATTCCCATGCTAAGGTCCCTATCAGTTTATTTTTTACAATGCAAAGAACTGCAGACAAGTATTTGGTGTTGGAAGTGAAGAAATGCAAAAACGTACTTGCACCAGTGACTATGTGCCTGCAGGGGGCAACCGAATTAGACGTAGGCAGTTAGGGAGCCTTTGTATGTTCCCTCTTTGTATTGTCTGCTCTGTTATTTTCTCACTGATGCTTTTTCACTTGAGTTCACTTCCTCCCACACATCTCTTCCTATTTTTCTTTTGAAAAGAATAGCAGTTGTAGAGGAACACACCTTTTCTCTCCCAAGTGCCTAGTTCACTCCACTAAACTGTCTCTTCCATGAACGCGCATTTTTCAGTTTTCATAGAGGCTCTTTTCAACCTTCTTCTCAGCCTCCATATAGCGTAGGATTTGGTTCTGAATGTGTCAGACCAGCTCCTGAAAAGTGAGGTTAGACAAAGGCAAAGGGAATGAAATCTTCAGATCTCTGGAGCAAACTGTTCCATTGCAGAGACTGATCCACAGTATTTGAGTTTCTTAAGATGGAGCTTGGAAGAGTTAGATATGAAGCACTAGGTCACCTGCTGCAATGAATTTGCTAAGCTCTTTGCAAAGCCATCCATATTCAGTCAGGACATAATGTCAAAGTTGCCACAGTCACTGGGAAGAGTACCCCCTTTTTGGATCAGCACCCTCCTCCACAATACCTCCTGCCCAGATTAACCACTCATAATAATAATAATAATAATAATAAGAACAACAACAACAATACTTTATTTCTAACCCGCATTCATCTCCCCGGGGAGGACTCGGAGTGGCTTACATGGGACCGTGCCCAAACAACACATCACAAAATATCAGAAACAACGAGAACAGTAAACACAATAAAAGCATTAAACACAATCAAATACCCAATAAAATGTGAAAACACAACAACACACATGACTCCAAAGCAGAAACGACAGGGCGGGCCATTAAGTCGACTCATGTATAAGTCGACTTAATGTATCAGTCAACTTCATGTATCAGTCTATAGCAGATTTGGGGGCAAAAACGATTGATTTTGATGTGACTTGTGCCTAAGCCTAAGGCCATTCAATAGAAAGGAGAAAACACTAATGCTACTTTAGGGGATCAGCGCTGCCCTGACTGCTGCTGTCACTATTTTCCTACGCAATCATTTAGAAAGGTCAGAAGTTCCATTGCAATGATGAGATTAGAAGGAAACTGTGATTCTTTTATGTTGTCCTGAGATGGACTAAGCTCTCATCTTTTGTCAATTTCAGAGAAGGAGATAATCCCTTTTTGATAAGAATTATGTATAATACTTAACCATGGATAAGTTGTCCTAGGAGTTTGGGGTTGATTTTTGGGCTAAATTTTCTAGACTTATACAAGAATATATACAGCACTTAACTGTCCTCCAGCTGCTCTACAAGGACCTCATCTTTGCATCTTGATCCAGGGATACAATGGCCTCCCCCAGTCACAAAATAGGAATGGAAGTGGCACACAGGGGAGGAAGAGGGAGGAATCAAAGAATCTGTATCCAAAGAAGAGACCAGCTGTCTAATAAAGCCTGTATGAAACACTGCAGAAATACATGTGGAACATATGACTTCCTTGCAGAAATACACATTGGTTTTCTCTGCAGAAAACATGATTCTGAGCAGAAAAATAATTGCATGTATTTATGCACAGAAGCAAAAAAAATCTTGTGCCATGTAGTCTTCTAAACAGGGTTTTTTGTGCACCAGGAAAAAAACCCCTATTAACCCAGGTAACAAATAATAAACATCCCCACTAATGCCACATAGAAGACATTTGGGCCAGTATGCCTTAGTACATCAATAGCTTGATACTATTTTAACAACAACAACATACAACAACTTTATTTATAACCTGCCCTCTCTCCTCGAAGGGACTCAGATCCTATCATTCTATTTTGGCTGATAGGATCTAGAAGAGGCACATTGGCTGCATGGATCCAGTATATACAATTCCTCCTTATATCAGACATGATGTCTGCAGTCTTGATAGAGGAAGTCATGCACCTTTTCCTGAAGAGGACCTTCCTGGATCCAGAGATATATGGGAGGAACCATCCCATGACAAGCAATCTTTTGTGATGGACAAGGTGTCTGATCATAGGGATGTAAAACTTTATAAATGGCAGGGTTTGTGTGAAACATCAGCATGCTGTGACCCAAGTGATAGGACAAGCCTTCAAGCCTGAATCAAAAGAAGAGACCAGCTCCTAATAAAGCAGAATTGGGGGACTTTTGCAACTGTGGCAATACATGGGAATTTATAGATATGTGAATAGATATGGATTGTAAATATAAATAACTTTCGAATGCATAATGATAATAATAATAAACTTTATTTATATTTCACCCCATCTCCTCGAGGGGACTCAAAGCGGCTCACAACAATATAATTATGCAAATCATCTAATCAACAACACACATAAATATATCCAATTTAAATCAAATCAACAGTTAATAACGAGGCACACAATATAAAAATAAAGGAGCATTTTAGAATTACCTAAAACATCATTCATTAAAAATTCCAGTCACAGTTTTCCCCCCTCTGCTGCGCTGGTCTTGGGGTTGGTTTCCAGCTCTTTGGTCCCAGGCTTACCTCGGGGTTCAGGCAGCCCAGCGAACCCAAGGCTGCTTCCCGAATGGATGCTCCACAGTGATCCCACCTGAAACCCCTTCTCCTTGGAACGAGCTGCTGCTACAGCCAGTCTTTCCAGCACACGGTACATTGCTCCTAGCGTCATTTCAATGGCAACCATCCATTCCTCCATGAACACTAATCTATGGGGGGATGGGTATTCCATCTCCAGGCTTTTCTCACCCCTCGCTTGTGGTTGCCTGCCGTGTTGCCTGGTCACTCAGTTCGGCTTGCTGTAAGTCATGGAGGTTGCCGCGCTGCTCCCACTCAAATTTGAGCTTGGGGTCGCCTCCGACTGCTCCGAGGATTTCCTCCTGCCCTTCCTCTCTCCTCTTTGACATATCACACACTCACAGCTTCTGCAGGAAAAGTGATGGCACTCTTGGCTTACTGTCAGCTCCCACTGTAGCCACTCTCAAAAGACCATGCAGAGACAATCTGGGAATCTCTAAGATCTTTACTACAGGATACTAACATGGAAAAAGCCAAGAATGCCCACAGCTCATCTCCCTTCCCTTTATATACACCCCCTTGACATTTCAAACATTACTTTCCTTTTTTCCCATTCCCGTATTTTTCCTCCCGCCAAGACATTTGGCCGTTGTTTCCCACACTCCACTTTGTCCAAGAGCCTTATCTGTGTTTAGGCTGTCAGTGTTCCAAATTTGGGTGCCATATCCAAGGCCCCAAATTTTGGCACCTGACAAGTTGCACATATTTATTTTTTTTGTTTTTTTTTTTGTTAAATATTTTTTATTGAGGGTTTCATAAGAGGTGGGAGTATGGGGTTGTGGGGGGGAGGCGAGGGGGAGAGGAGGTAGGGAAGGAGCAGGTATCTGGGGATGAGAGTTGCGAGTGGAGTGGGGGGGAGGGGGGTTGGGGGCAGTCTCTGGGGGGGAATTCAATGTCCTTTCTCTTCCGGGACTGTCTGTGCGTTTCTTTGTGGGTGTCCTCCTTTCCTGCTTACTGGTTGTCTTTGCGCCTATGCAGGGCCCCACTCGGGTTTGTCCGGTTGGAGGATTCGCTTTGCCCATCAGGCTTCGTCCCTAGCTTTTAGGTATGCACAGGTTGCACATATTGAAGTGGTATAAACCGGTGTTTAAAAGTCATCTCTCTCTCATACAATCCTCAACCAAGCCTCATCTGTTACACATTTGGTGGCAGCAGTGGGATAATAAAATAAAAGGTTCCCCCTGCCACGCAACAATTTGGAGTGCTCTACATATCAATTGGTGGCACCGGTGGGGTAATAAAAGAAAGATCCCTCCTGCCATGTAAATATTGTCCATGGCTTCTTTGTTAGTGAGTGTTACAGCCCTCTCCCTCATCCCCACCAATCGCACTCGCCACGCTGCTCCAACTCCAGAGGTGGGGCCATGAGAAGGGCCACCCCAGCAGATCTGAGGGCCCAAATTGGTTCATATAGGGAGATGTGGTCTGCACATGAACCGTGTAGGGCTTTATAAGTAATAACCTGCACTTTGAATTGGGCCCAGAAACATATAGGCAGCCAATGACTCTGGTTATTCATCTGTAATTGTGCAGGTGCTGAGATCCAGAAACCTGGTTAAGTCCAGGAGCTATTGCAGGAAGGTGTCTGGGAAGTACAACAAAAAGATGGGCTGAACTGCCAATTGTATACAGGAAGAAAGTTGCCAAGAAACAGCTTTTTCTATCTTTGTTGATATTTTTAATATTTATTTATTTATATTTCAAACTTGTATACCGCCACTCCCCGAAGGCTCGCAGCGGTTTACAAAGGTTTGAGTGCCCAGTGGCACATCAAGACAACATATACAAGTGGACAAGGGAAGAACAAGAGGGTGGGGGGGGAGGGAGGGGGAAAGGGAGGTGTCAGCGACGGTGCCCCCTAGGGTCCCGCCCTGCCATCAAACGGAGGTAGGCGGGGGTGTCCCAGAAGAAGCGCCGGTGCAAAAGCATCTGTGGGGACCAGAGACCGCGGGCGCCCACATGGGGGCCTGCGCCAAGGGCCCTGGTCCAGCCGCGAATTGTCCCTTAAGACTCTTGAGGAAGTCTGTTGGGGCCCTTGGAGCTTCGACTGCTTATAGCAGGAGCTCCAGAATGTCCTGGTGGGGAACACCTTCGGGGCCAGCGCCGTTCTCGGCGTTGATCGTCCTTCTCTGGTCAGGTCACTGAGGAGGCCGGTTCCGGAGGCCCTTCGGTCGGAAGCTGGTCTAGGCCTCCAATCCACGGCCTGGGAGGTAGTTCGGGCGCCGCCCTTCTGCTTCCGGTGGCACCTCCTCCTCTTCCGGGGGACTCGTTGGTCCCTGGTCGGGTCAGCGCCAGGAAAGGAGTCCTCCAGGGGTGGGACCTCCAGCTGCTGACTGCTTCCATGTTGCGGTTCTTCTTGGGGCCTCAGCACATGTGCTGGCTGGGCGTCTCCAAGGTCGACCGCCATGCTGGGCCTCGCTTCCTCAAGAATGCTCCCCCAACTCTTCCCGGGGCAACGTCGACGACGGTAAGCCTCTGGGGGTGGGCCCAAAACAGCCGAGACATCCAGTTTGGTGAGCACCGGGCCTGTCAGCGTCGAGGGGCCCTCCGGGTCCAACGGCTGGTGTGCGGGGCCTCCGGATGCTTCAGGCGATTCTTCTAGAGGGGGTAGGTGGCCGGCCTGGGAGTCGGCTTGAGCCACAGCCCGCGGTGTCATCTTAGGGGCATCAGCCTCCATGGCAGCCAGTTCATCTTCCACTTCGGGGTTGGTCTTTCTCCCGGTCTCTCGGGACAACCCCAGGGCCTCACTAGGAGGGGAGATTGAAAAGAGCTCTTCTACCGGGGGAGGCCTCTCTTGGTCCATCACCGCAGCCCTAGTGGGAAAGTCCCATGATTGGTCCCATAGAAAGTCCTGGTCTGTGGAGGGGGCTCGTGGAAGGTCATCCAGGCTGGGGGGGTCCTGCTTCAGGATTGGGAGCTGCATTATGGGGGTCCCCATGCACTCCAGCAGGCCGCCGTATTTGACCCCGAAGGCATTGAAGTGGTCCATAAGCTTGGCATACTCCTCAAGCAGCTCGGCGTACACCCAGGGATCGAGCTGGTCAGCGGGGAGGGTCCTGGGCCGCTTGCCGCGGCCTCCGTGGGGAGCTGCTTCTTTGACAGAACAAGCTGACTTGCATCACTTTGCACTGGCCAAACTATAACACTAGAAGTGTGTTGTCAAAGGCTTTCATGGCTGGAATCACTGGGCTGCTGCAAGTTTTTCAGCCTATATGGCTATGTTCCAGAAGCATTCTCTCCTAACATTTTGTCTGCATCTATGGCAGGCATCCTCAGAGGTTATGAAGTCAGGAGAGAATGCTTCTTGAAAATCGCCATACAGTCCGAATCTAGAAAGCAGGAGCCTTGTTTCATATCAACTAAGACATTTTCAAGTCATCTGACTTCCTGCCTGAAGGAAATATTCTGGAGCTGAAGGATGCTGATATAATTTTAATTTATTCCTTATCAACTCTCCAAAGGGGAACGGGAAGAAGTCAGTATAGGCTGAGCATCCCCTATCTGAAATCTGAAAAACTCCAAAATTTTATATTATTCACAGGAATAACTGAGAAAATGACACCTTTTCTTTCTGATTGTCCAGTGTACACAAACTTTGTTTCATGCACAAAATGATTAACAATGTTGTATAAAATGCACGTGGACTATACCTGACGTATCTATCTGAGCCAAGCACACTATCTGATTTTGCTTGGCCTGCATCTCTTCTGACCTCCCTCTGAAAACTAGTACTTCTCCAGAAAAAGGGCAAATAGCATGGGTTATTTTGATGTCACAAAACTCAAATCATGGCAACTGCAACTTCTATCTAATTCTAACTAGTAAGTAGAGCTCCTTCTTCAGGATTCTCCATTCTTTGGACCAAACCAATATTCAAAGGGATTACAAGCTATTTTGTTTTGTTACAGTCCAAACCCCCAAAGTTACAGTAAATAATCTGAGTAAAAGCAGCCTTGATATTCCCACTCACTCTCTTTTCTCAAACTGCCCAAATTTTGAATATCCAGCAGTACGTAGAGAAATAAGACAAGTTATAAATAGGAAGGCTAGCTAACTGCAGTTAGGCAAAACTGCAAAAAGTGGAATGGATAAGGAGGTGCAAATATGACCTACAAAATGTAATAACGTTACTAACCTGCAAAAAAGGATGCCTTTTTCAAGGATAAAAATCAACTGTAAGAGAAGTTCTGCTGCATAACAGATTGTTTCACAAACAAGCACAAAGACAAATGGTACAAGTAAGCAAAATGCAGCTGTGAAGCATTTTTCATCTTAATATATACAAAGCACAGAGCCAAAAGGAGAACGAAGGCTCCGTGTTGATGTTCTTTCTTAAGCTTCCTGAGAAGGGCTCGGTGAGTATTGTACTCACCTTTTGTCATTTCTTTTAAGAAAGCAGTATGAATAGTGAATTGATGTTTTCGAACTACTGTCACTGACAAACATAGGCCAGAGATTAAATTCCCCGTCATTGCTTCTTGGTGTGATTTCATATTTTCATCTATGTTCTTAACTGGTTGGGTAGATCTTTTAACTTGCAATCCTCTTCAGAATACCAAACCATTGCAATTTGCATATATCTGCAAAAAGCAATCTAAAAGAACCTGATTCATGACTGCATTTCCTCCTCCTCCTTTTCTTTTCTTTTCTTTTCTTACTTTTCCCCCTTTGCCTTCCACTAGCTGAAAAGGAGAAGAATGGATGAGGCTAATGGAGGATTTACTATTTGCTACTAGTTTGCTTGCCACAAATACTATAGAGCCACAATTTCTGTAAACTATCCCAATTAGTCCTTCTTTTTATACAGAGAATGTAGGCAGGGCAGGACCTTCTACAGATGAGTCTAACACATAAAGAGGGATTTGAGAAAAGGCTAACCATGAAACACTAGAGAGAGAAACAGATGGGAAGAAGCAATTCTGGCCCCTTGGCAAAATTGCAGTATATTTCGAAGAGTAAGCAAGATAGCAAGAGAGGGAGGGCACTGGGAAAACCAATTACCTTTGAACAAAGGAATGAAGAGGTGCTCTGCAGAACCTGATACATCTTCATCTCTGGCACCAGTGTTTATTGGGTAATAAGCTATGAAAAGCGCTCCATGAAAACAACATTTTTTAAAAAGATGAAAAATACGAAATAAGTAATAAAGGCATATTTCTAATGCACAGCTGTGGAAGAACACAGAATAAAGGTGGCTATATGAAAAGGCCAGTATTTTCAGGAGCTGATGGATGGGGCAGAAGTGAAAGCAATGCCTGCAAATGTCAGAAACCTGATAAAAACAGAATGGCATTTGATCTTGAGGCTGAGCACGCACATAAATCTTGCCTCCCTTCCTTGACTGTATAAAAGTGCAATCTAACTTGGCCTTTTTCCCCCAATGAAAAGGCCTCAGTACAGTTACTCATACCCATCGTGGAACAGTCATAGCTTCCTTGCCTCCACATTTGGCAGAGAAAGCCCTGATTAATTCTCTGTCATCCCAAAGTGCTAAAGCAGGTGCATTCAGATAACTTAGCAAAAGGAAGAGGAGAGGAGGACCAGAATCTTGCCCATCCCGGTAGATTTCCGTGCAAACAAACAATTACTGTCCTTCCTCGCTTCCTAGTTCTTCTTCATGGCAAGCTTTAGCCACCTTGATCACACTCTGATGTTGTTTAGTCACACGTGTCCCGGTTTTCAACTGTGAAATGCTGAAAAGTATAAGCAGATGAGTTACGTATTTTGCAGTTTTTGACACCTAGTATGTTCATGACTATCAAAACTAACTCTGGTTTGTTGTAGACCCTTATTCAACTAGTTGTTAGTTGGTCCTTTTGTTTCCTCATTTTCGGATTTGAGGTGGATACTTGGTAGGGATTCATAAAATTATATACATCATTTTTCTAGGTCTCTATTTGCTTTTTCTAGATAGCAATCCTTTATACTCAAATATTGGAGTAAGTACTATCTAATGTTTTCTCAGTAGGTATAGCAGACCTTGACCATCTTACCTTTGGGATTACTAGTATTGCTAGGACAGTGCAGGGAGTTCAGGCTGAACTGACATCTTCAGTGAAGGTGTCACCCAAATCACTGTCTCGCTCAGAGGTGGTCTGACTTGGCCCTTCAATTCCTCCACCTGGCAAGAACAAGCAGTGTGCCCGATCTCCCACTCCTATACTCTCTCCTTTCCTTCCTCCTCTCTTATTTCCTGTCACTGCTTCTGGTACCGAAGTAGGTCCATTGTTGCAATGTTTTTCAAATGAAAGTCACCAGCAAGAGGGCATTTGCTTATGGGATAACAGTGGGCAGGGAAAGAGCCCCTTTTCAAAATAAGGCTTTTCTTTTCTTTACATTTCCTTTCCTTTACAATATGGCTTTGAGCAAGCAACCTGTCTGCCTGCTCACAGGTAATTCTGTATTCCTGATGCTAATGGTTGATAATAGGGTTGTGCTTTTGGGGAAAACCTTGTCCCATTTTGTATCCCAGCTTTTGTTGGGAGCCCTGATCCATTCTTGGAAGCCTCCCAAAATTGGGACAGTTGTTTTCTGTTTGGGGCCACAAAAATTGGAACATTATGGAGAGGGGCTTCCCACCCACTGGCTCCCCTTCCCGCATGCACTTCTGTTCTTCTTACCTATTTATTTATTTATTTATTTATGTATTTATTTATTTATTTCCAGTGTTTATACCCTGCTACTTCTCAACCCCCGAGGGGGGACTCAGTGTGGCCTAACAGACGGCAACAATTCGATGCCACACAATACATAGTAAACAACAGTTAAAATTAAAATACATTAAAATACACCTAGAATTCAATACATTAAAATACAGTTAATATTAAAACATCATGTACATTCATCACCATTAAAACAATGTTCCATCCAATGTCTTAGATCTTAACCACCAATTTCCCAACTGACCAGTCTAAAGTGCCGTGTCATGCTAGGGTGCAAACGCTTGGTCCCAAAGCCAGGATTTCACTCTTTTTCTGAATGTTAGGAGGGATGAAGCTGATCGAATATCAATAGGGAGTGCGTTCCACAGACGGGGGGCCACCACCGAGAAGGCCCTCCCTCTCGTCCCTGCCAACCGCATTGGAGAGAGTGGCGGGAGCAAGAGCAGGGCCCCCCCCGGATGATCTTAAATTACGAGGTGGGGCATAGAGGCCGATGTGTTCGGACAAGTAAGCTGGGCCAGAACCGTATAGAGCTTTAAAGGTCAAAACCAGCACTTTGAATGAGCTCGGAATTGGACAGGCAGCCAATGGAGCTGACACAACAGGGGGTGGTATGCTCCTGTATGTAGCTCTGGTTAGTAATCTGGCTGCCGCCCGTTGGACTAGTTGTAGCTTCCGAACTGTCTTCAAAGGCAGCCCCACGTAGAGTGTGTTGCAGTAATCTATTCGGGATGTGACCAGAGCGTGGACGACCGTAGCCAGATCAGTACCTAACATCTGCTATTTCTACTCTAGAGTAAGAGGTGCTTGGCTGTAGGCAGGCACTAGCAGGCACACAAACTTTCCTGGTCTGCCTGCATGCCATGCCACACATGCACTCTCCTTGGAAAGAGAGGGCATGTGTGGCAGGGCTTGCAAGCGGGCCTGGAAAGCTTGCATCCCTGCCAGTGTCTGCAGCCAAGTGCCTCTTACTCTGGATTAAGAGGTGCTCATCTACAGGCACACTTTGGGCCTGCCTGCACGTCCCACCACACACACATTCTCTTTCCAAGGCAAGGAGGTAGGTTTGGTTGAATACAAAAGCAGGCTTTCGTGTCAAGCAGATTGTTGTGCAGGGAGGGGACTTCCTGTTTCATGTTCCCAAAGAAATGGAAGACACTAAAGAAACAGTAGAAATGGTAGGAATGAATTCCACATACAACTCTGGTTGACAAGCAATTTCTTTTTTGTTGTGATTATGTGGTGACTGAGCATTCCAAGGTCAGTGAAAGTTGTGAATGTCTCTGGGTTTTAATTTGAGGACTGAAGGAACTGAAGTTTGACTAATTTTCAGAGTGTCTATATAGCCTTTTTTGCCTCTACTGATTTCAGAGTCACCAGTTCCAATGGTTCTGAGCAGTCCATCCAAATAAAAGGGTCACCCTACATGGCCTGATAATCATCAGAGAACAAAACAGATACTAAGCGAGAAGAAGGTTACTGAATGCAGTATCTTGTTTAAACCCTTAGAGTCTAGAAACATGGTGGTTCGTGGGGGAGAGAATGAGAAAGTGCTCAACAACAGCACAAACCTCATTGTTTGGTCACTGAAGACAAGCTTCTGCTCTCTGGCTGCCACAGCAAGGAAAACACATTTCATATTCCATATCTCTGCTTGCTGAGCACTTTATCATGCCAGAACACAGTGCAATAATTGTAATTTAATAATGCAGACTGCATTACCCACTATGAGTTGAAAACTAGAGAAAACAAATGAGCTTTCCACTCCAAGCCAGATGTCAAGTTCTTCTGAAACAGGCTGTCTCTGGGCCCACACTGATAATAGACATTAATAGGTATTTTTTATAAAGGTATTGCAGGTCAGCTTCTAACGGAGAGGCCTTGAGAATGGGAAACTAGAGAGCATTGAAGGGATGGACATGGCACATTAATTCACTAGTGAGACTGTCAGCATTAGGGAAACATCTGCATTTCCAACTTATGCAAGATAAGGACTGAGGCAAGCAGGTTCAATAGCAAAAGTGATAATTTTCACAGGATCAGCTAGTGTGCATGCTCTTGCAGATTTTGAGGAAGTGTGACCTGACCCTAAAGAAGACTGAAAATCCTAACAATTATTTTAGTCTACGGCTAGTTCCTGGATATGTCTGATAGAAACCTGCAAATGAAAGTTGGAGTTCATTATGACTACAATAGATCTTGGACACTCTTCTGTATTTATTCATTTCTCTATAGCTATATACAGAGACACATATAAGAACATAAGAACATAAGAACATAAGAAGAGCCATGCTGAATCGGGCCTCAGCCCATCTAGTCCAGCATTCTGTGTCACACAGTGGCCCACTAGTTGTACACAGGGATCTCTAGCAGAAAGGAGGGCAAAACCCTCACCTGCTCCCGACCCCCCACAACCAGTACCTGGGGAAACCCTGCCTGCCTCCATCAACACAGAGGTGGCACTTGGATGTCCATTTCAGTAGCTACTGATTCCCTTGGTATCCATGAATCTGTCTAATCCTGCCTTGAAGCTGTCCAGGCTGACCGCTGTCACAACCTCCTCTGGAAGTGAGTTCCATAACCCAATGACCCTCTGGGTGAAGAAATATTTCCCTTTATTAGTCCTAACTTTCCTACCTTTGAGCTTTAGGGAGTGCCCCCTAGTCCTAGTGTTGTGTGACAAAGAAAATATTTTTCTCTATTCACCTTTTCTATCCTGTGCATGATTTTATACACTTCGATCAAGTCACCTCTTAAACGCCGTCTTTCAAGGCTGAAAAGACCAAGGCGTTACAACCTGATTTCGTAAGGGAGCTGCTCCATCCCTTGGATCATTCTTGTTGCCCTTTTCTGTACCTTTTCCAGTTCCATTATATCCTTCTTGAGGTGCGGTGACCAGAATTGTACACAGTACTCCAGATGTGGCCTCACCATAGATTTGTAGAGAGGCAGTACAACATTTGACGACCTATTTTCGATTCCCTTCCTGATCATGCCAAGCATAGAATTTGCTTTTTTTACTGCTGCTGCGCACTGGGTTGTCATCTTCATTGAGCTGTCCACCAAAACCCCAAGATCCCTTTCCTGGTTTGTCTCCGAAAGCTTTGACCCCATCAATTGGTAGGTGTAGTTGGGGTTCTTTGCCCCGATGTGCATGACTTTACACTTGTTTAGGTTAAAATGCATTTGCCACTTTGTTGCCCATTCACTCATGTTCGAGAGATCTTTCTGGAGCTCTTTACAATCAGTTTCATTTTTAACTACCCTGAACAATTTAGTGTCGTCTGCAAACTTTGCTACCTCAGAGTTTACTCCTACATCCAGGTCATTAATGAATAAATTAAAAAGTAACGGACCCAAAACTGAACCTTGGGGTACGCCACTTCTCACCTCTTTCCACCCAGAGAAATGTCCGTTTATTACCACCCTTTGTTTCCTGTGTATGTATACATATACTTGTATACATACACAGCTACACATTCTTTTAAGCTTGAAGACAAAAGGAACAGCCAAAGGCAATGAGTTCTGGGAGTAATAGATGTAAAAGTGAATCAGAAGCATGAATCATAGAGTTGGAAGAGACCACATGGGACATCCAGTCCAACCTCCTGTCATTCAGGAAAAGCACAATCCAAGCACCCCAGCCTTTGTTAAATGCCCCCAAAGAAAGTGCTTCCATCACACTCCGAGGCAAAAAGTTCCACTGCTGACCAGCTCTCACGATCTTCCTAATGTTCAGGTGGACTCTCTTTCCTGTGATTTGAGTCCTAGTCTCTAGGGCAGCAGAAAACAAGCTTGCTCCCTCTTCCTTATGACATCATTTGAAAGATTTAAACATGAGCATGTTTTTGGAGACATGGGCCACAACACAGTTTGTACTGGCAGAGCAGCTTTGCCATGACCAGTGACTATGGATCGTGTCTGCAATTACCCCACGAATACTGAATTCATAAATGTGGTATGTGATAATCATTGTGAGGATGGATTATTCAACGGTTCATCTCAGTCTTCACCAGAAGAAATGTAAAGAGCCCAACAGCAGAGATGGATCATCTGGAAATCTGCAAGAGATAATCAGGACATTGTGTTGAAGCCCCCAAAATCATAGTTATGAACTATGAGCAAAAGGAAACTCTCAAGTTTAAAATGAAGTACCATATAACATATAGTGTCATAGCTAAGCAATACTTTTAGGATAACTAAAATCCAATCAGATGCTGTGAATTTTTGTTTAGTTTTAATAAAAGTACTCTTTAATACTGAATCTCCATACTGGGAGAAATTAAACAGAAATTAAATAAAGAAATATAATAACTATATTGTAAGGCAAAGTTATTCTAAACTATGTTTAGGAATCTAATATCAAAGTTCAAGATTTTTCCCAGACATTTTATCAGTCTTTGTTTGAGACTACTTGGTTACGTTTTTAACTGGGGAACTCTGTTACGCCTGAATTTTTCATGAACTCCAACAATGATCACTTCCCCACTTGACAACCTATATTCAAAACTCACCAATGCATGAAAAAGCCATCATCTGTAGGTTGCTAATCCCATATACCAAAAGAAAGGACAGAAGGCCCATTTACATAACTTTAGCAAAATGAGATTTGTCCAATAATGCCATGTGAATGTTACCATGCATTATTTAGGCTAATATTCCCAGGAATTGAAAATAATTTGGGGTTTCTTTCCAAAAACTGTTGGCACTGCAATGCCAACACCTGATGAATGCTCACAACACAACTGGAGGCTGGCCCCCTACCTCTCCCGGAACGACCTGGCCACGGTGATCCAAGCCACGGTCATCGCGAGGCTAGATTACTGTAACGCACTCTACGTTGGCCTTCCTCTGTCGTCGATCCGGAAGCTCAAGCTGGTGCAGAACACTGCCGCCCGGCTCCTGTCTGGTACGCCAGCAGGTAGCCGTATAACACCTGTTTTGCAGGATCTGCACTGGCTACCTATTGAGCACCGGATCGCCTTCAAAGTGTTGGTTCTTACCTTCAAGGCTTTATACGGTCTGGGGCCAGCGTATCTGAGGGACCGCCTCACCCCCTACTGCCCATCGAGATCACTACGGTCTGAGGATGCCAACTTCCTGGAAATACCATCTGCAAAGTCGGCTCACCTGACATCTACCCGCCGGAGGGCGTTCTCCGTCATAGCCCCCACGCTGTGGAACGCCCTCCCGGCCGAAACCAGAGCCCTGAGGGATTTACTTCCATTTAGGCGGGCCTGCAAAACCCATCTGTATAGGCAGGCCTTTGGAGAGTAGGCCCGCGTACTCTGGGTATTGTGTAGTGGCAACTGTTTGCTGCTTGCTGTTTTACTGCCTGCTTTGCTATTGTTCTGCTACTGTTTTAATTGTTCACTTGTTTTATGTTTTTAATCTTTGTTTTATGCCTATGGCTCTTGTGAGCCGCCGCGAGCCTCCGGGAGTCGGCGGCATAGAAGCCTCAATAATAAATAAATAAATAAATAAACTGTGTGTGAGTCCTGTTAAGGGGAATAACTTAAGGGACATGGGTCCACAAATCGTTTTCCATGGTCTGTTAGAGAGATATTACACTTGAGGGATTGAATATCCACTGATAAATGGATAGTCTATCTTTTCCTCCATCTAGTGTCCTCCATTTGCTTTAAACTGGATTATATGAGTCCCCACTGCCAGATAATATGGGATAAACAGAAAAGCTGAGATCAGATCCTGGCATATAGGGCCTGTCTGGAAGGACTTTTAGTCAAATAGATTTGAAGGATACCAGGTTGGGAAAATCTTTTTCAGAATATTATTTGCCTTTTTTTAAAAAAGCAAACAAACCTTAAATAAAACCAACTCTGTTAGGCCAATCAACCCTGTTTTTGTAATTTAAAAAATGCCAGTAAGGGGGACATTTCCCCCAACCTTTGTGTGTTCATTCATGTTGTCCATTATGTAAAATCTAACCTCTTAAATTAGAAATGCAATATGTCAGAAAAAGTATTAGCTTTTGAATATTATGCTGTAGACTTGCTGTGTGTCTAATTATGCTGCAGACATTCTATTTTTCTAGGAAATTATTTCTCCTTTTGTCAAGTTAGCTATTATCCATTCCAAATCTGATGCTGAGTTGGTAGCTTGTATTAAACAATTTCTATTTACTTCCCATTAAGTCAGTCATTTAAAAAGCATTGGCTCCCATCTATACAAATGCCTTCAAGAAAAGCTAAAAGTCTTTTCCCTTCTCCCTCTTGGCCTCCCTTCCCAAACAACCACTGAAAACCGATTTAAGGAGAATCTTGACAGGTAACACAATGCCAAATTTTATCACTTTTGAAACTAGTAATGAAATGTCATTGGAAACGCCTCATTAAAAATGTGAAATATGCTTCACATCTTCCCAGCTGGAGTCAATAACCACACTGAGGAAGACACTTTTGAAGATATATAGTATTCTGTTTAAGACCCTTCTCCGAATAAAACTCAGGTGCCAAACAATATTATGGAGTGCAGCACAGTATTCACTTTCCCTGTTAGCACTGACTGTCTAACTTGACTTCTTAGAGATCAGCGAATCCCATCAATTGATTAATTAGATACCTTGTTCACATGACTAAACCAAATGTTTATTTTGTCCTCCTTGAGTTTTAAAACACAGGCTAAACAACTCATTTGGAACCAGAAATGTTTGGTTTAAAAAAAAAAAGATTTTGGATTTCTTGTATTTGCATATATGTACATAATGAGATTTCTTGGAGATGACACCCATCACATTTGTTTATGTATACACTTATAACCTGAATCTTATTTTATGTAATATTTTAAATAATTTTTAAATTTAAACAAATTTTGTAGAAATCATCATAAAGCGGAGGGGGCGAGGCAGGGAGGAGGAGCCGGGTGCCTTCCTCCTCCTGCCCTGCCTCCTTCTTCCCTCTCTCCGCCCCCACTGCGATCCGGATCACAGCGGCGGGGCGGAAAGAGGGACAGAGGGGGCAAGGCAGGGAGGAGGAGCCGAGTCCTTTCCTCCTCCCTCCCCCCCCAAATAATTAAAAAAAATTTTTTTAATTTTTTTTAAAAAAAATAAACAGATTTATTGCAGGAGGGTAGGCAGGCCGTGCCTAAAAGGCTGGTGGGTCGTGTGCGGCCCGTGGGCCACCTGTTGGACAGGCCCATTCTAGGGCAAGAGGCACCCAGCTTCAGGAACTGACAGGTGTGAATGCTTTCCGGGCCTTCCTGCATGTCCTACCACACTGGCACTCTCTTTCCAAGGAGAGTGCCTGTGTGGTGGGGGGTGCAGGCAGGTCCGGGCCTGCCAGTGCCTACAACTGAGTTCCTCTTACTCTATAGTAGAAACAGCAGATGTCAGGTAAGAAGAATTCATGCCATTAAGGGGAGCCCCACCCCCATAATGGTCTGAATTTTGGGTCCCAAAATGAAAGAACTGAAAACAACCCGCCCAGTTCAGGAGGCTTACAAAAATGGATTGGGGCCCCAATGAAAGCCGGGACATGAAATGGGACAAGGTTTTTCCCGAATGCACATGTCTACAAGGGATGCTCAACCTGACCTTCATAGGGCATGACAACTGTTGTCACTAGCAATGTTTTCTCCCCAACATAACTGATTTTGTCATTCATGCTTTCATTCTTGCTGTAATTATTTTCCTGGAAATGACTTTTATGATGAATCCTACATGAGGAAACTTTTCAAACACATTGAATTCAGATTTCCAGTTATGACAGAATGCTGTCTAAAGCAATTAGAGCAGCCCCCACCCTCATGTTTTTAAGGGGGAAAAACTGAATACCTTCTTGTTTGGAATAGTTTTTAATTGAATTGAAACAGAGGCATGGGTTTTTGCAGTACTTTATAGTATTTTATCACCATATTGGGATTTTTAGATTGTTTTAATTTAATTTAATGGTATTTTAAAAGTCTATATTCATTGAAATTTTGCATATATAGATTTAAAATATGAAATGAGAAATGGGAAAGGGAAAAGAGAAAAAGAAAAAATGAAGAGGGAAAAAGGGGGTTCACTTCCGGTCTTCTTCATTGTGGCTTGTTCTTCCCTTTCTCTCGGTCTTTAGTTTCGTATACTAATATGCACTTCACCTCTTCAGTTCTTTCCTCTTTGGACAGTACTTTTTATTCTATTACTCTAGATCAGTGGTTCCCAAACTTTTTTGGCCTACCGCTCCTTTCCAGAAAAAAATGTACTCATTGCCCCTCTAGAAATTATTTTTTTTGAATTTAATAGTAATTAAACAGAAATATATATGTATTAATGCAGTGGTTCTCAACCTTTCTAATGCCATGACCTCTAAATAAGGTTCTTCATGTTGTGGTGACCCCAACCATATTTCCGTCGCTACTTCATAAATAATGTTGCTACTCTTACGAATTCTAATCCAAATATCTAATATGCAGGTCAAAGCAAAGGGGGCGGAGCCAAAGAAGAAGACCGCACGACCCCTCCTAAATGACCAATTGTTCACCACCTCCTTAAAGAGGTTCACTGCCACCCAAATTCCCCTGAGCCTCCAACCGCCCCTTGGATCGCCTCACCACCCACCAGGGGGTTGTACCGCCCACTTTGAGAATCAGTGCTCTAGATCAGTCTTTCTCAACCAGTGTGCCGTGGCACACTAGTGTGCCGTGACGGACCTCCTGCTGTGCCGCGAGAAAAGCTCTCTGCCCCCTTCCTCCCCCTCCTGCCGAACTCCTGCTGCTTGGGGAGGAGGAAGGGCCGGGCAGTGGCGAAGAAAAAGAAGAAGGGACCGGGGCGCCGCCTCCTTCGGCCGTTTCCCCAGCCAGCCCCCAATCTGCCATGACTCCCACCATGACTCTCGCCCCTCGCTCGTTGAAGCCGCGTGGAGGAGCCCCGCCCACTGAAGCCCATCCACCGCTCATGCTCCTGCTCTGTAGGAGAGCTGAAGCTGCGGGGAGGGGGCAGGGCATGGTGCGGTCTGTAGGAGAGCTGAAGCTGGGGGAGGGGGCGGGGCTCTGCCCCCTCCCCTGGCTTTGGCACTCCCAGGAGCTGCTCCAGCCTTGAGGGGACAGTGCCAAGCCAGCATTGTGCTGGCTCTGGCACCGCTGGCTTGGCACTGCCCCCTCAAGGCTGGAGCTGCTGCTGGGAGAGGTGAAGCCGGGGGTAGGGGGCGGGGCATGGCGCAGCCTGGCTCCGCCCCCTCCCCGGCTTCGGCACTCCCAGCAGCTGCTCCCAGCAGGCCACCAACCCCCAGCCGTTCTTTATTGTGTTAGAGTGTCATTTTGTGTCATTTTGGTTGGTGGTGTGCCCCCAAAATTTTTTAATGTTAAAAGTGTGCCACGGCTCAAAAAAGGTTGGGAAACACTGGCTTAAGGCATACATCTAAGACAATTTCCATGAGAATCCTAACACAAATTTGTAAGAGTGTCCTGCTGTTTTATAACAGAAACTGGTGGGGAAAGCATGTATATATCCTTGCTACTGAAAGTTTGGTTTTTTTTCCTTTGTGTGTTCCATTGGGCAGAATGTCCAATTTTTATTGGAGTACCTACATTTAAATGCCAACCTACCCACACTTAACTTAATTAAACCTAGGGTGCAATTTACACTGTGGAATTAATGCAGTTTGACACAACGGTACTGTTCCATTATCCAGGCGGAGACCATTAGGGGGTGCCAGAGAGAGAGAGAGAGAGAGAGAGAGAGAGAGAGAGAGAGAGAGAGAAGGATAATCCATTTTATAGGGTGGATGGTGGGTTGAAGAAGTAAAACAATTTTTCCGTTTTCCTGTTATTCTCCCCACCCATATCCCTATCGGACATGGGAAGGGGAAAGGGGAAATAACCAGAAAACGGAGGAAATTGTTTTCTTCCTTCAACTCCCCCTTTTAATAAAATGGACTATCCTTCTCTCTCTAGCACCCCCTTGTGGCTTCTGCCTGGATAATGAAATGGTACTGACACAACTTTTTTTAAAAATAAAGTTTTATTGAGTTTTCAGATTAAAAACAGTCACAAACATATACAAAAGCAGGACATCAGACTACCGGCGGTATTAAGCTACCCTCTGTCAGACTAATAGAGAGTAAAAATAGTTACAGTAGAGTGTCAAGAGGAAAAGAGAGACGGGGGGGGGCGAGATAGGGAGGGAGGGAGGGGGAATAGGGGACAGAAAAAGGGTGATATGTGCAAGAAAAGGAAAATTTAAAAGGACAAAACAGTTTCGTTGATGCGAAATGCATCCTTCTTGTTAACGTCTTTTCTTCTTCCTGGGACACATGGGGAGATGAAAGACAGATACATCATATATTGAACTAATACTTTCTTAAATAACCATCTAAATCAGTCATTGTCAACCGCTGTGCCCTGGCACACTAGTGTGCCGTGAGCAATCAGCTGGTGTGCCGCAAGAAAACCTCTTCCCCCCGCCTTTCCTCCCCCTCCGAGGTTTTCCCGCGGCACACCAGCTGATCGCGGGTGAGCGGTTGGGAAACCCGACCCTCTCTAGGACCTAGAGAGGCAGGGGAGGCTCAGGAGGGGAGGGCCCGGGTGACGCTCTCCTCCTCCTCTGGAAGTGAGCTCACTTCCGGAGGAGGAGGAGGCAGGAACCTGGGCACCTCGGGGAACCCCTCTCCCGGCTCAGCCCGGCAGAGCTGGGAACCGGAAGAACGGCTCCCCACGGGAAACAGGCCCTTCTCTTTGCCTTCCCCGCGCTCCTGCCACCGGCAAGGGTGCTGGGGGACAGGCGGGGGTTGCTTCCCACGAGGCCGGCCTCGCTGGATGCCTCCTCGCCTTCCCCGCACTCCTGCCGCCGGCAGGGGTGCTGGGGTACAGGCAGGGGTTGCTTCCCGCGAGGCCGGCCTCGTGGGACGCCTCCCTTGCCTTCCCCGTGCTCCTGCCGCCGGCAAGGGTGCTGGGGGACAGGCAGGGGTTGCTTCTTTGATTGTATGCGAACTATAAATCCCAGAAACTGTAACTCCCAGATGTCAAGATCTATTTTCCCCAAACTCCATCTGTGTTTACATTTGGGCATAGTAAGTATTCATGCCAACTTTGGTCCTGATTCAAAATTGTTTGAGTCTACAGTGCTCTCTGGATATAGGTGAACTACAACTCCAAAACTCAAGGTCAATGCCCACCAAACTCTTATAGTATTTTCTCTTGGTTATGGGAGTTTTGTGTGGGAAGTTTGATTCCATTCCATAATTGGTGGAGTTCAGAATGCTCTTTGATTGTGTGGTAACTATAAATCCCAGCAACTACAACTCCCAAATGACAAAATCAATTTTTGACTGATGTTCCCTCCTTGGGTTAGTATTAGTGTGTTTTGTGGCCAGATTTGGCAGCAATTTGTCCAGTGGTTTTTGAGTTCTGTTAATCCCACAAATGAACATTACATTTATAGAGAGAGAGAGAGAGTGCAGCAGCACAAGCAGAAAAGCAAACATCACAGGGAAGCATGTCTGTGTAAGAGGGTGAACATTAGGAAGAACTTCCTGACTGTGAGAGCTGTTCAGTAGTGGAACTCTCTGCCTCAGTGCCATTTTGTGTCGTTTTGGTTGGTGGTGTGCCCCAGGATTTTTTAAATGTTAAAAGTGTGCCTCAGCTCAAAAAAGGTTGAGAAACACTGCTCTAGATCATCATTCTTTTTCTCCAATCTGTTTCTTTCTTCGGTGTAATTTTAGTGTCCTACAAGGAAGTATTTATGTAACCAATGTGGGTTATTATATCAGTCTTTATGTTATATTGCATGTTTTAATGATGTTGTATGCAGCCTCGAGCCTGTTGGAAAAGTAAATAAATAGATTGTTAGCTGGGTTGGTCCCATGAAAATACTTTATTTACTCTTTTTAAAACTCAGTTTAGGGAAGCTTCTGGGGAGAGATGTTGGTCTCGTGATGTTTTCTGGGGTGGGTGTACTGGGACTTCCCAGTACAACATCAGGACACCCACCCCAGAAAGCATGCGTTTTCTGGGATGGGTGCCTTCCAGAAACATCCATGTTTTTAAAAACTGGATGCTCCTGGGATAAAAGGCTGTCTGATCCACCTTGAGATAACTATGTGGAGCTTGTTTCCAAAAGGTACCCAATCCATCTGAACATATTTTACAGGAATTGAAGAAAATGTGCTAAGAATATGCATTCTTTTGCTATAAAATACTCTTTTCCAGCCCCTGTTCTGAAGTGATTTGAATTGATATACATTTTGATAGTTTTGATCTACTAATCAACAATTTGGTGCCATCTGCAACTCATTTTTCAACTTTCTTGGATTTTTTTCCATGTCAGGTGTGACTCGAGAAACTGCAATTTGCTTCTAGTATGAGAGAATTGGCTGACTACAAGGATGTTGCCCAGGGGTTGCCCGGAATTTTTAGCATCCTGTGGGAGGCTTCTCTCATGTCTCTGCACGAGAAGCTGGAGCTGACAGATGAGAGCTCACCCCACTCCCTGGATTTGAACTGCCAATCTTTCAGTCAGCAACCCTGCCGCTGGGGCTCCATATTGGATTTGGTACTTTTTTTTTGAAACAAACTTCACAGATATGTGCCAAGGTCCCCAATTGGACTGTTCATTTCTCCCCTACTTTGTAGTACCCACCAGGGCATGATTTGGCTATCAAATGTAGTTATGTATTAAATTAATTGTTTGGCCATAACAGGTGGAGAAATAGTGAGTAAATTGGTGCACATCGAAACATGTATGCAAGATAAATGATGGACCTTCCAGCTATCTGACACCTAATGTTTTATTGGAGGAAGGCCTCTTCAGGCATGGGGATTTCGGGGATGATCCATTTTAAGGTATGATTAAGAGGAGGAATAGATGCTTGATTGTGTTTCGCATTTAACATTATTAAACCATTGCATATTTAGTTTAAGGTCAAAATAATCCATGTATTATCTCAGTTCACCTAGCCTTCCCTGAGTTACCCCCTATTTCTGCTTGCGAAAGCTAGTTAGGGTTATTGGTGGTCCATGCTCTGGTTACATCCCGTATAGACTACTGCAACGCTCTCTACGTGGGGTTGCCTATGAAGACTGCCTGGAAGCTGCAATTAGTCCAGCGCGCAGCAGCCAGACTACTAACGGGAGCAGGGTACAGAGAGCACACAACTCCCCTGTGGCACCAGCTCCACTGGCTGCCAATTAGCTTCCGAGCACAATTCAAAGTGCTGGTGTTGACCTACAAAACCCTGTACGGTTTTGGCCCAGTTTACCTGTCCAAACGTATTCTCCCCTATGAACCGTCAAGATTGCTAAGATCATCTGGAGAGGTCCTGCTCTCGGTCCCACCACCTTCGCAGGCGCGTCTGGTGGGGACGAGGGACAGGGCCTTTTCTGTGGTGGCCCCCCAGCTGTGGAATTCCCTCCCAAATGAAATTTGATCCACCCCCTCCCTCCTGACTTTTAGGAAGTGGGTGAAGACGTTGCTGTGCAATGAGGCCTTCGCAGAATGAAGGAGGAGATCGTGAAGCGACTAAAGTCGCTAACCACTTGATACGGACCGAATATATGGATTAAGTTGGACTTGATTTTACTTTGGCAAAAAGCTTTTAAAATGTATTTATTGTATTGTATTTTATTGTAAATTTTATTGTAAATTTATGATGTTTTTAGATTTTAAATGTTAGCATTGAATACTTGCTGTTTGCCGGTCTTTACTTATTGATGGTTTTGCTGGGGCAACAATGGCAAGACATACTTTAAAAAAGATTTTTTTTTCTCATGATACCTTCAATGGCACTGAGACTGGGCACAAAGAACATTTTCTCCATGCAGCATGTTGACCTTCTTCCTTTTCAGCAATTGCCAGAAAGAGCTCAAACAATCACCCTATCAGCTGGAAAAAGAGCTTTTCATCAGCAGATGCATTAACTAATTAATTTGACATTAACTAATTAATCTGAGGACCAGAGAGGGGAAAATAGTACTAGGAAATTATTACTTTG
Organism: Anolis apletophallus; assembly: GCA_030556195.1. Taxonomy (NCBI): domain Eukaryota; kingdom Metazoa; phylum Chordata; class Lepidosauria; order Squamata; family Anolidae; genus Anolis; species Anolis apletophallus. The sequence continues at coordinate 8,749,719 of JARBWK010000001.1, forward strand.
GAGGCTGAATTAATTAAAAAATACTACAGTGGTGACAGGGTTTAAGCTCATGCTTCTCACAAGAGCATGGAACAGCTCACAGCTGCAGCAATACAAGAGAGACCGTTTCTTCACAGGGAGCAGAATTAATCTGTGTCATTCTATCAGGAAATGAACTTATTCAATTGCACTGACATTAAAACATGAGCTCAGCTGGAGCAAGTGTCTACAAGCAAGCAAAACGTACTTTTGATTTCGTGAATCTGCATGTTTCTTCTTTTTACAGGACATGGTCCCTTAACTTACAAAGTCATATTAAGAATGCAGTGCATGTTTTTAAATTCACAAGTAAATTAAGAAGAGTTTTTCTTTTTTTTCTTTTTCTTTTCCTAAAATTGCTGTAAATTACTAAACAAACATATATGCATCTAATCAGGTTAAGGAGCTTTTGTGGGGAGGAGGGCATGTTCATTTTTTTTTTATAAATTTGAGGACATTTTAGTGATATGGATACTATGGTCCTACCATTTATTCTGGTGTTTCATTTAACTCTAGCATTCTTACTGGGATGTTTTTTTAAGGATGTACTATTTTTTCACAAATCTTGTGGTCAGGGGCCACGGTGGTGCAATGGGTTAAACCTTTGTGCTGCTGAACTGCTGACCTGAAGGTTGGCTGAACTGCTGACCTAAAGCTCAGCAGTATGAAACTGCGAGCATGGGTAAGCTCCCATCTGTCAGCTCCAGCTCCTGCCAACCTAGCAGTTTGAAAACATGCAAATGTGAGCAGATAAATAGGTACCACTTTGGCAGGGACAGGCAAAGAGACACTCCAAGAAATCTTGTCAGCCACACAACCAGGATGTGACAACACAAGCTCCTTGGCTTGAAAATGGAGAAATGCACCTCCACAGAGCCAGAGATGAGCACCAGCTCCAGAAGCCAGAAATGAAAGGAGAAGCCTTTGCCTTTGTTTTTGTGTGCCTTCATTGTATATGACTGTAAAGGCATTGAATGTTTGCCTATGTATGCAAATGCTGTAATCCGATCTAAGTCCCTTAGGGGAAAAGGGCAGAATATCAATAAAGTGTATTATTATTATTATCATCATCACAACAAGATTAGTACACAGCAAACAAGATCACTATGCTGGCTGTTGTATTGGATCACATCGGACACTTCCCAAGTGTCTAGGATCATGTGATGTATCAGCAAATAATGCATGCAGATCCCAGTAGGGTGGCCTTTTGCAGCTGACAGATGGAAATTTTGTCAGCACCGATTGTGTATATTATTATTATTATTATTTCCTCCCAGTACACTACCAGTAATATTTCCTTTTTAGCTCAGTGGTCTTTTTTGGCTACATGGCCATTGGAACACCATCTGTGCTTTTTTCTATTGGAGGGACTGATGGTGTATACATTCCTAAGCACTGTTGCTATCAAGAATAGCCAATTAAATCAGAATTGCAGTCTCATGTGTCAATATGGAATTAGGGACTGATTATGAACACAGAGTTTGCCCTTGCGGGGAGGATAAAATCGAAACTCTAATACATGTACTTTTTATTTGCACAATTTACAGGGATGATAGACTAAAGTAAATATCCCCTCTACTCACCAAATGGCCAGGAAGAACCCTAAATTGGTACTGTACTTATTTACTGTCCAATCTTGACAAAAGGATAACAGAACAGGTGGCCACATTTCTCTTTGCAGTGGCAAAAAGCCGCAAGTGCTTCATGAATAACCTGTAAATGCTAAGAGTGTAACAAAGAGTACTCAGGACACTTATTATTAATTGGCAATTGCTTCCTGCTTTAAATTATAAAGACAGTCATTCAACTGATAGCAAATAGTGATACTTGTTTTTATTAATCATAACCCAAATGTGATGTTATTAATTTCTTAAATGTTGCATTCCATTGTTCTACCTTCAACTGACGTAGCCGATGGTTTGTTGACCGAAATAAAGGCTACTGTCTGACTGACTGACTGAGTTAGGCCTATGGGATGGTCCATGTGTCTGAGCTCATCCACGTTCTTGTGTCTTTGGATGCATAACATAGATCAGGGCTGTCCAACAGGCGGCCCTGGGGCCGTACACGGCCCCCGAGCCCCTTCCCTACAACCCCCTAACTTGTTTTAATAAAATACAAATAAAAATTTAAAAAAAATTAAAAAATTTAAAAAAATACCTACTTCCGGGGTTTAGGCAAGCATCGCAAGACTACGTCAGCCACAGATGGGATTTCAAGGGAGGTCAAAATCCCGTCTGTGGCTGCGTAGTCTCACGATAGCTGCCAAAATCTCGGGTCCCGCGGGATTTGCGGCCGGCCTGGGCACGCACCTCCTCCTCCCTCGCGGCTGCTTCCAGGCCAGCCCCCATTCCCTCAGAGAGAGGGAGGAGGGGAGTGAGGCAGGGAAAGCCCCTCCTGGCTCCATCCTCTTCTTGTGGAGGGCCCTCGCTTCCCGCCCCACGGATGGGAAAGCCGCTGCACCCGGCCTGAGCTTGGCCTCGGCTCCAGCGGGGCTCTTTGGGGACGGCGGCGGCGTTGGCGCTTTGGCCCTGTGGCAGGGCTCCCACAGTATGGGTAAGGAAGGGCCTGGCTCGAATCAATCAATCTAAAAACAGTGGGACATTGGGTGAGGGGGTGAGGGGTCCCTCAGTGGCAGTTTCCTTGGCGACACTTTCTTCCCCTCCTCCGCGCCCCCTCCCCTTGTTGTGCTGCCTTCCCCCGCGTGCAGGGCGCAACATGGCTTCCTTTGCACTTGCTCCCGTGGCTTGTTTTCCCTTCAGGGAGGGAGGGAGCTCTTTGGGCCTCCTCCACCCGCCTCTGGGAAAGGAGGCCCCATCAAGCCCTTCGACGGCATTGAGGTGTTTGGTTTTTTTTTGGTGTGTCCCAATTTGAGTGTGGACTCAATAACTCAAACGTATTAGGAAACATTCCCCCAAATCCACCAGTGTTCCCATTTGGGTATATTGAGTATTCATGCCAAGTTTGGTCCAGATCCATCATTAATTGAGTCCACAGTGCTCTCTGGATGGAGGTGAACTACAACTCCACAACTCAAGGTCAATTGTAAGTAAATTGGAGCTGGGGAGGGGGCGGAGCTGGGGGAGGGGTGGGGGCGGAGCCAGGGGCGGGGGTTGAGCCGGGGCAGAGCTGGGGGCGGAGGCAGACCCTTTGGCCCCCCCAGGTGATCAGTGACCGGAATTCCGGCCCTTGGGCCCGTAGAAGTTGGACAGCCCTGACATAGATAATAAATCTTTAGTCCTTTCTTCATGCATTGCACACATGCATAGGCCTAAAATATAACCTAGGCATAAAACAACAGTTCAGCATGAAAAAGCCTCAAGGAAGAAAGAGTTAAAATACTTTGATTACTAGAACACTAAGTGCTACACAAGATATTACAGATTGATCATTAGAACATTTTGAAGTGGTGTACAACTATATTCAATGTAATGTTTGATTAAATTCCCCATACAACTTGCTAATGTTTCTAGAATGTGTATACAACTACCTAAGATTTACTAAAATATAATTGACAGTAAACTTAAATTCTTGTTATCAATTCCACCTGTTTGAAATTATGTACCCTATCTGGAAAATATTAATTTTGTCCCAATACTATCATTTACTAGGCATGTTTTAGAACCCAAAAATAGGGAATCGAAAATCTAATGGGGGGGGGGATTTTTTTTGATTAGTAATAGGAAGACTTACAAAAAAATTTCCAAAAATTTCTAAAATGTAACTTAATTACTAACGAAATTCGTTAGTAGTTCGTATGCCAGCACATGTGCATTCCAAGTGGTTTTGGCCTACAACTCCCAGAAATCCTAACAGCTGGTAAATTGGCTGGGATTTCTGGGAGTTGTAGGCCAAAACTTGAATAAATCACACTGAATTCTAGATGGGACTCTCCAAATAGGAAGGAGGGAGCAAAGGAGGGAGGGAGGGAGGGGGTATTCTATTCTTGGAAGCAGCAAAAGAAAAGGAGGAGGAACCCCCCCCCTCGCTCCTCGCTGCCTCTCTCTCACCCCGTTCCCGAGGGAGCGAGGGCCCAAGTTTGCCCAGGCTGGTCATATTCCTACATTCCATGCACATGCAATAATACAGCAGTAATAACAATGGGTATAAGAAGAGGTAAAATTCAAACCGAAGTATTCTGACTGGTCCCTCCTCATGCGGTGCAAACGGGCTCTTCTCTGTGAGCCCGGGAAAATCCAGCGTTTTCTGCTTGGGTGCACACACATACATATTCTTTGGGGGGTATGTGCTGCAGATTCTTCTCTATGAGCCCGGATTCTGCAGCAAATCCCCCCCCAAGAATATGTATGTGTGTGCTCCCAAGCAGCAAACGCTGGCTTTTCCCGGGCTAATTTCCTAATAAGAGAAGAGCCCGTTTGCACCGCATGAGGAGAGACCAGTCAGAATACTTCTCGGTTTGAATTTTACCTCTTGTTATTGTTATTACTGCTGTATTATTGCATGTGCATGGATCAATGTAGGTATGACCAGTTGGATTACTTATAATATTAGGCACTTACAGTAGCATTCATTCTATTATACATTAGGTTGGTTTCTCACCCCAATACTCTTTGATGCTTTAGATCCTGGCAGGCAGGAGAGGCAGGGAAGCCTGGAAAAAATGTAAACAGAGAGGTTTACTCAGAAGTAAATCCACAAAGGAGGGCCCTTCATCCAAAGTGCCCTCCGTTGCAGATTTACTTCTGAGTAATCCTCTCTGTTTACATTTTTTCCAGGCTTCCAGCCGAAAGAAGGAGCGAGTTTAGGGCTTGCCTTGCCATAATACTTCTTGGCACGGGAGGCGGGAGGGTGGTGAGAGAGAAGGAGGGTGCCCCCTTACGACCTAATAACGACACTTAAGAAAATCCTGGCCCCGAAGTTCAAAAAGAAAGTCCACTTCCTGGTTGGCGTTCCAGGTGCGGAAATACTCGAAAGTAGCATTTCTTACGAATTTCTTACGAAACAAATCATTTTCATAACTTTTTTCTCATGCCTATCATTTACTTTAAAATTGTCAGCACATTTTATAGACTCTGCCCTTGCCTGCCTTCAAAACAACAGAATAAGAAAAGCTTTGCAATGTTCTATGGCAAATAAGGGTTACCAAAGCGGGGTCTGCTTGCTTAAGAAAATGTATTGAGATCTCTGAGGAAATCAATGTTTTAGCTAAAACCAGTAAATAAAGTCTGGAATAATCAAAGTCTCTGGAATTAAGGTAATGAATCCTCAATTATTAAACCTATACTCTTTAATTACAGGCTGCAGCTCTCCATTTCCACAAAACATTTCAAAACATGTCTCAACAGCCTGTTTTTAACATTGCTGGAGGTGTACAAAATCAATAATAGTAACAAGATTTGCCTTTGGAACAACAGACAGGTAAGACTGACACTTCTGGAGGTGCACAGAGGACATGAAAGCAAGAGCCCTCTCTTGCCATCAACATGGGGAAAGAAATTGGGAATGTTTTCCTTTTGGGCTATAACCCTAGACTTCCCTAGGGCCCTTGCACACAGCCATATAATCCAGAATATCAAGGCAGAATAACCCACAATATCTGTTTGGAAATGGGTTATCTGAGTCCACACTACCATATATGTTAGTTCAAAGCAAATAAATGTGGGATTTTATTCAGCTGTGTGGAAGGGGCTCTAGCTTCATCGGTTATTGTAAGATCTCAATAATAACTGAGGCCCCTCCTACACAGCTATATAATTCAGATTATCAAAGTAAATAATCTAAATTATCTGCTTTGAACTGGATTATATAGGATCCAGTTCAAATGGTTCTGGCTCTACCTATCTGTCCGAACGTATCTCTCCTTACAAACCATCTAGAAACTTAAGAACTTCTGGGGAGGCCCTGCTCTCAGTCCTGCCATCCTCAAAGGTGTGTCTGGCGAGGACGAGAGACAGGGCCTTCTCAGCGGTGGACCCTTGACTATGGAATGCCCTCACCAGGGACATTACATCGGCCCCACCCTCTTAACATTTCGTTAAAAAGTAAAAACGTGGTTATTTGAGCAGGCATTTCCAAACGCAGTGTAGCTATGACCTCTGATCTTGGAATGGCTAGACAATGCGACTGGACAATGAATTGGTAATGAACTACGGAGGAGTTATGGTTTTATTATGTTTTATTGATGTTAATAATGTATGTGATTTTAGCTATGTGATTTTTATTTGTTTTTATATTATTATGAGCACTGAATAGAGCTGCTCGTAAACTGCCATGAGTCGCCCTTGGGCTGAGAATGGTGGTATAAAAATGAAGTAAATAAATAAATAAATAATTATATAGTGTAGGATTAGACTCCTACACTGCCCTAATTTATTCAAACCTCTACTTCTGAAATCCTGTAAATGGTGATGTAATGTAGATAAAGCTTCCTTGTGCCATATGACACGGGCATATTCAGTGATTATACCTTGCTTAGTTGGATGGATCTGCAACAACATATTAATTTTATATTAGAACATCTTTGGGCCTGTGTTCCTTTAATTATTTTCCTGGGACTGTAATTTATAGTTATATTCTGAAAATAGAAAGATAAACATTCACCATTTATCATTCAATGGTCAGAAGTTTTTGCTACTTTATCTATGCATAGGCATGCATTTTATAGACATCAATTTATTTTTGGGAAATATGATCAGTTTATATAAATGTATATGCATAACCCTTGTCTATATCCTGTTTGTTTCCCCTTGCCTTCCCCACTCCCCCCACCATTTCCACTTTCTTTTTTCTCCAGTTTTTTCCCTATTTCTTTTCTTGTAATCATAATCTAAAATTCACCATTTCTAGTAGAATATTCCTTTATAGTTTTAATGACAAATGTTAAACTTCCACTCTCTAACTTTTGTTTTGTGTATTTTAATATGTATTTTATGAATATATGTTTTAATATGTGTATTCTACAGAGTGTTTTTAAATGTTTATGTGCCTTGAATATGTATTTTAGGAATGTTGTAACCTGCCTCAAGCCATGAGTAGAGGCGGGTAAGAAATACAATTATTATTATTATTATTATTATTAATTAGACTCCCCTGTTCAATTCAGGTAGCCTAGGAACACATAGAAAAAATAGCATATTTGACCCTGCCATTTCTCAGTGATAGCCTTCATTGATTCAAATAAAAAGACGAAAGAGACTAAAATACACTGGATCACCCTTATTTATATGTTTCTTAAAATACTCAAAATACAGATTTCACTGTTATTCATTGTTTCAGGTATCCATGGGGAGAGTCTTGGTGCCTGTCTCTATACTTTGTGGAAAGGAGGGATGCTTTGCAATCATTAGTTTAGTATCACTAGGAATGTTCAAAACTTGGAGACCAGGACGCAGAACAATGGCTTCAAACTATTATTTATTTATTTATTTATTAACTTCGATTTAGTATACCGCTCACTCCGGAGCTCAGAGCGGTTTACAAGGAAGCATAGACACAATGAATATGATGAAACAAGTTAGGCAGATTAAAACACATTAAACATTAAAACATTAAAACAGTTAAAACATGATGAGGCAATGGCCCTCAACAAAGGCTAGAGGGGCATGAAGAACGTCTGGGAACCATAGGCGATCTGGCGCACAATGGGATTGAGCTAAGGGCCGAACGCCTTCCTGAAGAGCCAGGTCTTCACCGCCTTACGGAAGGGCAAAAGGACACGGATGGCCCGGATCTCCTCCGGGAGGCCATTCCAAAGACTTGGGGCAGCTACAGAGAATGCCCTCCGCCGTGTGGTAGTCAATCTGCAGGTTCCGAGGGAAGGCACCTCTAAGAGGTTGAGCTCCTCAGAGCGCAGTGATCTCGCAGGCACATAAGGGGTAAGTCGCTCCCTCAAGTACACTGGCCCCAAACCATAAATGGCCTTAAAAGTTAGAACTAACACCTTGAAGAGGACCCGAATTCAATCGAGCCAGTCCAGCTTGCGCAAGAGTGGAGTCGCGCGGTCGGATCTTGAAGCTCCCATAAGGAGGCGCGCTGCGGCATGCTGCACTAGCTTAAGCTTCCGGATCATCGACAGGGGGAGGCCAATGTAAAGCGCATTACAGTAGTCGAGCCTAGAGATGACCGTGGCTTGGATCACTGTGGCTAGGTCGTGTTGGGAGAGGTAGGGAGCCAAGCGCTTAGCCATCCGTAGGTGGTAAAATGCTGACCTGCAGGTGCAGCCGATCTGCTCCTCATGGACAGCTGGGCGCCCAGCCGGACCCCCAGGCTTTTCACCGATGGCTGAGGGCAGAGGGCCACACCATCGAACGTTGGCAGCTGGGTCGCTCCCCCGGACGGCCCAGCCACAAGATCTCCGTCTTTCGCCGGGTTCACCCTCAACTTACTGGCTCGCAGCCATCCAGCAACGGCTTCAAGGCAAAGATGGAAATTATCGGGTACAGAGACTGCCCCGGGGTCCAACCTCAGAATGAGCTGGGTATCATCAGCGTACTGATGACACTCCAGCCCAAAACTCTGCACCAGTTGGGCGAGTGGTCGCATATAGATGTTAAATAACAGCAGGGAGAGGATGGCCCCTGAGGGACCCCCCCAACTCAGCGGGGAACCTCCGGAGACCACCCTCCCCGCTTCACTCGCTGTTGGCGGTTTTGGAGGAAGGAGGACAGCCAGTTGAGGGCTGTCCCCTTCACCCCCGCCAGGCGGGGTGTCACAAGTTGGTAATCGACAGTATCAAACGCTGCCGTAGAGGTCCAATAACACAAGCAGCGCCGATCCGCCAGGAACGTCTGCAGCTGGTCCATTGCTGCCCTCTCAATCACCTTGCCCAGGTACGGAAGATTCGACACTGGGTGGTAATTGGAGGGAGCCGCAGGGTCTAGCCCGGGCTTCTTCAGCAATGGACTGACCACTGCCTCTTTTAGCTCCTCTGAAACGCCCCTTGCTCAAGGGAGCAGTTGACTATCTTCAACAGAGGCCTCGTGGCCCCTCCACACAAGCTCGAATCAGTGTGGAGGGGCACGGGTCGAGGGAGCAGGTGGTCGGTTTAAGAGCTGCGACAATCTTGTCAACATCCTCTGCGTCCAGTGGTCGAAACCAGTCAAAAAGGAGACTCCATTTTAACATTAGGAAGAACTTCCTAAATGTGAGAGCTGTTCAGCAGTGGAACTCTCTGCCACAGAGTGTGATGGAGGCTCCTTCTTTGGAGGCTTTTAAACAGAGGCTGCATGGGCATCTGTTGGGGGTGCTTTGAATGCAATTTTCCTGCTTCTTGGACTGGATGGCCCATGAGGTCACTTCCATCTCTATGATTCTATGAAAGCGGCAAAATAGGCAATGTGGGACACAGGACAACAGTTTTCCCCTCTGCCACCCGGATTATTGACCTCGATGTGATGAGGCCCTTTGTTTCACATAGAGAAAACTAATTTTGTGCAGAGACATTTTTGCACAAATTGCAGAAACTTTACCTCATTCTTGCCCTGGAGGTGAGAAATCTTGAGCAGCAGTTTCCACATGCCTAATTGTTATCCACCTTTGGGTGAGAAAGATTAGAAATCCTCAAAAACATTAACATGCTCCAGGGATACTGCCAATCAGATCTGAGAAACACATTTCTTTCCTGAACTAAAATATAGCTAACAATCAATACAACATTTAGTTGTATAACAATGTGATTATTAAACCTGTGCATGCTAAAGGTTTTTAAAAAACTATTTGTAGTTGTTTATTTTGGGTATTATTTTTCGGGGTGAACAGTGTGGTAAAAATATAGATTCACTTTCTTTCTACTTGAGCTTTGTATCACGTTTTCCCACCTGGCCATAATCAATCAAAGTTACAGTTATCTGCATGCACAAAAGTTGAATGAAGTGCAGTGTCCTTTCCAAGAACTGGCTGCTTTGTAACACTGAAACATGGTCGTGATTTCCTGTAAGTCTTGCACTATATCAAAATGGTTGCAGTACACTGTCTAGCTAAAGTTGATGAAAGTTACTGCAGGGCAATAGTAGTATATGAGAAAAAGCAATTGTAGCATCACTGGATGACTCATTTAGCAACGTCAGGAATGCAATAGCAAGGCATGAGGTCTCTTAATGAGCAGATTGTCCTAAGGCAAGCTTTGGAAGACCTATTGAATGAGCTCTTTCAACAAAGCTCTATAGTCCAGAAAATATCAGAGACTGATGCTTCTTGCTAATACATTTTTGGGGTGAAGGGATCAGTGTGTGCTCCTTACTGTTTTATTGTGTTATTCTCTTATCAATTGAAATGATGTACTGAACATTTGGTGAGTCTTTTCCCAGCGATAGTAGGCAAGGCATATATGTTACCTATCTCCTTGTAACCATGATGCTTCATCTCCTTAACTGGAAAAATAGTACATAAAATTTAACCCTTCAGAGCTCAGCTTTGCTTCAGTAAGAAAAACCTTTCTGTTTGCTTGTGTGTGTGTGTGTGTGTGTGTGTGTGTACACACACACACACAAACACACACAGTCTTACAAATTACTATTTAAAAAATGAGAGTAGATGGGCACAGTAAGGTGTCCCAGATCCTACGGAGGATCCCATCAAAACTTGTTTTAAAGTTACTGCAGGGTTTTCCCCTGACATTAAGTCTAGTCATGTCTGACTCTGCGGGTTGGTGCTCATCTCCATTTCTAAGCTGAAGATCCGGCATTGTCCGTAGACATCTCCAGGGTTATGTGGCCGGCATGACTGCATGGAGTGCTGTTACCTTTCCGCCAAAGCGGTACCTACACATTCTAACCATTTTTCTCTCCACAGGAAAAAATAACTATACTACAAAACATGCAGCTGAAAATAAATTGTGCATTTCGAAAAAATAGGAAGTAACGAGAGAGATTGGTTTATTTTATTTTTTTTAAGCACTGAAGTGATAGGGACAGTAAGCATCCAATTTAGGACTCAGTTTCAAAAGAAACTCCCCAAACTATATTAAAACTATATTAAACATCTCCCCCCCCCCCCTCTGGCAGAACTTCCTTTTCAAAAAAGTATGCAGTCCAATGGGGAATTTGTGCAGTTGTAATATCTCCTTATAAGAAATTCTGCTATCCAGTTCCCTCTCTTACCATCACTCCTGATTTTTTGGTATGACAATGTTGTATGCATGGCCAAGACATGCACACATAGTGTCATGCTTACATAGTGAGTCCTGAGGCCTGTGGGAACAGATTTTCACAGACCTGAAAGCTGTGTAATACAATAAAATCAGACTGCTGACTCTTTCCTCACCACTAACTCCTTTTTGGAGATAGAAGCATTGGACTTCCCTAGGACTTCAGCTGAAACCCTAAATGTAAGTGTCTGTCGAAAAGAGCTAATAGAGCTCTTATCTCATACCCTTCCAGCAACATAATCTCTGCCAGGTGTGGCCTTGAAGACGCACAGAGCTGGAGATGGGCCTTGAGCCACACCACACCAACATGAGAAGCACCGGCATGAACATTGCTGACTCAGGAAGGATATGAGGAAATATCCACTGGACATTGGGGACTGCTGGGTCAGAGGGGAGATGATGTAATCTTTCCTGTGTGTATTGCAAGCCATGGAGGGTTGGAAACTCTCCAAGTTATTGTGGTGATGGACAGATGTTGGGGGTGTGGTTAGTATATAAGTTATGTTTGTTCCTGGTGAAGCCAGTTCTGGCTTCAAAGGTATGAGATCTGGAATAAATCTTGTGGGATCGAATTGCTGTCTGCGCGTCATCCTTACAGATAATCTCAGTGTTCATTACACCTAAACCCTGGCAACATGTGGCAACCCCTATGAATTGCAGAGTTTTCTTAGACAATGAATACTTGGGAGTTCATTTTCAGCTTCCAGCACCTGGTGTTTGTTGGTGGTTGCTCACCCAAGGTCAGATGAGATCGCTGGCTTTGAGTATTTAGACTGAAACATACACACCATCTCTGTCTCAAGGTTTCAAGAACCAGGTGTGAACAAGAAGTGATTCAAGCAATATCTCTTTCCTTTATTCCTTAAAAAACATTCAGGACACTGAAAAGAGAATATCAAAGACTGAAACGTCCAAGATACAGTAGCAGGTTCATTCTGTTCCTTGAGAAGTAGTGCAAGCTAACAAAGCTTTTATAAGCTTATATCAAGACCAAAAAACTATTTTTAAAACATACATTTGAAATAGCATACTGCAACAGAATAGAAAGGTGACACATTCCCCTGTTAACAGATGCAAAGCTGTGGGGAATTAAGAGTAAAGCACATGTCTTCAAAGAATTTTAAACACTTAAAATTCCCATGAGTTCCCATGACTCTATGTTTGCCTAACAGGAGGTGTTTATTTGTAAGCTAAGCTAAACTACACTATTTCAGAAGCTGTAGTGACAATTATATAGGCAATTTATTATTTGATAATCAAACAATCAAGTAATTTGGAATTTAAACGCCAAGAATGTACACACCTGATTTCTACAATGTTTGCATTTCAAGTTTTCTACACCTTAGGAAACATCTTCTCTCTCTCTCAGCATTACTTCGTGAATGAAGATTCTTAGGAAGGACTCATCCCACGCTTTTTACAAGCGCATTGATGACTAAAAAGGCCAATCTGACATAGGCGAGTTTGGTTGCAGAAAGCACAGCAGAAAATCTCCTTGGGTGATGGTGTTTCCAAGCTGTGGTTCTTTCTGTGTTGTCGTTTCTCTTTGAGACCCATTCAGCGTGTCTTCTCGAAAGAGGCTGCAGCATTGTGGATAGTGCATCTCCATGCCTCCGGATGTGAGGCCAGGGTGGACCATTGTTGGTGATCAATATGGCCGAGCCTGAGATGTTGTTTCAGGGAGTCCTTATATCTCTTTTGGGGGGTGCCTCTCTTGGCTGACCCATGGCGAGTTCACCACAGAGTAGTATCTTTGGGAGGCAGTGGTCCTCCATCCTAGAGACGTGCCCTGCCCAGCACAGCTGTGTTCTCAATAGCATGGCCTCAATGCTGGTGATAATAATAATAATACATTTTTTTATATTCCGCTCTTCTCCCCCCGAAGGGGACTCAGAGTGGGTTACAGGTACACATACTTAGCAGACAATCCCTGCCGATTCCACATACAGACATGTAGACGAACAGAGGCAAATTCTGGCCACCAGGGGAAGCTGACGCACTCCTCATTTCTCAGCATTCCCAGCGTCCCTTGTTGTTCCTTCCACATTCCTCAGCGTTCCTGGAGTTCTTTAATGGCGTTCCTGGAGATCTTTAATGTTTGCTCAAATTAAATTAATACACCAAATTAAAGATAATGTTGCGAGTTCAATACATCATAATCAAATTCATAAAGACACAAATGTGTATGGGACACACAATCCCAGTCCTACCACCAGTTCAGATAGTGTTCCAAAATTAGTAGAGGTCCTCTTGGTACAAATCCCAGCTAAATCCACAAGGGTGCTGGGATATTTGTAATCCACGGGGTATTCAGGAATAGAAGAATAGGTAGCGGTGGAGAGAGGGGAATCCAAGGGAAGGTGTCCACAGGAGTTGGTTGGAGGAAAAATGCGATGTTATTTTCCTCAGTGCGGATGCTCCTAAGGTCTCAGACGCCGACGGTAAACGAATGCTGATGATCCAAGGCCATAACAGGTCAGTTTCTCCCATACCGGGTTTTTTTTCAAGGCATGGCAATAATGATGATGGAAACCAACTTCATTCTGAGTAGTACCAAGAGCATAACCCCATACCGCATAGGAGGGGTGACCAAAAGGGGTGATGCCCTAAGGACATCAGATTGGCCCCCTCCCTCCTAACATTTTGGAAGAAACTGAAGACCTGGTTGTTTGAGCAGGTATTTGTAGACAAATTATAATTCACTTAACTGAGACGTTTGGAATGAATATGACAATGCAATGGAAAGTGACCCTATTGATGAAACGCTGAGATTATTTTTACAATGTTATGATTTTAACTGTTAATTGTACTGTTTTTATATAGTTGTGTACTAATTGTTTGTTGTATTTTGTATTGTGGCATTGTTGCCGCGTGTGCACCGCCTCGAATCGCCTTCGGGCTGAGAGGGGCAGTATAGAAATAAAGTAAATAAATACACTCACATGTGGTGGGATTGTGAAAAAAGAATTAAAAGAATTAAAATAAGAAGGAAATGGAGGACCTAATAGAGATTAAAATAGATTGGAGCAAGACACCATTTTTCCTACAGAAAATAGTAGGCGAAGAGGGATCTAAAGAATGGGAGGGGTTAAGAAATTACATGTTAGATGCAATTAAAGCCTCAGTCATTTTAGGCTGGAAAGATCAAAAGAAATGGGACATGGTATCAATATTTAGCAGACTACCTCCTCTAATACTATATTAGTGAAATGAAAAGTTACTACAAGATGGGCTAAATCAGAAAGCCATGGGAGGCAAAATGGAAAGGCTTAAGTTACAGAATAAAGAGGAAGGATAAATATAAGGAATTAAGATTATCATTATTGAACAATTGTAATCAGTACAGCAAAATTTGTCAACTGTTCCCAGAGAGGGGAGGGAGGGAGAAAGAGGAGAAATTATTCAAACTGTGTTACTAAGGGAAATGTTTTGAATGTTTGTATAATTTTGTGTTGCACCATTCACAATAATTTTAAAAAACAAAAAGGCAAAAAAGGGGATAAAACTGTAAAACCCACATTACCACCTCACATTACAGTCTCATTTCCCATTTGTTCCTAATTGTCTAAAAATAAATTTAGATAAATACATAAATAAATAATTTATTGACCACCGTCTCTCTCCAAGGGGACTCCGGGCGGATTACATCCAAAAAGGGAAACATTCAGTGCCATAGTTCCATTCAATGCCATAGTCAGGTTAGTTTTGCTAAATGGACAAATTCCTGATACCTAGCACAAACCTTTAAAACTAGAAGTAGTCAACATGCAGTCAGCTCTTGATTTCCATGGATTCCACATCCACAAATTCACCTACCCACCACTTTGAAATATTCCCCCAACATTTTTTTTAAAAGTAAAGTTTGATTTTGACATTATTTTACTACACCATTGTATAGGATAGATCTTGAGCATCGATTGATTTAAGCACTGTAGCTATGAGAAGTCCTGGAAGCAAACCGTGTCACATTACCCCAGTCCTACAGCGTTTGCACTGGCTTCCCATCAAGTACCGGATTGCCTTCAAAGTGCTGGTGTTAACCTTTAAGGCCTTGCATGGCCTGGGGCCAGTGTACCTGAAGGACCGCCTCTCTCTGCGCATTCCCCAGAGACCACTACGGTCCATGGATCAAAACCTATTGGAGGTTCCATCACTTAAGATCTGCCGCCTGTCATCGACGCGGCAGCGTACTTTCTCTGTAGTAGCGCCTACCCATTGGAACGCCCTCCCAGATGAGGCTCGAGCAATAACTGATCTACAGGCTCCTGGAGGGCCTGCAAGACCAATCTCTTTAGATGGGCATTTAACCTTTAAGGCTGTCAAATTCCACTCTGCCTCAATCTGTTTTATTATGTTTTTAATTATGTTGATTATGTTGTTCGCTGATGTAAACCACCCTGAGCCTCTTTGGGAAGGGTGATATATAAATCGAAATAATAAATAAATAAATAAACAAACCCCAGTGGACACCAACGACACCACCATATCTTGTACATGTGTGCTAACAGACTTTGCAACAGACTGAACTTACAAGGGGACATAATGTTTGTAATTTAGAATATTTTCATGGTTGGCTTGATGGCAAAGAAACAAATTAAGTGTTAAGGAAATGAGCTCAGACTTTGCCAAATTCAAGCAGCCCAACATGTTGTTTCTAAGGTCTTGCAAGGTCAGTTTAAAGCCTACAGACAATTTGCACCAACAAGAAGCTAAAATGTAGTGAAGTTAAGCCAGTAAATGATTTGCGAAAGCTTGCTAGAGCGTCTTCTTTTTTTAAACTGCATTAATCTAGTAAGCTTAACCTCAGCCATGGGGCACGGCAGAGTACCTTAAATTGTAAAGAAGATTGCTTAGAAAAATACAGGGAAGATTAAATTGACCATGGCAAAGACAAAATTGGGAAGCAGTGTTCAAAGAATGAATGTTAAAATTGGCGGACTCAACTTTAAATAGGGAGTGGTGACAATTCTGCTCTCACTTTAAGCCTTGAATGCTCAGTTTAAAAATGCACTTGCCTTTTAAAGCACCTTTTAGAAGCATGAAGAGAGCAGCATAAAATTAACTTTTTAAAAAATTAGAAGGATTGAGTTTTGAAGGAGGGAAGCATCATGGCACCAATTGAAAATCCTTTACCCCAAATATTTGGGAACAGGAGGCTGAGAAAGGCGGGCTATAAATGATGTAAATAATTGCATAAATAAATTTTAGATTTTTTCAGATTTTGGTAGAACTGTATTTGTATAAATATACATAATGAGAAATCTTGGAGATGGGACCCAAATCTTAGCATGGCATTCATTTATTTTTTCATACCCTTACATGCATGGCCAGAAGGCAATTTTGCACACAATGGGTTTCTCATTTTTGTGGGTAACACAGAGTGTGTGTATATAGAACTATCCAAAAGCAAACGTTTCATTATCTCAGCTATTTATCTGGACAATTTTGGATTTTGGAATATTCCAGATTTTGGAATTCCAAATAAGGAGTGCTCAATGTATATTTGGAAGATCTTTGTAATATGGGAAAGAACAGGTTGTCATATAGATCAGTGATTTTCAACCTTTTTTGAGCTGCGGCACATTTTTTACATTTACAAAATCCTGGGGCACACTACCAACCAAAATGACACAAAATGACACTCTTAACTGTCATTTTACTAACTGTCACCCTCTCCCCTCATGATGCCACTGCTTCTGCCAAAAACCCCTTCTGCCTCCCCAGGGGGCCCACACGCAGGAGGCCCATCACCGTCCCGTGGGGGAGGGCTGCGCTGAGTGGCCAAAGTGCTTGGCTGAGCAGGACGATTAGGAATTGAGCACATGGGGTGGCTCCGAGCCTCAGAACAAACTGCGGCGGAGGCTCGCAGCCGTCACCACCCCCAGCTCTCCTTCCCAAAGGGGTTCAGTCCCCCCATGAGTGCCTCCTCCCTGGCATCCCTTCGGCTTCCCTGCTGTCGCCTTGGGGCTAGATCAGGAAGGAACCAAGCTGGGCTGTGGAGCTGCGCATCCTGGCCTCTGCTCTGCTCTGCAGCAAACCCGGAGCCCAGCCAGGAGAGGCCAGGAGATGAGGGGTTGTTCCCCTTCCCCGGCACAGAGGGGCTAGAGGGCAGAAAGCCTCGCCTCGAGCCCCCGGGAGCGGGGTTGGATGGGGCAGCTCCCGTGGACTCCTCCTCCCTCTCCTCCTCCTTGCTGCCAGAGGGGAGGAGGGCAGAAGAGCACCCAGGAGCCAGGAAGCAGGAGGAGCTGCAGCCTGGCCAGGTAGCCCTTGGCGTGCAGAGGGAGGGAAGGAAGGAAGGGAAGGAGAGAGAGAGGAGGGAGGGAAGAAAGTTCTGGACACTGAGGGCTCTCCCTTACTGCGGGCAGGCTGGCTGGCATTGCTGCTTCGGCCAGGAAAGCCCCATTTCCGCTGCCTGAAGTTTCCTGCTAGGGGCTCTCTTTATCTACACGGCACATCTGATGATCTCTCATGGCACACTAGTGTTCCACGGCACACTGGTTGAAAATCACTGATATAGATTACCAATGATATAAATATCCAAACAGTTCTGAGAAATGGAGACATCCCTCATGCTCAATTAAATATTAAATCAAATATGATCTCAGAAAGTTATTTTTGAAAAGAACAAATATAACATTTTGCTGAAGCCAAAACGATGACAAGTATCCATTTAATCCAGGGCATCATCTCAGCAGTGCGCTATCATGGATAGCTTCAAAGAAAATTTCCAAGCTCTGCATCACAGTAGAGACAGGTAAATAAAATGGTGGATTTCCCAAATTATTGGTCTATTCTACTGCATTGTTAGTTTGCCTCTGCATAAAACAGTTCATCTTTTTTAAAAACAAAAACAAAAAAACAGGACATGAGATGAAAGCATGCGAAAATGAGATGTGGTTTTTTGCTCAAGTTATGATAGGCTGCAAATTAGAAAAGCAGTCAACTTGAATGATTAGGAAAGGGCATGCAATCATATTCATTTCAAATTTTTGGTGTTTTTGTGACAATTAAACATGGTGACATTTAGTGGGGACACAGCTGTTCACTTTGCTTTGGCTATTTAATACAAGCATGTCAATGCTGAAAGCAAGCTGAAAGTATTGTTTACATTTTTAAAGAAACTTTTGATAAAGTTTCTTTCCAGACAGTAATGGATCCCATGACAATAAAGTGATGAAAGCACTTGTGCTTTTGCATAAACCTAATTGGAGGATAGGACTGATTACCTTGGATAGCTACTATAAATGTCCAGACTATAATCCCAGTGATCTGAAACACACTGCTTAATTACAATGCCAAGCAAGGATTTTTTTTCTGTTGCAAGGAGTTGTGGATCCAGGGAGGAAAGTCAAAAAAATAGTTTTTTTAAAAATATTTTTTATTGTATTGTTATACTACATTTACTCTTACTTTACATTGCTTTAGTTACAATACATTTTTCTTCCCCCTGACCCGCCCCCCGTAGACAAGTTAGACCTTCATTTATTTGAGCCATCGTTGCATTCTGTCAAGTTTTATTCACCAATGTTCATCTTCTGGTTTAGCTTCCTGTATCCAGTTTTTGAAGGGTAACCATATTTCTTTGATTTTCTTCTGCTTTTCTGTCCATAGTTTTTCATTTCTTATAATGTCCATAATTTCCAGCTGAACTTGTTCCCACACATATTCATACCATTTTTCAAGGGTCCATTTCTTTTTTTTTTCCACAATTTCAGGCAATCACGGCATGTGCCGCTCTAAACATCATCATAACTAATTTTTGTTCTTGCGCTTTGATTTTACTATCCCCGCATATCCCTTTTAAGAGAATATCCATATTTAAATCATTTTTTATTTTTGTATATAGTTCGATCTTCCTAAAAATTTGATTCCAGAACCTTTGTATCTCCTTACACTCCCACCAGAGATGTGCGTACCAGGCTTCTCTACTCCCACAGTGCCAACATTTTGGATTTAGACCCTGGATCATATGTGCCAGTTGGATTGGTGTCCTGTACCATTTTGTTATTACTTTCTGCTCTAGTTCCCTATATTTTTCTATTTTTATTTTATTTAGTCCAATCCTTATCCTATCTATTCTTTCTTTCCTAGGCCTCCTTCCTTTTCCCACCTATTTTCCATCCTTTTATACATAAATTCCTTATCTTCCAGCATTCTTCCATATATTTTGCCTAACCCTTTTTGCCTTCCACTGGATCTTTCTTTTAATATCCTATCTATTATATTTTCACCCAAATTGCTATCTTCCTTTTTTATTTGTTCCCAAATGCCTCTCAATGTTAGCCAAAATCTTTCTCCTCCTAAGTTTTTCAACTGACTTACCTTGGATAGCTACTATAAATGTCCAGACTATAATCCCAGTGATCTGAAACACACTGCTTAATTACAATGCCAAGCAAGGATTTTTTTTCTGTTGCAAGGAGTTGTGGATCCAGGGAGGAAAGTCAAAAAAATCGTTTAACCTATTTCAATATGTGACATACTGCGAAAGGGGCTGCGGTGGCACACAGGTTAAACCGGTGAGCTGTTGAATCTGCTGACCTAAAGGCTGGTACTTCAAAGCCATGGGTCAGGATGGGCTAGGGCAGTGTTTCCCAACCAGTGTGCTGGTGCACACTAGTGTGCCGGGAGCGATCATCAGGTGTGCTGTGGGAAATTGGCACTTTCCCCCCTCCTAGCAGCCCCCTCACAAGTTTCCAAGAAACAAATTGTGTCTCTCCGCTTGGAAATGTTGGTTTTTGTTTTTTTTACTATTTTACTGAATTTTTCGAGAGTTGTCTCCCCTCCCCCCCAAAAGGAACTGTTTATAACAGCTTCATGGCATCCATAGTTAACTGGAAGCAAGTTTCACTCAGGGTGAAATTTACAAAGGTCTGGAGAACAAGCTCTATGAGGAGCGGCTTGAAGAGCTGGGCATGTTTAGCCTGAAGAAGAGAAGGCTGAGAGAAGACATGATAGCCATGTATAAATATGTGAGAGAAAGTCATATATATGTTGTGTTCATCGAAACAGGCCCAGGTTTCACACTGAGTGTATTAATACATTTTAAAACATATTAACTATATGTATTACTGTGTTAGAGTGTCATTTTGTGTCATTTTGGTTGGTGGTGTGCCCCAGGATTTTGTAAATGTAAAAAATGTGCCGTGGCTCAAACAAGGTTGAAAAACAATGAGCTAGGGGACACTAAACAGCAGGAGAAAGACTGCACTCTGTCATTAGCTTTCACTGTCAAAGAATGATGGTACATCCCTTTAACTGCCATGGTTTAATGCTATGGAATCCCAGGATTTGTAGTTTTACAATGTCTTTAGCTTTCACTACCAAAGAATGATGGTACATCCCTTCAATTGCCAAGGCTCAATGCTATGGAATCCCGGGATTTGTAGTTTTACAATGTCTTTAGCTTTCACTGCCATACCATACTACATACCATACCAAACGGACATACCAAACTGACATACTAAACTACAGCTGACAAGATTCTGTAACAGTGAGCCATCTTGGATATTGGGAGGGATACATTACAAAGTCGGCCATCTTGCAAGTGATTAAGAAGTTTGTCTTAATCTCTTTAGATTAATCTGAAGCTCTGTTTGAACATACAGGTGATGAGAAGGAATCCAGTTTTAAAGGGTTTAAACGCTTGTGTTTTAGTTTGGGTACTGATTGAGCTAAGGTTTTTGCACTTTTACACTGAAAGGGAACTGATATGACACTACCTCTGTTGGGTTTTTAAAAAATAATTATTTAATGCAACTGTTTATTTTAACTTATTGTACAATGTTTATTATTGCCCTTTGTTTAAATTATATATTTTTGTTTATATAGGTATTGAATGTTTGCCTGAGTCCCTAATGGGAGATAGGGAAGGATATAAATGAAGTTTTTTTCATTGTTACTATTATTAAAAAAGTTATTCTTGATACCATATTGTTTTTGTTGACCGTACTTTCCAATTACAGAGCTAGTTTACTGATTTTCTTTGAAATACAGGAAATATTCAAAAACATTCAACCTACTGAGGGCTCAATTAATGTAATTTTATTGGTAACTATTTTTATTTTGAAATTTACCAGTAGCTGCTGCATTTCCCACCCTAGGCTTATACTTGAGTCAATAAGTATTTCCAGTTTTTGTGGTAATATTAAGTGCCTTGGCTTATATTCGGGTTGGCTTATACTCAAGTATATATGGTGCCCTCTCCTTCAAAAAAAAATACTTCAACATATGGCGTTCCTGCCCTAAAGTTTTCTTGGCAAACTGTATGCAGGAGAGTTTTGCCATTGCTCTTCTTGAAGGCTAAGGGAGTGCGAGTTTGCTCACTGAGTGAGGATTCAAACTTTGCTTTCTCAGAGTCCTAGTCCAACTGTTAAACTAATACACCACACTGGCTGACTAAGAACAATTCATTTCCCCCTCCTCCCCAATAAAGAAAGATCTTAAACCACATGGGACTCTTTGTCCATTTCACACAATATTGTTTACTGTGGCAGCCAGTAGCTCTCCGGGGTCCAATAGAGGAGTCATTCCTTTCACTTCCTACTTGATCCTTGTGACTGAAGTAAGCTAGAAACCTTTTGTGAGTGCTCCGATGCTGACCTATGGTCCCTCATACAACTCCATTCAATCAAATCACCAGTCCTGTCTCCCTTCACATTTAGGTCTTTTGTTTGGTAAGTAATAAACAGATTTACACCTTCAACAACTGCTCTTTAAAAAAAAATGCTGTGCAGCACAAAAAGGAAACAAATAAAAACCAAATCTGTCAATCAGTCAATCGATCAATCAATCAATCATACAAACAAATAAAGAAACACATATAGGAGAGTGACAGCTTGATTGATCTCTTTCCTTGTAAATAGTTTAGAGGAAGATAGTAATTATGCTTAAATCACTGGGGAACACTTTTTAACATAATTCCTGTTGAGTTCGATTTTTCAGCTGTTTTAGACTTAAATAGGCATGTTGATTTCAAAACCGCAGTTTTCTTCTATCATGTCAAGGTTTTTTCTGCTTGTCCTAATGCGACCACTCTAGGCTGGAATGAGGGAAGCACTAGTGCTCTCCTATTGGAGGAGAAAAAAAACCCCTTCACATGGGGAGGGGTGGGGGAGACCAGCAAAAGATTCATACTTGTCTACACTTATTCAGTTACACATGAGAAAGTTGTGTGCCATTCTATATAGTGAATCATATTCTGAAGTGTAGTTCAAGTTCTTGTCTGTATACAATGAGTTACCAGAATTATTTATTTCCTTTCCTTCAGATCATGTCTGCCTAAACAACCTTGATTTGTTTTGTTATATCTGTGGCAGTTTCACCATTCCCAGTCAAAGGATAAACATCAGTACATATGTCAGGCAAGCCTAGTTTGGATATTTTAAAGTAAAACTTGGTGATCAAGATAAGTCTTGGGTCTCTCACAGGGTGTGCAAGCAGGGTGTTGAGAGTTTACGGATGTGGATGAAGGGAACACGTGATAAACACATGATAAGGCTCGAAGGAAACATCCAACCTCCTTAGTCATCAACGCGCTTGTAGAAAGTGTCCTTCCTAAGAATCTTCGTTTGCGAAGTAATGCCAGAGACAAAGGTCTAAAGAGATCTCTCTTTCTACACTGAACTGAAAGTTACAGGAGTCCTGACTTCAGCTCCTGATAATGAAAAGTTTCTAACAGTATCCAACCAAACAAGGTGACAGAGCAACTAAATATCTTCCAAGTGTTTGGGTGCACTAGCATTCATAGCCCTGGTTTTAGTACAATTAAAAGATAAGCACTCTAAAATAAAAGAAAAATGATTTCATTATGTACAACCCCAAGAAATTCATATATAGCCCAGACAATGATTCACAGACAGATAGTTAGATAGTTGATAACTATTATATGATAGCTATTATCTATATATCTAGCTAGATAATAGAGCATCAGTCATAGAATCATGAAATCATAGAGTTGAAAAAGACCTTAAGGGCCATCTAGTCCAACCGCCTGCCATGAAGGAATATAGAATCAAAGCACCCCAGACAGATGGCCATCCAGCCTTTGCTTTAAAACCTCTACAACAGTCTGAGGCAGCATATTCCACTGTTTCTTGTTGTGCTTCTTATTATCACAGTCACTGTCCTTTGTAAATAAAGCCAAAGATCTTACATCGCATAAATACTCCCAAATCCAAGCTCAAACTCCAGGAGGACAGTCCATATTAGCAAACTTGTTAGTGGAGCCACTGGAGTGAGAACGAGATACATCATTCTGAGGGATCCCACTTCATTGCACTGCAGACTTCTATTTCACAGACTAGCTCCCTGTGAAACCAGAGAGCATTTTTGATCATAGCAATGTTGACGTGGTCATGAATGCACAGCATAGGTGAATACTGAGCAGTTATGGATTTGTAACTGCAGGTAATGAGTCGATAACTAACTGAAATGCAGGATGCTAGCCTATGACTTCACAAAATGTGATATATCACATTGAAATTGAAACCATTCTGCATCTTTTAAAGATGTTGATATTGTCCTCAGAACTTAAAAAATAGATATATGATGGGAAATTGTGACTGTTGTTAAAATTTTTGTTGAGAAGCAGTGGCGGGTGGCTTTTGCATCTCTGGAAAAATGCATCCAATCCACATTTTATTCCAAGAAGCTTTCCAAGGTGCTGAAGTTTGTGCTCCAAATATGTTCGACATCATGGATATTATTATTATTATTTATGGTATTTGTATCTCGTAGCTTCTCATCCCCGCAGGGGGACTCAGCACGGCTTACATTCGCAGCACTACAGGCCGCAACACCACAATACAACATAAAAATACATCATAAAATCAACATCAATAAAAACATTAAAATCTTTACATTAAAATCACTACATACAACAATAATTAAAGCCATCAAGCAGAACATATTATCAGTCCAGTCAAGTCCAAAGTAACAATCCAGTCACATCCAAAGGTACAATTTACGTCTGCTGTCCGAAGGCCTGGTCCCAGAACCAAGACTTTAGCTTTTTTCTAAAAG
This sequence comes from Anolis apletophallus, assembly GCA_030556195.1. NCBI lineage: Eukaryota > Metazoa > Chordata > Lepidosauria > Squamata > Anolidae > Anolis > Anolis apletophallus. The sequence goes on from JARBWK010000001.1 coordinate 8,773,864, forward strand.
CAAGGAGAGATGGAATTGATCTTATTTCGTTTGGGAATGCTTTCCATAGGCGAGGGGCGATGCTGGCGGGAGCGAGAGCAAGATCTCCCCCAATGACCTTAGACTGCGAGATGGGACATAGAAGCAGATGTGTTTGGACAAGTAAGCTGGGCCAGAACCACATAGAGCTTTATAAATCAATACCAGTACTTTGAATTGGGCTCAGAGATGGACGGGCAGCCAGTGGATAGTTCCTTTAAGACATACACATTGCACAGCCCACTTATAGATGAGATTAATACTGCAATCCCCGGCTTCCTTCTTTGGGAGAATGAATTTTGAGATGGTTTTATAAATATATTACATTCAATTGATTAAATATTAACCCAGTTTCCTAAGCACTCGCATAGGCACACACCTGGCATGACTTGTTAAGTGCCCCAAGGAGAATCAACCTGATTTGCTGCCTCCAGTTCCTCCCGTGTTATATTTATTGCAATCCAGATGATGCAGAATAATTGGAAAGCTGATCAGATCTTCCACACATACATTAAAATGAGATGTAGGTTAGTGCTTAAAAGGAGTCCCAAGGGGTTCTAAATGAAAGTTTTATAAGTACTGATATATGCCATATTATTAACTCCCAGTGTAATACCTTATTTAAACAATTAGCCTTTTCTTTGTTTTACTTCAGCAATCAGCCGTGTTGAAATTTCACAGGACGATGATGCCTCAAAGCCGGACTTCACTTTCACACCAAACAGCACAAAAGCCGAGGTGATGTTATGGAGAAAAGCCACTCGTGTGTCGCTTGGTAATCCATTCCCCTTGAAAAAGAGTAGACAAGGCTGTCCAGCCCTCATTTAATCCCCTTCCTGCACAGTCATGAGGGATTCTGGCTGCTGGGGATAAAATTAGAATTCCCTGTCGGAGCTTCCCCTTCTGATAAAGGTGTACTCAGCATGTGTATATACTAAAAAATTCCACATCACTGTTCTTGGCATTTAATTAGGGGGTAAAGTAAAATGTGCAGGACTGGAATTCTAAGTGTTGGTTTAATAACCTTTATCCAGCTCATTTCTCAATGATTTTCTCCCTCCCTGGAGAGGCTTCTAATGTCAAACTGTGGTATTAAGGTGAGTCATGGTTACTGAAGAAGCACAAGGCAAGTACATGACAAAATTTCCTAATTTCGGAATCGGGGGTGTATGTATTCATGCTTGGGGGGAGCTGAACGTTAGCTCTGCATTTCAACAACAGCATGCTGGAAGCGAATACATAGTGAGGTAAGTGAGAAATGTGAGATGCTGCATTCAAATCTATCTTTAACAACAGGTATTGAATCATAATCTTGTCTGCGACAAGGATAAAATGTCAACCACATGTACCTTATTCCATTACTTATCTCAGTTCCTAATCCACCTTATTGTAGAAGCTTTAGCAGAAGCCCTCTGGGTCTCAATAGCCCTTTGGGTCTCAATAAAGACACAAATGCAGGGTATAAATAATATTTAGTAGTAGTAGTAGTAGTAGTAGTAGTAGTAGTAAGTAGCATGCCTCACAAGATAACAGGATAAAATATAAGAAAGGGACAAAGATGCAACTAAAGGAACCTGCATTTTTCCCCATTCATGTTTGTCAGGAGTGGGCAAACCGAAGCTTCCTTGGATGTTTTTTGTAGATCTTGGCTTTTCCAGACTCCCCACATTTTCCTTTACATGCACTCCCCACCCAAACACACACACACACACACACACACACACACTGCAAAAAGGTGGAGTGCCTTTCTTGGAAGCCTTTGGGTGTAGAAATTCACTTTTTTAAAAAGTTGCAGGACTTTCTTGCACTTTTTAGCATTTTCAAAATGGGCGAGAGCCTGCATTGGGAGAGATAACTATGGAAACACAGCTGTGACATGTCCTGACATTGTTATTCTAAACCCTAGCTTTGAATCCTTGAAGCCCCACCACCACAAAATATACCAAAGAGCTGGAAATGAGTACTGACATTTCCAACCCTCTTGTAGTCAAGAGTGAACTGAAACAAGTGGTTGCAGTGATCCATGGGAAGTTCCTGCTGGGATACTGTTGCAGTCATCTCCCTCAAAGCCAAACAGTATCCCAACATGGAAGGTGGCTGAGCATGTAATGTTTTACTGCCATGTTATTCAAATAACAAGCATGGTTTAGAACCCAAAAATGGCGATTCTAAAATCAAATGGGGGGGGGGGGAATTATTTTTGATTAGTAATAGAAAGACTTACAAAAAATTTCCAAAAAGTTCTAAAATGTGACATAATTAGTGACGAAATTCTTAATTAGTTCTAAAGTAGGCAAAGCAGGGAAACAGGACTGACACTGTTTTAAGCACAGGCAAATCAAGGGGCAACATTTCCCTTGGTTTCCTTGCAGGGAAATATAATGCATTAATATATTATTATTGTTGTTGTTATTATAAAAAGCCAGGGTTTCTTTGCAGGGACATATCATGCACTAATATATTATTATTATTGAATAAAATAGTTGCCCACCTCTGATCAAGGCTTGCTTCTCCAGAGCATTTATTAGAATTAAATGCCCAGGGCCCTTCTTCCAGGAGATTAGAAGGAGTAAATATTATTAATATGTTTATTATTTTTATTAGAATTAAATGCCCAGGGCCCTCATTCCAGGAAATTAGAAGGAGTAAATATTATTAATATATTTATTATTTTTATTAGAATTAAATGCCCAGGGCCCTCATTCCAGGAAATTAGAAGGAGTAAATATTATTAATATATTATTATTTTTATTAGAATTAAATGCCCAGGGCCCTTCTTGCAGGAAATTAGAAGGAGTAAATATTATTAATATATTTATTATTTTTATTAGAATTAAATTCCCAGGGCCCTTTTTTCAGGAAATTAGAAGGAGTAAATATTATTAATATATTTATTATTTTTATTAGAATTAAATGCCCAGGGCCCTCATTCCAGGAAATTAGAAGGAGTAAATATTATTAATATATTATTATTTTTATTAGAATTAAATGCCCAGGGCCCTTCTTCCAGGAGATTAGAAGGAGTAAATATTATTAATATATTTATTATTAATTATAAAATAGTTGCCTACCTTCTCCAGAGCTCTTCTGACTGCAGCTTTCCCCCCATTCAGTTTCCCATAGCTCTCTAGGAGGTTTGAACTCTATGGCTTTTCCTTGATTCTGCACTTTTCCTGCTCCTCTCCGGGCTGTTTTCACCCCCTTCTGCCATTGTTTCAGCCTTCCTCATGTCCTTCTCACCTGCCCTCCTATCTAGGCTCCTTTCCCTGCAGTTTAAACCGCTTTTTTTGATTAGTCCTCCAGCCACTCTAGGACTGCCACTCTGGATCTCTCTATGGTCCGGCTCCTTTTCCACTTCCTGGAGGAAAGGCCTTTCAGTTAAAGTAAGCCTCGAGCATGGAAAGGCCCCATCTGACTGTGAGTAATGTCTGGGAAGCTATTTTGGAGGGGATAATAGGGAGCCTTCCGAAATATTTAGAAATCTTAACGAAAATTTGGGCCCAGGGAGTGCGGAAAAGAAAGTCCACTTCCGGGATTGGCCCTGCGATGCGTATAAACTTGAAAGTCCCATACATATGAATCGCTTCCAATTTCTTTCAACTTTCATAACTTTTTTCTCATGCCTATCAAATAAGCTAAAAATAATTCACAATTAAAATAGACAGAAGGGTTTTAAACACCAAAGACACATGGAATGACACAATTGTAGCCATTAGGCATGTTTTAGAACCCCAAAATGGCGATTCTTATATCAAATGGGGGGATTTTTGGTTTAGTAAAAGAAAGACTTACAAAAAAATTCCAAAAATTTCTGAAATGTAACTTAATTACTTACGAAATTTGTTAGTAGTTCTAAAGTAGGCAAAGCAGGAAAACAGGACTGACACTGTTTTAAGCACAGGCAAATCAAGGGGCAACATTTCCCTTGGTTTTCTTGCAGGAGATATAAAGCATTAATATATTATTATTATTAATATTATTAAAGGACAGGGTTCCTTTGCAGGGACACATATAATGCATTAATATATTATTATTATTAATATTATTAAAGGCCCCGATTTGACTGTGAGTTATGTCTGCAAAGCTATTTTGGAGGGGGAAATTTTCCTGTTGGGGGGACATCCGAAATATTTAATAATCTAACGAAATTTTGGGCCCAGGGGTGCGGAAAAGAAAGTCCACTTCCGGGATTGGCCTTGTGATCCGTATAAACTTGAAAGGCCCATTACATACGAATCACTTACGATTTCTTTTAATTTCCGTTTCATTTTTCTCATGCCTAGTAGCCATGTGTCAGAAATTCAAAACACATGAAACCTGATGGTGGCCTCCCTCAAGAGGAAGATCCACAGTCAGAGTATTTCTACAGATATGTGCAACTTGTCACACCCATGAGATGTCATGATGAGTTAAAACATATAATAATAGGACCACTGGCGGAGAGCTCAAAATTTGGGAGGAGGTGGTCTGTTAGATAGCCTGGAAAAAAATGGAATATAAAATAAATAGATGGATAACTGGCATATTTATTTATTTATTTATTATTTGGATTTATTAGTTGCCCCTTCTGAGAGGCTCAGGGCGACTTACACACATATAAAACCATAAAAACACAATAAAACGGACCAGTGTCCACAATTTAAAATTAAGCACATAAATTAAAAGACTCTTAGGCCAAAATTCTTGCCCATGGCCTAGAAATGCCTATGCGCTAAAGGCTTGGATAAACTGGAGGGTACCACCAAGAGGTTTTGAAGCTCGGATCGCAGTTGTCGTGGGGGCTTGTATTGGGAGAGGCGGTCCCTTAAGTACCCAGACCATTCAAGGCCTTAAAGGTCAAGACCAGCACCTTGAAGGTGATCCGGTGCTCTATTGGAAGCCAGTGCAGTCCGCGCAGAACAGGCGTGATGTGGCAGCGAGATGGAAGACCTGCCACCAGTCTGGCTGCAGCATTCTGCACCAGCTTAAGCTTCCGGATCACCGACAAGGGAAGGCCGATGTAGAGAGCGTTACAGTACTCCAATCTTGAGATGACCGTGGCTTGGACCACTGTGGCTAGGTCATGAGGGGACAGGTAGGGGGCCAGCTTCCTCGCCTGCTGGAGGTGATGGAAAGCTACTCCACTGACGATGGGGATGTGGTTCTCCATCGACAATTGGGAGTCAAGGGTGACTCCCAAACTTTTCACAGATGGAGACGGGCGAAGTGTCGCCCCGTCCAGGGTTGGGAGCCGGATCCCTCCCGTACCCGGACGACCCAGCCACAGGATCTCCGTCTTAGCCGGATTCACCTTCAACCTTCTGGCTCGCAGCCATCCAGTAACAGCTTCAATGCACCGATGGAAATTATCGGGTACGGAGTTGGGCCGGCCTTCCATCCCCAGAATGAGCTGGGTGTCATCCGCATATTGGTGACACACCAGCCCGAAGCTGCGTGCCAACTGAGCAAGTGGTCGGACATAGATGTTAAATAATAAAGGGGAGAGGATTGCCCCCTGAGACAACCTCACCCCTTCTCACTAGCTGTGACCGGTTCCGGAGGAAGGAGGACAGCCAGCTAAGGGCTACCCCCCCTTACCCCAGCCCCGGCAAGACGGTGGGTCAAAAGATCATAATCGACAGTATCAAACGCTGCTGTGAGGTCCAATAACACGAGCAGCACCGATCCACCCTGGTCTAGTTGGCAGCGCAGCTTGTCTGTGATGGCGACCAGCACCGTCTCCGTCCCATGCCCCGAACGGAAGCCGGACTGGAAGGGGTCAAGCCAAGTTGCATCATCTAGGTAGGACTGCAGCTGCTCCATTGCTGCCCTTTCAACCACCTTGCCCAGGAACGATAAATTTGACACCGGGCGGTAGTTGGAAGGGACCGATGGATCTAAACTCGGCTTCTTCAGCAATTGAGTGACCACCGCCTCTTTCAATCCCCCTGGAAACACTCCTTACTCAAGGGAGGTGTTGACTAGCTTCAACAGGGGGTCACGTAACCCCTCCAAGCTAGCTTTCACCAGCCAGGAGGGACATGGATCGAGGGAGCAGGTGGTCGGCCTAGCTGAAGTAACTATCCTATCAACAACTTCTGTGTCCAGTGGCCGAAACCGGTCAAAGGTGGGCCCGGCAAGAGGCCACGGAGTCTCAAGTTCACTTACTGTATCAAGAGTAGGGAGAAGGAGGGCCGAAATCTTGTCCGTAAAGTAGCTCTGGAAAACCTCGGCAGAAAGGGCCTGATCATTATTATTTGGGATGGTGGGGACCATCGCCAAGGACCTAATTACTTTGAACAATTGAGCTGGGCATGAGCTGGCGGACACTATCAAGAATGCATAGTATGAATTTTTCACTTCCTTGATAGCACGCTCATAAGTATCCATAAAAAGCTTATAAGCTGATTCCGTACCTTCGTCGCAGAGTTTCCTCCACTTGCTCTCTAGCCGTCTCTTTTCCCATTTCATCGATCTTAGTTCCTTGGTGAACCAAGGTGACCGGTTTCGACGGGATCGGAGAGGGCGTCCAGGGGCAATCTCATCGAGAGCATTGAATAGTCTAGAGTTCCAGGTGTTAACTTGCTCATCGAGTGAGACGCTGACAGACCCCAGGTCTCTCAGAGCATTCAGGAACCTGATTGGTTCCATAAGTCTCTTTGGGCAAACCCAAATTTGTTCGGCGCCCTTGCAAGGCAGGGGAGCCTGCTCAATCTGGAACCTCAGGGCACAGTGATCCGACCATGGCACCTTGATGGTAGAGGCTAGGGTCACTTGGACGCCCGCGCTTAAGACAAGATCCAAGGTATGACCTGCCAGATGGGTGGGTCCCGAATCACAAAGTGAGAGGCCCTGCTCTCGCTCCCGCCGGCTTCCCAGGTGCGGCTGGTGGGGACGAGGGAGAGGGCCTTCTTGGTGGTGGCTCCCCGTCTGTGGAATGCGCTCCCTAGTGACATATGATCAATTCCATCCCTCCTGACATTTAGGAAAAAGTGAAAGCCTGGATGTGGGACCAGGCGTTCGCATAGTAGCACAGGACAGCACTTTAGTAGTTTTAATGGAAAGTTGGTGAATAGGGCTCAATGCTTTTATGGACGGAACACTGTTTTTAACATAGGTGAATGCATAGGATGTGTGAATATAATTGTATTTTAATGTATTTTAGTGTCGAATGCTGGAGGGTTTTATATTGTGTTTTATACTGCGATTGTGATGTAGGCATCAAATTATGCCTTTTGGAAGCCGCTCTGAGTCCCCCCTCGGGGGTTGAGAAGAGCGGGGTAAAATGCCATAAATAAATAAATAAATAAATAAATAACACTAAATGACAATGAGGCTGTATGGTAGACATTGAAGTCCCCCAAGACAATAAGCCTGGGAAACGGGCGGTAGTTGGATGGATCTAAACTCGGCTTCTTCAGCAATGGAGTGACCACCGCCTCTTTCAATCCCCCTGGAAACACTCCTTACTCAATGCCCAGTCCGACACAGTCTCAAGCAGCAGGGATAGACTCTCTGCTGGTGCGCTAGGCGCTCGGTACACCAGCAGGAAGGCTATACACTATATAGCTAGATTGATTCAATAAATATCATTTATTTTGATAACTGAATGCGTGCAAGTTAACATGGTTGATCGTTAAGATACTTAATGTATCAGGAAAAAGAGGATCCGTATTTAAACAACTGCAACAATTATAGCTGCTTTTTTTGCATCCAGAGTTTGAAGACGTCATTCAAGCTTACCCTTTGACTCTTATGTGATTTTAACCAAATCGAGGATGCCACGAAAGTTCATCTTCTAACAATTCCATTTTATTGAATTGGCTATCTATATCACCTACAAGCAACTCAGAGAGAATCAGCATCCTGCAAATCCAATGTTGAAAATGATGAAAACACAAAGCCCACCATCTAATCATTGAAGTCACAAACTGACCCTGCAAAAGGTAAGGGCAGTTAATAGCATAGCATGTGATACACTTGAATGCCATTATGCTTACAGTATCATGTTCCTCCACAATCTTTGGCTTGCTCCTTAAAGCTTTCAGTTAAAACTTTACTTTATGGATTACAGTTCACTATGCTTCTTTTTAAGCTTCAAGTTGAGACATTCACAAAGGTTAGTGAAAAGGCCAGCTGCAGACAGCTGTAGATGCTATTAGATAGAAACACATGATTTTCTTTGGTGAATCAAGCCACAATTTGTCAACAACAGTGAAGATCCTATTAAGTAGCTACATAATTTAAGTTTGCATTAGTGTAGCTGTATTGCAGCACTGTTTTGTGCCCTGATGAACTCATTGCATAACAATTGTACAATAGCTGCATATTCACCCATTGCATAATGGTAGCTTCAAATGATCACCCACCATACAAGGATCACATGGAACCTTGCCTGAGCTCTTAGGCTTGTGAATTACATTGGCATCACTAGACTTAAACATCCCTTTATATGATACCCATCCCCCACTCATATGAAAGGATGCTCAAGTCTAGTGATGCCAATGTAAGAAATTATTCTTATCGCACTTACTCAGAAGTCATGAGAAGGGATTTAGACTTTATGTCAAGGATTATAATTTGCAACATAGCCAGAGAGCACTCTGAACTATTGGATCTAAAAGTCTACAAATAAAATTTTATCTCTATATAAGTAAAAATGAAAATATGTGTGTTTATCTGCAGTGCTGGATTTAGGCCCTGTGCTAGTTAAGTTACAAGGTTGTATACTTGGGAATTGAAGGAGGTAGACCCAGTAGGCGTACACTGCCACCTTTATGGCACACTCCCATATCAACTCTATCTTTATTTCTATGAAACAGATTTTCTTCAAATTTAGAATATCACCCCAATGAGCAAAATCCATAATTTAGGAAGGGGCAGGAAGATGTGAATAGCACATTCCCCACCCCCACCCCGGGGCAATGGGGCCCTGTGCTTAAGCACACCTAAGCACAATGGTAAATCTGGCACTGTTTGTATTTTATTTATTTATTTATTTCGGGATTTTACCCCGCTCTTCTCAACCCCCAAGGGGGGACTCAGAGCGGCTTACAGTATGGCACAATTTGATGCCCACATAATAACAATATAAACCCCAAAACACTTCAACAATTAAAATACATTAAAAATACATTAAAATACAACTACATTAGCACCATACACATTCACTCTGGATTAAAACAATGTTCAGTCCATAAAAACATTGGCCATAATCACCCACTTTCATTAAAAACCAATCTAAAATGCTGCCTTGTGCTGGTGTACGAATGCCTGGTCCCACAGCCAGGATTTTACTTTACTTTGTATGCATGCATGTAACTCATATGCTCCTATATGGATTAATGGATCTGGAACAAATTTGGTACACACACCCTTCATGATCCAAATTGAAATGTTTATGAGGATTAAACTAAAAAGGCCACCCCTTTCAAGGCCAGAGGACCACTCATGAAAATTGGTTCAGACATGAAATCTCTCAAATCTGACGAGAAAGTTTTATTATGGGCTCTTGTTGTTTCGACGACATCTTAAATCTCACATACTCCTGAAATCCCTTGCAAATGTCATAATGGTAGGCTAACAGCCATCAAGACATAAGAAGTTTACTGTGCAAATCCGCTGCTTGGCCCAATTTAAATGAACGAAGAGTGGGCAGAACAACTGCTCGTCCCTCACCACATTTTATGCCATCATCAATAAAGCAGTGCTCCAATGAAACAAGTGCATGCGGTGTCCATGTTTTCCCATGGACAGTTATATATTATGCATTCCAAAGGTTTTCAAGAACTATCTTCTCCAGTGCATAATTGCAACATGCACAACAGGACATCTTATGCATTACCCCATTATGCAAAGGCATCTTGTAGCTCCTTTGAGACCAGTGGAAACAAATTGAACATATGATTCAATAGACCTAAACCTTCTTCACCAGATGCATGGAATGATATGCTTAGGAACAGATTTTTATGAACTGGTTGTGTGTGTGAATACCAATGGAAATTCACAACTTGTGACAAGTTCAGTTGTAATATTGTTATTGAGAGACAATGGCAGGAGGAAAGATGTTGCCTGAAGTCATGGGATTGGATAACCATATGAATGATGTACAGAGTTATTGGAACGTAGCATGTGCTGGCTGGAAACCAAAAAGAAGATGTGATACACTGACCAAGAAAGACTGCATGAAGATGGGATGTTAACCAGTGTTATTATATGTGTAACGCGCCAGGAAACTGTTGCCTCTGTCAATGGACAAGAGTTTGTGAAAATATTCGAGTTCTACTAATGCTCTTTCCAATCTTCCTTTGTAGTTTATAATTGTTGTTGTTCAAGGAAAACTTTCCTGAAGTATGAGATGGAATGCCCAAGAAGATAAAAGGATTCTGCAATTATATATTTCCATTCCTAATGTCCATTTGTCCTCTGGCACATAGACTAGTCTGTCTAACATCAAATGTTGACAAAGTGCAGTATATATCACATTAGAAGGTGAGCAGCTGAAATTAAGCCTAATATTGTGAGTGATTTGATTTGGTTCTGTAATAACATTTTCCAAGTAGTTGTGTAGGCAGAGCATCTGGGCTTGTGGACATTATTTATTTATTTATTTATTTATTTATTTATTTGGTTTTATATTCTGCTCCTCCCTGCAGGCTCGGGGCGGATCACAACATACAATAAAAACACCAGAGTGTAACAATGATTAAAATAACAGGAATTACAAATTCCTTAAAACTCATAGACATGATCATGCAAGTACATTTCCGATTTAACTAAAAGCAAGTCTAAAAAGGGCGGTCTTGCACGCCCTCCGGAAAGGGACGAGCTCTGAGATCGCACGGATTGCAATTCTTGAACATGGTTGCATATCGTACCAGCAATCCAGCACTGTGGCGCCCCCATGGGGCTGATATTATACCTGTATTTGTATTTTGCTGCCCTCACCTGGAAGGCCCTTGTTCTATTGTTGTGGCCATGTGGGCACTTAGGGGTGGAGCTGTGTCTAGGCTCCAAACCTGACGTCACCACCCTTAACTCCTCCCTTTTCTGGAGTTTACCTGAGGGGCAGGACTTCCTCTCTGCCTCCATTCCAGAGACTACATGGGCATAGCAAGGTGGAATCTAAGCCATCTGGGACAAAGCAACTTAGTTCACTGCTACAAAGCCAACCTACGCTTTCAGCCATAATTTACAGGGACAAAGGAAGGTCAGCCTTCGCCCATAGTCTGTAGATTTTGAGGATCCGAAGAACTTTGCGAGTCAAAGAAACCATTGAAAGCACCAGGAGCCTGGAATCTAAGAAAGGCACGGTCACTCTGCAAAACTATGAGGCAAGTGGTTGTAATACCTTTTTCAAGGACCCCTTTTGCAACCTACTTCAAGCATCTTGGGCCACCAGCATTTTTACTGGTTGTATTCAATAAATCTTTGGTTCACTATTTTTGAGTCTAGCACTCATTCTTAAAGATATTCCAGGCCTCCCTGCATGTGGGATGCCTTGTCTTCTACCTTCAGGGCCATAGCTTCCATGTCCATCCTTTTAAAGCCTATTTTAGGTCCTGAAGGCAGAAGAAGCACTGTTGGGTATAATATAAAGATCCAATGAAAACAATAATACAGGAATGAACTTTCCCCCCCAAAACATTAGAGGTTTATGAATATGTACTGATTAAAAAAATTACGAAGAGAAGTCTAAAGGGAAAGAGAAGAGAGATAAAGGAGGAAAGGAATGTGACAACACATTTTTAAAATGTGGGTTGAGCTCAGTTTTGTTTCTCACCCAGTTGTTCTCTATATTAGTAAAAAATGTGAAATACACTCCATTCACCTTCATTGACTTCTGTGGAAACTACTTCCAGGTTATTGTGTTTTCTACTACTCCTAAATCACTGCACAGGAAACAGAAATTTGTCATGGTGTCCATTGTAGAACTATCTCATTATCGAAAGAGGGTTTTAAGGAGATGGCCTTTAGCCCCAAACAAGTTTAAACCCTTACAATTAGGGCTAATTTGGTGACAGTGAAATCCCATTTCTCCCTCTAATGAAAAAGATGACAAAATGCACTGCTTCCTGGGTTATTCACATCGAATAGAGGTCACCTATATCATTAAATACTTAATATATTGTGGGAGACTTTAAATGGAAGAGGAAGGCACACACTGCCTGATCTAACAGATACGTCTCCAAAAACCATTGGAGAGAGATACTAAGAATACATGGAAAAGCTTTCACACATATGCGAAAGATCCTGATTTCTGTGGCAAAAAAAACAGAGTTTCCTAAATTTCTCAGGATATTTTCTTCTTTCTTTTTTCCTTTCCCATTTGGGGAGGGGTGCCATCCTTTTGGGGAATTGTCTCCATTGCTTAGGGAGGAGATTCTCAAACATGTAACATGACAACTATGCTGCCCCAAAGTGCTGGTGTTGTGTACTTTTTCCTCAACCAATGTAAGAGAAAAAGGAAGCCATGCTACTGATAACAGTGAGCCTTTCCATCATATTCTTCCTAAAAAATAGATGAAATTGTGTCCCTTTTCAGCATTTCTCTGCTCTCAAATAGAAAGGACAATTTAGAAAAGGCACATGTTTCCGTTCTGAAAATAGAACCATTCCACTGAATTCCAAATAGAAAATTCTTAGTAGTAGTAGAGTTGTGGAATTATAGAACTGTCTAACAAGAAGGGATCAAGTTGATATTGAAAAGCTGGAATATATCCAGAGCAAGGTGACCAAACTGATAAAAGATTTAGAAGCCAAGCCACATTAGGGAGCAAGGTATATTTTGCCTGGAGAAGAGAAGGTTAAGTGGTGACATGACAGGTGGAAGTATGTCATATTGAAGATAGAGCAAGACTGCTTTCTGCTGTTTTAGAAAATAGGAGTTCACCTACACTGCAGAATTAATGCAATCTGACATCTCTTTAACTGACATTGCTCATTGGTATGGAATCATAGGAGCTGCTTGTGCCTCACCAAACTACAACTCCCAGGATTCTATAGCCCTGAGCCATAGCAATAAAGTGCTGTCAAACTGCATTAATTTTATGGTGTAGAAACACCCTAGGCATGATCAATTGATTCAACCTACAAGATAAGAGATCCCACCTAAACATTAAAAAAAATGTTCTGATGGTGGAATATGCTACCTCAGAGGCCAGTTGAGTCTCCTTCTCTGGAGGTTTTTAAACAGAGACAGAATAGCCATCTGCTGGGAGTGTTTTGATTGTGTATTCCTACATGTCAAGATGCGGCTGGACTGAGTGGCCTTTGTAGTTCCTTCTGACTCTAAGATTCTATGATACTTTGACCTCAAAAATAAATCTATTATCCAGCTAAATGCCCATCTAAAGACCTCCCATGAAGGAGAATCCACCACTTTCCGAGGTAGTCCATTGTTCTATCAATTAGATCTTAGTGTCAGAAACCTTTTCCTAACCTTTAGGCATAAATCTCCTTACTTGTTGAATTAAAGAAGGAATCCTGCACACCTGACCGGATACTTCTACAGGATGTACAAACCATTTTTTTAATTGCTATATTGTTGAATGTACTGTTATGACCTTATCACACTCAACCAAATTAGCATCCTATGATGCTTCCACCCAGTCTTGGGGATGGAGTCCCATGTTGCCCCTCACACAACATCATGTGAGTTCTGGTAGAGGCCTCGATCCCAACCGAGGTGGAAGCATCATTGGACGCTTCCCAAACACAACACAGGAAGATTCCCGTGATGTGCTGACTCCAATGGAACCAGCATGTATCCTCTGCAGTATGGTGATGCTTCCCATGTGTGATGGGGAAGCTATTGCTAAGAGGGAGCTGTGCACAGAGTGACAGATTTGCCCCACTACCCCTCTCTTTTTGCCACAGATCCAGAAGGAGTGGGACACTTTGCCCGGCTTTTGTGATGAGGCCCTTAATCTGTCTGCATTTTTCTCCTACTGTTTTGAGTGTTTTAAATTAGTTAAATTGATTGTTCTGTGTGTTTAACTGAATTCCCATGAGATAGGGCTGTATATAAAGACTGAAATAAATAAAATGCAAATATGTATTTCAATATATTTTCTCTCAACAATATGTCTTTGCTTTTTGCAAGTATACAGCTAGAAAGACACCGACATATTTCCTGGCATTTAGGAAGTTTAAAAACTGGTGAGTAATTGATTGTCAACACACATCAATCCAAAACATCTAAAAACATCAAGCATTCCCACTTTGAATGAAGCCTAAAGCTAGGAAAGTAAAGCTAACAAGAGCCATCATGAATCCCAGATTTTTGGAAAGAAAATCAAGGCATAAATAAAGCAATCAAATGCAATAAAATACAAAAGAGATTGCTAGAACTATAAAAAAAATCCCAATAGGCTACACAGAGAAAAAAAGAACAATGATACACTTTTCTCCTGGTAGAAATTTTGTATTCCGTCCATCATGCTTAAGTGCTATTAACAATATTTGGATATTACCCTTAAGCAAACATCAGTAGAGTTCTCTTGTCAGAACAATGAATAAACTCAGTCACATTCAAATAGTACTTTTAAAAAGGCACAGGATTTAGAAGCGAAAGGTGGGGGGGGGGGGGATTGCTGAATCTGTAACTCACACAAGACAGTTGGTGTTGTGCAAAGGCAGCTTTAATTGGCTTCCAGGATTTCATCCGTGTGCCATTTCACAACAAATGTGCAGTCTTTTGTTGCCACAACAATCCTGTTGATATCCGCTTAGGAAGAAAGCATTGCCATACTGTCCTATCATTTCCTGCTGTGTATCTTTTTTATTATAAAGGTGGCTGGCTAATAAACAAATAGAAACTCACCATAAATCCTGAGGTAAAAACTCTAGACAATCTGTTACAATTGTGAGAGAAGGGGAGAGATGGCAAATATGTAATGCTGACTTCCAGAACATCACACAGATTTCCCCCCCACAAACTATGCAACCAGCAAACAGTGGGGGGTGTTGAAATCTGGAATGACAACAGTTTCCTATGTATTTCTTTTTTGCATGCCTTTCTAGCATGATTTTTAAAGGTTTAATTCCATTGCATATAGTTTCTGTCAAGCTTATATACTAATCCCAACTTTAACAGGGGGGAGGAGGGAATAGAGCTGCCACCATCACAACCACAGCCTCCATCCACTGTCTCACCATATGATTGAATCAAAGAGAAGTGTAATCCCCTATGGACCCATTCATTAGCACAGTGGGTGATAAATCCTTAAGAAGGAAGTTATATTGGCAAACTTGTAGTTTAAAAGAGCATTGGACAACTCTACTGGAATCAGGAGCTTATTTTGCCTCAATGCACTGCTGGCAGGGTGCATGGTGCATTTGTTTTGGAAACCTAAGGACACAGCATTACGTCCAATTTGGCTTCAGTCTATTTTGGGCTAGCTTTGTTTGGGAAGGTGTAAATCACCAGCAATTATAAGATCTGTCAACCAAAAGATTGCAAGTTCGAAGCCCCGGGTCAGCATGAGCTTCCAACTATCAGCTCAGCTTACTGTTGACCTAAGTAGTTCGAAAACAGCTTTAGTTGTAATTAGAGAAATTAGGTACCACTAAAAGCAGGGGAGGTGTTTTATGACCCCATAAAGAAAGAAGATCAGAAAATGCTAGACAACCAAAAGAAAGAAGGAAGTCCTGATGGCTCTTCGTCATAGAGGATGGAGCAACAGCACCCCTGTGGCTGGATTCAGGCCCAACCTTCCATGCCACCAAAAAGATGGAAATTGAATTGAAACAACACACTTCCTTCTGTTCTGTCTGTCTTGGTATTGTCTATACAAAATGGCACTGAATGTTTGCCATTTATGTGTATTGTGATCCGCCCTGAGTCCCCTTCGGGGTGAGAAGGGCAGAATATAAATAAAGTGTTGTTGTTATTCTGAGGGTTGAATAAAAAGTAATGCCTCCACCTTCATAACTCCTCAACAGATGGCAGTACTGGTATGCGACAGATACTGGCTTGTTCAGTAGACTCTCCTCTACAGTTCCATTTTGGCGAGAAGCCTTAGCATTGAACGGTTGTGTTGTTAAAGTGCAAAGTATAGAACCCTGTGCAGACGGTTGGTCAATGTGACTTAAGCAATGTACAGTCATTGAATTGAATTCTTGACAGCAGAAGGTGTCACCCCAAAGGAGATTCATCAGAGAATGCAAGCTGTTTATGGTGATTGTGTTGAGGTGAATACTGTGCATCGTTGGGCAAGTAAGTTTAAAGAAGTTGAGGTGGGGACATCTGACTTGCGTGACTTGCGTGACAAAGAGTTGGACGTCCTGTCACAGCAACCACCGGGTTTCACAAGCGAAACGTTGACAGATTACAAGCTGTGACTATATAACCTGTTTATTTTAATTGTGTAAGTTGCACCTTTGGTGGCGGACGACTCATAAGAAATAAAGTTGAGTTGAGTGAGTTGAGATTGATTCAGGACAATCGTATTACTCAGAAAGAAATTTCCATCAAGTTAAAGAGCACATTCTAAGGATTATTTCTTTGATTTATTAAAATATTCCCATCCAAACCTAAGTAACAAAGGTGGAGGCATTACTTTTCATTCAACTCTCGTATTTTTACAAAATACTTATGGAAGACACTCTTTGTGTCTCCAACACAACAGAAAAAATGTTCCAAGAGACAACCAAGTTCTGAGACAAATTCAAGACTTTGGAGGAAAACAGTTATTGTGGGACTTTCCTATAAAAAAATAGTGCCTTTCCTTATTGGTTGCATGGAGCTTAAGTGATCCTTGTATGTGTAAGGATATATTACATAACTGTTGGTTTTGTTGCTTTTCATGCTGGATTTTTTTTAAGAATTACAAAGTCTCAGAAAGTTTCAGGTGTGTTTCCAGTGTATTTTGAAAGACCTGTAGGACCTCAGAAACTGGCACATCAGCAACATTAACCCACTGAACAGGCCAGTTGTGGTTCTGGATAGGAAATACTAATGACAAATTATGTCACTTAATAGACCACAGCATTCAGATCCCAGCCTGGACCATGTGAGGCCCTTGGCCACATTGCACAGAAGATAATTATAGGCAGCTTGATTAGCAAATAATCAGAAAGACCATATGGCTTGGTAGCTAGATGAATCCATAGTTATAGATCACAATCTGCTGCTGAAAGGCATATTCATAATGCATATACACACATACAATGCAGAAACACAGTTACTATATACTACCAACAATTCTGAGCTGCTAATTACCATGGAAGCATTCAGATCAATAAAGGAAATAAACACTGGGATATTAATATAAATCCCAGAGCTTTGCTAAGAGCCTGCTCCTGAGTCAATAAAATATTAAAGACACATTTTGTTGTAAATGCCTATATAGCTAAGACTTTTAAAAGAAATAAATATCACATATACATACCATTACAAAGTGCCATTTTACCCAGCATGTTGAAACATGCGAGGTCACATTTTTCCTCCCAATCACTCTGTTACAAGTTGTTGTTGCAATGTGCCTTCAAATTGTTTGAGTTTCCTTGGCAAGCTCTGTTCAGAGAGGTGCTTTCTCAAGACTATGGCACAGATTCTCAAGTGTATGATTCTCAAGTCTATGGCATAGAGCAATAACTTCAAAATGCAGAAAAGGATATTCCATCGGAATAGTAGAAAAAAAATCCTGGTGGTAAAAGTTGTTAACAGTGGAATAAACTGCCTCAAAGTGTGGTGGATTCTTCTCTTAAAAGCAGGGGCTGGATGGATGTCTGTCAATGAGACTTTGATCGCATGACAAAGCATTGGACTCGATAGCCTTGGGGACTCTTCGGATGTTATTCTATGAAATGTATAAATGCATTTTAACCAAAAACAAATTATAAATTAAAAAACGTTAAACATATGAAACATTAAAGTCCATTCATTATGATCTTTAAAACCATTCATTTGAACTGGAAGGGGCACTTGTATTGCCCACAGTGGTGGGACACAAAGAATAATCCCTCCAACGGATCTCTGGCCTTGGATAAGCATAGGTCTGAGAAGAGACATTTCTGCAAGTATCCTTCTTCTCACATACCCTCTCATTGTACTTGGTCTTTGAACTACTTCAACTCCCCTCTGAAGAGAAACTTATGGTATTCAGGTTATTTTCAGTGCTTTAATTAGTCCCTTTGTTTCAAGGTCTCACTGTTCACAGAGCTTTGACATTGCTAACATATTGGTTAGGATGGCCCTTTGCACTGTCCACAAGAGGATGAAAGGTAGAACAGATTTGCATGTGTTAATTATCTTAATAGAGATTTCTTATTATACCAGCAGAAACAGACATGCAAATTTCGAAATAATTACATGAGTTTTAGTTGAAATATGGTGAATTTCTCCCTAGTGGGAAAGGCTGTGATCAGATGATGTCCACAAATTCACTGTGGGCGGGTAGTTTTAGAAACCTGGCTCTGCCTTCTAATGGTTACCTTTAAATGAGACATAGATTAGATTGCCCTTAAATTAAAATTAAAAAAATCTTGAAATAGATGGCTGTCTTCTGGGTTTCTATTCTTTAGTTCAGGAGTGGAAATCATGTATTCCTCCAGATGTTATTCACGACAACCCCCAGGGATAGGATAGCCAATTGGGGAAAATGCACTCTGACAAAATCTGGAAACATTCTATATCTGTAGCAATATAGTATGGGAAAATGTATCCAGGTAAAACACTTTGCTGTCAGATACAAGCTTACCGACTTCAGGAAATAAGCTCATTTGAGGCAGTTATGCTTTATTTAAGAAAACTAAGGCAAGAGAACTATATGAGCTATTCCCATAGTAAAGCTTTAGGTTTTTAAATACTCTGCTTCTTAAATTGTGGATCTCTTAGCTCAATGTTGGGGTCCCAAAAAAACTGATAAATGTAAAATATTTTTGAACATCACCTAGACATTTATACAAATCCGTTAACAACAACATTTGTTTTCAGTGGACTCTGCATAAAACACTCAATCTGTACTTTGAAAACGGAAAATCAGCCTTTTTAACAAGCATTGCAAATGCTGGTTTATTTTCAGTAAGTGTTTGGTTTTTATACCCATCTTATATATGTATAAGAGGTATGCAAAAAGCCAGAAATTTGCTGAGTTTCAAAATAGAACTTCGGATGGCCCCTGTTTCATCTTGTGTTCTGAAAAATTCAGAAGGACATTTTGTTTTGAATCCAAAATTTGGTTGTTATTTTGTTTCATTATTCTGCCCATTTGGTGCAATGGGAAAACCTCAGGGGCTTGTTTTTCTATCATTTTTGTAGCTACGAGGGCGGGTCAATAAGTCCGTGACTTTTTGAATTTCCCTCCTCTTAACAGAAAGGGCAACACTGCTCCTGTCAACAGGCATCTGTCAGTTGACTCCTGTCAAAATATGAACAAGCTGAGTCATTTAGTTTGTGTTTGACAGCCATTGATAGCAGACTACCGCGTGATTTGAGGAGAAAATGGAAAAAAGTGAATTTTGTGTGCTCATTAAGCATTATTTTTTGCAGAAAAAACCATCACTCAGACCAAGGCTAAGCTTGATAAATACTATGCGGACTCTGCACCATCAATTTCAATGGTAAAAAAGTGGTTTACTGAATTTTGTTGTGGCCGTACAAGTACAGAAGATGCCGAACGTTCTGGATGCCCAGTTGAGGTCTCTACACCTGAAACAATTGAAAAAAATCATGATATGGTGTTGGCCGATCAGAGATTGAAAGTGCGAGAGATTGTGAAGCCATAGGCATCTCACATGGCTCAGTGGTTTCAATTTTAAATGATCACTTGGGTATGAGAAAGCTTTCCGCAAGATGGGTGCCGTGTTTGCTCACAATGCAGGACAATGCAAGGGTGCACACATGCGGTTTCGATGGCAACAATCCATGAATTGGGATACGAATTGCTCCCTCATCCACCCTATTCTCCGGATTTAGCCCCAATTGACCATCTCAAGCTGTGGATGGTTGAATCTGTGGATACTAAATCCATGGGTCTGGAGGTGCTTGATTCCAAGATAGGGGAGAAATCTGAAATGAAGCCCTCATATCAGGAGGAAACTTGCTCCACTTGTAGGACACATTTACAACTATAAGCCCCCCAAGTTTTAGAATATTTCACTCATCCACAGATTTTTTGGTTTTTTAAAAAAGTTTTACAAATAACATTTTTATTTTTTTAAAAACCTACAAGAGCTATCTCCTTGAATTTCTTTACAATGACACATCATAACCAGTGCATTATTTCTCCGAAGTTTCAGAAAGCTTCACATATTTTACGGAATATTTTTCAATTTAAGTACCTTGGGCAAGTCATACCCTCTCAACTTCAGAAACTTTCAAACTTTTTTTTTACAGATTTTGGAATGAGAGTTGCTCCACTTGTAAGATTTTTAATTATAAAGAGTCCCCCCCCCCCCAATTACTGTTTTTTAGTTGGGTTGGACTAGATGCATTTGGGGGGACCTTTAGGAAAAACTTTAAAGGCTTGTTAATTGTCCTTTTCCCCCCAACAATATATCCAAGTTATATGATCAGAAACTCATGTCATAGCCATCCATTAAAAAAAAAAGATCCCTGCACATTTCTCTTCCATCATAGCACCCAAACTTTAAATAGGGAAAATCTGTTTGAATTGCTGTGGTTACACATCTGAGAGCCAGACGACCTTGATGATCTTTTAGAAATTACCCAATGATCCACAAATAGATCCTGCTTTTGGGTTTCTGCCCAATCTATGGCTTAATAATAGAGAATTTAGCTAACCATAACAGTGGCTAATACACATTTTGGTGTCTCAAATGTTGACCCTGTTTCTGGGTATATTTGACCTGCTGGTTTCAAATTGGCACCAGTTTTCCCCTATCAGCTCTAGTTTTTGAGATATAGACCATATGCCATATACTAAGCTTCATCTGTTTGCCGATAATATCATAATAACCATATATAAGAAAAAAATAGCTGATATGGTCAAACCAATGCAATGCACTACAAATAACCTCAGGAACAGGCTTAAAAACAAAGACACCAAGATTTTTTTTTGTTGAGCTGTGTACTTATTCATGCATGCACACACAGAGTTTGTTTTCTACCCTTTGTCAGCGGTGAGAAATATTAAAGAACTAAAATGCAGAATATGATATTGGAGGATATGTGACTGTGAATTGGATGATAAATATATTGTTTCTTTAAAATGTTGTCACAGGTTTCTATGTTTGTACATTGTTTGAATGGGATTGCAGTGGCAGCACAACAATACTAACTGTGGCATCAGGAAAGCAGAACTGTCACTGATCCATAACTTTCCCTTTCTCATGGAACTTTGGGAGTCGTACTTGATTCTCCCTTTTCCTTCTCCTAAATTCACATAGCCACTACTTTTCCCTCTGTCAACATGCCAGCCCCCTGCTTTCTCCCTGTGCCAATACCATGTTGGTGTTGCTATGTGCCCACAAGTTGGCACTGACTTTTGGCAACACTATCATATGGTAATCATGGCAAATTTTATTCAGAGAAGGTCTGCCATTGACCCTGGCTGGGTGTGACTTGTTCAAGTTCATCCTCATAGTTTCCATGACTGAGCAGGCCATTCGAGTGTGAGGGCTTTATTGCATGAAGCAAGCAAACCAGCACTGTAGATAGTAAAACCCATCAATAGCGTTTAATCTCACAATGCTCCCATCACCTACCTTGGTGCAATGAGTATCTTTGGTTTCTGTGCCATCAAGCAGTAAACATCAAGTAAACATCAAGAAGTGTAGCACAGCAGTTCTCGTTCGTGCCTGGAGGGCAAGGAATAGGTCCTGGGGTTCCTTTAGCATTAGGGCCTGCAGCAGCAGAGGTGGATTCGGAGGATGAGCTAGATGACTGGGGTGAAGCGCAGGGCCCTTCGGATGGGCCGCAGTCTCCCACAGAGAGCTTGGCATGGGATGAAATGTGCTTTGGGCCCAGCTTAGATTCTGATCACCAGGTGGAGATGGGAAGCAGCGAAGGGAGTTATGAGCACCCCGGGGGGAGGAATTCCCAGGAGCCCGAGAATGTAAACATGGACGAATCCGAGTGGGAAAGTGCCAGGGAGGAAAGTTCTCAGGAAGATAGCGACACAGCTGCCGAGAGGCAAGGTCGCTCCTTCGATAGGGAGACGAGACATCGAGTCTAGCAGGAGGGCTTGGTCGAGGGTCCTAGACCGACCGAGGTCCGTGAGCAGAGATTGGAGACGAAGGAGCCTAGAGCGTCGCGGACCTCGGCCGACGGATTAAGTATAGGGTCCGTGGGAACGCATCCTCAGTACTCCGGCCACGTCTTACCTGACTAGGCGCGGCGAGAGTGGGACCACAAGCCAGCAGTGGTCATCAAGCCTTGCCTTGCATTTGCCTTGTTTCTTGAGCCGCAGCGGTTTGCGGAACCTTGCCCTGTTTCCTGATTCGCATTGGATTGCGGAACCTTGCCCTGTTTCCTGATTCGCATTGAATTGCGGAGCCTTGCCACGCTTCCAGCTTATTTGCTACGTTACTTTGGACTACTTGCTTAACACCTTTTGGACACTTGCATATTATTGGACTATTTACTCTTTGGAACTGTTTTTATACTCAATAAAGTAGTTAGCCTTCAGTACGTCTCTGTGTGTGTGATTAAGGGGCCCGCTACGTCCGTGATCGTGACAGCAAGCCATGGTTATCCTCTTCTCCCATCCACACCCCTGCACTATTTCTGAGTTGACTATTTTCCTTTTATTATATATTTGTATTTGTCTTTTATTTTTAAAAATTGAAAATGAGCACTTGCACTAAATTAAAAATAATTTTAAAATTAAGGAACATCAGTAATGTGGAAAGGTTGGGTGATGATTGACAAAAAGGTGCAATTGCACTAATGCAATATGTACTCTCAAAAATAATGCATGTGCAGTGGAATAGCAGGTCCCTAGCCCAATGCTCAAACAACGATATGATGCTGGTTCTCTTGTGCCAATTATTGAAAGTCTTGCGGGGATTCTTATCACTTTAGCAGAGACAACCTGTTTGTGGCTCAGAAGCTTTGGCTCAGAAAATGCTCTAGAAGCCACTCCTAGAACTTTAGCTGTCTCCTTTTTTGACATGTTATGATGGGAGGAGAGGACGAACTATGGAATATCTACTATCTACATTAACAAAAGGCCAAAGTGTAACCAATGAGATAAACAAGGTATTGAAAGACCTTTTTATGGCCCATATTTAACTGTTCCAATGCCATTGTACCACCACCTCCTTCTCCTCATTAATACCCAAATGAACATGCTGTCACTTCGAGTTCTGTCTTTCTTTTTTTTCAGGATATTTTTTGCCATTTTGGGACATAATATAGCCCTCTGCAGTTCCAAGGAATGATAAGTTGTCCCCATCTCTCATGCCAAATTCCCTAACTAGTGTACATAGTTGCACTTGTGTCACTTGAGGACTGTTTTGAAACTGCTCTGGAGTTTACTCCCAAGCAGCATGGCAACACTAATCTATAGAGTCAGGCTTGCTGGTGGCATATAATAAATGTTCTTAATGAGACTAAAGAAGTAAAGGCACAACTAGAAAAACCTCACCCAAAACTGCACAAAATGTACTCTTTCCGTAAACAGTGGTGACAGGGGCACGCAATCAATTCCCTTGGGGATCACGATGAAAATAGTCCAAAACAATTAAACAGCAGTTCTTCTCTTTGTGTTTTTTAAATTGGGGAAATGGTAATAGCCCATCCATAATTAATTTGCTTGATTCCATAAGTACATCTCTCTGTGTAATACAGCATTACAAATCGCTGTCACTGCAGCTAAAACAAAACAAATTCTCTTTGTTATTCTGCTTGTGCTCCAAGGAGATCTATGTTAGCTGCACAACTATTAATTTCCACAAGCTACAATGCAAAACCTAAAGCTGAAAAGGGGAGGCAAGTCATCTGGCATTACTATAAACTGACATTCACTTGTCACTGTGTAAAGAGTACACAATTATCAACAAGAGGGAAGCTAAATTTCAAATGTTAGGCATTCCTGTTTGAGAAAGTCTAGTAACTGACATTCTTCATTTGCATTATGGAAATAATCTGGCATGCTGTTCACCTTTCATTGCCCCAGTAGGTCTGTCTTTATGTCTTCACGCTGCTTATTACAGAGCCGCTGTGACACATTAGCTAAAGGCGCAGGTTGCTCATTGCCTCAAACGAAAGACCAGAAGAAAAACAATAGAGGGTTTGGAAACTGTCGTCCCTTCCACAGAGGACAGCATTAACCCTGGTTGCTGGTAGTTAATTGTATTGCAGTCATTCCAGTAGAAACCATGCTGGGAAAATTCAATTTGCAGTATGGGTCAAAAAAAACAACTATGTGGCTCTTTCATTAAGTCAGAGAATGACATCTTGTGTAGACAGCAGTCAAAAGTTTACCCACTAATGCAGCAGCTGGGAAACAAATGACGTTTTTTAAAATTGCTGTGAAGAACAAAATGGCCTCCTTGTAAATTTTTATCTTTCTCTAGTGCGCCAGAGAAACATTCGTGATGTCCGTCATACTCGAGTGATGCCCAGTGCAGAATGTCAAACAGACCATCGCCTTGTAAGATGTAAACTAAATCTACACCTTAAGCTCAAACCTAAGAGGGGTGGCATCCTAAAGAGGAGACTCCAAGTCAACAATTTTCAACAGGCTGTTGTGAGAGACAACTTCCAGGCAAATCTGCAAGCAAAACTTGAAGTCCACCCTACAGATTCTTCTCCTACAGCGCTTTGGCAACACATCAAAAACAGTATCCTGCAGTCTGCTGAAGAATCCCTAGGATTCTCCCTTAAGAAAAACCAAGACTGGTTTGATGAAAACAACCAAGAGATCTAGGAGCTGTTGGCAAAGAAGAGAACCACTCACCAGGCATACCTCGCCCAGCCATCTTGCCATGTAAGAAAAGCAGCCTTTCATCTCGCATGTAGTAAACTCCAACAAAAACTCAGAGACATCCAGAATAAGTGGTGGACTGATTTATCAGAAAAGACACAACGCTGTGCAGATCTCGGTGATCACAGAGGTTTTTATGAAGCTCTCAAAGCAGTGTTTGGACCTACGTATCAGGTCCAAAGCCCCTTATACAGTACAGATGGTCAAACACTAATTACTGATAAAACCTCCATCCTGAACCGATGGGCTGAACATTTTCAGGGTCTCTTTAATGCCAGCCGAGTAGTCCAAGGTTCAGCTATCCAACACATGATACAACAACCAATGAAAAATGAACTGGACACAGCTCCCACTCTGGAAGAGACCATTGAGGCCATACAGCAGTTGAAAAATGGCAAGGCAGCCGGGATCGATGGAATCCCACCTGAAGCTTGGAAACAGGGAGGTCATGTACTGCATGCTAAATTCCACGAGCTCCTTGTGAGTTGCTGGGAAAAAGGTGAACTGCCATCAGATCTCCGAGATGCAGTTATCATCACCCTGTATAAGAAAAAGGGAACAAAATCCGATTGCTCAAACTATCGAGGTATAACACTGCTCTCCATTGCTGGAAAAATCCTTGCAAGGATACTCCTGAACAGATTAGTTCCGGCTATTGCAGAAGAACTCCTCCCTGAAAGCCAATGCGGCTTCAGAGCAAATAGGAGCACCACAGATATGGTTTTTGCCCTTAGACAACTGCAAGAGAAATGTAGAGAGCAGAACAAAGGACTCTATGTAACATTTGTCGACCTCACCAAAGCCTTCGACACTGTGAGCAGGAAAGGTCTGTGGCAGATCCTGGAACGTCTAGGATGTCCCCCCAAGTTCCGCAAAATGATTGTCCTGTTACATGAGGGCCAGCACGGTCAAGTCAGATATGGCGATGCTCTCTCGGAGCCCTTTCTCATAACTAATGGAGTGAAACAAGGTTGTGTTCTTGCACCAACCCTATTTACAATCTTCTTCAGCATGATGCTCCAAAGGGCTACGGCAGACCTACAAGAAGAAGACGGCATATATATACGCTATCGTACTGATGGTAGCTTGTTCAACTTAAGCCGTCTGAGGGCTCGCACAAAGACTCTAAACTATCTAGTCCGTGAGCTACTTTTTGCTGACGATGCTGCCCTTTGTCGCCCATTCAGAAGCAGCCCTGCAGCGCCTCACATCCTGCTTTGCAACAGCTGCAGAGCTGTTTGGGCTGGAAGTCAGCCTGAAGAAAACAGAAGTCCTCTACCAGCCCGCACCACAGGAAGAACACCACCATCCTCACGTCAGCATAGGCACATCTGTGCTTAAGTCCGTTCAGCAGTTCACCTACCTGGGAAGCATCATCTCTTCAGACGCCAAGATTGACAAAGAGATAGATCACAGATTATCAAAGGCATATAGTGCATTCGGAAGGCTTCACAAAAGAGTCTGGAGCAACAAGCACCTGAGACAAAGCACCAAAATCAGTGTGTACAGAGCTATCATACTGTCCATTCTCCTCTATGGGTCTGAAACATGGGTCACCTATCGCCAACACCTACGACTCCTCGCGCTTTCATCAGCGCTGTCTTCGCACAATCCTAAATATACACTGGACCGACTATGTGACGAATGTTGCTGTCCTTGAGCAAGCAGGGATCACCAGCATTGAGGCCATGCTATTGAGAACACAGCTGCGCTGGGCAGGGCACGTCTCTAGGATGGAGGACCACCGCCTCCCAAAAATACTACTCTATGGTGAACTCGCCACGGGTCAGCGCAAGAGAGGCGCCCCCCCAAAAGAGATATAAGGACTCCCTGAAACAACATCTCAGGCTTGGCCAGATTGATCACCAACAATGGTCCACCCTGGCCTCACATCGGGAGGCATGGAGAAGCACTATCCACAATGCTGCAGCCTCTTTCGAGAAGACACGCCGAATGGGTCTCGAAGAGAAACGACAACGCAGAAAGAACCGCAACTTGGAAAAAACATCACCCAAGGAGACTTTCTGCTGCGCTTTCTGCAACCGAACTTGCCTATCTCAGATTGGCCTTTTTAGTCATCAACGCGCTTGTAAAAAGCGTGGGATGAGTCCTTCCTGAATCTTCGTTCGCGAAGTAATGCCGAGAGATGTTTCATATCTGCAGTTTATTCTTTAAGGAAGGGGTGGAACACATGCAACCTTGCAGATGTTGTTGAACTACATAAGACTGCATGGATTTACAGTCCAACAACATCTGGAAGGCCTTATGAGTCCTCACTTAATGGTCAGTTTATGCAAGCAAGAGCATCAGGATACAGCAGTATTTATGAATAACAATGGAATGTGGGCACTGAATGCCTCTTCTGGGGAAGGCATCAGTATAGGGCAGGTATTTCTGAAGCATTAGCATTATCTTGTGATAGTTTCATCACACATTATATGTGCAGGTCTATTTTTGGCATTTATTCTATTCAATATCCTTGTTTCATTTTTTTAAAATGTCAGAGTCCTACTCCACTCAAATCACCTTTTCTTTCAGAATTTATTACACTGTCTGACTAAAGAGTCTATTTATTATGAGTATGACTATCAGATAGGTTGGTGGAAGATAGAGATGATGGTAGGTGGGTCATAAGTGGATGAGAGATAGAAATAGAAATAGCTAATTAGTTTCATTTATTGTTGTTTTATGCCTTTAATTGAACTTTCACATATTATTTTCCAAATTTCAACCCTGTTTCAAAACATAAACAAATCAGAGATTTGAGATGGTATATATGGAAGGAATCCCAAATTGATTAGAGCAGTTACTTGCTGTTTCAGGAATCCATAGTAACTGCCTGCAAGCCATAAATAGGCTGTTCCCTTCTTTCACAATTAATACCCCCCCTTTTTTTTTGTTTACATCTCATCCCACAGGTTTTGTTTTTAGCATTTTGGAATATATTTTATGTCCGATGCAAGCCAATTGGAAAGGGGCAGAAAAAACATCTCTTACTGTCTTATAAGAGTATTTGTCTAGGCCCATTCATTAACCTGCAGCAGACTCATGCCACAAAACAGCAGCCAATAATAATACTATAATAATAATTGTTAGGTCTAGTTCAAACTTTCCTGAATTTGGGAACACATAGCTTTTTTTTTTTACAATCTCTGTTTGTCACATCAAGCAAAGTATTATTGGGCATGCCTACACAAGAATATGTCTACACAATATGGATATACCTAGACAACAAAGTGCTCTCCAATCTGCTGAATCCATTTTGTAGACAGGGACTCGCGTATGCTTGGCAGCTTAATTTAGTGCAAATCTGCCCTGGGACAGGCTCAGATTCAGGACATGCATGCTGAATCCAAGACCACTGTCCCAGACAGCTCAAGAATGCATCTGCCCCGCTGGACTGTCCCATCTTCCACATCACTGCCATGGTGGCTTCTAACTAGCCATGGATCTTCAACCAAGTTCCTGGCCATTGTGGTCACATCTTCTGAAGTCAGAATGGGGAGCTCAAGAAGAAGGGAGTTGTTCTCTGTCCTTCTTGCTGGCCATGCAAGTGTCCCACATTCTGACATTACAGATGGCCAGGCTCTATGGCTTGTTAAGAGCAGTAACAGAGGCAAGAGCCATTCCTTTCCACTGCACTGATCAGTGCTGAGAAAGGTAATAATAATAATAATATAATAATAACTTTATTTTTACCCTGCCACTACCTCCAGGAGCGACTTGGATGGGTCACAAAGCACTCAAAGGTGGAAACACACAAAATACAAAAAGTGCAAAGACAATAACAAAGCAATAACAACCCATAGAAAAATCATAACCCCCACCCCCCGGATTAAGAACAATAAAATGTAAAATAGTAGAATATAAAACAAACTGCAGTCCCATAAGGTGCACAGTGAAAAATCTCTAGATCCTTGAATGTCTAAACATGGTGAAAGACTTATCTAAAAAGCCATGTATTTAGTTTTATACAGAAGGCTTGGAGAGTGGGGGCTAGCCTAATCTCCCTTGGGAAGGCATTCCAAAGCTGGGAGCTATCACCGAGAAGGCCCTCTCTCTCTCATCCCTACCAACCACACTTGAGATTGAGATGGGACTGAGAGGAGGGCATCCCTTGCAGATTTTAGTGCCCACAGTGCATATCTGGATAGCATATCAGGCCAAATTGGACTCAATCCAGCTATAAAGGCTGTTCCAATGCTCCAGGATATTTCAGAGGTTTAAGAAAATTTCAGAGTATCTCCTTACTTTGCCTAAAGTGGAGCAGTCAGACCATAGCTGAAAATCAGAATACTCACCGGCAGGCACTGTATATTATGAAGACTGTCAGCAGTCAATTCACTGTGGATATAGTTGTTTTGGTTAGTGTAGACAAGCCCAATGTTCCAGCACATTGGACTGCATCTTTTAAGGGCAAGCTAAATTCTGGGCTATATTCACCATCTACTGACATGAAAGCCACAAAGTGATATTGAATTGGAGGAGGGTTCAACCTGAGAGAGCAGTTGACATGTGGGGATTTGAAGTTTTGTGGTGGTGGGAAGAAAATAGCAAATTATGAAAAGGAAAACAGTTTCACGGAGACCACTGCCAGTTGCATTTGATATTTTGTCTGTGCATTAGGCAGACAAATAGTTCTAAAAGGATGACACATCAGTTAGATTCTGTATTTAGATTTTTACTTTACTAAATAGACTGTAAATTCCAAAACCATCAATATCCAATAAAATCTATGATGTTGCTGTTAAAACAGCAATCCTGTCTGGCTATCCTATTAGTCTGGGTTGTTAGACCCTAGCATCAGTAAATGGGCTACAGCAGAGCAGAAGGGAGGAATGAAGAGGGTTTTCAGTCATGAAGCAGCAAGGAAGCTAAAGCACACCAGATAATTCTGATCTATTTTTTCCTTTATTTATTTATTTATTTCGACTTCTAACCCGCCACTCCCCGGAGGCTCAGGGCGGTTCACAAGAAGCATAAAAGCGAAAAGTACAATACACAAAGGAACACACAATACACTGTACAATAACACAAGGAGGGAGGGAGGGATACAGGGCTGATCAACCACTCGCTTTGAATACATTATGTGAGAAGAATGAGTGTTTACAATTCTCAATTTATGCTCTGCTGCCACGATGTAGGTGGCCTTGTAAGCAGAAGGAGGTCCTGCCTATCCATAAGCTTCCAGTTCAAGATTAGGCATAAGATGTAGGGGTACACATGAAGAGCATATGGGAAATGATTATAAGGTTTAGCTGATGTTGTCTTTGGAATGCTGTCCACCCCAATCACAAAGAATGTTGCACCTGGAATGGTACAGGCATAGTTTGAGGATGCATGGTACATTAATTTTGCAAGATCTAGATCAGGCCAGCATTGGGATGGGATACCATCTAGGAATCACAGAAGATAGAAGAAGGTTTTTAAAACATTTTAAAAAGAGCAGTTCATAAAATGTAAGGGTAGGAAATGTCTTTGAGGAAGCAATGAAGTGATTGAGAGAAGCCATACCACAAAGTCCCAGGAGAACGGAAACTTTCTACTAACAGTTTATGGATGGAGCACTTGTTCACTGTTCCCTCACGTAAAGGCTCAACCAGCCATATGTTGGCACACAGGAATTGATAGTGTATTGTCAGCATCCTGCTCAAGGGGCATTCTATGGATTATATTCATTCTAATAACAGTAAAACCCAAGAATGAAAAATGGCACTGTCACCCAGTTTAAACACACGAGTAGTGTTTCCCTGCAGTGTACTCATGTCTGGTGTCACTTGAAACCACTGACTGAACAGGCAAGAGGAACCCAAATTCAAAATGACAGAACCAAATTCTGTGAATTCCTTGGGAATGCCAGCCTTTAAAAGTCCAAATGAACTGAAAATCTGTTTTTGAAGGGACACATCCTGAAACCTGAATTTAAGAATGCAGTTCTTTTACAACAGCTTGCTGTCTGTCCACATCTAATTACTAATATTTCTTTTATGTCTTTCTTCTTTCACAGCTGTTTGATTCCAAACTAACTAGTCCATCATTACAGTCCTGAAACTTGAGTTAATCAGGCCTCCATAATCCATAATGATTTCCCTCTCCACTGCAGAACTCTGTGAACACAGGTTATGTATGCATCAGTAGCTGAAGAAACCAACAAGACTTTCACCAGAATCATCTGAATCAAAAGAGGATGGCAAATGACAGAGGAGAAATTATTCATTCCTTGAATTCTTTTGCTAGACAAGAACAAAGACTAGACAATGCTTAGTTGTTGAGAGCTGCACTGGTGGAGAAGACTGGAGTTGTAAATAATATTTGCAATTTTTATTATGGTCCTTGACCAGAAATGGTGTTCCTAGATAACTACTGAGCAATCTGTCAAGATGCCAATGGAAGTCTATTGGGGAGTTTTCTGCATAATAAGAGTCCTGCAGGTAGATCCAGTCATCAATCTGGACCAAGGAAACTTTCTAAGAGAGGCATTTTATAGCATTCAAAGTGCACTACGGCATTATTTTATGCTAAAGACTGCCTTGGCAACGAATTTTGATTCAATGTACCTGGAAATAAAAGGCACTTCTTCTCTCTTATTATGTTTCTACATTCTATATTATATCTAACCTGGTTTCCATTTTAATGGGATGGCTTTATTGTTTCAGTCTTCAAAGGTGATTGGAAAGAAGTTGATGGATAAGAAGTTTCCTGACCCATTCTCCCCTCTGTAAATGTTCAGAGGGCACCCAAGAGGTTTACTATTTTTTCCTACATCACAATTCAAGAGACTGCCTCCCTGCCCAGAAGAAAGCTTGTCTTGGCAACCTCAACAATTGATTTTCTGATACAAGTAGATGGAAGGCGTTAGATGGAAGGCATGGGGAGAAACGATTGGGCACCATCAACACTGTAAATTAAAGCACCCCACTAGAGTATTACTGTATTGAGATGAATGGACCCTATTCCTAGTTGGGTATCTGAAGAAAAACCTTTGAACACATTGTGTCCTAGCACTTCAGATTGTTTACTTTGTTTAGTTCAACATTTCAGAGGTGATAAGAAACATTTTCACAGAAGCAAGCAATGAGAAGATTGCTGAGCAACTCTTGTCACCTGTGTCATTAATAGTCAAACTGCAGTCATTTATTTACTTTATTTATACCCCACCTTCCTCCCTGAGTGAAGGGACTCAAAGCGGCTAAGAGTTACACACTTTGATCAATTTAATACAAAGCAAATATGATAATTAAACAAGCAATTAAACAGTATTGTGTGTGTCAGTTTAAAATACAGTTAAAATACAATAAATACAATTAAATGCATTTTAAAACACCCAATCCCCCTCAAATCCCATCCACAACCTCCCCAGCAATGTGCCCCTGCAGTGCCAATTTTACACCCCAGTTTGGCAAGGATGATAGCCCCATCTAAACATGGCAAACACGTTGTTTTGCCTCCATTTTCCCTGAAAAATAGTAGCCAGAAGTCTAGCTACCATATTGAAAGGGGGAGTGAAAGCATTTGAGAGGAGAGGGCAGGTACTGGTGAGGGGTGAGTTGAGATGGTGGTGGTGATGCTGATGCATTTTTGCAAGCGTTAGATTGAGCATAGGGATTATTCACCTGAAAATCACACCTTTAAAATGTGGTCAGGGATGTTTGTTCTCTCTTTCCAAGAAGTTGGAATGGTGTAGCAGGAGAGATATTACTTCATCCTGAAAAATAGGGAGACGAATCATCAAGAGATCCCATCACAATAATCATTTATACCTTGGGTGCACAAATTTATTCTGGAAAATGAAAAATTAACAAACGTAGCTGTTTGATGCAGCTGTAGATGAAATGAGTTATCTATCTGCATTTGCAAAGCCAATTTCTGCCCTATATCTCCAAAACAGTAAAATTAGTAATTTCTTATTAAAGACAAAATTTAAGAGCTTTTTTCTAAAATTCAATTACCAGACACCCCATCTGCATAAATGGTTGCACAGTGATTGTGCAAGCCAAGTGTGATATGTGTAAAAATGTACCCATACAGTTTTTTTCAGTGTATGAGGAGATTATTTGAGTGGCATATTTCCAACCAAGGTTTTAGGATGCAATGTATCAACACATCCATAATTGACAATATAACGAAATACATTCTATGGAAGCAGAGGGTGCAAAAATAAAGCAAAGAATACCCTGCATTGTGACAAAAATGGCAGAATCATTTTGGAAAACAGAGAACCTAGAGGTCCCCATGCCTTCAAAGCATCTGCCCAATTTTGCAGCAGTGACTGGTGTGGAATAAAAAGAAATATCTTAAAATCTATAGATTTGCTTTTATTAGGAGCTGCCTGATTTTCATAGATGTACAAAACCCAGTGCGTATAAACGTGCACACACTCACACATGCACACTAATTTATTCCATTCAGGCCCCAATGCACTTTTTTTTCTTTATCTTCATTCGCTTGCTAAGCGTCAGTAGGCAGAGAGGTGATATGCACAATCCACTTTTTCCAAAGACAAAAAAGTACTGATAAGATATGGGGTTCCTCAGAACCTCACTTGAAATGTCACTCTCTCACCAGGGGAGAAATAACAGAATGTTCTGCTCCAATTTTCCCTCTTCATCATTCAACACTATCACGCAGAAGAGCAAAATAATATCCTTATTTTACCACTTTTTAAAAAAATCAGTTTTAAGAATTATGCCTGTCAAGCTGGGCGTTAATATTTTTTAGAAAGTTCTCCCTGGCATATCAAAAAGAGCAAGGAGTACATTGATGAAATATCACACTTGCATTGTTCAGAACAGCTTTCTCACCAATCATCATTTCCACAACAAGCCAAAATGTTGAAATTCCAACTGTTACAGGCACAGAAAGTGAGGTGTAACAACGAAACAAATGTCACAGGGGTGTTAACTCTTCCCTATGCTATACAAAACATGCATACATACACACATGTTCACACATATGGAGTTACACTTAAAAATGTACTTGTTCCAATTTACATACAAATTCAACTTAAGAACAAACTTACAGAAACTATCTTGCCTGCAACCTGAGGACTGCCTGTACATGGATGTTTTCAGTGACATGGTTATTAAGTGATATTAAAATAATTTGGTTTCTTCACAATTTTTTTTTAAAAAAATCTCTTTCAGGCTAACCACCCACCTAGTTCTGCAGCCTGAGGCTTCCAGAAAAGCCACAGGTTAAATATTTAGTTATTTATTTGACCTCTAGCCAATCTTTTGCCCAATGTAAAATCCCAGGTAGCTTACAGAAAAGCAAGAAAAAGAATGTTTAGAAAAATAACTCCATTGAGTTGCTATGAGTTTTCTGGGTGTATGACCATGTTCCAAAGGCATTCCCTCCTGACGTTTCACCCACATCTAAGGAAGGCATTCTCAGAGGTTATGAGGCTGTAGTTCCATTCCTTTTTGTACCTCTCTGGGGCCACATTTGGCCCCAAAATTAACCTTTGCCCATGTTTGCTCACCTGGAAATCCAGAGGTAGGGCCCAAAGTGTAACTAATGCTGCAAACTAGGGGCTGTACAAAACTTTGTTTGTAATTTTTTAAAATCTAATTCATTAGATCAATACAAACAATGTGATATTAAGAAACAGAAGAGGTGGCCAAAAAAACTAAGATTAAAAACACTGACCTATGACTTCCGGGTTTGTTATGTAAATCTTGTAAATGGCTCCAGGTCTCCGTTGCAGGTGCCACTTCTCCCCCAAAAGTGCTGGGTTTGCCTCCCCCAATGGGTCCCAAGGAGGATGGTGAGACTGGAGTGCAGAAAGAAGCTCTGCTTTTAATAGCAACAACAACAACAACACTTTATTTATATTCTGCCCTTCTCACCACGAAGGGGACTCAGGGTGAATCACAGCACACATACAAGGCAAACATTCAATGCCGCTTTGTATAGACAATACACAGACAGGACAGGACAGAAAGAAGGTGTTGTTGACTTAATGTCCAGCTTTTTTTCGTGCCAAGGAAGGTGAGTCCAGCCACAGGTGGTGCTGTGGCTCCATTCTCTATGACGAAGAGCTGTCAGGACTTCCTCCTTCTTTTTTTGGTCGTCCAGCATTTTGTGATCTTCTTTCTTCATGGCATCATAAAACAACTCCCCCGCTTTTAGTGGTACCTAATTTCTCTATGACAAAAACTGTTTTCGAACTGCTTAGGTAAACAGTGAGCAGGGCTGACAGTCAACCACTCAGGGTTGACCCAGGGCTTTGAACTTGTAACTTTTTGGTTGACAGATCTTATAGTTGCTGGTTATTTACCAGCTGTGCTAAACCTCTGGCCCTTTAAAAAAAATTCACTTTTCCTTTGTACAAAAAATATATAATTTAAATCAATAGAAAGTGTATACTAGCAATGAAAGTTTACATTACATCAGTGAAAAGGAGTTAGTTTACATTACATCACTGAAAAGGAGTTAACCGGAACATTCGTTGTTTAAGTCTCAGCAATGCACACACAATATAAAATAAACATGGCTAGCCTTAAATTTGTTTTTAATGGCAATGCCTCATTAAACTCTCCACTGACAGCAGTAGAAGTAGAAGGGCATGTACAAAATGGAACCAAAAAATAAAAACAATTTGAAGTTGTCCCTTTAGTTCCAACTCTGGCTATTGTTGTTGTTCATTCGTTCAATTGCTTCCAACTCTTCGTGACCTCATGGACCAGCCCACGCCAGAGCTCCCTGCTGGCCGTCACCTCCCCAGCTCCTTCACAGTCAAGCCAGTCACTTCGAGGATACCATCCATCCACCTTGCCCTTGGTCGGCGCCTCTTCCTTTTCCCTTTCATTTTTCCCAGAATCATTGTCTTCTCTAAGCTTTCCTTTCTTTTCATGATGTAGCCAAAGTACTTCATCTTTGCCTCTACTATCCTTCCCTCCAATGAGCAGTCGGGTTTTATTTCCCGAAGCACGGGCTGGTTGGATCTTCTCGTGGTCCAAGGCACTCTCAGAACTTTCCTCTAACACCACAGTTGAAAATCATCTATCTTCCTTCACTCAGCCATAGGGAACTATGGTCCAGTTCTCACATCGGTAGGTTACTATGGGGAATACCATTGCTTTGACTCTTCGAATCTGTGTTGCCAGTGTGATGTCTCTACTCTTCACTATTTTCTCGAGATTGGACAATGCTCTCCTCTCAAGAAGTAAGCATCTTCTGCTTTCCTGGCTGCAGTCTGCATCTGCAGTAATCTTTGTATCTAGAAATACAAAGTCTGTCACTGCCTCCACGTTTTCTTCCTCTATTTGCCAGTTTAACTGCTGGGTTGCAGTTAAACACAAAAAATACCAAGATTATGGCATCCGGACTGATTGATAACTGGCAAATAGCATATTGCATAAACCCACTATTCTACTTCAGTCCTGCTATCATTGATAGTGGATAATATATATACTGGGTTGAGCACCATCTATATTGTACTTCTCTTCAATCACTTGTGCATGTTCAACAATTCATAATCTTGCTATAGTTCTTCCTCATATCCTTGTAATCCTGCATTTCCATTGTTCCATTTTTTATTTTACAATGATTTAGCAATTTCAGCTTTTAAATCACCCCCCCCCCCAAAAGAAACCCCAGCTTGGGAACAGTGAGGGTAGAAGGGAAGAATTGGAAAGGAATAGAATCCTGCCCCTATTATTATTTTACTGCTGACATGTTGGCACAGAAGCAGAATAGACCCTTTGCACCAAGATAGGTGACTGGAATGTTGAAGCATTGCAAGCTACAGACACGTTTTACTCATCAATAACAAGGGGCAGATAATCTTGGGGAACACCTAAGGCGATGGTCCAGCTGCAATGCCAGTTTGACTGACTAATGCAATAAAGTCCTTAGATCTATTTGCATGCCACATTTTAGCCGTTCTGTCTCAGCTGCCACTAAATAGGTGTGGAATTCACAAAACCTGATACTTTCTCTTCCCTTGAAAATCTTTGTATAGAATCGCCTGTCATATTAAATGCAAGTCCTATGTGAAGTGATACAGCAATGGTGATAACATTGTCGAAGAATAACGAAACAATGCAGGATTGTTGTTCTGCATTTTATTGCTTTGGATATTTCTCTAGCAATCATCTTTGCAGCCTGTCTAAACAATTCCCAGTGCACTGACATTCACAATAATGTGTTTTCATTGCAAAGCGAGGCACTGTCGCTAGATTTAGCAAAAGGCTGTATTTTTCAGTTCCCAAATCTTTTTCACACCTCACTGGGATGAGAAATGCAAGTTTTTACATCTGTCATCTTTAGTTGAATTGACTTGAATACAAGTATTAATAACAGATGATCAGATTAAGAGCCTGATGAAATCGTACCTGATATTGGAAAGAAAATGAGGCAGGAAAAATAAAACATTAGCCCAACTGTTTTGATATAACAATGAGCCTTACACTGAGCCCAAAATTAAGTATATAAAGAATCTAAAACATCCTCGTACACATTTTTTTTTTGTCATCACCACTTCTAAAACTCAGCTGTTTCTATTTGGTCCCTACTTATGCGGCAAAACCAAATTATTTTATAACAATGCTCCTAGTATTTCCTTGTTTCATGATGCCACACAATATTTAACAGAATTTCCCATTACTGATACCTAAAAGAAAACTTATAAATATTTTCACTTACTCTGGAGTCAACAAAAACTTTATAACAAGGTTAATAACTTTGAAGGTCAAAATCAAATACCATATAGGCTAAATAGTGCACCCTGTGATCTTAAATTTAATTTGTTTCTTTCTTGTAGGCAGACAGAGAAACAAGTAATTTTCCATATGTTAGACTACAACAGACATTATCCCATGCCAATACAGCCAATAGTAAAGTTTGATTAGAGTTATGGTCACACATTCCTCATTCCTGCTTGAGAGACAAACAATGCTTTTTAACCATGTCAATTAATCTGAGCTCAGTCTGTTGCATTATGTCAGTGGTTCCCAACCTTCTTTGACCAGGGACCACTCCCCAGCATTGGTACCAGAAGGGTTACAAATTGGTTTTTGGTCAACAGTAGATTTGGTTTGGGGTGCTGATTCAGAAAATTGCAATGGATAGACCACATCAGCTCTAGCTTCTTATACAGAACATATGCCATGGTCAGCAACAGGGAAGGAGTGGGAGGCAGCATGAAAGGAGTGGAAATAAAATAAAATAAAATGGAAGAAGGCTTAAAAACCAGATTTTCATCCTCATGGCCACATGTTAAGAACCACTGCATTATGTAATAGAAGTAGTGCCATGGGGACAATTCACTGCCTTTCCTACAGTGATCAGTTATTTAGATGGCCATGAAGTTCTGCAAACTTTGGAATATCCCCCAACTTTGCTTACTGTTGAGCAAAATCTGATTAAGGGTTAAATAAGATTTTTATCAGAAATCCCCATGCATTATAAAGACTGCCAGAAGCTGATTCAAGGTGAGAAAAGTTATAGCTGGCATGTATGTTACTATGTAGTTGTAGTAATATACATATATTTAAGTCACCCATAAGGAAATGTCAGAAAAATGTCAGCAATTCAGTCAAGGAGGAAGTTTATAAGCAAAGCTCTTCAGCAGAGAAAGTAGACTGATAGCACCTCCCATCCCCTGTAGCCGGAACCAAACACAACCTCCAAGATGCCAAAGATGAGATATATACCTCTATTTATGTACAGTTGTCTGTCCTATCAGTGTATAATGGCATAGAATGTTTGTTGTATATGTGTTCTGTGATTCGCTCTGAGTCCTCTTCGGGGTGAGAAGGGCAGAATATAAATACTGTAAATAAATGATCATTCACTTCTTCTCTGTTCTTTTCTTTCTTCACCTTCAAGTAGAATAGAAGGGGGAATATTGCTTTCACTTCAGAATAAATGGAAGCTTCCACATGTGTATAGAAGCTTGGGGAATTCTGCTCAAGCAAATGTAGGCTAGCCAGGATAACAAATCATTGTAATTAAAACCATAATGGGAATTATATGGTTTATAAGCTGCATACCACCCTCCAAGGCATTTTGGGATTCCTCCAGCCCCAGATAGCACCTTACTTCCTAAAATAACCAAACAAAAATGATCTAAAAATCGGCACTTGTTCACTGATGGCTCTAGGAAAAATGATTCCTTCATACTATTTCAGGCGGCCAATGTCTTGTGGAAATTGGGTTACTGTGAGTTTTCTGGGTTGTATGACTATTTTCCAAAAGCATTCTCTCCTGACATTTAGCCCACATCTGTGGCAGGCATCCTCAAAGGTTGTGAAACCGCGCTCTACATGCCAGTGGACACTCCACCACAGACATCTGAAGAGCTACAAGACCAAGAACAAGCCACAAGAGTAAAGACAAAGATCCTCCCAGAGGAAAAGTGTTCATACCATACATTTAATATGTTTGTTCTAGTTGTTTTAAAATCGTATAGCATTGAATCTTTGCTGTTATGCCGGTCTGAGTCCCTTGATAGAGGTGAAAAGGTCGGGGTACAAAAGTTTTAAATAAATAAATAATAAATACTGACCACATAGGGAAGCTGATTAAAAAACAGAACCAACAAACTATCTACAGACCCACTAATAAAATCCAACCAATGCTACATTCAGCAAAGGACAAGAGGAATCCTCTCACTTCTGCAGAAGTCTTCTGTATACTGTGCAGCTGTGGACAAGTCTAAATAGGGAGCATTGCCCAAACACAAATCAAGGAATCGACTCCATCTCTCCTCACTTTTAGAAAAAAGCTAAAGTTGTGGTTCTGGGACCAGGCCTTTGGGGAGCAGATGTAAATTGGATTTGACTGGATTGACCCTTTGGACTTGACTGGACTGACAATGTGTTCTGCTTGATGGCTGTAATTAATTCTTGTTGTATGTAGTGGTTTTTAATGTAATGCTTTTTAATGCTTTTTAATGATGTTGATTGTATGGTGTATTTTTATATTGTATTG
The DNA here is from genome assembly GCA_030556195.1 of Anolis apletophallus. Classification (NCBI taxonomy): domain Eukaryota; kingdom Metazoa; phylum Chordata; class Lepidosauria; order Squamata; family Anolidae; genus Anolis; species Anolis apletophallus. The sequence continues at coordinate 8,813,694 of JARBWK010000001.1, forward strand.
TGGTGTTGCGGCCTGTAGCGCTGCAAATGTAAGCCATGCTGAGTCCCCCTGTGGGGGTGAGAAGCTATGGGGTACAAATACCATAAATAAATAAATAAATAAATAAATAAATCAAAAAATAAGGGACATGAAAGGCACTGCAGACTAAATCAGCCATAGCAAAGTACTTGATGAACCAACCTGGACACAGCATATTATTTGAGAACACAATTGTGTCAGACTACACAGAGAAGCCGTTGAAATACACAAGCATGTGGACAATTTCAACGGAAAGGAGGAAACTATGAAAATGAACAAAATCAGCCTACCAGTATTAATAAACTCTAAAATCGGGGCAGTAAAGAAATAACAACACCCAAAACCAGGAGAATTCCAGACAAGAGACAATCAGGACCAGCTAATCACCTCCCAACAAAAAATTCCCCCAGGCAGCTAGCAGCCAAGCCTTGAAGCTACAAAGCTATTAAATGCTAATCAAGGTGAGCAATTGCAGCATTCACACTTGCCTCAAACAGACAAGAGTTCTTTCTCCCACCCTGGACATTCCACAGATACAAAAACCCTTCTTGCCTTGTTTCCAACAAACCTCACAACCGCTGAGGATGCCTGCCATAGATATGGGTGAAACATTGCCTTACAGGCCTGAAAACTCACAGCAACTCAGTGATTCCAGCCATGAAAGCCTTTGACAAGATCTTGTGGAAATTACATTCTAATCATTCTCTGTTTTGTAAGAAAACAACAAAACGAAAAACAAAAGTGATACGTGCCGCCTACCCTACTCCCCCAGTTCTGGATGGGGATTGAAATCAGCTGAGTGTGGTCCACACTCCTCAAATGTTGTGCAATGAGGCATAAATAATATTGCTTCTTTGATTTTATTTTTCTTGGCAGAACATACATGTCACTCAAACTTTGCTATCTTTCAAAGCAATGAATGGCCTTAACTGAAATGGGTCAAAATAGTTGACTTCAGTATCTTTATAGTTTGAGGCTATATAGTGCCTTGAACCTTGACCAAATTTCCTTCCCATAGTCCTGCAGTCCCCCCAAAATTTCCAGAATTTAATAGTTGTTGTTCAAATGACAAAAAGAAAATTACGAAGAAAGTTAAATGAAGACTATTTATTTATTTATTTATATCATGCATTTTTACCCCATCCTTCTCATCCCCAAAGAGGGACTCAGGGCAGCTTCATAACAGGCAACTATTCAATGCCAATACATACATTATAAAACAATTACAATTAAAACAACAGTTAAAATCAATCATTAAAACATTCATGTAAACAAGTTCCATCAGTTCAGAAACACAGTCCAAAGTCAGTCCATTGCTGGTCACATAAAATCACTCTCAGTCTAGTTGCTGTATCTACTGCTCAAAGGCTTGGTCCCACAACCACATTTTGAGTTTTTCCCAAAAGGATAGGAGGGAAGGGGTTGACTGGATCTCCTTGAGGAGGGAGTTCCACAGCTGAGGGGCTACCACTGAGAAGGCCCTGTCCCTCATCCCCACCAGTCGCAAGTGTGAAGGTGGTGGGTCTGAGAGCAGGGCCTCCCCGGATGATCTTAGCCTCCTTGATGATTCATAGAGGGAGATACATTTGGACTGGTAGACTGGGCTTGAACTGTTTAGGGCTTTATACACTAAAGTCAGCACTTTGAATTGTGCTCAGTACCAGACCAGCAGCCAGTGGAGTGACGTAACAGTGGGGTTGAGTGTTCCCTGTACCCCGCTCCAGTGAACAGTCTGGCTGCCACTCGTTGGGCTAGTTGAAGCTTCTGAGCAGTCTTCAGAGGCAACCCCATGTAGAGTGTGTTGCAGTAGTCTATTTGGGATGTAACAAGAGCATGGACTACCATGGACTACCAGGCGCAGCTGACACACAATTTTTAATTGTGCAAAAGCTCCCCTAGTCACTGCCGAGACCTGAGGTTCCAGGCTCAACAATGAATCTAGGATCACTCCCAAGATGTGAACCTATGTCTTCAGGGGAAGTGTAGCCCTGTCCAACACAGGCTGTAACCTTATGCCCTGAATGGCCTTACAACTGACTAGAACTATGGACCTTTGCCTTGACTCATCTTGCATTGATTCTTTTCATTATTGATGGAGTGGCTTTTTTAATTTTATTTAAGTTCGAAAAGAGCGGTCTTACAAGCCCTTCTAAAAGGGTTAATTCCGAGATGGCTCGGACACTGTCTGGTAGAGAGTTCCACAGCACTGGAGCTGCCGCTGAGAAAGCTCTCTGACGGGTCGCGGATAGGTGGCAGGAGCGGACAGATGGTATAGTCAGCAGATTCCGTTCGTCTGACCGCAGTGATCTCGGGGGCAGATACGGGGTAAGGCGGTCCCTCAGGTACGCAGGCCCTAGGCCGTATAGAGCCTTAAAGGTCAGTACCAACACCTTGAAGACAATTCGGTACTCAATAGGAAGCCAGTGCAGTTGCCGGAGAGTGGGCGTGATGTGATCCCTCGCTGACGAGCCCGTCAGCAGGCGTGCCGCGGCGTTCTGCACTAGCTTGAGTTTCCGAAGTGTCGATAAGGGAAGGCCAACATAGAGGGCGTTACAGTAGTCTAGTCTCGAGATGACCGTCGCTTGGATTACCGTCGCCAGGTCGTTCCTGGACAGGTAGGGTGCCAGTCGCCTAGCCTGTCGTAGGTGGTAGAAGGACCCCCTGCAGACCGCGGAGACCTGGGCCTCCATGGTCAGCAGGGAGTCCAACTGAACACCTAAGCTCTTAACCGATGATGACGGGCTAAGCTGCTCGCCATCCAGGGTAGGCAACCGGCATCTACCCAGCCCAGGGCGACCAGGCCACAGGATCTCCGTCTTCGACGGATTCACCTTCAGCCGGCTGGCGCGCAGCCATCCAGTCACGGCCTCCAGGCATCGATGGAAACAATCGGGTACGGTATCCGGCCTGCCGTCCATTCTCAGCAGAAGCTGGGTGTCATCCGCGTACTGATAACACTCCAGACCAAAGTCGCGGGCCAGCTGGGCCAGGGGGCGCGTATAAACGTTGAATAACAAGGGGGAGAGGATAGCCCCTGGGGACCCACAGTTAAGTGGGGCCCTCCGGAGACCCCCGCCCCTCCACACGTTGTCCCCGGCCCCGGAGGAAGGAGGCCACCCATTGAAGTGCGGTCCCCCGAACTCCGGCGCCGGCTAAACGGTGGGTCAACAATGCATGATCTACCGTATCGAACGCTGCTGTCAGGTCTAACAGGACAAGCAGTGCTGACCCGCCCTGGTCCAGCTGGCGGCGAAGTTGGTCTGTAATGGCGACAAGCACGGTCTCCGTCCCATGCCCAATACGGAAGCCGGACTGGTAGGGATCAAGTCCAGCTGTGTCATCTAAGAACCGCTGCAGCTGATCCGCTGCTGCCCTCTCAATTACTTTGCCCAGGAAAGGCAAATTGGACACCGGCCTGTAATTGGAGGGAGCCGAAGGATCTAAATTCGGCTTCTTCAGCAGCGGTCTTACCAAAGCCTCTTTCAATCCCCCCGGGAAGACTCCTTGCTCAAGGGAGCTATTTATGATCGTGCCCAGGGGGCCACGTAGCCCTTCCCGGCAAGATCTAATAGGCCAGGAGGGGCACGGGTCGAGGGAGCAAGTAGTTGGCCTAGCTGCAGACAGTAACTTATCAACAGCTGCTGCGTCCAGCTTTTGGAAACGGGTGAAGGTGGGCCCGCCGAGTGGCGGCGGGTCTCGAGCTCGCTAACTGTATCAACCGTGGCTGGAATGTCCCGGCGGAGATTCGAAATCTTGTCAGTGAAAAGTTCTGGAAAGCCTCAGCTGTTGGGACCAAACCCCTATCTTTTGGGACAGTTGGGATTGTTGTCAAGGACCGAATTATTCTAAAAAGTTGAGCTGGGCGTGAACTAGCTGACTCTATCAGGGAGGCATAGTGAACTTTTTTCGCCTCCTGATAGCATGCTCATAAGCCTTCTTGAACTGCTTATAAGCCGATTTCGATGCTTCGTCACGGAAGCTCCGCCACACGTCCTCTAGCTGTCTCCTCCTCCGTTTCATCGCCCGCAGCTCCTCGGTGTACCATGGCGGCGGTTACTACGGGGGTGAGAAAGCGCCTGGGGCGATCTCGTCTAGGGCAGTGGCAAGATTGGTGTTCCAAGATTCCACCAGCCCATCGACCAGTCGCTGGGAGTTCCCAATCCCTTAGAGCATTCAGGAACCTAGTGGGTTCCATAAGTCTCTTCGGGCGAACCAAAATTGGTTCGGCACCCTTACCGGGAGGGGGGGCCACATTCAGACGGACTTCCAGGACACTGTGATCCGACCATGGAACCTCCGTGACGGAGGCTAGGGTCACCTGTATTCCGGCCACGAAGATCAGGTCTAATGTATGTCCGGCTTGGTGTGTGGGGCCAGTCCTACACGGTGAGAGTCCTAGTGCCTCCATGGTGGACACTAGGTCCATGGCTGCTGTCGACGGGGAGGTGGTGTCAGCGTGGACATTGAAGTCCCCCAAGACAATGAGCTTAGGGAACCTCAATGCCCACTCCGCCACCACCTCCAGCAGCTTAGGTAGACTTCCTGCCGGTGCGTTGGGTGCACGGTACACCAGCAGGAAGGCCACACTCTCACCAAGATCCCATACTAGGCCCACACACTCCAACCCGGGGATGTTCGCAGTCGGAATTGTCCTGGAATTAAACTTGTCACGACTGAGTATGGCTACCCCTCCCCCCCGCCCCTCTGTCCTCATCTGACAACTGGCCACAAACCCAGGTGGTGTTAATTCGTGCACGATGACATTGTCGCCCTCTTGTAACCAAGTCTCTGTGAGACAGGCTATATCGGCCTCCCGTTCAAGGAGGAGATCCCTGATGGTTCCGGACTTATTCCGCACGGACCTGGTATTGGCCAGTATCAGAGTTGGAGGAGGGGTAATTTTGGGCTCCCCATCTGCGTGCCTAGGGATAGCTCGAAGGTCAGAGGGCGGGCGAGCCTTTCTTCGGCTCCTCCGTCCTCTCTCATTAGGCCTACGGCTACCGTCCCTATTACCACTTGCTTTTCTCATCCATTGTTGAGTGATTGGGGGAAGAGAAGCTGGAAAAGGGAGTGAGAGAAAGAAACTAGACCATATTTAAAACACAACTCTGTGGTTTTTTAAAATCCCCATTGATTAAATACTATTGTTCGGTATTTAAAAGATACATTGTGCAGTTCTTGAAGATCTGAGAAGTCCAAATGTTTCCCAGAGTCATTGGCGAGTTCTGTTTCAGGTACAAGCCACAGTTAGGAAGTGATGCCCTCATTGGTGAGGGTTACCGGTATCTCCTCTAATTCCCAAAGTGTTCAAAAGAACAAAAGAAGATTTTGCCCTGCTGAGAGAGAAAAAAAGAAAGCTCAGGAAGCTGAACATCAAGCTAAGAAACAGGCCTTTCATGTCTACCTGATAGCCGTAGCAGTGTTTGCTTTTGCTGCAGCACTGCAAATTTTAATCATGAAAGGAAAGATTGCCACTTAGTCTACATAGTTAGTAATAAGGCTGTCAGATCAAGCCTGAGCAGATATGGCAGAAAAATGGGTTTAGGAATATGAATCTTAAACATTTGAAAGATAAGTAACACTATTACCCTGGATGGATACCTCAAACATGAGCGTAAATAAAGATAGCATCCCTCTGTGTTTTGTAATGATAGTTGCTAGTGTGTTCTTTTGAGAGAATGCTTTAAATCTTGGTGGATATACCTGCATTCTGAGGTGCAGTACATGTCAGCTTAGGGGAAACTCTGGATGACCATTTCATAATACCCTACCAATGCTGCCTTTGTAGTGTGGCTCTTAGGTGGTGAAATCCATATCATGTCATTCAGTGAACAGTTTAGCCTAAATACTTTAGCATTGCATTAACACTTTCTGCAACTGCAGGTACTTTTCAGGAACATCAGGGCTTGAGGTAGAAAACCTCCTATTCCGAAAACAATGGATTGTAAGTACTTGTTTTGATGCCCTACCCAAGAATATCCTAGAACAGCCTTCAGATACAGAAATAAGTTGGGATATTTATTTATGTATTTGAATTTATCAGTCGCCACTCCCATTCGGCTCGGGGCGACTTACAGGCAATAAACAACAATAAAGAATAAAAACAACCATAATAACAACATTCACAACTGCAATTAAAATCATTAGGGTTAAAACAACAGCCATAAAATACAAATAACATCAGAGAGGGCAGGATAATGTCAAAGAGATTGACAGTTCTTAGGAGCCAAACGCCTGTTGAAATAATAATGTCTTGCACGCCTTCCGAAAAGCCAGCAGACTTGAAAGGGCGTGGATTCCAGAGGGCAGCGCGTTCCACAAGGTAGGAGCTATAATAAAAAAAGCCTTCCTCCGCATTGCGGTGAGATGGTAACTCTTAGGACTTGGGATCACCAGAAGGTTTTCAGTCTCTGAGCGCAGGGGTCTGGTGGGACAGTATGGGATGAGGCAGTCCCTTAGGTACACTGGCCCCAGATGATTCAAGGCCTTAAAGGTCAATACCAGCACTTTGAAGGTAATCCGGCATTCCACTGGGAGCCAGTGCAGTTCGCGTAAGATGGGTGTGATGTGGCAGCTCATTGAAGCACCTGCCAGAGCTGAGCTGTCACGTTCTGCACCAGCTTCAGTTTCCTGATCACCAACAGAGGCAGGCCAATGTAAAGAGCGTTACAGTAGTCTAGCCTTGAGATGACCGTGGCTTGGACCACTGTGGCCAGGTCGTGGCAGGACAAATAGGGGGCCAGCTTCCTCGTCTGGAGTAGATGAAAAATGCTACTTTACTGACGGTGGAGACTTCAGAACATGTCAGTGGGACATAAATCCACACTTTCAGTCCTTTTTTTTGGGAAATATATTTATTAGGTTTTGTCATAAACAGTAAAAGTGGGGGAACAATTTCAGGTAAAGGACAGTAGGAACAGGAGAGAGAGGGAGAGAAGGCTGGGTGATGGACTTAGGGTAAAGAGGTGGGGGGGGGGTCAGGGGGGGGAATTGGGGGAGGGAAGTCCGGATGGGGATGTGGTGGGGAGGAGAGGAGGAGGGGGGGTTTGGTGAGTTGGCTTCCGGTATTACTATATAATCCCATTTGCTTAGTCCTCGTAGGGGTGGGGGGTGGGAATAGAGATGCGAGTGTCAGTGAGAGTAAGGGGGGGATGCAATGTGCTCTTGGAGGTTCCGTTTGGTTGACCTTTGATAGTCTCCTTCCCCTTTGTCAAATATCTTGAGTGTGTTGGTTTAGCTCCCCAGTCTTCAGGTAGTTCACAAAGGGTGACCAATCAGTTCTTTTCAAATTTGTCCCCTCCAATTCGCTCATGTAGTATGACAACTTATCCATGCTCATGATGTCTTGAGCTTTGTTTGCCCATTCTTCGAGTCGGGGTACCTCCGAAGATTTCCACTCTCTCGCATACACCATCCTCGCTGCCGTGGAGAGGAACAGGAACAACCTCTCAGCATTCTCGTCTGGGAGTGCTCTCTCATCTACTATTCCTAGTAGGTAGGCCTCTGGTGTCAATTCCAGTGTGACCTGTAGAATCTTTTGCATTTGGATGTGCACCGCTTTCCAGAATTTCGAGATTTCCTGACAGGACCACCACATGTGGTAAAAGGTGCCTGTCTGCACTCTACATTTTCAGCACTTAGTCTGGGCGTTCTTGTACATCAGACCAAGTTTATGGGGGGGTCATGTACCATCTATAGAACAGTTTGTACCAGTTCTCCTTAAGGTCAATGGCGTAGGTGATTTTAATTTTCTTCCGCCAGATCTTTTCCCACTCTCGCATGCTGATTGTGCACCCGATGTTTTGTGCCCATTTTATCATACAGGTTTTTACCTGTTCGGTCTCAGTTGACCATTCCAGGAGTTTTAGGTAGGCCTTGGAGATTAACTTCTTCTCCTTATTCAGAAAGCTTTTCCAGAAGTAGTCTCCTTCCGCAAAGCCTGTCTGTTCATCGCTCTGGAAGCATGTTCTGATGTGGAGGTACTGAAGCCAATTGAGGGTTTTGCACTGATGTTGCAGTTGAGTCTTTGATTTTAGACTCCTCCTCGCCCCTACTCTGACTGTCATTTCCTCATATGTTGGCCATTTGACCCATCCCAGTAGATTTCGTTGGTGGGCTTCAATGGGTGATACCCAAAGGGGTTTTTTTTTGGTAGAATCTTCCCTTGTATGTTTCCCATATTTTCAACAGGGCCGCTCTTAATGGATGTCTCTTGAAGTTTTCATTTGTTCTCGGTCTGCCATACCACAGGTGGCCATGCCACCCTGTGTGGAGGTCGAAACCCTCCAGGGCCAGTAGCTCCTTATTTTTCAGGTTGATCCATTCTCTTATATGTACCAGGCCGCAGACCTCGTAGTACAGCTTTAAATCTGGTAGGTCCAGCCCTCCCTGTACCCTTCTGTCCGTCAGTACCGTGTATTTAATTCTCGCTCTCTTTGTGTCCCATAGGAACTTGAGAATGTCCTTCTTCCAGTTATCAAAGATGGCATTGGACTTGATGATAGGCAAATTTTGAAATAGGTACAATAGTCAGGGCAGGACATTCATCTTGACCACCGCTATTTTACCCATGAGCGAGAGGTTGGCGCTTTTCCAGCTGAGCAGATCTTTTTGGACTTTCGTCCACAGCGCCTCATAATTGTTTTTTTTGTAGATGGCAGTTCTGCGCCGTTATGTGAATGCCCAGATATTTAATTGTTTGGGTGACCTGCATGCCTGAGACCTTTTCCAGTTGTTCTTGACGCTTCTTAGAGAGATTCTTCGTCAGTATCTTCGTTTTGCCTTTGTTAATTTTCAAGCCTGCCAGCATTCCAAATCTCTCTATTTCCGCTACCCAAGCCTGAATCATGGCCACTGGTCGCTCAATAAAACAGATTATGTCATCCGCGAAAGCTTTGACCTTGATCGTATGGCCTCCGATTGATGGACTTTCAAGCTGTACATTGGCTCTAATGGCTCTAAGGAGAACGTCCAGGGACAGGATAAATATCAGCGGGGAGAGCGGGCATCCCTGCCGTGTCCCCTTCTGTATTGTGATCTTCCCCGTTGGCCGACCATTGACCCATACCCTCGCTGTTTGCTCCCTGTATATAGCCCCGATACCCTTTTGGAAATGTGGGCCCAGATCCATTTTTGACATTAGTAGGTGGAAAAAGTCCCAGTTCAGATTGTTGAAGGCCTTCTCCGCATCAAGAGCAAGGAAGGCGACTTCTCTCTGAGGGTGCATTTCATAATAGTGGATCAGGTCGACGACCGTCCTGGTGTTGTCCTTGGTCTGTCTGCCGGGTAGAAAGCCGTTTTGGTCGGGGGCTATCCAGACGTTGAGCCAGGGTTTCAGCCTATCGGCTAGGATGTTTGCCAGAATCTTGTAATCTAAGTTGAGAAGTGATATGGGTCTGTAATTAGCCACGCTTGTGTCATCCGATCCCTCCTTGTGTATCAGGACGATGTTCGCCTCTTTCCAGGAGTCCGGTGTTACCCCCTCCGTGAGTACCTCTTATAGCTTTGTAAAACCTAGCCGTTAACCCGTCCAGCCCTGGGGCCTTGTTTGTGTCCAACTTCCTTATTGCAGCTTCTATCTCGGAATCCACTATTTCCTCGTTCAGGTGTTCTCTATAGTGTGCCGGAATCTTGCCCAGTGCTTGCGTCTCCAAGTATTTTTTGATATCTTCTGATTTGACTCTCCCCCTGGCGTACAATGCTGAGTAGAAGGATTGGAATGTAGCCTGTATTTCTTCTTCCCCCAGAATCAGTTCGCCGCCTGCACGGAGTTTAGTTATAAATCCCATTTGCTTCTTCTTTTTGATCCTCCTTGCCAGCCACCTGCCCGGCTTGTTGGCATTCTGAACACACTTTCAGTCTTAACTTAAAATGACTTTGAATTTATTTGGAAAGATACAGTTCTCTCAATGGTTCCTTTAAAGTTTGGACTGAAAGAATTGGTTCACATCCCACTGCCCTTGAAGCCAACTACTTTCCTTGGAATAACATTGCCTTCTATTATCAGTAAGTAGTATGGAGATCTGTGATTGCTAAGTAATATCAAGCTATCAGAATAGCCATTCCTAACTATCTTGAGAGCCTGTCTTTCTGCCCTCAGCTTGTAAACAAGACAAATTCATCAGTATTTCCTAAATGTCTACGTGTCAGCTTCAATATTGCTTTGAGGTTCTTCAGCTTCATGCATCCAGATGTAGCCTCACATATAGCCAGCTTTGACCAAATTCACATCTGACAGCCTCTTGAGGTTGCAAAACTATTCCCTAAGTATTGACAATACTAACAATATGCAAAACCCCATTTCATATTGCGGAAGATTCCTTAGTACTTATTTTCATGGCAAAATACTATCACTAGCCCAGAAATGTTCTGTTTTCACATCAAAAAGTAGTACTTCTAACATTTTTTCCTAACACGTCTCTAAATTTAGCTGCACAAAATCTTCATAATGTGTCTCTTTTCAATTCTATTGGATATATCAGTTTCTTTCAAAGCTATCAGTCAGAGAATCCTTGTCAAATGATAGAATATGTGAATGTGCATGATACTTTTTTCACTGTTCTGCCCACATGAAGATAGTTGGGAATAGTTGGCAATTCATAGAGTCACAGAATTATAGATTTAGAATCTACTCAAACGTCTTCTAGTCCAGTCCTCTGACAGAGCTACAACTTATATCTGAAGCATACCTTAAAGCTGGCATCTCTGTTGAAAATCCAGTATCTCCCAATGTAGTTTATATCAATTTTTTACCATTAGGAGGTTCTTCCTAATGTTTAGATAGAATGGCTTTTCCTGCAGTTTGAACCCATAAGTTTAAATCCTTTCTTCTGGAGCTGATGAAAACAAGCCCCTTCCAATCTTTCAAGTGACAGCTTTTCACCTATAACATCACCTTAATCTTCTCTTCTCCAAAGTAAACCTACCCAGCTACCTAAGCTGTTACTTATAGTGCTGGATTTCCAACCCTTTTGCCATCTTTTAGTTTGTCAATATTCTTGTTAAACCATTGTACATATCTATTCCAAAGTAGGTGAGAGTGATATTATTAATCTCACTGCAGTTCTGTAAATTCAACCTAGAACCTCATGGGCATTTTTAGCATGATTCACATTTTGGATTCCTTTCTCCTTTGATTTATACCCTGCTTTCCACTCATCACTGTGGCTCAATGCATCTTGACTCTACATGTAGTCTAGGATCCCCTAGAAACATTTTACATTTAATGCTGTCAAATCAGGTGACATCCATTCTATATTTGTACCTCATATTTTCCTGCCCAAACAGTAGAAATGACTTTATCCATATTGAAATTCCCTTTGTTGGTGTTGGTCCTGTTCTCCAATACGTACCATATCTGGATTTCAGTAAGGCTTTTGATAAGGTCCCCCATATACTTCTATCAAACAAACTAGTCAAATGTGGGCTAGATAAAACTACCGTCTGGTCGATCTGTAATTGGTTAAATGAACGAACCCAACGGGTCTTCACCTATACTTCTTCATCCTGGGAAAAAGTGACAAGTGAAGTGCTGCAGGGGTCTGCCCTGGGCCCGGTTCTGTTCAACATCTTTATTAATTACTCTGATGAAGGGTTAGAAGGCATGATCATCAAGTTTGCAGATGACATCAATCTAGGAGGTATAGCTAATACTCCAGAAGAAAGGAGCAGAATTCAAAACAATCTTAACAGGTGAAGGAGTTGGGCCAAAATGAACAAAATGAAACAAGCTTGTTTTCTGCTGCCCTGGAGACTAGGATGTGGAGCAATGGCTTCAAATTACAAGAAAGGAGATTCCACCTGAACATGAGGAAGAGCTTCCTAAATGTGAGAGCTGTTCAACAGTGGAACTCACTGACCTGGAATATGGTGGAGGCTCCTTCTTTGGAGGCTTTTAAACAGAGACTGGATGGCCATCTGTCAGGGGTGCTTTGAATGTGATTTTCCTACTTCTTGGCAGGGGGTTGGACTGATGGCCCACGAGGTCTCTTTCAACTCTATGATTCTATGGTAAAAGTTATCTGGAATCCTTATTCTATCTTCTGAAATGTTAGCAACAAATCATTGCAATAATTACATTATTATTATTATTATTACAAAAGGAGTCTCACTATGCCCTCACTAACCTCACAAAAACATTGTTATAAGTAATGCTATTGCATGCAATGTATTATTTCCAAGTTCTGATAGCAACACAGTTCTTCTTCCCTCCTTCTAGAACCTCAAAGCAGTCAAGTTAGCAAAATTATTAGTAGGCTAGTAACTTTTAGTTGTTGATATATTCAAAGATGATTGATGGATGGTATCCTTGAAGTGACTGGCTTGACCTTGAAAAACCTGGGGATGGCCATGGCCGACAGGGAGCTCTGGCGTGGGCTGGTCCATGAGGTCACAAAGAGTCAGAAGCAACTGAACAAATAAGCAACAAACAAAAGCATTATAATACCATGTGAAGATTATTTCTATCACAACAGTCAGCAAGGATATACTTATAATCAACCACTTGTTGCATACATCTTGAAGCCCAGCAGTTTATTTTGATATAAAAATAATATGTTAACCTGTTCAAAGGGAATATTTGAGCACTTTATTGTACACAGATATGAAGTTGAGAGGAATCTCAGCATATAGATCAGGTACATAAATGGCAACTCTATAATTTAGGGTGGAAAACACAAGGTGCTAGAATTTATTAGCTAATTAAATTCAGCACACTGTGCCGTTAAATTCTTACTCACGTTTACTAGACGTCACAGTGGCAGTACAACAGAAAAAAACATCTGTTCCAATACACATACAGAAATGATATATGATGCTTCATGCTCTGAATTAATTCTTCAGCTATATGTAAGAAACATTTCCATTAATAATTCACTAAAGGATTCAACAAAAATATTTCCAGAATGTTCCAGAATCTACTAGTGCACAGGCACATGTAAGCATATAAAGTTACCTACCACTCAAAAACATAAGAACATAAGAACATAAAAAGAGCCATGCTGAATTGGGCCTCAGCCCATCTAGTCCAGCATTCTGTGTCACACAGTGGCCCACTAGTTGTACACAGGGATCTCTAGCAGAAAGGAGGGCAAAACCCTCACCTGCTCCTGACCCCCCACAACCAGTACCCGGGGAAAATCCTGCCTGCCTCAATCAACACAGAGGTGGCACTTGGATGTCCATTTCAGTAACTACTGATTCCCTTGGTATCCATGAATCTGTCTAATCCTGCCTTGAAGCTGTCCAAGCTGACAGCTGTCACAACCTCCACTCAAGATGAGGATGACATCCTGAAATACAAGGTGGTTTTTAAAGAGATGCATATGTTACATCTGTAATGATGGGTGTGGGATGCAAACTGGACAGCTGTAAACACAATGGGGTAGGTTCTAAAGGAATTTAACTGATGTGGACGCACTAAACAGTCACTATTTTGCCTTCAAACAATCCATAATGGGGAAAATCTTGAATTATGTGTACCTCCCTGTTCTTTATGATTTGCTTTAGATAACTTTTGATATGTCTTTGAGGACATGTTCAGTAATTATGGTTTTGTAATTACAAAACCAGCAGCCTCCTAAGTTATAACGATTTAAAGATCTATTTTGTGCACAAAAGGATCTTACTGGACCTTTGAGACTAACCGAGTGAACAAAATTGGAAGCTTAACCGTATGTAGACTAAGTCTGCTTCCTCAGATGCATGGAATAAAATGTACAAACAGATGTTAATAGATAAACTGTGTGTATGAATAGTCATAGAAATGCAAAGCATGCGGGTTGTCTTCCAATGACTATTGATATAACTGACAAGTTCAGTTGTATTAATATCATTGAGGGACAATGACCAGAGAAAAGTTGTTGCCCAAAGCTAAGGTGAGTACATAACCATACGAATGGTGCATTGAGTTATCTGATTGTAGTGTGATGCTAGCTAGGAACAAGAAAGGAGATTAACTGGGCAAGACCACCCTCAGGAGTCTGAGGTGTTACCTGGTGTTATAATATGGGTAATAAATCAGGCTCTGAGATTTATAATCCTCATCTGAGATGGATGTTTGAGAGCATTTCAGAAAACCTAATGAACATTCAGTAATGTTTTACATCAGGGTTCATTGTTTCTGGTCCTGGTGCCTCTGTTACTGCAGATACCAATCTGCTCTCCACTTGCTTCATATAATTTTATAGACCTGTCTCTGCAAAGCAATCTCACATTATTATGGAAATAATATTTGAACTATTTGAAAAAAATGGTTTCTTTAATGCTGGGGAACCCTGACAAGGAGAATCCAAGAGAGATATCACCTAGACATTGAGAAATGCATGTCCTTTCCCCACATAAATGACATCGTTTTCAAAAAAAATATTTTGTGCAGAAAATTACATTTTCTGTACAAAAATCAAATTTGTGCAGAACAGTCTCATACTATAGTTTTCCACATTCTGCAGTTTTTGACAACTTTCTTGTAGCAAGAAGAAAAATGGTTCATTCTTATGTGTGAGAATGAAATTCATGAAAGTTTACATCCCTATTCCAAATATGTGTACACACAGAAGCTAAACTATCCACCCCATGGTCCTTTCATGGATCACTATGCCTGGATTTCTTCGGTCACTGTGTCATGATCTTGGGCCTCATTTGCCCCATGATTCAAGACAAGGACCTGTTATTACACTCAATGTAATACCAGACAGATTGAGAACAATTATAGCTACATGGTATGAATCTTAAGAAGGCAACCCACTGCTGATTAAAATCAATTGTGTCTATGCAGCCTTCACCATGATATGCTCTTCTCGCCACTATTCCAGTCGTCCATCAGAAAGCTGCCTGATCTGTTCTTTTCTGAGAGGACTTGGAGGAAGGTGGCACAACACTGCTTATGTGACACCCACAGTAAAGGCTGACATCCAGCATTTATAAAGTGGTTCAGAATAATAAACTTGCAGATATCTGACAGTGATGCAGTGTGTGGCATCTTGATGAATTGTGAAGAACATCAGTGAGAAAAGATCTGACTGATGCTGCTAGAGTGGCTTCCAGTTATGTAGGACTCCCAGTTGTGCTTGCTACTTCTCATCCAGATTCACACATACACGGTTTTGTAACAAAACATTTTTCAATAAAATGAAGTACATAACAGATTGGACCTACATTTACTCATGACTAGAGAGGTGAGAATTGACCAAGATATGAACTTAAGTCCCATAATTTATGTGAGTTCATTCTAAGCATGACAAAGCTTTGCTCTAATTCACCATCTAAAATCAGCAGATAACAGCAGTCTATCGGATTCAGCCTAACCAGCTACAAAGTGTGAAGCACAGCTGAAAACTGACATTGATATATTCAAATAGATTGTTGTGAGACTGGGCAGGAGGCAGAAGGACTGTTTGAAACTTCCTGAATCATCAGCAAGCCAAGTTGCTGGACATATAGGAAAATTAAAGGTAGACCAGATGGCAGGCACACCAGGACTAGAAAATAGCCGAATGTAATCGTTGGATACACTCTGGCAAATATGTTTTTGTCTCTTCTGTCCCCTCAGGCTAAGGAAGATCTAATAAAGGTCTGTTTGTGAAATGAAACAGAGAGCAATTTCTGAGCTGAATGCAAGAGAAAAGACAAAAGTCTAGCTTTCAGTTTGGAATAACACCTTTGTGTCTTTGAAGATCTGATGCAGAGCAAAGATCTGTTTATGGGATAGTTTAAACTGCCAGCATTTATCTATGCACAATTTGCATTTATGTAATCATATGTTAGTTAAATCACCCATATCTGAAATGCTTGGCATAAGAAATTTTTGGGATTTTGGATTTAAAATATTTTTTTTAGAATACATACATTATATATGTACATAGTGGGAAATCTTGGAAAAAGGACCTAAATGTAAACATTCATGTTTCATATTTACTTTGTACACATACCGTGTTTCCCCGAAAGTAAGACACCCCCGATTGTAAGACATATCGGGGGGGGGGGGTCGGCTTATATAAGCCGTACCCCGAAAGTAAGCCGTACCTCGTCCTGCCGCCACGCCGCCGCCGCAACCGGCTTCATGTGCCGCGGCACACCTCCGGCACACCTCCACGGCACACCTTTTCGCCAGGCCTTCAAGCAAGGGAGGGGAAGAGAGCCAGGGGCGTGGTGAGGAAGCGTCGTGTCACAGTGATGCGTCGGCGCCGTCCCGCCCTGGCTCCTTTCCCCCTTCCTTCTTTCTTCAAGCAAGGGAGGAAAGAAAGAGCCAGGGGCGTGGTGAGGACGTCGCGTCACTGTGACGCGGCGCCCTCGCCATGCCTCTGGCTCTCTTCCCCTCCCTTCCTTGGAGGCCTGGCGAAGAGGTGTGCCGGAGGTGTGCCGGAGGTGTGCCGCGGCACATGGGGCCGATTCGCGGCGGCGCGGCGGCGGCGTGGCGGCGGCGGCAGCGGCGGCGTGGGCGTGGCGACGGGGCACGTCTTGGGTTATATAAGACGTACCCGAAAGTAAGCCGTAGGGGGACTTTTTGGGGGGAAAACACGGTAGCCTAAAAGTATTTTTATATTTTAAAATGTTTGTGTATGAAACAAATTGTGTATACATCAAATCAAGCAAAGGTGTCAGCCACTCAGGTGGACAGTTTCAGATTTTTTTTTCAGATTGTATCTTTGTAAATAAACACAAATAAAAATGTCACAGGTCTCTAATTTTTTTCTCCTCCCAAATGAAACTGATATGCATCAAATATGTCTGTTTTAATTGTGAATCTTTTAATACTGTGTATATTTAATTCTGTTTTAATATTTGCATATTTGTATATTTTAAATGCTGTGCTAACATTTTTATTTTAAACTACTTTGAGTCCCCTTCAGGGGACATAAAGTGGGATATAAATAAATACAATAACAACAACTGGAATGTAGGTATAACAAAGTGAAAAGGTTGTTGAGACCTACTGAAATTGTTTTAAAAGAAGTAGGTAATGTGAGGCTGTGATAGCCAGCATGGTTTGAGTGTTGGACCAGGAGTCTGGGAGACAAGGCTTAAATCCCTGCTCAGACATGGTTCCAACCTGCTCAGAGACCACTGACAGATCATACTTTATCACAGGAAAGTAATAGTAAAACAAGCTTTTTCTGAGTAAACGTTGACAAGAAAATCCTATGACTGAGTCATTGTATCTAGGAGGGCTTCAAGGAACATAACAACAAGAGTAATAATAATAACAAAAAGTTGGTTAGGGAGGTCTGCAGTGTGGAGTGAGCTGGATGTTGAACGAAGTTCCTGAACCGTCTCCTGGAAGTTCAGCATGAAATGAAAGCCTCCTCTGAATCAATCTTGCCAAGAACATCCTAAAATAGGGTAGCCAGGAGTCAGTTGGAAGGCATATAACAATAACATCTTCACATCAGAACTATTCAAAAGAGGTTAAAGTTGGTTTTTTGGGGTTTTTTTTAAAGTATAGTTACTTTTGTTGTTACATGATCAAGTTTGCTATCTGAAATTACTCTGAAACACTATAAATTATTTTAGCATTAAGAAAAAGTGATATGTTATAAATGCTGAAAAAATAACTACCTGGCTGTTATTATAAGATACTAGCTGTACCCGGCACGCGTTGCTGTGCCCTATTTAGGAGATGCGAGATGTAAGGGTTGGAAATGATGTTACTTACGGTCTTGGTGGGATCATGTAGGCATGAATTGCGCACTTTCTATGTGTGCTCCAAATGATGTCATCTGGAAGCATGAGTTGTATTGTCTTATATAGCGGAGGAAGTGTTTTGATTCTGGAGTGTGTCCACTCAGCAAAGTCTGTAGTGGTTGTGGAGGAGTGGCAAGTGGTGGTAGAGAGACTTTACCGGCTAGGCAGCACATTCCTGTTGTTTCTGCTGGGTATTTCAGGGCTTTGCAGTGTGTGCAGATGTGCGTTAGGGTGCCAATGTCGGCCTCTGGCACCATGCTGTAGTCTTCTGCAGCGTTGTATCTGAAGGCTAGGCGGTGGAATTGGTTGTGGTGTTTTTGAAGTTTGTTTTCTGTGTTGCGGCGTCGTGTTTCTGCGCTCCTTGCGGGAATGCGCTGCTGTTGTGTTGCATTTCTGCGTCTTTGTTGTTCCTGGCTGCGCGCTTCTTCTTGTCATGCAGTTCTTTGCATTTGGTTCTCAGCTGTGCGTCGTGCAGTGACCTGTTGTCTGTGTCTCTGCTGCGCAGTGTGTTTCTGTTCTGGCGTTTGTTCTGCCCTTTTTTTTGTTTGATGTATGTATTTCTGCGTTGTGAGTTTGTTCGTCCGATGCTGTTATTTTTATAAGGCATGGCTTGTCTTTTGGGTCAGTTTATGTCTGTGTGGAAGGAAGGAATGGTTTTAGTTTGTGGTGTTTGTAGGTGTTGTGTGTACGGGGTCCCGTAAGGTTGGTGGGATGGGTTGTGATTGGAAGTTGTGTTGTGTTGTGTGGGTAGGAATTTGCTGGAGAATTGCTCCCTCAGAGTTTGGTTTTGGCAGTTTAACCCTCAAACACCAACTGTAATCTCTCAGCATTCTATCCTAGCCTTGGATGGCTCTTGCCAGCGTTGCTATGGTTACAGCAGTTATGCAAATCCGCCCTTATTGGCAGCCAATCATGTTGTTCAGAATGTAGAGGCTGGGTGAGTCGTTGGCTGCCCCGGAGGATACTGGGAAATGTAGTTTTATTTTTACTCGTTGTTTTGGGGGCCTTTTAGGTTTTGGGGGGGAAAGTTTCTTTGCTACAAACGTACCTTGCTTGAGGCCTATTTCTGTTGGCAAGTATTGTTTTTCTGCGTTGTATGGTTTCTTTGTTTGAGGTATACATCACATGACGTGAACCCATTTATATAATAGATTATCCACACAGACACACATAAAGAGAGAAACAAATTTAACATAAAGAACTTTTGCATGAACTGTTCATTTAATACTGGCTTCAAATTACATTCTACAATTACGTGTTTATGATTCTTAAAGAAAAAAACACCACTAATTATATATCCCATGAAGAAGAGTCATCAGGGAAATGGAGGAAGAGGATTTTTTCTTAATAACATTGTAGGTACAAATTATGTTCTTGTTCTTTTGTTTGTCTGCTGTATACCTAGGAAGAAACAAAAAGAAAATGCCCAACCTAAGGGACATGTTGCCAAGAAGTTAAGACACTCAAATGCTCCATTAATCAAGTAAGAAAGGAGCTTTCAGCACTTCATGACTTTCACAGTGCAAAATAAATACCCAAAATGTCAAGAGGTTTTTTTATTATTAAAAAAATGCACTCTTCTCTAGAATTCTAAGATCTATTCAACGATTTTTGTAAGGGAGAGCTACAAAAGATGATGTTCACAGAAAAAAAAAAACACTTTTCCCATGTCACCATGGCTTAAAGAACAAAATGGTCCTCAGAAGGCTGTTGTCATGTTCAGATGTCAAAGAGAAATTTAATTTAGTGGTCACAATAGACAAGGCTTGTCAGTGTAACTACTAAGTATAAAAAAACCCACCAAGAACTCCCTAAATGAAATGGCCTTTGAAAAAAACACTGGAATAAAAAACATCTAGTTTTGAAATTCCTACTGCAACAATGCAACGCTTCAAAACAATTATGACTACTATTGCACTGCAACCTTTTAAAGCATTGCCCCTCCCGTCTCTTCTTCTCTTCCTATATCACTGTTAAAGTAAACCACCTTTCCAAAAAAATACCAAAACTGACTACCTCATTGGAAACATTTGTTCACTTTCCTTCAGATAACAGTCACTTTGCACCGTGATTTCTGAATAGCATCTTCTTGTCTGAAGAGCACAGAAACTTGCTAGTGCAAATTTGGTCAGAGATCCTTTTTGTTTGTTTGTTTGTTTAAATGTACTGTTGTGTGCCTTCAAGTCATTTCAGCCTTATGGTGATCTCAAAGCAACCCTATCATAGGGTCTTCTGAGGCTGAGAGTGTGTGATTTACCCAGTATCATTCAGTGGGTTTTCATGGGCAAGTGGGGATTTGAATCTTTGTCTCTGGAGTCATAATCCAACACTTGAAGGATGGCACCGTCCCACCCTATATCTGAAGATGATGTACTGTATAGCAAAATTAGTGTCAACAATTACCATATATATTCATGCTTAAGTTTAGAAATTTTAGTTAAAAATCAATCTCCAAAAACCTGAGTCAAATTATTCATGGGACAATGCAAGTACTTTATTTTTACTCTAATCAAAAAAGGAAATGTCCCTTAGAGTAGTGAAAGGTGAGATCTTAGTACATCCCAATAGAACCTAAAAGAAGCAACAACTTTCTCTGATATTTCCACCACTGTTCTACTTCTGGCATTTTTTGAATGCCTGCATAATACAGTCATAGTTACAACAGCAATCAGGCTGCCTTTCTGAGGAGGCACCAATGAGTGACCCTTGATTTATCTAACGGTCATATCAAACTCTAAAATTTAGGCCACAAAATTTGCCCTTAACTTATACATTAGGTCAACTCATACACAAGAACATATGGTAATAACAATGTCCAAGCCCCTTAATCATTATACTTAACCAAGCAACATTGATATTCGCCGTTTCGTTCAATAGGGCACCATCAACTTCATGTTACCAGCATGCATTCTCCTGTTGATGAGGATGCAGTAGGCTAATGTTGGCACCAGCCTTCCACCAACAATCTATAGTGTGTCAATCAGCAGTAGAATCCCTGTCACAATTCCACCTATCACTAGAGGGAGACGGTGGACACATATGTCCACTGTGCACTTATTGACATGAAAACAAACCTCTGTCTCTCACAATAGCTGAATTAGGGGGACTTTGCAATCATGATATGATACAAATAAACATGAATAGATAAAGACAATGAACCTCAAGCAGTTACAGATATGTAACTCTAGGTTATGAATTCATTCCTGCTGTACTGAATTCCAGCCAATAAGAATATTTCAAAAGACAAAAACATAATACATATTTTGTCATGGAAAACCAGACAATTAAAAACCTGTCAACAGCATTTGAAATAATGCTGACTAAAGAACATGTGCAAATTAGATAAAGTCAATTATGTCCTGAAGGATTTAACAAAAACTATGATGTGACTCGGGGCCATAGGGACCACCAGCATTGATGGCAGGTTGCCTCCAAAGCAAGGGTATTCCATAACTGGGTGCCACCATAAAGAAGTCCCTCTCCAATGTCCTCTCATAATGCATTGTGCCCACTGGTGGGGCACAGTGGATGTTCCCTTGAATAGACTTCAATTCCTGGGCAGCCATGTATACAGAAATGTGTTCCTTCAAGTAGCATGGCCCCCAAACATTTATTTGGTGATTTGCAATCAATAGTTGTTATACAAATAAGTACAGTTCAATAACTATTAATTAAAATGCTTTTCATTTGTGGGGGTCGGGAGCAGGTCAGGGTTTTGCCCTCCCTTCTGCTCGAGATTCCCGTGTACAACTGGTGGGCCACTGTGTGATACAGAATGCTGGACTAGATGGGCTGAGGTCCGATTCAGCATGGCTCTTCTTATGTTCTTATGTTCATTTGTGGAAGTAAGCTAAAAATCTATCCAATTTTCAATTACATTTTTAGAAGTCAAATTTGTGATTCCAAATTCAGCTTAGCATGGAATATACAGTACCTAGAAAATGTACTGATGGTCTTTTATTTCTATAGCTACTGATTTCAAAGCTAATGTCAATTAGTGTTCCCCAAAATTTATTTATTATTTATTTACTATATTTCTACCCTACCTTTCTCACCTTGAAAGAGACTCAGAGCAGCTAAAAGTTCCCAAAAATAAATAGTGAACAGAAGAGCAGGCCATTCTGTCAGGCAGGTAATGGTCCCTAGTTTTAAAAAAGCTTTTAAATGCTTTTAATTAAATCTTTTAAATTCTAAATTTTAAAAACCTGTTAAATATTAAATGGTTATAATGTGAATTTGTTTGTCTGTGTTCAATTGTCTGGTTGTATTTGTTACTTGTGTAAATGTAGAGGAAGCGAGGCCCAACATGGCGGGCGTCCTTGATGATGCCCAGCCACTCCATGTCCTGGGACCCGGGGAAGAAGCAGCACCTGGAAACAGTAGTCTGCCGGATGCTCCGGAAGTCCCGCCCCCGGAGGACTCTGTCCTTGATGATGCCCAGTCACTCCATGTGCCGGGACCTGGTGAAGAAGCAGCACCCGGAAGGAGTAACCCGCCGGAAGCCCCGGAAGTCCCGCCTTTGGAGGACTCTATCTTTAAGAATGACCCGGTCAGGGGGAAGCGTGGCCCCCGGAAGAGGAGGAGGCGACGCCGGAAGCGGAAGGAAGGCGAGTACTCCATCCCCCGCACTCCAGACCGGAGAACAGGCCCACCCCCCTGCCGGAGAGTCCGAAAGGACCGGGACCATAGAGCCAACACCTGTGCTGGCTCTCCAGTAGATGGACGTTTAACTACGAGAGCGGCAAGACCTCGGAAGACGTTCTTAACCAGGACGTTCTGGAGCTCCTGCTATAGGCAGTCGCAGCTCCAAAGGACCTGCCAGCCTCTCATGAAAGCTGTTGAGGACACCGTGCAAATGGATTGAGACCCCAAATGTGGACTCCCAAGTGGGAGGCGCTGGTCTCTGCCCTCCGCTTGCATCCTAGTGCCAGCGATCTTGCTGGGCCCTCCCCGCCTGCCCTCCTTCGATGGCGGGGTGGTGTCTCAGTAGGCATCGCTGCTGACTCCTTCCCTCCCTCCCCCTCCCCCACCCTTGTGTTTTCTCCATGTCCATTGTATTTTTGTGTTGTTTGGTGTTGCCACTGGGCACTCAAACTTTTGTAAACCGCTCCGAGCCTACGGGGAGTGGCGGTATACAAGTTTGATGTATAAATAAATATAAATAAATAAATAAATGTAAATTGGGTTTTATCTTTTGGTTTATGTTATTTTGTATTTTATATGACATTGGCTGTTTGCCTCTCTATATGTTGTAAGCTGTCCCTAGTCCCCACTGGGGAGATAGAGCGAGATAGAAATAAAGTCTCACTCATTCATTTTTATCTCTGCTTCCCATCACTACTACATCATCGCATGTCTTGCAACTTTATCATACAGTGAAGGCAAACTGGCAATGAAGCTGGCCTAATCACATTGATGGTCCATATAGCACAATGCTGGCACATCCGGCTGCCTCCTCTCCACAAAAAACCTGTTCCTCACTATTGATAAGTAAGCCCCATTTTAAATGTTGCTTGCTAGACTAAAATTGCACTTGAGATCCATCATTTCTACAAGGGCCTATTGCTGAGCAAGAACTGGCGCAACTCTGACTGATCTACAGATGCTTTTCACTTGCCCACAAGTTGAGCTCTTCTCCAAAACACTCTGATGCTTAGTTGATCTCTGTCCACCACAACTATATAGAGGCACAATACCCACCTATACATACTTACTGGAGAGTAGGTGCTACTAACATCAATGGGATTTACCACTTCATCCCATTAAGAGGGGAAAGCATGGGTGACCGTCCCTTTAATAGTAGAAAAATACCCCTCTTATATCTTTAGCAGTCCCATTTCGCGTTCTACCTTCCTATCACACTCACACATGGAAACTTAAGAGCTGGCAATACTTCCATCTTACATTCATCACAAGGTCAGTATTACTCTTTTGTTTTTAATCAGGAGAAATAAATCTTGGCTTTTCTTCACGAACAAAGATTCAGGAAGGACTCATCCCACGCTTGATGACTTCAGTTAGATGTGTCCTTCGAGCCTGTGCAGTGCAGCGTGCACAGAAATGGCCTCACCCTTTAAACCAAAGGTTCATCTGCCGGGGCCTAGCAAGCTGGGACGGTGGCAGCGAGGTCATAGGTTTGGTTTGAGTTTCCTTCTCTTAGATGGTTGACCTTACAGGGTTAAACAAGCACCATCTGCCCGGGTTTGAAATCAGAGTTTTCCTTCTCCTGGAGAGCCCATCGTGCCCTTTGACACTCTTTGTCAGACCCTTCGGTTGTGACCCGTCTGGCATGGGAGGCCCTACTGGTGGCTATTATGCCACCACCAGCATAGCTCACAACTTCATTAGGGCACGCAAGCCTCTACAATATCCAAAAACCAAGGCATCCCTTGCCCTGCCCAAAACCCCTTACATTAAAGGGGACTGACACCAGTTTAAAACCATTTCTTTCCATGGGATCCTATGGTTCTGCATCAACGTCTGTAGGATACAAGAGTCTGCTGATGAAACAGAATGGAAACTTTTGATGGTTCCCATCCAATCTGTTTTTCAGTTGTAAACATGGGAGTAAAGTGTGATAAGAGAAAGGAGCTCTGAACACAATTGCTGGCCCATGTTCAGAGTTCCCTCCTTTGAGGACATTTCTGTCTCATTTCAACCCTGGAACATGTAATGAGCTCTGTGCCTCTCCATGCTTGAAAAAGAGGGTGAAGTGTCCTATGAGGGGGACATTTCTCAACATGATGAGGTTGCTTGCTGGAGTTTCCTCCTTTCAGGACACTTCTGCCCCTATTCAACCATGGAAAACTATGCACGACAAATCAAAGTAGCTTAACTCATGTGTCGAGCTCAGTGCCTCTCCATGCTCAAAAAGAGGCTGAAGTGTTTTGTGACTGGAAAATTTGTCAATGTGATAAGTTGGTTAACAGGAGATTGCAAACATTTTAGACACAACATGAAATTATATGCGAAGAAATGGAAATCTTAAAAATTAAAATTTTGGATGAATGTTGGTCAAAAATCTAGAAAGGAGAAGTATCTTTGGCTACCTAACATGGCTTGTTCTTCCTTAATTGCTGCACTAATCTTCAAGCAAGGAGCTGGGTGCTTCTTGTGGGATAGCTTGAAAACCTGTAACAAGGACTACCACAACATATGGTATCCATAATTGATTGCTTGTCTGAAATTTTCTCCTTTTACAGAAGGTTTTGGAGACATCTTTTCATTAATTTCTGGTCAGGGTGCAGATTAAGAATAGAATATTGTTTCACAGAAGACACCACTAGTTACCTGTTTCTGTCTCTTGGAACCTGCAGTCATTCTTCCCTGATGGCTGCAGATATCCACTGGAGCAAAAATGGCTGTCTGCCTGAACCAGTTCTCCAGGTAGCTTGTTATAAGATGAATGAGGAGAAACAGCTGAAATTGAGTCAAATGATTTTCCTGAAAATTTTAGTCCTCATTTTCAAGCCTTCAATATCTAATTTCAGATGGGAATAAAGAATAGCATAGAAATGCTTAATGATGTATTCTTTCAAAGAGATGGGTTGCACTCTCTTAAATTACAATAGTGGTATTATTCTTAGTGGAATGTAAAACAAAGCAATGTTATCCTGAAGTGCTTCGCTGATATGCAGTTTCAGAAGTACCTGAACATTTTGACACATACACCCTGTCTTAATGACTCTCCTCTTGTGAGGCAGTGATTGTTAGCATCTCTAAACTCACAGAACAAGAGTGGAATATTAATCTAGGTGGCAAGTTAAATGTGATGTTAAATTCATCCTTGCATCCAAGAGGCAAGATTTTTGTTTAAAGTGGGATTTGTCTCAGTCGCTGGGGCTGGCAATAATCAGAGCCAGCATGGAAAGGGGTCTAACCCTTTCATTTCCTCCTACATTTATGTAGACTCACTCATCTGAAAATGTTATTTTGATTACAGAAGAAACCATAGTTAGAGTTAAGATTTTATTGCAGAAGGCATGGAAACCAGCAGCACCCAACCTTTGATGACAGTCCCTAATGCATGATACCATGCACACATTCCACGGTCGGCCTGCCTCCTCCCTGTTATTATCCCATTCCTAGCTATTGATGAGTAAACTCCATCAATAGCTCCTAATCCTACAACATTTGGATTACCTATCATAGTGCAATTGGCCCCTTCTGCTTTTGTTCCAGCACACCAGCAGTAAAGTGACATCAGAAAGTGGGATTCTCTTGTCTACTTCTCAGCCTCTTCCTCCTCACTTTTCTAAACAGGTCTGTTTACATTTAGTTTGTATTTTATAGTTATATTTGCTTTTTTGTTTGTATTTCAAAGATGAGATTGCATTCAAATTAAATTAATTACGAAACAGTGGAAATATGGAAAGGTGGGGCTATCAGGGTGTGTGGAGTATGAATTGTTGAATTGGTGCAATTGCATGATTGAACAGAACTTCATTATCAAAGGTGCTGAACCCATTATGTATCTGCTATCAATGATAGTGTAACTGCAGAGGAATAGCAGACTCATGCAATAGAGTCCTAAATGTCATAACACACTGATGAAGGGCAGGTTGGGAAAAACTCAGGGCTCATCTAGACACTTTCTTTCTCTCTCTCTCTCGCAGCAAACAGGAGTGTGGCCAAATGCCGTTCCATGTAAACGCAGAAGCAATTGCTACAAATGGTGGAGAGATATCCTGTTCTGAGCCAAAAATTCACATCTTCAAATGCTTGTCTATCCCTGCACTCGGAAAACACAAGATTTTTTTATCTGAGTTTGTTCCCAGGTTTCAGATGCCTGTTCCTGATAGGTCAATTCTGGCTGATGACCTGCAATGGCCATCTTGGGGCCTGCAAAATCCTGGGAGAAAGCAGGGTGTGGACTACTGAGTCAGACATCCCGGGACCAACATGTCTGTGTGCGGGCCTGCTTGCAGGACCCGAGGTTTGTTGTTGCTGTTGTTGTTGTCATTGTTGTTTTTTGCCCCTAATGAAAGTGTGTGATATGGCTGTCAGGAAGTGATGGCCTGGCAAGTTTTGAAGAACAGGTCATCCTCATTGAAATACAGGCAACTGTGTTAACCTATGTGCTTGTCCATACTTCCTTCCATCCTATAGCAAACTCGGGACTCTTCCACACAGCCTTATATCCCAGAATATCAAGGCACAAAATCCCACAGTATCTGCTTTGCACTGGGTTATCTGAGTCTGCCCTGAGTTGCCTTCAGGCTGATATGGGCAGGATAGAAATGGCGTAAATAAATAAAGTGGGATTTTCTGCCTTGATATTCTGGAATATAGGGCTGCGTGGAAGGGCCCTCTGTTCCTCCAGGTTTTTTGGACTTCAGCTCCCAGAAATACCAGCTGGTTTAACCAGCTGTTAGGAATTGTGGGAGCTGAAGTCCAAAATATCTGGAGGAACAGAGCTTAAGAAACTGATCTTTAAAAAATTAATTTCCAATAGTTTCTATCTCTACAAGGAGTAGGCTTTTGTGGGTCTTCTGCACTCAAAATCAAATTACACCCTTCAAAACATTTAATAGGGATAAATCATAAGTGATGTTAATGGCATTTGTAATGTCATGCACATTTAATGTGATTCTTATCAGATCAATTCAATGAGATTTAGATTTTGTCTGTCATTATTTTAACACTCGTAAATATTGGCCCATAGCTCTTTTTCTTCAAGAGGTAGAGGGTTTGGTTAAGAAATAACAACAAGATAAAAGTTTGGAATCTGAGCCAAATGTTGTTTATCTAAATGAGTGCAGGCCTAAACTTACAGTAAAATAAAGCCAGAAAGGTACAATATAGTCACATTAAGATTATTTCCTATAATATTATGGAATAATTCATGAATTTCTGTGGAACATGCCCATTTAGACTTGATTAGTGAGAAAGCGGCAAAGGGGTTATTTGTGGAAACATAAAACAATGTAAAAAGTATAATCTGGACTGCCAAATTTGTACATGAAGAATTGTACCCCTGACGGAATGTGTTACGCCCACCAAGTTTCAGGAAACTCAGTTTCATAACTGGCAGGGGGTTGGACTGGATGGCCCATGAGGTTTCTTCCAACTCTATGATTCTAAGATTCTATTGTTTACAGTTGCCTTGTTTCTTAAATTATAATCAAGAGTATACTGCTTTTCTTGCTTCAAATATGACGCAAAACCACAGTTAGTTAACAAGCTAATATTGGAAATGAAAGGTCTCCAAATTCTTCATGGAGAGGGAAGAGGTGAAGCACATGAATCTAAACCTTGTACATGCAAAACCAGGGCTGGTGATCAGGGAACTGGTAAAAATGAGGGGTCTCTCCAGCTATCGATAAGGCCCTTTCCAACTCTATGATTATATTATCTTCCCGGGTCATAAACATAATTTATTTGGACTACCGATGTTTCATTATTTTCTATTCCAGCTACTAGTCCTGGAATGCCAGCGTCAGAAGATAGTATATTTAATATTCTCTATTGAGAGAGCAGAGTGTATTCAATTAAAATAAGAGAACTTCTAAAATTAAAAGATGTCAGCTCAATGAATTTTTCAGCTTATTAAAATAATTATTAAAGTGTCGCAACATGGAACATTCATGATGCTATTTGGGTTAGGAAATTAGATCAGAAGTAACAGGAGTGATTTTCAGTTCAGAAACTCATCTTGATATGTGGTCTGACTCAAAAGATGTATATAAACTGATTACAACATGCTGTTCCATCCCATCACAATAGTGGTGGCTATCTTTAATTGGAGTCAAACACAATATCAGCTTTTTAACATCTTAGGCTACTCAATTATTCACATTAACTGACTGATGTATTCAGTCTTATCTCAAATGCTCCTGTTAATTAATGAAAGATATAAATAAAATGTAGCTGCATAGATTATATTTAGCTTTGCTTCTTCTCTTTAAAGAAAAAGCCTTATTTGTATCCATCCATCTGATCTGCAAGTAATACATATTCACAGGGGGGGAAACTTGCTCTTTTTTAAAGTGAGAGATTCTTCAGAAGTATGTGAAAAGTTTGTCATAAACAATAATGTTCTTCATCTGATTTACATCCCAACCCAGACAGTAAAAAACAATGAATGTGAAAATGAGATAGCATTGCAATCAATAGCTCTGAGTGATGCATTTAGGAAAAAAAGACATTTCTGAAAACAGGAGGCTGAAAAACATTAATGGTCACACACTTGATTAATGGCAAAATATATAAATAATCTTGAAGATAGCCTCGCGAAAAGAAAATTATTTTAAACAGGTAATGATTTGTTTAGCATTCATGTGGCATAAATAGATCCTCATACAATTCCACTAGATTGCACAAGTTGCTACACAACCAAGAAGTTCAAGCCAGATACTTCTATTGTACATGCCCACATGGGTTGTACATATTGCCCTCTGAGAGAAAGTCAACTATTTAGTAAATCTCATTCAAAGAGTGGATCCACTGGTGCAAACTTGTTTTGGAGATCACTAAAAATGTCCAACTGTTGGCACAAGGTGCCAAAAGATCCTAAGCTTGTTTTAAGGTGAGAAGTTTGGTTCAAGATGTTCCAATCTAAGCCTCCATCTGTGGTCAGATCCAGACAGGCCTTTATCCCAAAAACATCCTTGTTAAAATAAGGGTGGGTTGTCCAGACGTTCTCTTGAGACTAGCCCGAGAGAATGTCCGGAGGCCCTACCCTCAAGCCCCCAGACCACTTAGACGCCTCTGCGGGCTCTCATGGCACATAGAAATAACGCACCAGGACAGCGTGGGGGGAGAGCGATTTTCCTCCCGCCCCCCCTCTCCTAGTGCATCATTTCTGAATGCCGGAAGAGCCCGCCGAGACTTCAAATGGGGGGCATGTAAGTTTTCTTAATTTTCCAAGGGATCTAGGGGCTTGGGGGAGGGGGTGGTATTTCCACAGTTTACTGGTAAACTGTGGGAATACTGTTTGGACTGGACTGCAGTATTCTGCAGTCCAGACCTGGAAATAGTGGATTTATCCCGCATCTTCCAAGAAGGCACGGGATAAATCCACTATCAAATTAATTCGCTACAAACCATTGTTTTCCTGGTTTGTAGTGAATTAATTCGGGATTCTCCAGAACGTTGTCTAGACAACCTCTCCTTTATTGTGGGAGTTTCCGCAATAAAGGCCCTGCCTGGTCGGGCCCTAAGACACCCAAAAGGGAACTGTTGGGTTAGAGAACCATTAATGAAATGTTGTGAACATCATTATGAAACTACTGTCAGGTTGTAGAAGAGGTGACACATTGTCCAAAAGGGACCTTTTTCTTCCAGTTCAGTTTTAGAGGCAGAATGCTGTTCTCAACTGCTATGAGAAGGTCATGTTTTCTGTTTATACCATTGTTTTCCCAACACCAAGATTCAAGAAGCATTACAACTTGAAACAAGTACAGTGTAATGAGAAACATACAAATGTCAATATAAAATAACATTAACTTATTTATAATATTAAATCATACAGTTAAAAGGATTAAAAAGCAGTCCAGTTTAGTAAATAAAACACCCTGTTAAAGCTATATCTTAAAAAAACCTTTTAAAATTTATATCTCCAAAACCCCTGTTAAAAGCTATATTTTCAAAAACTATCAGCTCTAAAAAGCCTGCTGGAATAAAATGAAGCCTTTCTCAGCCAGTGGAGGGAAACCAAGAAGGGGATTATGGACTCCCTGGGAAAGTTTTGAAGTCCAAGGGCAACAACCGAAATGGCCCTATCTCATATCCCCGCCATCTGTGCCAGAAAGGTTGGTGGGACTGTCCTTTTTTGAGGGCCTCAATCCCTTATCAGGTTCATATGAAGATATGCTCTGTCAAACCTAAGTCATATAGGCTCACATGCAATTTCAAAGAAAACATAGAGATAGGGGAGATAGGGTGGAGATAGGGCAGGTTATAAATAAAGCTATTGTTGTTGTCTCCATCAGACAAAGGAGAATAGTAACAACATACAAAATCTAAGTGTTGCAAAGAATGGATCTTATTGTAGAGTCTCAATGCTCTGACAAACTTTGGTCAGGATCAAGGTCATTTGGAAGGGTTAGATGTCAGAAATGCCTTGTAATATGAAACTATGTAGAGACATTATTAAGTATGCCAATCACAGTGTAATTGAAGCCAAGGGAGTATTGCCCTGGCCCACTGCTGTCAACACAAAATTCCATCCTTTATGGAAATGTTTGGGGGGGAGAGCAATGGAGGGAAGGTCACAGAGAAAAATGCCACCTTTTAAGGCACTCAAGTGCTATAATGAAATGTGGGTTCATGGAATACATTAAACTAAGTACATGACTTCAAGTGATGATTTACGATGTGCTCCACCCCCACCCCCAGTACATTGATGATGGTTTTATCACTACAAAAACTTTCCAGTGATACTAATGTGAAATGAACCTACTTCCTTCTATCCTATCTACCAAAATATGAAAGTAACTCTCCTTAGCCAAAGTTGCTTTGTGCTGGCAATTTTTGCAGCTGCAAAGCTTCTGCTTTTTGGAAAACCATACATAATTATTAATTACCCTTTAATGCAGGACCTTGTTTCAATAGAATGGACAGATTTTAATTACTGTATCAGTTTTGTTTCTTTGTCCCAAAAAGCCACTATAACCATCTCATCACATTGAGAAGGAAAAGGATGGATGACCGCCCCTTTAAGAGTAGAGAATCACCCTTCTTATATTGGCAGCAACCCCATTTTGCATTCTGCCTCCCCATCACTCACACTCACACATGGAAACTTAAGAGCTAGTAATACATTCATCTTACATTCAACACAAGGTAAATATTGGTTTTTTTGTTTTTAATCAGGAGAAACTAAGAGATCCCTTGCCCTGCTCAAAGCCCCTTACATTAAAGAAGACTGACACCAGTTTTAAATAATTTATTTCCATGGGATCCTATGGTTTTGCATCAAAACTCATAGGATACAAGAGGCAATGATCCAGGTTGAAACTATTTCTTTCCATGAGATCCTATTATTCTGCATCAAAGGCCATAGGGTACAAGAGACAGTGATCCAGGTTAAAACCATTTCTTTCCACGGGATTCTATGGCTCTGCATGAAACCCCAAGGAATACAAGAGACTGCTGACAGTTGAAACAGGAGATAACATTTTTGATGGTTCCCATCCCACCTGTTTTTCTGTTATAAACATGGGAGTAAATTGTGATAAGAGGTAGGAGTTCTGAACACAATTGTTGGCCTGTGTTCAGAGTTCCCTCCTTTCAGGACATTTCTGCCTCTTTTCAACCCTGGAACATGTGATGTGTTCCGTGGCTCTCCATACTAGAAAAGAGGCTGAAGTGTCTACCAGGAGAAAATTTACAGAGTTCACTCCTTTCAGGACATTTCTGCCTCTTTTCCACCACGGAGGGCTATGCATGACAGCGGGAAGTAGTTTAACTTATGTGATGAACTCAGTGCTTCTCCATGCTTGAAAAGAGGCTGAAGTGTCCTACAACCAGGCAATTTCTCAATGTGATAAGGTGGCCAGTTGGTCCAAAATGGGAAAAAATGGTTTCCATAAGATGCAAATCATACTGGCGGAAAGGAGAGAAAATAAATACAATTGGAATGTAATGACATATAACTCTGATTTCTTCACAGAAAAATTCAACCATAGAGCAGGAATCACTCAACAATGGAGCAGGAATCACTCAACAAGAATAACAGTAGCCATGAAAAAGGCCACTATAGTACTTTGTCAGTCCACAGCAGAGGAGAGAGAGAATACCATTTGAATGCAATGATCTACAACTGGCATATTCTAGATTCTGTGTAAAAATGTGTAAATGGGAGTTCCTGAGTAAAACTCCAGTTCTAAATTCAGTTCCTTAGGAGGTACTATTAGACCAAAGAAACCTATTTTGGGGTAAATTTACCTTGTAAATTGTAAGTGTAGAAGCAGCCCACAAGAATATAAGGCAATTGAGGCCACTTTGGGAACAACTGAATTATAATGGAGTAGTGTACTAGTTGGTAACAGATGACAACTACATTCATTCCCCGGGTTCTTCTGTTATTTCTTACATATTTTTAATTGCTTGATTTATTACCTATATGACATGCATGTCTCTGTTTTCAGTACTATTTAACCATACATTTGAAAGTGATACACTTCAGTGATCATGATCAGAATGTAATTTTTGATGTAGTACATTAATGGCACCTTTTCTGGCATGGTCACTTACGCCAATTATAACATCTAAGGCAGCATCTTTTTTTAAGCTTCCAGTGATGAATGGCTATGTCCCAGCTTGACAATAAACAAAAGTCACCTTCACCTTTCAAAACAGACTCAAGTTCGGTGTTTCTAAGATGAAAAGGCAAAGTTGCCATCTTCATACTTAACAAGAAAGATACTACTGGGTGTGAAAAAGGAGCTTGAATTACTTTTGGATCTTCTCGCGGTGGCAGATGGGTGACCTTTGCTCCTGCCATGGAAAGTAGAGGAAAAGGAAACTTTTAAGGGTGAGATTACAAGCGCAATGGAAGAAAAAGAGGAAGGCAAGGTCCTCTCTCCTGTATAGAAGTATACAAAGACAAGTAAAAGAGGACTTTGACTTTCAGCTGCTGCAAGATGAAGGTGAAGTAAGAAAAAAAAATGGGGAAAGGTGATAGGTCTGGTCTCAAGCATCACATTTGGAGAACTATGCAACATCTTGTTTTTACTTGCATTCCAGCCACCTTGTGACAAAATAAGAGGCTATAAATCAAATATATCAGCCAGACTGTATTCTGATGGATGTAATCAAGCTCTTGAGTCTTTGGGCTCTTACCTGTACCTTTAAATTCAGAAGAAAACCAGGTTTCGTGTTTTATGACACTACATCTTTCAGCTCTAATGCTGTACCACAATGAGTTTCAACAATGGAAAGTACAGCAGACCTTCAACATTTGTGGGTTTTACTTCGGTGGATTTAGTTATTCTGGGATTTATTGTAATATTCTCTCTAGAAATCTCTAGGTCAGTGGTTCTCAACCTTCCTAATGCCATGACCACTTAATACAGTTCCTGATGTTGTGGTGACCTCCAACCACAAAATTATTTTTGTTGCTGTTAACTGTAATTTTGCTACCATTCTGAATCATAATGCAAATATCTGATATGCAGGATGTATTTTCATTCACTGGACCAAATTGGCACAAATACCCGATACACACGAATTTGAGTACTGGTGGGGTTGGAGCTGGATTGATTTTATCTTTTGGGAGTTGTAATTGTTGGCATTTATAGTTCACCTACAATCAATGAGCATTCTGAACTCCATCAACAATGGATTTGAACCAAACTTGGCACACAGAACTCCCATGACCAACAGAAATTACTGGAAAGGTTTGGTGGGCATTGATCTTGAGTTTTAGAGTTATAGTTCACCTACATCCAGAGAGCACTGTCGACTCAAATAATTGAACAAATTTGGCACAAATACTCAATATGCCCAAATGTGAACACTGGTGAAGTTTGGAAAAAATAGACCTTGACATTTGGGAGTTGTAGTTGCTGGGATTTATAATTACCCCACAAACAAAGAGCATTCTGAACCCCACCAATGATTGAATTGGGCCAAACTTCCCATACAGAACTCCCATGGCCAACAGAAAATACTGTGTTTTCTGATGATATTTGGCGATCCCTCTGACATCCCCCTCATGTTTCTCCCCCCAGGGGTCCCGACCCCCAGATTGAGAAATGCTGCTCTAGGTAATCCAGTGTGACAACTATGGTCAGCTTCACACTGGAGGACATAAAGATGTCACCTCTCTAGGAATCTTCAAGTCCTTCAGTGTGATTCTGTGGGCAGCTTCCAGCAGAAGCTGATCATAGTGTCATGCTGAAGGGGCTAGAAATTCCTAGACAGGTGTTCCCTCAGGTAAGAAAATTGCATTTTTTACAGTTCTTCGCTTTCCCTGGGAGAAGTCTTTTGCTTCTAATCCCAGTATATGTGGAGGGCTGACTGTATTATTTTTAAACTAGCTTCACAGCATTGTAGCAAAGTAACGAGTGATGAATAATATTGTGGTTTATACCGGGTTCCACTTTTTCTTTCTTTCTGATAGTGATGAAATGGACATGTTACTTCATTATTGTGACAAGTAATTTTTAACTTATTTATACTTATTAACTTAGTAATATCCCATCTTTCCCCCTGTTTCTCAGAACTGGGTCTGAAAGTAGTATACAAGATTGAGGCAGATACAGATAAAACATATACAAAGTTAAACTAAATATTATTAAAGTGCATAATTTAAATGTATTACTTCTTAAACAATAGAATGAATGATTTGGGACAATTTACTTTTAAAACATCATTTTCTAAACCAGTGCACTTTTGTCAATTTGTATAGAAAACTAAGTGCTGACAACTACTTAAAAACATGATATAGTCTCACAATGTATTTGTTACAATTGGCTAAATTTAACTGTTAAGATAGATCATACCCTTCAATATGTCAAAAATACAGAGACACATATGGCCATGCAAGAACAGAATGCAGTTAAGATGGTAAAAATTATTAATGAGAATGAACACACAAGCTAGGAGGGGCTGCACTAGTTTACTTTTGGAAAAGGCAAGATTCTGATTCCTTATTCCTCTCCAGCCGAGTTTTCATCTTTGTGTTTTTAAATACATTATAACTATACCCTCAATTCGCTCCTGATATGATGAAAAAAATATTCAGTCCTCTCGCCCATCCATCTGGGTTTATGAAGTGCAAACTAGCATTGCACTTTGAATTCAGTTTGCAGCAGTACCTTGAGGACAAAGGGAGAAAGTGGCAGGAGGAGAGAGAAGCAATCATTTTAGGAGCGGATCAACATGTTAAACTGAAACAGTTGGAAAGCAATAGTATCCTTTGTCAGTCTATTAAAGCTCTACAATAATGGGGGGGGGGGGCACTCCGTCCCACCACCTTCTCAGCCTTGTTTGGTGGGAACAAGAGAGAGGGCCTTCCCAGTGGATGTTCCCAAACTTTGGAATCTCTTTTTTACTGAAAAGGACATTCAAGTGCCACCTCGGAGTTGGTTGAGGTAGGCAGGATGTCCCTGGGTACTGGTTGTGGGGGGTGGGAGCAGGTCAGGGTTTTGCCCTCCCTTCTGCTCGAGATCCCCGTGTACAACTGGTGGGCCACTGTGTGATACAGAATGCTGGACTAGATGGGCTGAGGTCCGATTCAGCATGGCTCTTCTTATGTTCTTATGTTTTTTAGATTGACTACCAGGATATCCCTGTCTTTTGTGTCTTTTTGTTGGCAGGTCAAATATACGTTGTGCCATCAGGCTTGAACAAACTAACTATGCCTGGGCTTTTAATGCTGTATAATGATGTTTTAAGCTTTGTATATGTTGTAATTGGGGTTGTTCCAAGTATCTTGTTAGCTGCCTTGAATCCCATTATTAAGAAAAAAAGTGGGTTACACATTGATAAGATAGACAGACAGATAGAGCAATAGTGCAATACCATAACCACGTAAAAACTCAGGAGAAAGTATATCCTGCAAGAGTTTTCAGGTGTTCAAGATGGATCTGATATGAGTATTTGCCCACCCATCCCCCGAAATAAGGAGACTCACACAATCATGAAACAACAACAATTTCTTTTTGGGTCAAATTGGGCAAAATTTTATTTGCCTATTTAAATAACCTCAACTAATCTCAAAGGGTGTCAGGAATATATCAATCAGATGTAATCAATCTCATTAAATTTCCGGGTGAAACACCAAGATTGCCTGCTTAATCAACCAGGATAACCTAATGAGGGAAATGAGTAAGAGGTCCATTCTCCCACAGCGGAGAAGAGCCTCTTCTCATTCCAGGGCCATTAACTCAACTTCACCCAACAACAATAACTTTAGGGTGCATACATACCCAACCGGCACTCACCCCTGACTGGGGTGCCCCTGGTGTACACCAAAAATGGCATTTCCCTCCGTAATTACCACTAAACTAGTTAACAAACCATCACCCCCAGTAGCCCCTAAGCAGCAGAAGAGGGTCAGCAAAAACCCGCCCATGCTTAACTGCAGCATGGGAGGTAAAATTCCGTACCCCGCTCCTAGGGCAGCAACAACTACTACGAACGGGCGGGAGTGGTGGGCAGGCAATCAGGCGCAGAATGGCCTGACGGGGGTTGGCCTTCCTAAAGGCCATGCCCCCAGCCTCGAAGGTTCATCTGAACCTTCCAACTCCAATCGGAGTCGGGGGGGGGGCAAATGCCTCTCGCCCCAGCAAGCTGAGGCGAAAGGGTCTTCTACAATGAAAGATTCACTTCTGCATAAAAGCCCAGCAACTACCCAATCACTAATTATACAATGTACTGTTGAGAATTACTGTGTTTATAACTGCAATTTAATAATACAAGATGTATAATGCTGTGACAAAGTGAGTTCAAACCCAGGCTTATGAGGTCTGCCAACCAATTTTGTTTATTTAAGGTCACTGTAAACAGAAAAGGACCCTAAGCAGGCTGACTTTGCCTCGGTCTAGATTCAGTCACACCCGATGTTTGCTAATGCTGTACAAACAGTCGTCATTAAAATTTATCATTATGAAAGCTAGGCACCTTTTTAGAAGTCTGCATTAATGTGCAGAGTCACAAGATCTGACCTGTATCCATTCAGCAGCCAGCGACAAACGTCAAGTAAATAATCCCAATTAAAGACAGCAACACTAATTATAAATGAGTTCTGGGCACAAGCCAAAACCACAGCTGAATTCCAATATCATTTGATGAAACAGTGGAAGTCAATGTTCAATGATACATCTCTTAATTAATGGCAAAAGAGGAGGAGGGGGGAATGGGGAACTTTCCCCAAGTTTCTCTCAAGAGCCAACAGAAAAGTACAGACCTTTGGCACCTGCCTGCTCCTGAATCTATTATCTACTTGACAGTAGTGACAGATGACAACTAGTGGCTCACCTGGCCATGGGGTACATTGACTTTTACAATTGGCACATGTGCCAAACATTTCCGAAACACTCAGAGAAAATTCCTGTGAGCTAAGGATCTATTCAAACATTCCTGCTCCTTTTGTACTTTTTCTGTTGCTTGCTCTAATTTAGGGGAATGCACATGAATTGGATCCTAGACATTTCCTTTTACCACATCCATATTCTACCTACCTATTTATTTATTTAAAACTTTTATACCCCGACCTTCTCACGTCCACAGAGGGAATCAGACTGGCTTACAGCAAGATTCAATGCTATACAATTTAAAAACATCTACAACAACATATTAAAAGGCATAAATAGCCTAAGACATAAAAACCACATCACCACTAAAAACAATTCCACTCGGTCTGTAAACGTGGTCATTCATTGAGACTATAACTAATCTCAGCCTATTCTGGGAAAGATTCGTTCCACATCCAAGTCTTAACCAACCTCCTAAAGGACAACAGAGAGGGGGCAGATCTAACATCACTTGGGAGAGAGTTCTATAGCCGAGGGGCCACCACAGAGAAGGCCCTGTCTCTCATCCCCACCAGCCGTGCTTGCAAAGATGGGGGGACCGAGAGCAGGGCCTCTCCACAGGATCTTAATGTTCTTCATGGTTCATAGGGGAGAATCAATTCGGACAGGTAAACTGGGCCGGAACCATATAGGGTTTTGTAGGTTAAAACAAGCACTTTGAATTGTGCTCAGAAGCTAATTGGCAGCCAGTGGAGCTGACGCAACAAGGGAGTTGTATGCTCCCTGTACCATGCTCCTGTTAGGAACCCTGCAGCCGAACGTTGGACTAATTGCAGCTTCCGAGCAGTCTTCAAAGGCGACCCCACATAGAGAGTGTTGCAGTAGTCTATTTGGGATGTCACAAGAGTTTGGACCACCATGGCCAAGTCAGACTTCCCAAGGTATGGGCGCAGCTGGCACACAACTTTAACTGTGCAAAAGCTCTCCTGGCCACCGCCGAGAACTGTGAACCTGCGCCTTCAGGGGGAGTGTAACCCCGTCAAGCACAGGCTGTAGCCCTATGCCCTGTTCGGCCTTACGACTGACGAGGAATACCGCTGTCTTGTCTGGATTTAGTTTCAATTTGTTAGCCCTCATCCAGTCCGTTACAGCGGCCAAGCACTGGTTCAGGACTTGAGCAGCCTCCTTAGTAGCAGGTGGGAAGGAGTGACAGAGTTGGACATCATTTGCATACAGATGACACCGCACCCAGAAACTCCAGATGATCTCCCCCAATGGCTTCATGTATATGTTAAATAACATAAAGGACAATATTGAGCCCTGCGGGACCCCACAGTACAATGGCTGTGGGGTCGAGCAGGAGTCCCCTAGCAAACCTTCTGGGAATGACCCTTGAGGAAGGACTGGAGCCCCTGCAAAGCAGTATCCCCAAGACCCATTCCTGCGAGGCTTCCCAGAAGGATACTGTGGTCCTCTCTTGCCTCTTGAATGAAGTGACTGGAAAGTACTTTTACACTTTCATTATAATTTGCAGCAACTGAAATAAGATGAAGAAGAAAGTGGAAGGAAGAGAGAGAAACGAGAACATTTTAAAGGTAGCTGAAAACGTGGGAGAAAAGAGAATTAAGTAGGACTGTACCTGCCAAATCTGGATAGTTGGAGGATGTGAATTATTAATGGCTTTTACTAGTGTGCTATTTTTCATATTTCTTGATTGTTCACATTTCTTGATTGTTAATGGATATATTTTAAAGGCTTTTAATTTCTATTGATACTCAAATTATATATCAAGACTTGGTATGTTTTGACTGTTAGGAATTCCTTCCCAGCCCCCCACTAACTGATATAATCTTTGTAGGTTGCCTTGTGTCTCAGAAGTGGTGGAAAGGAAGGGTGTGAATAAATGAGGAGGAAAAGAAGAGAAGGAATGGAGTTTGCAGCATCAGAAGAGCCCTTAGGCTCCATCCCTTCATGCTAAGTATCAGGGGACTTGAAGAGATTACAGGAGGTGCAGAAATGAAGTAATACTTCCATTAGGGAAATGAGTAGGAGAACTGCAGAGGTATTTCACTGCCCATCAGAAAGGAATCCAAAACGCATCGCAGGAGAGGAATGGCTGGAGGCTACAGAATAAGCAGCATCAGGAACACAAAGGGAGGCTGCTTTTGTTTTGTGTTTGAGGCTTCAGGCTAGAAATCACGGCAGGATTATTATTCTTTTGTTAAGGATTTTTAAAAAAATGAATAACACCCAATAGCTAACAGAGACCAACTGTGTGAACCCACAACCAGAGGCATTAAAAGTGTTGTTACATCATCAAAGTAACATAACATCTTGATGGAACAACACACAAAGGAGGAAACAAGAACTGAAAAAAAGCTTCACCATCACCTAGCCACCTTCTCTATTGGTCATCTGTTCAGAGATTGGAGCCCCCAGTGGCACAGTGAGTTACACCCTTGTGCCAACGGGACTGAATACCGACAGGTCGCAGGTTTGAATCCGGGGAGAGTGCAGATAATCTCCCTCTGTCAGCTACAGCTCCCCATGTGGGGACATGAGAGAAGCCTCCCACAAGGATGGTAAAATATCAAAAACATCCGGGCATCCCCTGGGCAACATCCTTGCAGACTGCCAACTCTCTCAAACCAGAAGCAACTTGCAGTTTTTCAAGTTGCTCCTGACACATGCAAAAAAGAAATATGTTCAGAGGGCCCTACAAGTCTTCTAAGGCTCCATCTAAACTGCCATAATGCAATTTAACTGCATTGAACTAGATTGTATAGCAGAATAGATTCATATAATGCAGTTCAATGCAGCTAAACTGCATTATGAAACTGCATTATATCACAGCATAGATGAGGCCTAAGTTCTGCTTTCAGAGCTCCTCTATCAAAGCAGGAAATCATGTCATCCCACAATCCCACCCTCACTTGGAAAACCTTATTTTTTTCAGACATTGGTAGATACAATGAAATAC
This sequence comes from Anolis apletophallus, assembly GCA_030556195.1. Lineage (NCBI taxonomy): Eukaryota > Metazoa > Chordata > Lepidosauria > Squamata > Anolidae > Anolis > Anolis apletophallus. The sequence goes on from JARBWK010000001.1 coordinate 8,854,296, forward strand.
TTTATTCCTAAAATGATTAATGATAAATGTAATACCTTACAACATCTATTTGTTAAGTGTTGCTGATCTACTATGATTTCTAAAATTGCCTGTGTGTATAGGATGCCCCCTCCCCATCCCATACACTTTCAACAGTTGGGATGAAAATTGGGTTGCTGTGAGTTTTCCGGGCTGGATGGCCATGTTCCATAAGCATTCACTCCTGACATTTCACTTCTGGAACATGGCCATACAGCCCGGAAAACTCACAGCAACCTAGTGATTCCGACCATGAAAGTATTTGACAACATGGGGTGGAAATTGCAATTTTGTTCCTCAAGAAAGATATGTACTTTTAAAGATTACAATAGTAGAAAACTCTTGTAAAATTAAATAAGAACTTTAAAAAAATTAAAAAATTAAATGTGGCATAATTTTTTTCCTCCTCACTTTACTTATACCACTCTTAGATTTTGAAGGTGGTTCTGCTAGGCATGCTATTTTCTTTGGATTTTAATTGATTTACACAAGAGGCTGGACTTATAAATAGATCTGTGACATTTTATTGAATTTGTAGCCCAGCTTAGATCCATTAGAGGTAGAAATGCAGGTTTAAAATGGATGCAACGTGAATGAGTAAAGTAAATAATGTAAAGCGATGATGAGATAGCAAAGCTGGCTCAATTCATGCTTTGCTCAGTTAGCCAAGCACAGTTTGGTGAAAAGTGACAAAATGATTCAGTTCCTTCTCACCTGAGTCGCAAACCAATTCTGCATGCTGCCAGAGATATTATAGACCAGGCTTGTCCAACCTACATCCTATGGGCTGCATGAAGCCCTTGACACCTATGACAACACTAAATCCTAAACTTATGTAAATATTCAACAAAATTGTGAAATAATCCATTTTCAAGTGTTGAGAAACCACAAGAAGAATCCTGGGATATTAGTAATCTTTCCATCTTAGGCCCTATATTGAGAAATATGCACATGTGACTGTTTTGTGTAGAAAATGTATTTGTTGCAAAGCAAAAAGCCCTTTTTGCACAGGTCATATTTCTACACAAGAATATGCATTTCTTTATGTGGAAAATTATGCTTCCCATTTAGGGAAGGCTGTAATTGTTGGGACTCTTTCACCACAAAAATTGCATATAAAGGCATTATCTGCACACACCCCCCCCCCAAAAACCCCCCAAAACAAAACTAGAATTCCTGCCTGCCTCTGGATGCTGGGGTTTGGTTTCAGGACTCCTCCCTCCCCAATCCCTGTGGATTTTTTGTGAATGTTCAAGTCCCTCTATATACAATGGTGTCTCTTGTTTAAAATGGCAAAATCAAGCTTTGCTTTACAGATTTTTCTCTCCCCCCCCCATTTTTTTTAAAAAAATATTTATTTATTTATTTATCCCCCAGGAATAGCAAGAGTATCCCCTTGGACAGCTAAACCAGGAAATCCCAATTGGATGACCCCCCCACGAGGGTCTGCCTCCATTGGCAAACCAAGAACGGGGAACTTGGAGGTCCCTAAACAGACTCAGAAATGGAGTGGGCAGATCAAAAGACAACCTGGCAAAATGGCACTACCTAACAAAATCCTCCACATTATGAGGCTGTGGAGTAGAACAAACAACTCCACATCTGTATGCTTGTCCTCAATGTTCTGCCTCATGTACAGAAGAAGAATTGTTGGAGGCAATTCTTCAACAATGTGGTTGTTGTTGCCTGTTTTTGGTCAAAAGATATTTAGCTGCTTGTGCTCCTTCTATTTTTATCAGTGTTATACTAATTTATGTAATGCTTTTGATATGAAATTTATTTATTTATTTGAAGGGTGGTATATTTTCAACTGGTGGATGGGTGAATCCATGGATGTGGAATATGTGGCCATGGAGAACTGACTGTATCTTTAGGTAACAATTTAATTTGCTTCACAGAAAATGTGCTATACAGTCATGCACAAATTTTGCACAGAATAATCCCCAAATTGCAAACAGGCTTTGAAAACTTTATGGTTTTTAAAAGACTTCCTCACAGCAGGAAGAAAATCACAAGTAATTACTAAAAATATCCATTGCTTCTTTTGAGAAAATATTTGGTGAATAGTTACATCCCCAGTTGTACTAGACATAATTCTGGTCTAAGTCAGCAGAGCCTGGAGTTGAAAGCTTCTTGTGCCTTGAAGCAAAGTGACATGCTTTGAGAAAACATCTGGCCTACACAGACATTGCTGCCAAGCCTCAGGCTTGAATGTATCCCCTTCTGTGCCTTCTTGCAAATGCATCTTTCAAGTCTCTTCTCATGTTTGGTTCCAGGTAAACTACACTTTGTCTCTTCTTGGCTTTTCTTCAGGAACAAAGATTCAGGAAGGAGTCATCCTACACTTTCTACAAGCACGTTGATGACTAACGGAAGTTGGATGTGTCCTTTGAGCCTGTGCAATTGATTTTTCTTGTGGAGCGCAGCATGCACAGAACAGGCTTCACCCTTTAAACCAAAGGTTCGTCTGCCAGGGCCTAGCAAGCTTGGACGGTAGCAGCGAGGTCCTCAGGTTGTAGGTTTGGTTTGAATTTCCTTCTCTTAGATGGTTGACCTTACAGGGTTAGACGAGCACCATCTGCCCGGATTTGAATTTAGAGTTTTCCTTCTCTTAGGATGGTTGCCAAAAGGTTAGAGAGCCCATCTTGCTCATTAGCACCAACTTGTCATGGGGGATAGGCTTGCGTATCCTAATGAAGTTGTGAGCTATGTTGACGGTGGCATAATAGTCACCGGTAGGGCCTCCCATGCCAGACAGGTCACAACCGAAGGGTCTGACAAAGAGCATCAATGGGCAGGATGGGGGACACTTTGTACAAACTATGTTTTTCCAGTTAAATATAGCAGTCAACTATTATAAAATCATACAGTTGGAAGAAATGGCAAATGAGATTCGGTCCAATCCTATTTGGTCATGCAGAAACACACAAGCAATCTAAGGGCCCTGTATCCCAGAATATCATGGCAGAAAATCCCACAAATTTGCTTTGAACTGGGTTATCTGAGTCCACACTCAGATAATGTGGGATTATCTGACTTGATATTCTGGGATATAGGAAGGGCCTAGGATTTGTCTGAAATGGGAAGAGAAGAAAAATTTAGAAGAAGGCAAAGAGATAATTAGGATGAACCTCTGGTTCCTGTACTTTCACCAATATTGCCACTCTCAATCCTAGCTATGTCACAGGAGTATTGCAGCAGCAAAAACAGGACAATACGACACTTGCCAGTTTGAGCATCTTCAATGAAGAATGAAATAAAAATGCTAGCTATTGAGGAGTAGCAAATGCATAAGCAGTGTACAAAGGTTTGTTTGGTTGCATGCTGCAAGTCGTCAGCTTCTGACAAAAGGACATCTAGCATAACGGCAAGTTTTTAAACTTTATTTGTGTTTAAAAATATTTATTTCAAGTATTTATATTTCATTATACAGTATATGTGTATAGGTGTACATATATTAACTGTATATGTGTATTTTAACAGTATAATAAGATATAAATGCTTAAAATAAATATTATAAACACAAATAACTGTATTTTAATTGTACCCTCAATTTGCCCCTGATACAATAAATATAAATAGTGTACAAAAGTACCATTCTGGCTATCATTTTTATTCCACTTGCAATTACTGTTATCCTGATCCCCCCTCCAAATCCCCACTTATTTGGAAGCAGTATCCGTAATTCACATTAGAATATGTTTCCCTGTTGATCATGAAATAGCAGACTGGCATTCTTGCCCTCTCCCATGAATAATCTCCATTGCCACAGGCAGAAGCTAGGTCCCTATTCCAATTCCCCCATATATTAATTTGTGAAGAGGGTGTGATTATCAGACAGCTGCTTCCTGGGCCACAGGGAACAGCCACTTATGAATTATAGCAGCTGATGCCTGATAAATAAGCTTTGGGGGACTTCCACAGTCCTTATTTAATCCCTTAAAGTACACACTACCTAAGGCCCTTCCAGAACAGGTCCTATATCTCAGGATCTGATTCCAAGTTTTCTGTTTATCCCAGATTATCTGGAAGTGTGGATTAATACAATCCAGTTTAAAGAAGAAAACCTGGATCATATCCTGCGATATAGGGCCTGTCTGGATGGAGTCTAAGAGATTGTGAACACAAAACAGTATATAGATCTAGGTTACATATTTGTAACTGCTCAGCAGGATTTGAGGCACATTAAAATATAGGCAGTCCCCAAGTTACAAACAACTTATAGTTAAGAACATGGTGAGACAACAGGAAGTGAATGAAATCTACCCTTCAGAAAGGGAAATTCACTCCTGAAACAGTTATCATGAGGGAATGGTGTCTCCACTGAAGCTTTAGCACCACTCCTTGTTTCCACAGCAAGCTAATTTTTTCAAAATCCAATCGTCACAGGGAGAGAGAGTGAGGTGAAATCTTCTGAACAGAGGCACAGTCAGCAAAATGAACTCTATAGGGGTGTTAACCCTTCCCTATGCTATATATAAATGGGGGGGTGGAGTTACACTTAAAAACTCTACCTGTTCTGACTTAGGCCCCTTGCACACAACTGTATAAAATCCACGTTGATGCAACACTCTGGTTACATCCCGAATAGACTACTGCAACGCTCTCTATGTGAGGTTGCCTCTGAAGACTGCTCGGAAGCTGCAATTAGTCCAACGTTCAGCAGCCAGGTTACTAACAGGAGCGGGGCACAGGGAGCATACAACTCTCTTGCTGCGCCAGCTCCACTGGCTGCCAATTAAGAACATAAGAACATAAGAAGAGCCATGCTGAATCGGACCTCAGCCCATCTAGTCCAGCATTCTGTATCACACAGTGGCCCACCAGTTGTACACGGGGATCTCGAGCAGAAGGGAGGGCAAAACCCTGACCTGCTCCCGACCCCCACAACCAGTACCCAGGGGAAATCCTGCCTACCTCAACCAACTCCGAGGTGGCACTTGAATGTCCTTTTCAGTAACTACCGATACACTTGGTATCCATGAATCTGTCTAATCCTGCCTTGAAGTTGTCCAGGCTGACAGCTGTCACAACCTCTTCTGGAAGTGAGTTCCATAACCCAATGACCCTCTGGGTGAAGAAATATTTCCCTTTATTAGTCCTAATTTTCCTACCTTGGAGCTTCAGGGAGTGCCCTCTAGTCCTAGTGTTTTGTGACAAAGAAAACAGTTTTCTTTATTCACCTTTTCTATCCCATGCATGATTTTATACACTTCGATCAAGTCACCTCTTAAACGCCGTCTTTCAAGGCTGAAAAGACCAAGGCGTTGCAACCTGGTTTCATAAGGGAGCCGCTCCAGCTTCAGAGCACAATTCAAAGTGCTGGTTTTAACCTACAAAACCCTATATGGTTCCGGCCCAGTTTACCTGTCCGAATTGATTCTCCCCTATGAACCATCAAGAACATTAAGATCCTCCGGAGAGGCCCTGCTCTCGGTCCCGGTGACTTCACAAGCGCGGCTGGTGGGGGCGAGAGACAGGGCCTTCTCTGTGATCGCCCCTCGGCTGTAGAACTCTCTACCAAGTGATGCTAGATCTGCCCCCTCTCTGTTGTCGTTCAGGAGACTGGTGAAGACCTGGATGTGGAACCAAGCCTTCCCAGAGAGGTTGGCTATTGTCTGAATGTATGACCACATTTACAGATTGTGTGGAATTGTTTTAATGGCGATGTGGTTTTATGCTGGGTTTTTATGTATTTTAATATGTTGTAGTAGTTGTTTTAAATTGTATAGCCTTGAATTCTTGCTGTTATGCCGGTCTGAGTCCCTCGATAGAGGTGAGAAGGTCGGGGTACAAAAGTTTTAAATAAATAAATAAACTGGATTATATGGCAGTGTGGACTCAGATAATCCAATTCAAAGCAGATATTGTGGATTATCTGCGTTGATATTTTGGGTTATATGGCTGCGTAGAAGGGCCCTGAGATACAAATTCAACTGAAGAACAAACCTACAGAACTTATCTTGTTTGTAACTTGGGGACTGCTTTTATATGTAATTGACATGCCACCAACAATGGGTTCCCATTCTTGTAGCTAACCAAGCTACATTTTCTTCTTCGTAGTGGTGGAAGAAGCACCTTTTGGCACTTCTACCCAACTTTCGGAAGAATGTGGGTGGGGCCTGCCTTGTGTCTTGCGATGGCACATGACAGGCCCTGCCCTTGCTGCACAATAAAGTGACAAAATGGGGCAAAAATGCCCGGTGTGAAGAGGTGGCAAGTCCAGATGAGGGTTTATTCAACAGTGGGAGAAGGTGGCAGAAAACTCTCTTTCCAGATTTGATGGTCTTCTCATCTCTTTCATGGAAAAGAAACTCTTCACAACAGTAGCAGCAGCCAAATGCTCTGACAAATGTAGCAGGCTACAATAGATGTGCTAATATGAATGCCAGGACCATAAATTAAAAATCATTCAATGTTGTTTCTCTGAAGAAAATACATATTAAATCAGGAGATCCTCCTCAACTAGAGACAGGCATGAATTTAATTACATATAACAATAGAATGAGTCTAATCAAGCTTTATATCTAGCTCAAGATGCAGAGTTATTAAAACCTGGAGAGAAATTATTTGCAGGCTTCTTTATTTGCAGCCGACAATCTCTTGCACGGAAATTGTACTGAATCTACTTTAGAAGAAAAGGAAGAGCAGCAATTTTCAAAGGACAAACTAAAAGTTAATTTAAGGTAATCAAAAGAGCGAAGTAGTGACTTCCTGGAACAAGAATTTCTTGTTTATTGAGAGTTTAGCCGACTTCCATGCCACAGACACAAACTTTATGTGCCTTCAAATGCCTGTTGATTTATGTGACCCCATGAATTTCATAGGGTTTTCTCAGTAAGGAATACTCAGAAGTAGTTGTGTTAGTTCCTTCCTCTTAAATATAGCCTGTGGTGATTGGTATCCCAAACAAGTACTAAAACCAGACTCTTGGGGGTATTTGGGTCAACTTAACAAACGTATCAAAGACATAAAGATGGTGGTCAATCCCTCCTCCCCAACACACATCAAGACACAAAGACCTGTGCCAAAGAAAGATAGGTAATGTATTGGAGTTACTCACATAGCAATAGCTAAGACATATTGCACCCTGCAAAAGTATTATTACAAAGACAAAAAGATTATTTCATCACCAATTTGTTCCCAGTATTTCCAAGAACGAAAAAATGAACCTTAGATAAACATTGTGTTTGGATCTCCATTCACATCAATTTCTAGGCCATTGGTGGTAATATTTGCAAACAGAAGTGGGAACTAAAAAAGTGCTGTCAACAGATATATGACAGAATTTTGCTTTATACTCATTATTCAAGTGTGGAATTGCTGGTTCCAACTTAAGGAGAATAGCTCTCAAACACTTGCCCTTTAAACATTCAAATACATGGACCTTATTGTTATAAACTAGCACACTAATAACCACTCATACACATGCATTACAAAAAGAAAGAGACTTGGTAAAAAGCAAAACTATGACTATTGTAACTGGGAGGAGAGAGTATAGGGAAATAGAAGATTCTCCTCAACTCTTGTTGCTTAATAACCCATCCTTCAGATAACAACGAGACTGACAGAATGTCTAACCTCCCAGAGCCAAAGAACTGTGGCTAAAATCAGATTTTTAAAGAGGATCTTTCCAAGGATTTTTTCTGCCAGTGATGGGCCATAAATATAGTGCCCCTCTTGGTGTTATGAAGTTTAAATGGCACTGGAGAGCTTTAGACAATGAAACAGATTGGAAGATAGATGGATGCAGGTGACACAAAACTCATAAGGAGTCTGATTGAACATATATATAATTGGTGATGAAGGCAGTATTGCAGCTATGTATCATGTCCTTGCATAAGTGTCCAGCTCAGTTTTCCTGGGTAGCCTAAGGTTTGCTTTAATGTAACTTCAATATTGAAACTTTCAGAGCAATTTTCCATTGATTTTGAGAAGTAATTTTAATGTTAATTGGAATGCCATTATACTGAGACCAGCATTGCTCAGGGAAAACGGCCTTAGAATTCAAGAAGAAGTTAAAAGATGACAAAGATGTTTCCTGGATCAAGGGGGAAAGTATTCAGACTTGCAGAGAAGCAAAAACCAGGGGACACAGGCAAGTGGGTGCCTAGTCTATGTTGTATAGGAGGGACAAATGGCATCTTTTAGAACAATGGTTTTATTGTTCACTTTGTCTCTACCTGCTATCACAGGCATGGGCAAACGTCGACCCTCTGGCTATTAGGAATTGTGGGAGTTGGAGTCCAAAACACCTGGGGGTCCGAAGTTTACACATGCCTGTGCTAGTCTCACCCCATGACCTGTCTGGCCAGGGAGAGATCTACATTTCTCTCTCTCTCTCTCTCTCTCTCTCTCTCTCTCTCTCTCTCTCTCTGACTCTTCTGTTTGGAAAAGTATAACTTTGCTTGGTCTCATCATTTTCTACTCTCTAAATATGGGCATTTGGGGCAGTATGTAATACCATTCTTTCTGTGACTTGCTCAAACTTCATTTTAGAACCTTGTTCTTGGTTCAATTCCCTGCTCGGCCATGAAAACCCACTGGTGACTGTGGGCAGGTCACACTCTCAGCTTTAGAAAACCCTGTGATAAAACACACCACATATCAGAAACAGCTTGAAGACACAGAACAACAACATAGATGTCGATTGGCTGTGGTATTTTGTATTGTCTCAGATTAATTTCATATTTTTGTGACTGGTGATGTAGACAGGACACGTCCATTTGTACACATCTTGTGTACATCACCAGAAGACATCTGACAGCCAAATGAGCAATCAGGATTTAAAACCAATCTGAAGATCTATCTCTTCCAGCAGGCCTACACAACCAGTTTTAATCATAAATTTTAAACTTGTGTCCTGTGTTTTGATCTTTGTTCTTTGTATTTTAATATGTACTGTATTTATGGAATGTTTACAATGATTATGTGTTTTAACTTTGTTAAAAAATGCCTTGAGCAATGAGGAGAGGTGGATAAGAAATAAAAGGATTATTATTATTATTATTATTATTATTTGTACAACTTGCAACATGATCTTTCAAGTCTTTCACATCATGTCAGCTGAATTTGGAGATGCCATGAATGCTCTAATACAGTGCCTGGATGTAATAAAAGGAGGAAGGGAGATAGGAAGAAAATGAAATATGACGGCACCCTTGAACTAGCTAGTTTTTATTTTCACATGAGCTCTCATTGATATAAAATTACTTCTTTGGGTGCAGTATAGGACAATAATAAATGCTTGGGTATGAAGCATATGTACACAGTTGTGGGACAGTACAATAGTGAGGACTCTTGTATTAATATCTATAATGTAATATTTATAATAATGGATTAGACTGAATTATATTCGCAACCTAATCCATTAAAAGGTGTGAAGAAAAACAATAGCTTCATGGCACATTACATATATTAATACAAGAGTCCTTGCTAGTGAACATATAACAAATGGGATCTTCTGAAACAGAATTTTGCTAAGCAGATTCATTGCTTTCACATATCAATAGTAATTGCTATCTGAAAGATCTGTATTGAAAATTTAGGACAAGAGGCATGATTGGCATCTTTCTGGATCCTATTATATTCCATCCCATTCCCACAATTGTGTAACTATGTTTTATACGAGAGCATTTATTATCCCTTTGTGCTGCAGCTGAAGACATAATGGCTTTCCATCAATGAAAGCTAAAATGAAAATAAAAACCAGCTAGTCTTATAAGTGCTGCCACTTTTTACTTTTTCTCCTCCTCCCTTCCTCCCTTTTATGCTACACGTGACTAATACAGCTACTTCTTTGAAAACTGCCGGCATACAGTTATAATCAGTTCGAGTTAAAATAATATGATGCTGAATATTTGTAAGACAACAATTCAATTAAAGCACAAGATTTGTTGTGCATTAAGAAAGGACTTTGTGTGTGAAGTTTCCAATACATTGCAAACTTCCCCCTACACAATCATACAGGCATATTAAATACTGTACTAGAAAAACAACTGAAATAGTCTTTATGGGCTTAGGACTGCAGTAATCTTTTTTCTTCAGAGACCAAATCTTCACTCAGTGTTCAGGGGCATTAAACCTCCTTGTGCGAGAAAGGCAAACGTTCCTTGAATTGTCAACCTTGAACTTTGATGTGAAAACATGTGGTAGGCTCAAGTACTAAATATTCCCTGTGATGTGACAGAAATTGGACACTGAATTTCCATTAGCATTAGTGGAAGCCACAAGAGTTCTTTGAATGCCCCAGCAGAGAGCCAGAGAACTGCAATTCACTAATGTATTTATAATTGAGTAAAGTTGACTCAATGGAGAGCATAAATCTTTGCGAATTCATTTTTCTCATCATTGATATAATATTTAATCCAATGTGATAGGCTGGTTAGAAGATTGCTACAGGGTGATAATTGATGATACATTCAAAAATATCAGCAACAACTGTGAATGAGAGAAAGTCCATTCACAACATATACTTTCAGAAACACGGGCGTCATCTCTGCAAACCCCACAATGCCTATACTCAACGTTATCAATCATTTTTGTATAATTTACTTGTCCTTCTCCACACATACGTTTACCTTAGGCATATTTGACTGGTTTATGTCATGTAAGTATGATGCCACTATTCCATGTCATTCACATGATCAGGGTGTACCTTTGCCCAGCATGTAACATTGGACCTGCATACACTAACCAGAAATCCCAAATTAGACCAGAAGTCATGCCTTGATGTCTACATGATGTCCAGAGACTTCTGGACCATAAATCAGGGTAACATTGATAGATCCAGTTGTACCCATATCAGAATTTAAGAATTGCTTTAGGGTTGATGTGGACAGTTGGACCAGTTCTAATTCAACCCACTCCAGCAGTTCACACGGCCAGGACCACCATCCTGTTGTGGTTGACTTTTGAGTACTGCCCTCAAAGAGATGAAATAAAGTTTGGTTTATTTATTTATTTATTTATTCATCCATCCATTTATTTTTTGTTATTGTTTTGCTCATCAGCTCTTTCTGTTCTGTCTTCTGCTGCCTGTAATTTAGGTGTTTCCGCTCCCAATGACATGGGTTTTACAACTATTGTTTAGTCTTTAATGTAGATAGCACAAAATGAACTGAACAATGAAAATGAACATAAATTTCAACACTATTTTTCATCTTTGACTTTCATTACTTATTTTGTTTTTAATTTGAATTAACATACTTTTTCATGTCTCAAGACTTTTATAGCCACCATCTTTAATTATTATTTTTTTTGAGTTAGAAATTCGTTTCCCCTGATATTTTTGCCTTGTTTCTTCTGTATTATTGTAGATATTTTTGTAGTCTAATTCTGTGATAGGTACACTAGGAAGCTGCTGTGTAAAGGACTGGATAAAATATTTTCTCAATAAATAATTAAGATGTAACATACCATTGGCAGGGACAGAGTTTGGAACATTCAGTTTTAACATTAATTTGATAATATCACCTATTAGAAATTGGAGGAATGCTTCACTGTTACAAACACTAATTGGATTTGGCTAATTTGTTAAGTTATTATTAGTTGACAGAACAATTATTACTCTAGATCGGTTTAGTCTTGTTCTGTGGTTCCCAACATTTTTATGAACAGGGTCGACTTTACTAGGGACCATTTTGACCAGAGACCACTTTGACCAGTAGGCACCATCAGCCTGTTTAACAAACCTTGGAAATGCTGGTTTATTAATAGTAAATATTTAGTTTTTCAACCTACTTTATATACCAAAGGTCACGTAGAAGTTTCTCAGGCAGAAAGGGGTCATGTGTGAGAACGCTGCAATACGTCTGTAGGGACCTTAGGCACACGGCAAGCACACGCACACGGCAACTTGATCCAACGAGATTTATTCCAGGTATAACGCCTTTGATGCCAGAACTGGCATCAAAGGGACAAACACAGCTTATATACAAAACACACCCCCATCACCTGTCCATCATCCCAAAGGCCCAACCCCCCTGACATGCAATGCCAAGCAGAAGTTGCATCATATCCCCTTTGACCCAGTTTCCCAATGTCCAGTGGATATTTCATCATATCCTGCTTTAGTCCACGAGCCAGGGGTGTTCATGCTGGTGTGGTGTGACCTAAGGCCCATTTCCAGCTCTGTGCGTCTTCAAGGCCACACCTGGCAGAGATTATGTTGCTGGAAGGGTATGAGATAAGAGCCCTATCAGCTCTTTTCGATAGACACTTACAGTCATGAGTGAAAAAAGTTGAAGAAGCTTTGGTCTAGGCTACTCTATTATTCTAGGAAATTTGGGGGGGGGGTGTTGATCATTACTTTATTCTTCATATTTAGGATGGAAACTGAAACATTTAGAGATTTTCATGAAAGGTGTTTGCAACATTTTTACCCATGTAGACAAGTTAATGTATGTTTCTATATTCCTAGAGTGACTTTTCTTGACCCCAGGGACCAAATCAAGTAAGAATAAACTTCTAAATGGCATCCTCTACTGAGTCTATAGCAGAGAAGAGAACATTGGAAGAAGTGGGTCTTCAAATATTCTCTTCCCTTGAGGCTCATAATTCCTTTACAATGTCTAATCACTATAGTGCAATGGATCTAGAGAGTAGTATTTAAAGACAAGAAAACAAAATAAGAAAAACAACATTTTCCTGTCTGAAAATCCCCTCACAAAGCCAATTGCCTAAAGCTTCCAATGCAGCTACCCGAAACGGTAAATGAATCCAGTGTTTTATGCACACACACACACTCATAGAGTTCCAGTTTTCTGTTATCATTATTTCATACACTGCTTCAGAAACATACAATTCCTCAGCCCTTTATTTCCATGCTACTCCCGTTTCTCTCACTCGGGAAAATTTCTACTGAAAAAGAAATGGTTTCTAGATCAACCTGTACTTTTATTTATTTGGTTGATTGTTGTTAGTCAATGACCTATAGAGGAGGATGGGAAGGAACAGAATACAGTAGATAAACACACAATGAAATACATTCAAATGAAATATTAAATGTAGTAGGCATGGGCGATTTTTTTAAAAAAATGTTCTAAACTGTGTTCTAAAGTGGGGGCACTGGGGATTCGATTCTAAACACAAAAAACAATGGATTCCCAAAATCACAAAAAACACAAATCCACTACAAGCCATAGTACATAAACCACAGAGGTGAATGCTTTTTTGCAGCTTATATATGGATCTTCTTGCGGTCCAAGGCACTCTCAGAATTTTCCTCCACAGTTCAAAAGCATCTATCTTCCTTCTCTCAGCCTTCCCTATGGTCCAGCTCTCATATCCATAGGTGAATACTGGGAATACCATTGCTTTTACTATGCGGATCTTTGTTGCCAATTTGATGTCTCTACTCTTTATTATTTTATCAAGATTGGTCATTGCACCCCTCCCAAGAAGTAAATGTTTTCTGATTTCCTGGCTGCAATCTGCATCTGCAGTAATCTTTGCACCTAGAAATACAAAGACTGTGACTGCCTCCACGTTTTCTCCCTCTATTTGCCAGTTATCAATCAGTCTGGTTGCCATCTTCTTGGGGGTTTTTTATGTTTAACTGCAACCCAGCTTTTGCACTTTCTACTTTCACCATGGTTATAAGGCTCCTCAGCTCCTCCTCACGTTCAGCCATCAAAGCGATATCATCTGCATATCTAAGGTTGTTAATATGTCTTCCAGCAATTTTAACTCCAGCTTTGCATTCATTAAACCCCGCACATCACATGATGTGTTCTGCATACAAGTTGAACAGGTAAGGTGGCGTACTCCTTTCCCAATCTCAAACCAGTCTGTTATTCTGTTGTCTGTTCTTACTGTTGCTACTTGGTTGTTATCCAGATTCCTCAGGAGACAAACAAGGTGACTTAGTATCCCCATACCATCAAGAACTTGCCATAATTTATTATGATCCAGACAACCAAAGGCTTTAGAATAGTCAGTAAAACAGAAATAGATTTCTTTTGGAAATTCCCTGCCTTTCTCCATTATCCAGCAGATATTGCCAATTTGGTCTCTCATTCCTCTGCCTTTTCTAAACCCAGGTTGTACATCTGGGAACTCTCACTCCATGTATTGCTGGAGTCTATCATTCCCCACCTTGACTAAAATGTATCACTAGGTGTCAGAGGGACCAGGCAATTAGTTGTGAATAACAGTTTTAACCAAATATTTAACATATATCCAAGTCTGAGAATCAGTAGGAAATTGACCAATCTTTAACTGTAAAAGTATATTGGGAATACTGCAAAGCTGCTGAGGGTGAAGCCGGGGTGGAAAGGAGGTGGAACTTGGAGGAGCATGGGGAGGGGTAAAGGAATGTTAATGCGGAATGTGTGACCTATATACATTGCTTCCATTTTCTTTGTTCTGGGTGGTACCTGGCAATTCCACAGGGCACCCCTTAGTTTTCTGCTACAGTAATAAACCCTCTGTAATTTATAGTCTCCTTATTTCTGGTCTCTATTGGGAAACAAGGCCAGGAATATTTAAAGGATAACCTGTCTTAACAGTGGGGCTGCCCGCTTTAAAGCCCTGGTGTGATAATGTGGTGAGAGTCTGATGATGGAACAAATCCCATAGCATCCTCTGGAAAATCCTATGGCTTGAAAACTTACAAATCCAAACACAAATTGATTAAAGTAATTCACTGACTCAAAAATCATTTTCATTAAGAGCAACAAATGAATTCCACCAATTCCGAAGTTCTATATTAAGGAATTAATTGTCAAGCCTGATGTTTCAGCCTCTGATTGAGACACAACACCTGAAATAACACTTCACCTTAATTTCTTTGGTTTGGGTTTACTTTGCAGTGTTTCATTCTGACCCTAGGAAACTGAGTTGAGCTGAAAATGGGCAGAGAAAAGGAAGCCTAGAATAAAGACATTTAAAGCTAGGAAAGTATTAAAAGGAAGTAGGGCATTGCAGGAAAGGGAAGCTGTTGAGCTTTTAAAGCAAGATTTTACTTTCTCCAGAGCTGAATCCAATAATTCAAGAGAAAAGATAGGGGTTTTGTTCTTGTATAGTTCTGTTACCCGGCCAACAAAAGTGGGAGCGTGGCTGTATTGTTTTTCTCGCTTAAGATATATCTTACTGGTCAAAGAGACAAACTTTTGTCTGCTGGAGAGAAAGAGAAAGAGTTGGCAAAGTGACTTAGGGAAGGGTCTGATTGATTAAAATTTCTCAAACTTTTAAGACAGCAGTCTGTTGAACTATTGCATCACTTCCTCTCCCTGTCCACCTAAACATGTAACTTGAAATCCTGCTGCAGCCAGCATCTGATGTTGCATTTAAAACACACTTACATCCTCCCCCCTCCCTCTCCTCCAGCATCATTCTGAAGTGACGTCACAGCTCCCCTGAGAGGCCCTCTATGCCTGCCAAACCTGTGGGGTAAGTTTGGGGGAAGGGAATGGGGGCTGGGAGGAGAGGGGACATGCTGAAGTTTCTGAACAGTTTCCAAAGGAAGCCTCATATAGAGCATATTGCAGTCAAATGGGGATTAATCAACTCACATGTCACTGTAGCCAGATTTGACATGTGCTACAGGGGAAAAAATCACAGTTGACTCACTAATTTTAACTGCACTCTTCCTTTGCAAAAAATAATATGCTAAAAACATATAGTTTAAAACTGCACAAATATCAAGGTTAAATGAGAAAAAATAAACTAAAACTGAAGCCACATAACAATTGTGTACTGAAGTTGTTTGTACTGTAAGTTGTACTGCTATTGTGATCTTATATTGTGCATAGGATTTCTGAATTATGGTTGTGCATCTCATACATTCTACTGCAGTTGTGGTACCCAATCTCTCCTGGATAATTTATGGAGCAGGGGCAGTAGGGATACCTTTTTGGAATTTTTTTTAAGATTTCATTTTTAGAAAGAAAATTAATTCCTAAAAATCAAAGGATGACCCAAACGTTATTAAACTGGGTGGGCTAACAGTGGGAGATGTGTCCTCCAATTGTGGCAATTTTCATCCTGATAGCCCTAAAAATGATGGGAAGGGGAGCCCAGGAAGCCTCTTCATTCCCACCAATGGACTGGATCTTGCCGCATTTTTCAGCTGCAGACCAAAAACGGCTTTTCAGATGGCGCCCATTTTTGGGAGACCCATGAAAACAGATCTGCAGGTCCACCAAAATTTGGATAGCAGAAACAGACCATGGTTCAGCCAAAATTCACAAACCTATTGCATAGTGGTGTTGTGGCAAATGTTCACGTGCAGGTATTGACATCACGCTGAGGAAATGTTGGAATGAGGCCATTGACTTTGGTCCCTTCTACACTGTCCCAGGATCTGATCCCAGGTCATCTGCTTTGAATTGGATTATATGAGTCTCCACTACCATATAATCCGGGATAAGCAAATAATCTGGGATCAGATCCTGGGATATAAGGACAATGTAGAAAGGGCCTTGGAGCAATTTTGAACATAATATGAATATATTCACAGCCTCCTCCACACAGTCTCTTCATTTTTCCTTACATAAGCAAACATCTTAAGTCACAAATCACTGCATGTTAAAAGTAATATAATTCCCTAATACTTCATAGAATTTCTAAGTATATTTGCTAGCTGATCTTTCTGGTGCTGTGGCTATAGATATGGCCCCAGGTCCATAAAACTCAGTTGCCAGTGGGGTCATCTTCTTCTGGACTCCTTGACAAACAATCCCCACAATGATCTCATTAACCCTTTCTGGGACACAGATTTTAAATTTGAAATGCAGAACAAGCAAATTATAATGCAAGCTAGTTCTCAGACATAAATCTAGAAGTCACAATTATTATAGTTTTGGATTACAGTGAATCTGTCATTTCAGATACTAGATTAAACAAGTACAACACTCCCAATTCCTCCAAGGTAGGTGGGAGCTCCACCGGAAGTTGTCATACTTTCTCATATGCCTATCTGAGTTAATTGAACTCAAATAACTCTTGCACTTGAACTCAGTTTGTAGCTATTGAAATTCTTGGCTTTTCTTCACAAACAAAGATTCAGGAAGGACTCATCTCATGCTTTCTACAAGCGCATTGATGATTCGGAGGTTGGATGTGTCCTTCAAGCCTGTGAAATGGATTTTTCTAGTGGAGTGCAGCGTGCACAGAACGGGCCTCACCCTTTAAACCAAAGGTTCACCTGCCGGGGCCTAGCAAGCTGGAACAGTGGAAGCGAGGTCCTCAGGTCATAGGTTTGGTTTCATTTTCCTTCTCTTAGATCAGGGGTGCTCACACTTTTTCAGCATGCGAGCTACTCTTAAAGCAACCAAGTCCAAAAGATCTACCTGCTCCCGCCACCGCGCGCTCCCATCGCCGCGTGTGCTCCTGCTGGTGTTTTCCGCCTGCGCAGCATTTCTTCCGCCTGCGGGGCATTGCTAGAAGGAGAAAGCAGAGGCGGGGCATCCAGAGGGAGTGCTCTGCCCTGCCTGTCTCACCGGCAATGGAGGCTGCACAGCTGCTTCTGGACAAGAGGCAGGACGCTCCCTCCAGAGGCCCCACCTCGTGCTTCCTTCTTCGTGCAATGCCCCGCAGGCGAAAAAAGCACTGCAAGAGCGGAAGCCAGCAGCAGGATTGCATGCGTGCGCTCAGGGTGTGCGTGTGCATGGCAGGAGCACCCCATCCAGCTGGTGAGGCCTGAAGATCACCTGGAAGAGGGCCAAAGATCTACTAGTAGCTCGCGAGCTACCTAATGAGCACCACTGTCTTAGATGGTTAATCTTACAGGGTTAGATGAGCACCATCTGCCTTGGTTTGAAATCAGAGTTTTCCTTCTCCTAGGATGGTTGTCAAAAGGCTAGAAAGCCCATCCTGCCCTTTGACGCTCTTTGTCAGACCCTTCGATTGTGACCTGTCTGGCATGGGAGGCCCTACCAGTGACTATTATGCCACCGCCAGCATAGCTCACAACTTCATTAGGGTACGCAAGCCTCTCCCCCACAGCAAGGGGGTGCCAATGGAGAGGAGCCATTGTAATAAGCTGAAAACAAAAGGATATGTGAGAAGAGGAGATCAATACTGAGACATTTAATACACAGTTGAAAAAGTTGGATGATAGGAGAATAATCAGGAGTGTCCCTGCCAAACTGGGACAGTTGGGGAGTATGCCATTTTTTGTGGAGGTATTTCAGAATGACTGCTCCCTTTAATTGAATTAGTTAGCTGTCTTGTGGTCATACCAGTTTGGCAAAATATTCTGAATGATTGCTGAAGAGTTTTTTATGCTTTATTTAGGGCTGGGTTCCTTTGTATGCTCCATTGTGAATACATAACCCTGAAAATTACCTAAGATATAATATACCATAAGTATACAGGGGAAAAGTATCAATACGTGAGTTTAAAGTTGTCCCCACTCAAAAGTATGTCAAAGATTCTTGTTAACAAAAGGCAGAGAACTGAACGAGCTTCCTGATAAGGTTGAAAGCCTTTGGAAAATGTTTCAGGGCAGGCAGCTGTAGTTGCTTCTAAAGATTTTCATCTTCAATGTGAAACTGCACTCATTTTGAGTAGTAAGAGCTGTTGGTGTTTAATGCCAATGAGATGAACCTCCTCTGTACTTTATCTACATTCCTAGAATCTATCAGGTAAGATATTGCCATTCAGTTAGCACTCAATCAATACAGGGATCTCCTATATTCCAATAAGTGATGTCGACAGCAAAGGACAAAGCTTGTAAAATTGAAATATGCCTAATTAAATGTTCACTTTTTATCATGTGAGTATTTGAGCTCTTGTGGAGAAATGTCACCCACTGTACCTTCTATATTTCATATCTTGTTGGTCCCATTCTTCACTCCCCTGGTACTGATGTGCATAGTGTAATATCTTCCATCTGAAAGCAATGCGTCATGCACCTGTTGATGTTTGCTTGGGTCTACAAACAGCATGCAATACATGAAATAATTATTTTGCTACTACATTTGATGTTTTTTCTTACAGCAAATTAACAGAGCTAGTCCCACAGAACTAGTCACCCCATGTATTATCCATGTGTGCTACTTGATCAAAAAATACTGCTCTCACTGGGATATGTGTAACCCTCACAACAATATTGCTTTCTTAGTATTTACTAGGGGTGTGCAATTTTTCGTTAGTCATCATAAGTTGTATCAAATTTGTTAATTTCATACTTATGACGTGATATCCAACGCACAGACATGGCCTGCTCCAAAAACTTAAGAATCAAAACTTACCCAATACTTTTTCATTTTCATTTTGTAAATCTCAAAAGCCTCCCAAAGTCAATTTTATTTTCAGCACAAGGGAACAAAGCAAAGCCAACAAGAGTGTCTTTCCTTTTTAAATTAATGGTCTCTCATAATTAGGAGAAAGAAACAGCAGGGAGAAAGCAGAGTTCACTGGGAAAGATACTGAGAAAGCACAGAATTCTGAGAAATGTAGTTTGGGAATTCAATGAGATAGCTGTTGTGGCTTTTTAATAAACATTTTTGTTAAAACTTTTAAAAATTCCCTAAAAGCAGTAGTTGTATGAATATTTCTGAAAGTTCAGGAAATTAAAATTTCAAAATTAACTTTGAAAATTCTGCCAGAGTCAGTGGATAAGTGAAACATTCTGAAACTTGATGGACTAATAGTGATAAATGTGTTTTATCATCGTAGCAAGTTTCATCCAAATAGCTGTAAAACTGAGGGAGAAAGGAGCCTCTGAAATTTCCCCTCTTGCGTAATTACTATAACAAAAAAGTAATGACATTTCGTTATTCTCTTTATAGTGACAACATTTTTACTAACAATAGTTTAGAAACACTTTAGAAATGAAACACCAGCGCCCCCTAATTTTGTAATGACTTTTGAAATATTTTTTATTGATCACACAGCCCTAGTATTTACCAATTAACTAGCTTAAAACAAGACACATTCTAAGTCTTATTGGCTGACATCTTATAATGAGTAAATACTAGGCCAATAAATGTTGTTATTGTTTTTTGCTTTCTCCCCAATGAAAACAATACACTTATTTAACAAGAGCCACTTATCTTTGTAAAGCATTTCCAATGATAGATTCCCTTGCTCCAAAAACAGCTTATTATGTTAACACTAAAATCTATAGTTTAGTTTGGCAACTTCCCTTTAAACTACGCATTTTCTAGCATCTTTCTTTCTCTCTCTCTCTCTTTCTCTCTCTCTTTATGTACACACAGTATCAAACATTCAGAGACTGCCAAATACCAGAAGATAAACATTGCAATCTGCATCTGATTTTGCTACAAATGACCCATTTAAGAAAGATATTTGGTACAATTAATCATTTTCAAGATGATTTGAATCTTCAATGAAAGACAAAGATACACTTAGGAGTATAATGAATTCAGATGCTATGGACCTAGAAGCTGAATTATAAGGGGGGGGGGAGAGCACAGGAGTTAATCAACAGCTGGAGATAATAGCTGAAATAACACAGAGAGAAATTGGGGAATAATTTTTTAAAACCTTAGTATAAGGGACCAGAAAGTTAAATAAGCAGCTAGAGGCTTAGATGGTTTTAGGGCTTTGTTGCACAAGGTCCTAAAAGCTAGTTCTGGTATTGGTAACCCATTTTAGTGAGTGCCAGAACATACCAGTATAGCCACTCTTCTTACTGCAGCAATGTTTGCCGAAAACACTATGAATATCTGACAGTACATTCAGCTTACTGGAGCAACTCAGACATAATCCCCCCAACCTATTCATTGCCCTTCTTTGTTCATGCCCACTTTTTGTTTATTTTTTCCAGAAGCATTGGGCAACTCTGAGATTTCACCTGATCTCACAAGACTCCTATGTCATCACTGGGTGAGTTCGCTGTTGCATAGTTAATCACTTTGTTATTTTCCTCAGTACAAGTACTGTCCCTATAAATATTTAAAATAGTAATAATAAGCACGCATTTTGCAGTCCCTACGACTGAGTCCGCTAAGGAGAGGGAGGTAACACAAACATCAATTAGCTCCAAATTTGACCAATTTATATCATTGGACACAGAAGCTGTCTGTAAGATTCTATCTACAGCAAGACCAACTACCTGTTCCTTGGATCCTTGTCCTTCTTGGTTGGTCAAGGATTGCCCAGAGGGGCTCCGGGTCCCTCTGGTGCACATAATAAACAACTCACCGGAGCAGGGAATCTTTCCAGATGCCCTGAAAGAAGCTATAGTCCGCCCCCTCTTAAAGGAACCCACCTTAGACCCTGCAATGTTGACCAACTACCACCCGGTTTCTAACCTCCCGTTTCTTAGTAAGTTGATTGAACGTGCGGCAGCAACCCAACTTCAGAAATTCTTAGACGACACAGATGGCCTGGATCCATTTCAATCTGGCTTCCGTCCTGGACACGGGATCGAGACTGTTCTGGTGGCTATCTCTGATGACATCCGTCGCCAGCTAGACAAGGGAGGATCGATACTGCTGGTGTTGTTCGACCACACCGCAGCTTTCGATACAGTAGACCATGATCTACTGATCCAGTGATTAGCTGCTATTGGAATTCAAGGATCAGCAATAACATGGTTCAACTCATTCTTGCGAGGGCGTAGCCAATAAGTGGAGTGGCTGGGCCAAGTATCTGAGAAATCCCCTTTCAACTGTGGAGTACCCCAAGGTGCTATTCTATCGCCAGTGCTGTTTCACATCTATGTTCGACCTCTCGCCAAGCTAGTCCGGAGATTTGGATTAAAATGTTTCCAATACACTGATGACACCTAGCTTCTCCTAAAAGTAGAACCTGGAACAACCTTAGTACCAGATAACTTCACTTGGTGTCTTGGAGCGGTTACAAGATGGCTACATGCCCATAAATTGAAAGTAAATCTAGCAGAAACTGAAATCTTGTGGCCTGGCCACCCATCAGAATTGGTTGGTCTATTACCATCTTTTGAAGGGAAACCGTTAGTTCCATCCCCACTGTGAATAGTCTCGGTGTTATCCTGGATTCCAAAATGACAATGGAAGCCCAGATTGCCTCCACTAGTAAAAGGGCCTTCTTTCATCTATACCAAGCGAGGCAGTTGGCGCCTTATTTACCAACAGAGGCGCTGGCTACGATAATCCATGCCACGGTTACGTCGAGGCTGGATTACTGAAATGCTTTGTATGTGGGCTTTCCTCGACCAGTGCTTTTGACCTACTGCACAATTCAACATGCTTTGAAAGTAGGGGGGTGTGAAATGGCAGGAAATCATTCTGTTTTTGTCTTGAATTTTAGGTGCCTCCCTGTTCTGTTTTCAGGAAGATTCTGGGAGAGTAAGGGGGGGGGGGAGGGTCTGTTCAGATTTGTCATTCAGAACCTGAGTTCTGTTTACATTTCAGAAAGATTTGATCCATTGGCACCAATGGGGAAATGTAGAGGTTCATTTCTCCATCATTTTTGGCTATCTGGAGGAAACGACACACTTGTAGAACACATTTACAACTACAAGTGTGCCAAGTTTCATGACATTGCGCTCATCCACTGATTTTTTGTGAAATTCTTAAAGCTTTTAACAATTTGTTTTTTTTTTTAAAAAAAAAAGTACAGTCGGAATTTCTGGAATTTGAAGTCCAAAACAACATGTGCCACAGGAGGGGAGGAGAATGGACAGAATGTGATGCAGTCGGCAGTATTCAGGAACATTCAAAGGGCTCATTTCTTTGTCATTTTTAGGGCTATCAGAATGAAACTTGTTATTTTTGTAGGAGACATTAACAACTGTAAGTCCCCCAAGTTTCAGAACATCTTGCTAATCCAAGAACATTTTTTAAAAAACTAGAATTTCTCCACAGCAACATAACAGTAGGGCATCATCACTGCAAAGTTTCAGAAAGATCTGCTCACCCACTGATTTTGAGGGAATGTTTTCGTTTTCTCTCCTACTGAAAGGAGAAGATAACTTACACAGGAAAAACAGGGAATTCTGGGACTTTAAGTCCAGGACAATGGCGAAAAAAACCAGCCTGTGATTGGCTGATTCAGTAATATATGGCTGTACTCAGCCCCATCTCCCCAATGCTGCTTCAACAATAGGAAAAAATTGTCAGAATATAAACAAATGGGATTTCCCTGCTTCTTGGCTGGAGGTTGGACTGGTCCACAGGGTCTCATGAATCTATGAATCTATGAACCTAAAAATCCTTTACCGGAATCCGGGGGGGGTCTATTTTCATTCTGTTTTGGCCTTCCAGTATTTTGTTTCAGCAGTTAATATCTACGAATTGTTGCATTTGGCCAAAATCCAAATCGACTGCCAGAAATTCACAACCCCCCATTTGAAAGTGCTTTAGAGATGAAGCAACTCATATCTACTCTATAGAGAGGAAAGTGCACTTCATTCTTTTTATTTCATTACAATGCATAGATTTGTAATTTGTAATCTTCCTCTATGAACCATCTATGAACCTCTATGTACCATCTTGGGGTTTAAGATCTTCTGGGGAGGCCCTACTCTCAGTCCCGCCTCCTTCACAGCCGCAATTAGTGGGAAAAAGAGACAGATCCTTCTCTGTGTTAGCCCCTCAACTGTGGAATTCCCTCCACAGGGATATTAGATCAGTGCCCCCCCTCCCTCTTGAGCTTCCGTAAGAGAGAAAAATGTGGCTTTGTGACCAAGATATGGAATTATGTACATTGATAATAGGAACAGCCCAGATTACGCTTGTGGATTATGTGATTAATTGTGCAGGTATTGTTTTAATGTATTTTATTATTCAATTTTAAATGTTTGTTTTAATTATACATCGTTTTAAAGCAACAACAAGTTGCCTATGTGTAAAGCCACCTTGGGTCCTCTCAGGGGTTGAGAAAGGCAGGGTATAAATGCCATAAATAAATAAATAAATAAATAAATAGTGATGTCTGAAAATTGAATTTGCATGTTTCAAAACAGCTGATTTTTACTTCCTGCTTCCTGATGACAACTAATAGGGAATACCTGCTCTCTGTTACTGAGGATCCCATTGACTTTTTGATTTGGCTGCCACTGGAGATAAAGAATTTTGGTCTGAATCACCAAACAAATGTTTATGACTTTTTGTTCTGCTTCCATTCATTTTTGTCAAGATTGTTAATGATCTCACCTGGCAAAGAAAGCTAACCCTGCATAAATTCTATTCCTGGTACGTCTCATCGCTCAGAGGACTGGTGGCGGGAAACAGAATAATATATTATTGTGTGTTTCCCATTTCTCTTCCACTTTCAGAAGCAGGTTACACAACCCAGTTTGGTTTTGTTTTCCACAAACATAGGGGAGATTTATTCAAATGTTGTACTATTTCATTTATTTACAGTGTCACAAGCAAAACACAAGTGAAATACTATCAGTACACACTCAAGTTAGAGCACAATTTCTTTGGAAATTGACCATGGAAGCTCAAAGTATTTTCATACTTCAGCTAACTTTCTGTTGCTCTCTCTTAAAAGTCTTCTTCAAGGGAGAGAAAATGGGGTATTAATAATAATAATAACAATAATAATTGTAAGAGTTATTTCTCTTCATGTAGGTTTTCCCCTTATATGGACACATACACACCAATTTTCTCCTTTCCATTATCTTAGAGATGGACATAATGTTTACATACAAAAAGAAATCCCAGAAAAATTAGAAGACATTCATAAATGATTTAAGAGAGTAATTGTGATCAGGCTGTGTATTAAGAGGAGGCTCTTAAGACTTTCCTTTGTACGTGTTTGTTATAACAAACATCTCTGAAGCAATAATAAAGCACACGTGAACATGTAGAACATCCAATTGAAAATGAACATTAAAACTTGTTTTCCATTTATGCTAATGTACAATGGCGTTTTCTAAAGTCACTAGAAGCACCAAAGCAAATTTATGTTGTAGCATGCTCTAAAATTTTATGTAGGTGTTGTAATGTAATTAAGCAATTCCCTTTAACATTTTAATAGGAAGAGCATGCTTAGTTCATGCATATAGATTGGAAAAAATTCCCTTTTCATTAGTAATTTTGGTATATAGTTCTTTCTCCTTTCTCCTTACAGTTCAGGTCAGCAATAAGTTCACATTAGCTCAAAGTGCAAATTCTTGGCCTAATTAGTAGGCCTGGTTGATCCACAAAAAAAATTGGTTCAAAACTTTGAATTTGAATGTCTTTCGAAATTTTTGGGATAAAATATCGAAATTGTTTAGGATTAATTGCAAAATTTTGGAATGGCTTCATTAATGGTGGACACACATGTTTAACCCAGTTTGGACGCAGATGCCTTCCCTCCACGTGAGAACTGTTCTCAGGCGGAGGGAAGACATCCGCGTTCAAACTGGGCTTTAAACGCTGCTTTTGCCCCAGTTCTCAGGCGAAGGGAAGAAATCCAATCCACATCCAAACTGGGTGTTTAACCCAGTTTGGATACAGCTTTCCTTACTGACATGGGGGGAAAGAAAGTCATATCCAAACTGGGTGTTTATCCCAGTTTGGATGCAGCTTTCCTCCCCCCCCTCCCCTCAGTGGGATAGGGATTTAAACCCTATTATCTGATGTCTTTGTGCAACAATCAAACCACTACCCCACATTTGCTCCTTTTAGGGCAGTGGTTCTCAACCTGTGGGTCTCCAGATGTTTTGGCTCTCAACTCCCAGAAGTCCTAACAACTGGTAGACTGGCTGGGATTTCTGGGAGTTGTAGGCCAAAACACATGGGGAGCCACAGGTTGAGAACCAATGTTTTAAGGGGAAGGTGTTTAAAAATAAAAAGGTGTTCAAATCTCTCCAATTTGCACAGATCTTTATCTGGATCCGAGCCCTAGACAAATACTTTAGAGTACAAAAACGGATTACAAACTTGCACAGCAGGTGCCTTAGCTTTAATCATATTCCTTAAGTTTTTGAGCCAGACAGAATTTGGAAGCAGATCAGAGAATGTTTCTTAATATTGTTAGGGGTTTTTTTAAAAATCTGACTTAGTTTTCTGGTATTCCCAGCCACTATATTCTGAATCGGTTGTATATTTCTTGTAGTGAAGATTAACACATAACTAATTATCTTGAAGTGGCTGGACTAAGTCAAACTACAATGTTTAAAAAAGATGGACCCAATTTGAAATCACTATATCTCTGCAACCATAAACTTCTCATGAATGAAGCTCTTACCACGTGAAAGGGTGGACCTGGGCCATACTGTTTCAAATGATTACGACCAAATTCCTCTCCCAGTCATCCACAAGAAAGCTAATCTGCAGCATAAGGCCTAATGAGATATTCTCCATTTGAGGAGTTATATTTTAGATTTCTTTCTAGCTCAAAATGATTAGTAAAACTTGTTAACTTGGTAATCCATTAAACCATTTGTAAATTTTATAAAATTATAAAATGTTGCCATCATGAAATACACTGCTTTGAAACATTGTGAAACAACCTGGTTATGTCTGTATGCAGGTATACTTTTTCCTATGTTGAGATTCTTACCTCCCCCTCTGTACACAACATCAGCTGAGGAACTATCAGACACAATTCTATTTCCACAGCTTTTGGTTGGCTAAAAGGATTTACCTGTGCACATTCTGACTGCTCTTGGGAAACTTAGATTAAAAACTAATTGTACAATGGAGTGGAGGAGTCCTTCCTCCACTTGTGGAGCTGGAATGAGGCCATGCATATCTTTCTATCTGATCAATGACTAAGGCGATAGAGTTGTGGGCAGTCATTATGCAGAGAAGCCAGCCTCTGCTGACTTAGGATATTAGCTGCACCATCCAGATGTACAATCTTTGACCCCATCTACACTGCCATATGATACAGTTACAAACGGCGTTATATAATAATAATAATAATAATACTTTATTACTTGTGAGTCGCCCTCCACCAATGGTGCTCCGGGCGACTTACATCCTTTAAAAACATAGATACATCAGTTAAAACAGCAGATATGAGCCGTAGAAGGCTCTGCCATCCATCCAGTTCAGTCCCCGAAAGCCTGGCGGAAGAGCCAGGTTTTCAGGCCAGCCAGAAATCTGGCCGGGGCCAGTGTGGCCCTAAGCGCAGGCGGGAGCGAGTTCCAGATCATAGGGGCCGCCACCGAGAAGGCTCTTCTACGGGTCTCTGTCAGCCGGGCCTCTCACCCCAGGGATAGCTAACCGGTCGCCATTTATTACGCGTGCGGGTCTTTCGCAGCGTTGGTCTGTCAGCTGATCGCCCAGGTAGGCTGGTCCCATTTTTTGCCGAGCTTTGAAGGTTATCACCATGAGTTTGTAGATCGCTCTAAGCTCAATGGGTAACCAGTGAAGATCTTTTAAAATTGGTGAAATATGGCTCCTGGCCGATGCCCTGGAGATGAGTCTGGCCGCTGCATTCTGGATGAGTCTCAACCTCCAGTCGTGGCCAACGGTAGGCCCACATACAAGGCGTTGCAGTAGTCAAGACGGGAGACCACGGTGGCATGAATCACCGTCCTCAGCGCCTCTGGTGGTAGATAGGGGGCCAACCGTCGGGCCCTACGGAGGTGAAAGAAGGCACCCTTGGCAGCGGCCTGGATCTGAGCCTCCATCGTCAGTTTCTCATCCAAGAGTACTCCTAAGCTCTTTACCGCCGGGGCTGCGGACAAGGGCTCGCCCTCAAAGGGTGGTAGTGGAGAGTGGGGGTCGGGTCGGCCGGGCCAGAGGATCTCCGTTTTCGCCGGGTTGATCTTTAGCCTGTGTGCTCTGAGCCAGCTTTCAGGTACCGACAGCACCCCTGGGTCGAGCTTCAGCAGCAGCTGCGTGTCATCGGCGTATTGATAACAGTTGAAACCGTGGCTTCTAGCGATACGGCCAGGGGCTGGACGTAGATGTTAAAAAGGGTGGGGGACAGGATGGCACCCTGCGGAACCCCGCACTCCAGCCCACATTTCCTGGAGACCTGGCCCTGCCACTCGACCGCGCTAGCGAAACCCCGCAGAAACGATCCTAACCAGGTCAGGGCCTTGTCTTGGATCCCAGAGGCCGCTGCGGCGAAGTAGCAAATCATGATCAACGGTGTCAAGGCCGCAGTTAGGTCAAGGAGGACTAGGACTGCCGAGCCCCTCCGTCCAACTGGCGGCGGATGTCATCTGTGATTGCTACTAGAACGGATTCGACACCGTGGCCCGCTCGGAAGCCTGACTGAAATGGGTCTAGGCCCCCGGATCGTTCCAAGAAGTCCCGCAGCTGGTTTTCCACTGCTCGCTCCAATAGCTTCCCAGGAAGGGCAGATTAGCGACAGGGCGGTAGTTCGCCGGTTCATTGGGGTCGAGGCTCGCCTTTTTCAGAAGAGGGCTAACTCTAGCCTCCTTCAGGGACTCGGGGAAGGAGCCTGTGTCCAATGAGAGGTTCACCAGATCCACCAGGGCGTCCAGTATGGTGTCTATGCAGGACTTGATTAAGTGCGATGGACAAGGGTCCATGGGGCAGGTCGTAGCCCTTGCCCCGGTCACCAGCTTTTCACCTCTTCCGATGTTAGGGGCTTGAATTCGGTGAGGTAGAGCCCATTTGTCTGGGTGGATGTCGAATCCACTCATTTCCTTCCTCCGGGATGGGCGGCAGGTCGCGCCGAAGTGCCGTGATTTTCCCAATGAAGTGCTCTTGGAGATCCTCTGCCGTCACCGTAGAGCTGTTGGAATCACTCTGTGGAGACCCCAGAAGGCTCCGGACCACTTTAAAGATCTGGGCTGTATGGGAGCCGGCGGCTGTAATCTGGGCGGCATTATAGGATTTCTTAGCCTCTTTGATCTCACGTTCGTACAGCCTATGCAGTTCTCTGTAGGCTGCTCTATTTGCCATGCTGGGTTTCCGTCTCCAGACACTCTCCAATTGTCTCCTCCGGCGTTTCAGCTGCTTTAGGTTCGTTGTGAACCACCGTGAGCAGGTTTTCCGGGGACGAAGGGGGCGCCTCGGTGCCACCTGGTCGATGGCCTTCGAGAGGACGCTGTTCCACCTGGCAACTAAGTCCGCTAGTGATCCTCCGGGGACCTCCAGGGGATCCAAAGCAGCTATGAATGCCCTCGGGGTCATCGAGCTCCTTTGGCGGACTAGGATGGTCTTTTGTTCCAACCTGTCTGTAAGAGGGTGTCAACGTCTCTGCCCTCACGGTCAGGTGGTCCGACCAAGGCACTGTTCTGGATTCACGATGTTTTAAGGTTAGGCCGTGGCTGAAGATCAGGTCTAACGCGTGGCCAGCCTGATGTGTATGGCCAGTTTTGGTCCTGGGGAGATCCAAAGCCTCCATATGTTGGAGGAACTCCCTTGCACTGGATGTAAGAGGGTCTGAGTCCGGTGGATGTTAAAGTCACCCAGCACGATGAGCCGGGGGAATCTCAGCGCCCAATCCGCAATCAGGTCCAGCAGTGCAGACATGGCCTCCTTTTTTGGGCCCCAGGGCTCGGTAGACCACCAGAATCCCCGTCTTTTCCCCGGTTCCTAGAATTGCTCCCAGGCACTCTATGCCGGTCATCGCTGATGTCTGGAGGACCGAGGTAGCGACAGTGTCTTTACGACCAGGCCCACTCCCCGCCCGGCCGGTGGATCTTGGCTGGTGGAAAGCTCGAAAGCCTGGGGGGCTAGCTCCTGAAGAAGGACACAGTCGCTGTCCTGGGTCCAGGTCTCTGTGATGCATATGACATCTGCATCCTGCTCTGTGATGAAATCTCGCAGCGTGGCCAGCTTATTACAAATTGACCTCGCATTGAGGAGCAGGAATGAAGACCAAGGTGTGGTTGCTGTATGAGGACGGTCATGGCAGGTAATAGGTCGCAGCTGGGTTGAAGAGGGTTTTCGGCCCTGTTTGTTGGTGGGTAGGTTTCTGGACCTCCCCCCTCCCCTGTCCACTAATTACTGGGATGGGACATGCGGGAGCGCTCGGGTGTTGACGTTGGGCGCCGGGGCGCTGAGTTTGCGGCACGTTCCCGAAAAGGGGGCGTTGGGGTCTGTATTTGGCCGCAGTCCGGAGGGCCGTGCCAATAGTGGATTGGGGGCCCAGCAGTGGCTGTGCCGCGGGAGAACTGGAGGGGGCCCTGGACTTTCTGGCCCAGAAGATTCTGGTCCTAAAGGGACCGGGATTTCTGGCCGGCGGTTCCCTGGGGTTTTTTTTGGTTAGTGTAGTAGACTATGGTCCATTGTCACCCTCTTGTTGTAGGGGAGAGGCTTGCGTACCCTAATGAAGTTGTGAGCTATGCTGGCGGTAGGGCCTCCCATGACAGACAGACCATAACCAAAGGGTCTGACGAAGAGCGTCAATGGGCAGAATGGGCTCTCTAGCCTTTTGACAACCATCCTAGGAGAGGGAAAACTCTGATTTCAAACCCAGGCAGATGGTGCTCTTTAACCTTTTAAGGTCAACCATCTAAGAGAAGGAAACTCGAACCACACCTACAACCTGAGGACCTCGCTGCCACCATCCTAAGCTTGCTAGGCCCCGGCAGACGAACCTTTGGTTTAAAGCGTAAGGCTAGTTCTGTGCATGCTGCGCTCCACCAGAAAGGTCCATTGCGCAGGCTTGAAGGACACATCCAACCTCTGAATCATCAACGCGCTTGTAGAAAGTGTGGGATGAGTCCTTTCTGAATCTTCATTCGCGAAGAAAAGCCAAGATATGGAAATGTAGATGGGGCCTTGGTTAATGTGTCCTGGTTTACTCAGGATTGCACCATAGACTTTCTATTGAAAGATAAGAGTATAAGCACAGGCAATTAAAAAACCAAGACTGCAATGAAATAACCCATGCAGACAAAAATGCATATATTGCCATGGTTTATCGACATTACTGAAACTTAACTCTTCATTGTGTCTTTTTGTCAGAGTCAAAATATTTGAAATAAGATTGGAAATCAGACTTGAAACAAAGCACTTGTATAATTTTGCTTTAGCACAGGATCTTTCTTACCCAAGAGTATGTGTTTCTATATCTACAACTATTAAGAGAGCAATGTTAACAGTTATCGTTGCCCAACTTTAAAGTAACTTCCACTTGGTACTTGTCTCTTGACGATAAAAAAAGGAAAGCTAAAAGGTAGCATATTAAAACATCAAACGGCTCTTATCACTGCCCTAACTGAGGCTGGGAAGCTGAAAAGCAATACAGTTATCTTACCAGGATTTTAATAAGACAGCTTACTTCAGGGTAACAGGGAATGCTGTTTTATGTTTTATGTGAGCAGTAATGAGTTTTTACAACTGCAGTTTTGCCATATAGCTGTGGGCTAACTACAGAATTATGTGGATGTTATGTGTTTATTATCATGCACTAGGCCGTGAAAAGCCTTCTTTTTGAAAAGTAATTAGTTGCAATTATTATTATGCTGGTGGAACCGTTGTACTCATGGGACTAGTACCTGTGGTTCCACCTACACATTAACCCAATTGTCTAGGTCTTCCAGATGTTACTGCAGTGTCTTGATGTGGTGTTATCAAGAAATTAGACACCCCCCCCCAAAGATATGAATGAAATGAAATATATATGCATGATGAGACACGGCTCCATTGGGACTTACAGTGAGCAGGCACCTTTGCCCTGCGGTAATCCTTTTTATGAATCGACTTTGGAATGCTGTCTAAAACCCCACCTGACCTGGAATAAAAGCTGAAAGGGTGTATGGTTAAGTGGACACATAATTTTGGTTTAAAAAATACAAATGCAACAATGGAAAAGGGTCTAGACAAAGAGTTTGACATTTACATTGAGTAATGACTTGAAATAAAATTACTGTAAGATGATGTATAGATGATATCTGACACCAGAAAGGATTGCGGGGAGATGGTGGCAAGATATAAGATTAAAGTTATAAAAATGTTTTTGTGATTGTTGGAAATGTGGGGAAAAGGTGGACACCTTTTATCACATGTGGTGGTCATGTAAAAAAAGTCCAGAAATATTAGGCAAAATACAAATGATTTTAGAAGATATTGTTAAAGTTGAATTTGAAATGAAACCTAAACTCTATCCACTGGAGATGTTAGATCAGTGTTTCCCAACTTTTTTGAGCCGCGGCACACTTTTTACACTTACAAAATCCTGGGGCACACCACCAACCAAAATGACACAAAATGACACTCTAACCTAGTAATACATATAGTTAATATGTTTTTAAATGTATTTATACACTTAGTGTGAAACCTGGCCCTGTTTCGATGAACACAACATATATATGACTTCCTCTCACATATTTATACATGGCTATCATGTCTTCTCTCAGCCTTCTCTTCTTCTGGCTAAACATGCCCAGCTCTTCAAGCTGCTCCTCATAAGGCTTGTTCTCCAGACCCTTGTGAAATTTCACCTTGAGTGAAACTTGCTTCCAGATAACTGTGGATGTCATGAAGCTGTTATAAACAGTTTCCCATTTTCTGATAATAAATTCCTTGGGAAAACACAAAAGTTTGGAGCTCCCTTTGTCTCTTTGGGCTTTCACGTGGTTCTTTGTGGAATCCAATCTTTTCCTTGGGAAAACACTCAAAATCAGTTTGGGTTTACATGTGAAACTTGGTTAAACTACAAATCTAGTAACCCAATCTTTTCCTTGGGCAAACACTCAAAATCAGTTTGCAGCCCCCCTTTCTCTGTTTGGGCTTACACGTGGTACTTGGTTAAACTACAAATCTAGTAACCCAATCCTTTCCTTGGGCAAACACTCAAAATCAGTTTGGGCTTACACGTGGTACTTGGTTTAACTATAAATCTAGTAACCCAATCCTTTCCTTGGGCAAACACTCAAAATCAGTTTGCAGCCACCCTTTCTCTGTTTGTGCTTACACATGGTACTTGGTTCAACTACAAATCTAGTAACCCAATCCTTTCCTTGGGCAAACACTCAAAATCAGTTTGCAGCTACCCTTTCTCTGTTTGGGCTTACACATGGTACTTGGTTCAACTATAAATCTAGTAACCCAATCCTTTCCTTGGGCAAACACTCAAAATCAGTTTGCAGCCCCCCTTTCTC
Source organism: Anolis apletophallus (assembly GCA_030556195.1). Classification (NCBI taxonomy): domain Eukaryota; kingdom Metazoa; phylum Chordata; class Lepidosauria; order Squamata; family Anolidae; genus Anolis; species Anolis apletophallus. The sequence goes on from JARBWK010000001.1 coordinate 8,887,189, forward strand.
TGTTTGGGCTTACATGTGGTACTTGGTTAAACTACAAATCTAGTAACCCAATCCTTTCCTTGGGCAAACACTCAAAATCAGTTTGCAGCCCCCCTTTCTCTGTTTGGGCTTACACGTGGTACTTGGTTCAACTACAAATCTAGTAACCCAATCCTTTCCTTGGGCAAACACTCAAAATCAGTTTGGGCTTACACGTGGTACTTGGTTAAACTACAAATCTAGTAACCCAATCTTAAACTTTGAGCGGATAGATTCCGCTCCCTTCAGCCCTTAGAAGACAGTAGTTTGTAATTCAAAATTTAAAAATTATAACCATAAAGAGGGTCTTTATGTTTAACGTTTTAAATGTTTAGTACCACTGTGGCAAGTTTTGTCAGTAGCGGTTTAAAACTGAGGGAAGGGAATCCCCCAAGTTTTTCCTGTCCCATTTGCAGGTTTTCATGCATTGCGCAATTGCGGACACCATTAACGAATCAATTCCAAAATTTCCGAATTAATTCTGAAATTTCTGATTTTTTCGAAAAATTTCAGAAGCCAACCTGATATGAAGTGCCAGTGCCCCTACATCCGGAATGAATTTTGAACCTTTTTTTTAATCACCCAGGACTACCATATACAATCTTCAGGAATTGTGGGTGGAGAATGAGTTTTCGACCATGGTTTAGGCTGGATCTACACTGCCATATAATGCAGTTTGAGGTAAAACATGACTTATACAGTCAATGTAGAACAAGTTTATATAAATATAAACTTTATTTATATAACGCTTTATGTCCCCAAGGGGACTCAGAGCGGTTTCCAAGTAACAACATCAATACATACAAGGTAAACAACATAAACATAAAATTAACAAGGCAGTATAGGCATAAAAATCAAAAGAGCACATATATGTTTAAAATGATCCTGCAAGGCCCACGGGCCAAAACCAGCCTGCCATGGGGAGGGGTACATCACAGATGTTCAACTTAATCAGTTTTCAATGGCGGCCAAAGGATCAATTAAAGCAGTCTTATTTGCTCAAGTGCTTAACAATAAATATAAATTTCTACGATACTACCACTCAAGGTTAGGGTTGCCATAGGCTCCCAAAGCACCTGACTAACAAGCTTTAGGTTTGGGGGGGGGCACTACTAATGTCTACAGGGCATTTCTCCTGGGTCAGTTACCTGCCTTTGAACCAGTTGATGTTTCCAAACACTCTTCAAAGGCAGCCACACATACAGGAAGTTACAGTAACCATAATGGGAAAATTAAAAGTGTGCAAATGCACCCTTGAACTTTCAAGGTTGAATCTGGGAGCACAACTAATCTATCAATGCATCTTCAGGATGAATGTGACCACATCAAGCACCGGCTGAATCCCTACTCCTTCATCTGCCTTTCAACTGACCAAGATCACCTCTGTCTTTTCAAGATTGACTTTGAATTTGTGTATCCTCTTCCATTCCACTAATGATAACAAGCCCAAAACATTTCCCTTGGATTGTGATGCAAAAGGTCAACAGAGTTGGGTGATATCCATCTATATACTGGTAATGCCAAATCCTAAAATTCTAGATGACCTCTCCTAGCAGTTTCATGCATGTGTTAAATATCTTATTTGGTCATTCAATAAATTTGGATGTTTCATGCTGCATTTCCAGACAAAACCCAATTCAAAGCAGCTGCACACTACCATAAAAACAATTTTAAGTATAAAATATATACAGATGAATTAATTAAAACTAAAACAGCAACATAAAAACGTCCTGATCCAGACTAGACACAGTAATATGTATAAAACACAGTGTAATAAAAAAGAAAGCAGTAATAGTTTTAAACTCCAGACTGGCACCAGCAATCAAAGGCAAATGAGAACTAAAAGGTTTTTATGGCTTGTGTAAAAATTACTATAGAGGGGGCTAACTATACAAAATGAAAATGTTAATGTTTGGGGGCACTTTATTTTTAAACATAGCAGAGGCAAATATATATTATAGCCCCATTGCAGAAAGTATAGCATAAAATCTTGGTGAAATGAGAGCTATAAAACTGTTTCCATAGACATCTTTCTAGCCATCAAGACACATTACCATGTTAACATCTCTTGGGATTACTGTAATACATTGGGCTGCATGTGAGTATATTCCTTCAAGTTGTCTGACAAGAAGGTTTTCTTCTATATGTAAGACTCAATGGTGGTTCTGTCAATTCCTTCCTCTGAAATATAGCCCACAACATCTATTATTGGTTGGCAGTCTCCCACCCTGGTACTTACCAAGGATGATCCTGCATAGCTTCCAAGATCAGACAGGATCCAATGCCTTTAGGGCATTTAGCATACCCACAAACACTTCATAGATTAACACCAGGAAGCATGAAGCCAAGAAACAATAGAATATAGGCAAAAAAGTTATTGATGAGAAAGAACAAAACCAAAAATGTTGCAACAGTTTGCTTTTATCTGAGTTTAATAAGGAAAGCGCAATTCTGTCTTCTTCTCCTCCACCCACTGAGTTAATTGACTTCTGATTTTGCACTTGGACCTCAGTTTGCAGTGATTGAAATAAGAGGAAGACAAAGGGGGAAAGTGGAAGGAGGAAAGTAAAATTGGGACGCTTTAAAAACAGCTGAAAAGCGTAAGAGAGTTAATCAGGGCAGTCCCTGCCTATTTCGACAGTTGGAAGGCATGGGGAGGCTTTTTAGGAGCGTTTGGAAATATCAGTGGGTTGAAAGAGATAGTTAATAGGAAACATACAATTTCCTTGTATTCACTGACTATCTTTTCATTTCCAAGCACATTCAAAGTGCTGATTCTGACCTATTAATAGGCATTAATAGCTCATAAACAGTTCAGGTTTGGACTTTCATATGAGCCTGCCTGGATTTGGAGATCTCATTTCCATTAGTTTCATAGGCATATCTTATAGGAAAGCAAAATAAGCCCATCTCAATGACTGCAAATGTTATTGAAAACCCAGCCAATTGAACCCAAATTGGGTTTTAAATTGATAATCTGGAGAGGTCCCCTGCTCACCAATCAGAAATTCCAAAAATAAACTGGACAATTTCTCCCAGATCCTGCCCCACCCTTTTCACAAAGTATGTACAAGCACCACAATCTCCCCTTATTCACACTCCTCACAATAAACAGGGATTTGTCACTAGCCAATTTCCTTGTGTCACAAAAGACCAATGCCCAGGAGCAGCCTTAAACTCATCAGGCTACCTTCCTTGTCTTTATATATAAAGTAAATAAATAAATAAATTTATCACTGGGACCCATCAAGGGATCTTGACTCTAATTGTCCTTAATCCAGTCCCACTGTGGGACCCTTTTTCCCATGGATAAACTCATCAAGCACCCATTGTCCGCATAACCCAATTTGCATTCTTTCCCAGCCCTTCTGCCCCCAGAGTGGGCAGACATACCAGACAGCAAACAGTTTCCAGATTAACCAAGGACAGTTTGTTAACATTTCTACCAGATCTCTCCACCAATCAACTGTGATGAACAGACTTTTAAACTTTCAACCACCAGCAGACAGGACAGATGGCACCTTTAACCAATGAGACCACAGATCCTGAAATTGCACCAATCATTGCAATTTCTTGCTACTTTTAATGTCTGTAAAATGTCTATAAAATGTCCATGCTTCTAACTGTGGGGCATGTCAGATCTGAGATCACCTTGTCCCCTGTCATCTGCTTTTCACATGTAGAAATAAAAATCTCTGTTCCTGCCTTCTTTCTTTTGTATCATCATTGGAAGACCCATCCTAGATAACCTAAACTGGTCCCCATCATGGCATCCTTTCCTTGGCAGATAAGGACTTTCTTGTTTCAATGGGTCATTAGGAGACTGATTGATTATAAGAAAGAGGCTTTTAATGGTGTGTTCAAATCCTCATTCAGTATCAAACACAAAGGAATAAGTCGACTCTATGTTCTGTATTTGGCTCCCACAGCTGAGGCTTTTCAGAACTATTTTGCCGACAAGATCTCGATACTCCACCGGGATATCCCAGCCACTCTTGATACAGTGAGTGAACTCGAGACTCCGCTGCCACTCGGCGGGCCCACTTTCACCCGTTTCCAACTGCTGGACGCAGCAGCTGTCGATAAGCTACTTGCTGCAGCTAGACCAACTACCTGCTCTCTTGATCCGTGCCCCTCCTGGCTTGTTAGATCCTGCCGGGAGGGGTTACAAGACCCCTGGGAAAGATTATCAACAGCTCCTTTGAGCAAAGAGTGTTCCCAGGGGGTTTGAAAGAGGCTATGGTAAGACCGCTGCTGAAAAAGCCGAATTTAGATCCTTTGGCTCCCTCCAATTACCGACCTGTGTCAAATTTGCCGTTTTTAGGCAAGGTAATTGAGAGGGCAGATCTTGTGGCCCGGTCGCCCTGGGCTGGATGAGTGCCGGTTGCCTACCCTGGATGGCGAGCAACTCAACCCATCATCCCTTATTAAGAGCCTAGGTGTCCAACTGGACCCCTTGCTGACCATGGAGGCCCAGGTCTCCATGGTCAGCAAGACGTCGTTTTTCCACCTGCGACAGGCTAGGCGACTGGCCCCCTACCTGTCCAGGGATGACCTGGCCATGGTGATCCAAGCGACGGTCATCTCAAGGCTGGACTACTGTAACGCCCTCTACGTTGGCCTTCCCTTGTCGACAATCCGGAAACTCAAGTTAGTGCAGAATGCCGCTGCTCGCTTGCTGGTGGGAGCACCAGTGAGGGAGCACATCACTCCCATCCTTCGGCAACTGCACTGGCTTCCCATCGAGTACCGAGTTGCCTTCAAGGTGCTGGTTTTAACCTTCAAGGCCTTACACGGTCTAGGGCCTGTGTACCTCTCTCTCTCTCTCGGCATTACTTCGCGAACGAAGATTCAGGAAGGACTCATCCCACGCTTTTTACAGGCGCGTTGATGACTAAAAAGGCCAATCTGAGATAGGCAAGTTCGGTTGCAGAAAGCGCAGCAGAAAGTCTCCTTGGGTGATGTTTTTTCCAAGTTGCGGTTCTTTCTGCGTTGTCGTTTCTCTTCGAGACCCATTCGGCGTGTCTTCTCGAAAGAGGCCGCAGCATTGTGGATAGTGCTTCTCCATGCCTCCCGATGTGAGGCCAGGGTGGACCATTGTTGGTGATCAATCTGGCCAAGCCTGAGATGTTGTTTCAGGGAGTCCTTATATCTCTTTTGGGGCGCCTCTTGCGCTGACCCGTGGCGAGTTCACCGTAGAGTAGTATCTTTGGGAGGCGGTGGTCCTCCATCCTAGAGACGTGCCCTGCCCAGCGCAGCTGTGTTCTCAATAGCATGGCCTCAATGCTGGTGATCCCTGCTTGCTCAAGGACAGCAACATTCGTCACATAGTCGGTCCAGTGTATATTTAAGAATGATTTTATCTTCTGCAGGGACCTTTTGTATGAGGTGGCGTAGGTCTGAGTAGAATTTGTCTTTCTCCACAGGGTCAGCTTGCATAGTTGGGGCATATATACTGAAGAGAACAGCATGTGGGAGGCGTAAGGAGATAATGCGATCAGAGTGACCTGTCGGCAACGTCTCGAGTTTAGAGGCGATGGAGTTTTTAATCATAAAGCCTACTCCTGAAAGATGTTTCTCAGTTTTGGGTTTGCCAGACCAGTAGAGTGTGTAGCCGGCACCGTGTTCTTTAAGGCTGCCTTCCTCATGGAGACGAACTTCACTAAGAGCAGCGATGTCAATGTTAAGCCGTGATAGTTCATGGGCTATTAGAGCAGAACGACGCTCAGGACGTCCACTATCTGCAGAATCTTGTATGGTTCTGATGTTCCAGCATGCAAGTGTCAGTCTATTTGCACCTTTGCAGGCAGGTGTTGGCCTTTGTTTCTTTGTCTTTGTTCGACCGCATCGGAAGATGCCCGTTGGCCGCGGCTAGCCAACCAGGTAGACGGGGATGAGCTTTCGTTAGGCCACCTTTTTTTAGGCCCCTCTCCATACGGAGCAAGCAGTGCTCTCCTTAAAAAGGCTGCTTGGTCGTTCAGGATGCTGCCGAACAAGACTGTCATCTCCCGGGTCAGTCTCGAGCGACCAAAGTCCTGAACCGCCTGCATGCAGGGTTGGGTCTGCGGCTTCCAGTGCATCTTTACACCTACCGTTTCGTCCCTCGCCTATCGCTACAGGGCTTTTTCGGAAGTTGGATGTGTCCTTCGAGCCTGTGCAATGGATTTTTCTGGTGGAGCGCAGCGTGCACAGAACTGGCCTCACCCTTTAAACCAAAGGTTCATCTGCCGGGGCCTAGCAAGCTTGGACGGTGGCAGCGAGGTCCTCAGGTCGTAGGTTTGGTTCGAGTTTCCTTCTCTTAGATGGTTGACCTTACAGGGTTAGACGAGCACCATCTGCCCGGGTTTGAAATCAGAGTTTTCCTTCTCTTAGGATGGTTGCCAAAAGGCTAGAGAGCCCATCCTGCCCATTGACACTCTTTGTCAGACCCTTCGGTTGTGACCTGTCTGGTATGGGAGGCCCTACCGCCGGCTATTATGCCACCGCCAGCATAGCTCACAACTTCACTAGGGTACGCAAGCCTCTCCCCCACTGCAAGGGGGCGCCAATGGAGAGGGCCTGTGTACCTAAGGGACCGCCTTACCCCATATGTTCCCCTGAGATCACTACGGTCGGAAGAGCAGAACCTCCTGGTTATTCCATCATCCCGCTCCTGTCACCTATCCAGTACAAGACAACGTGCCTTTTCGGCCGCGGCACCTGTGCTCTGGAATTCGCTTCCAGGTCATATTCGGGCAATTTCAGAACTCGCCCCTTTCCGATAAATAAATAAACACAACAAGTCAGGAATGTATATAAAGAGCAATATACTCATAAATTGTTACATATGAAATATATATCTTTTATCTAAGCAAACATCACAAAGCCTATAATATTAGAAAGTGTACTCCTTTCCACCGATATCCAATACATAAAGAGTTCGACACATATTGAGTTCAACACATCTAGAGTTCAACTCATAAAGCGTTCAGCACACAAGGAGTTCGTACTCACTCTACTACTCGCCGTGTTTCGTATAATCCACCATGAGCCGTTAATGCCAGGCCTGGTTAGGTCACCACAATTAGAGGAATAATCCTGTCCAATATATGCGAAGAAGTCACGGTTCCTAACGCTCCTCAAATGAGGCACTTGTAAGATCCAAAGTGGTGCGTAGCGTGTTGCTGTAAACTCAGTCTTGCCGAGCGGTAGAGTTGGTCCCGATATGGTAGAAACATCTCATGTCCATATCATGGAGTGTAGACCGAAGGAAGAAGGGATAGGAGTCACAAAGAGAAAGCTGTATTCTGCCTATGGGGAGGAAATGAATGGATCCAGTCCTGTTTCATTTGGAGGAACTTCGTCAGGACAGCAACTTCTAGGTGTAAACAAAGTTTCTCTTATAAATTCCATATAAATTTTATCTATAATATAATATTGTACAAATGAGAATTTCAGCAAAAGGGTGTGTTTAAATCCTCATTCAGCCATGGAAACCAAGTAGGTGACCATGGGCGAGTCTCCATTTCTTAAACTTATAGGAAGGCCAAGGCAAACCCACTCTGAATACATCTTGTTTAGAAAACCCTCCTATAGGATTATCATAAGTTGTTATGATGGTACAAATAGCAACCAACGGCTCTGACTGGAAGCAACGTTTGCTGAAGACAGCAAGTTGTTAATGATTTGGAATGTCAAGACCAATGAGCTGGCATTCTCCTATACCTATTACAGCACCCCTCTCTACTCATCACATTTTATGCATTAGCAAAAAAAGATGTCATAAAGCAACCATGGTGAAATATATTTTTAAAAGCTCAGCATTTCTGTAGAAGCTGCCATATCTATGGCATGGAACAATGCTAATCCAATCTTAATATTTTTTTACAGCTGTCATTGACTCCTGGGGAAAAAGAGAGAGAGAATCATTAGAAACAAAACATGTCAGGGATTTTTTTTGTTAATTGTTTTTTTTTAAAAAAAAAATTATTGGTTTTTTCCCCTCTCCCACCCAATTTTGTTAATTGTTAAACTGCAATGAAAAATATAATTGTATAGTAACAACTTTATACCTCACCTCAAGCAGTTATTTTACAACCTGTCAATCTCTGTTATTCTCCTTTTACAAAGGAAGAATTAAGATTAACAGATACTCAAAAAAGTATGGTAAAGACCTAAACTCAGTTTTCCTGATGTAAACAGAGCTATCTGTCCTTTCAACTGTATTTGGAAAAAGAAAAAGAAAAGGTTGGCTAGAAGTTAGTCATAAGTTTCCTTGAAGACAAGATAAAATCACAGGATAAAAATTCATAACACTGGCTTAAAAACTGAAAAACCAATTACTGCTTTTTTAAATCATTAGTAATGGCCTTGAATGCTTTGAAAAGATTAATTATCCCAAGGCCAAGTGAACATTGCACAATGGTGTTCTCTAATGAACAAATTTACATACAATTTTGTAAAATGTGTACAATATCGGCTGCAACACAAATTTAATACCAAAAGGATTCAACAAAACACCATTAATTCTCCTTTGGATCAAAGGGAATATTTATTGAGCTTTCTTCCTTGGAAAAATGAAAGGCCTTAGAACCACTTTCAAATTACATAGTTTCAGTGTTAGTTTATTAGGCAACATCCTGAAGATAAAAAGATACATCTGGCCAGGTATTAAAAAGTTAGGGAAAGTTATGTCTTTGATTCAGAATGACAACTTCACTGATCGGGAAGAAAACACACTGAGAGGCATCTCTAAATCCCTTAGAGAAGAAACTGACACGACAGCAGTAACATTTCACTGCCTGCAGCCTCAATACAGTCAGTTGTTCATTTCAAATCAGCAATAGACAGCTCCTTGAAAGAAAAGCTATCCTTCACTGCTGTCAGGTAAAAGACTATATTTCTTAGTGTAACAACAGGGATGTGTGAAAGGAAAATAGTCCCAAATTTTACATCCAAGTAGTTGCTCCATTCTTGAAAAGTCAATAAATTAAACCAGGGGTCTGATATTGAATATTAAGGGCAGCCCTACTAATGCTAAGTGTTTGTATGTGCTTTGTCTAAGAATCTATCCTATTCCTATATGTCAGGAAATCTATATCATTACCTCTCAGTTGGTGCCCCCTTGTTGTCGGGGAGAGGCTTGCGTACCCTAATGAAGTTGTGAGCTATGCTGGCAGTGGCATAATAGCCACCGGTAGGGCCTCCCATGCCAGACAGGTCACAACCAAAGGGTCTGGCAAAGAGTGTCAAAGGGCAGGATGGGCTCTCTAGCCTTTTGGCAACCATCCTAGGAAAAGGAAAACTCTGATTTCAAACCCGGGCAGATGGTGCTTGTTTAACCCTGTAAGGTCAACCATCTAAGAGAAGGAAACTCAAACCAAACCTATGACCTGGGACCTCGCTGTCACTGTCCCAGCTTGCTAGGCCCCGGCAGACAAACCTTTGGTTTAAAGGGTGAGGCCAGTTCTGTGCACGCTGCGTTCCATCAGAAAAATCAATTGCACGGGTTCAAAGGACACATCCAACCTCCGAATCATCAATGTGCATGTAGAAAGCGTGGGATGAGTCCTTTCTGAATCTTTGTTCGCGAAGAAAAGCCAAGAAGATGTGCATATGAGATATATGTGTGTGTATCAGGGATGGAAAACATTCTCCTGAATTATGGGTCACATAAGATGTTGGCTGGCCATTCAATGGTCTCGTATCTGTGATTATTTATCACAAACATTAAGTTGTTGTGTGCCTTCAAATAATTTCCAGCTTATTTTTAGGATTTGTTCAGTGTGTGTGATGACTATAGCATTCTCTGACACTGAGATGGTATGACTTGCTTAAGTGGGTTTCCACTCTTTTGTGTGTACCCTGGAGGTGATTTTATAACATTTTAAATAATTTTGTGCATGAAACAAGGTTGGTGCACACTAAGCCCATCCAAAAGGAATTATGTTCTTATTTCAGCTACCCATGTGGACAGTTCTGGATGTTAGGGTATTTTGGGTTTTGGAATACTGGAGAAGCGATGCCCGGACAATGCCCCTATTACAACAGCTCCACTGATTGCCGATAAGTTTCCGGTCCCAATTCTAAGTGCAGGTTATCACCTACAAAGCTCTTACCATTTAGGGCCCTGCCTGTCTTTGTGACCACGTCCCCCCTTATGTACCCATACAAGTTTTAAGATCTGCCGGGGAGGTCCTTTTTGTGTTTCTGCCACTGTCACAAATGCAGTTCTTGGGGATGAGGGAGAGGGCCTTCTTGATAGTGTCCCTCCGGCTTTGGAATGCCCTCCCCAGAGAGATTAGGTGGGCCCCACACTGTCCTCCTTCCGGAAGGAATTTAAGACTTGGATGTTTGGACAAGCCTTTGAGAATGTCTAGTCCCAATGATCTGCATTAATGACACAGCACTGCATTTTCATCCCATGCCCTTGTTCATTAGCTACAACTTGCACTATCCCATTCCCTTGTTATTGTTTATAGTTGGCCATGTTTTACGACAATTTCACCATATGCCATTGGGTGCTGGTTTGAGTTTAAATTATTGTTTTATAATTTTGTATTGTACTTTCTGTTTAGTTTATGCATTGTTTTACGCACATGTAAGCTGCCCTGAGTCCCTTCAGGGAGATGGAGGCAGGGTACAAAAATAAAATTATTATGTGTTTGACCACAGCAGCATATTCTTCTCATTGTTTTATCAATGGTCAAATCACCACTTGGCCATGGAAGCCTAGAATGCCTGCTGGAGCCTACCCCCCACTCCAATTTAGGATCGTAGACATAAGCAACATCACTCCCAAGCCATGACCTACATCACTCCTATAAAAGCACATTATGGACCAACATTAGTAAAAAAATATTGTAGAATCTAAAGAAAATGTGCTTTTTCTAAGGTGTATGGACCATGATAGTTATTTTCATTGTGTGATTTTGGAAAACTGTGGCAACTGATGTTACAACCAGCAGTTTTGGTTTCCTTTGATCCATACATCTGAAGAAATGTGTCACTGCTATGTCTCAAAATGAATCTATGCTGCAGAATGAATGCAGCTTGACACCACTTTAACTGCCAAGGTTCAGTGTTGTGGATTCATGGGAGCTATACCTCTCTAAGGCCTTTAGCAGAGTACCTACAGAGAAGGCTAAAGACTTTGGAGATGTGTAGTTTCATGAAACTACAAATTCCAGAATTCCAAAGCATTGGGCCATGTTAAAGTGATATCAAAATGCATTAATTCTCCAGATTAGATTTACCCTCACTTACAATTTGCAGTATGACCTTCAATAATTTCATCTGCATTAACATTTATTTATTTATTTGCCATATTTATACCCCACCTTTCTCTGCCCCAGCAGGGGGACTCAAGGCGGCATACAATGACACATACACAGTGCCTCAAAACAACAAATTCACCTTAAAATAGTTTAAAATTACAACATATTAAACATGGTTAAAAGACATACAAAGTTAAAACACGGCATTATTAAATATCACCATTAACAGAGCTGGTCATAAATTCTATCTTGCTATTTTTGAGATACCCTTGTTCTAATTTATTTATTTATTATTTATTTATTTACGTCATTTATATTCCGCCCTTCTCACCCCGCAGGGGACTCAGGGCGGATCACAATGCACATATACAGGCAAACATTCAATGCCATTGACATACAGCATATATAGACAGACATAGAGACAATTGAATTTAACATTCCAGAAATCAGTTAAATTTGGCCTCCCCACAAGGTGGTACCTAAATTTCCTACTTGACAGATGCAACTGTTTTTCAGGTTGCAAAGCTCGACAACAAGCTACACAAATTGGTCGAGAGCTCACCATGCAATTTGTCTTGCAACCGCTATCATGAGGTGCAAAGCGGATACTTTTGTTGAAACTTCTGACTCTAAGAAAATTGTTTTCCATCCCTCGATTTTCAGTCAACCTATGCAGAATTTGTGCTTGAGCGAAGCTGTGAGCTTGTTTCAACATATAGGAAATGTACAACTCAATCTGCATTACCTAAGCTGGTGGCACTTCATTCAAAGGCTTCACTGAATGCAGGGACTGAAGGAAGGAAGAACTTGATATATCCTGAAGCATTCCAGTCTGCCTTCCCTATTCAAAGATCACTGACTGTATCATATTACTATGATTTCAATTCAGTCGCTGAGGTTTTCCTTGGCTGTCAAAGGCTTGCTTTGTTTTGGGAGAGTCCGCCTTTAGTTTTGTTTTTGTTCCACTTGTATTCCCGCATGAAGCATTCATAATGCCCAACCCGGGGAAGGCATTAATAAACCAGGTTCTGTAAAAGGAGACTTTGCATGCTGTAGGGACTTTGCTGGCATGTGGGTGGGCAACAGAATAACGTTAACTGGAGAATAGCTGAACCTGGGGAAACAACATTAATCTTGTGTCTCTTTCATCAGCAGTTTGTTTGGCACTGTGAATTGGGATTTCCGAAATCTAAATGTTCATCTAAAATACATTAGTGCCTCCCAGTTGGGAGGATTTGTTTTTCAGTGCTGAGGGGTTAATACAGGGAAGATGTACTGACTAGCTTGAGTGCATTTGAACACCCTGAGGGTTATTTTGGCAGCTGCAATGGAAAGCCTCAAACTATACCTGTGAGGAGGCTCTTATGTTGCAGGGAGGATGAAGCCACATGTCAAAACTTGCTCATAACAATCATGTTTCCAGCCTATTTCTAGGATGGCTGTGTGACAGGCAGGATAGTTGTAAAGTGATAGGACAGCCAACGGCGATTTATATACACTACAGAGGCAGTGCTGTATAGGGAATATCAGCATTTTTGTAGATTACCACATTACAAATGTTAGTGCATTGTCTGTTATAGGTTCTGACTGCTTGAGACTAACAGTCCCTTAACAACTGAATGTGAAGCTTCCCAAACACACACATTTACAAAAGTAACAAGTGGCTTTCAGAACATATGAGTTCATGAAGTAGCAACACAACAATAATTCTAGGTTACATGAACTGTCAATGGTGTAATACAGCAGCATGACTTATCTCCAGGACTGTGACAAGGCAACTGACAAGGAACATTCAAAAAAATTTTTTTACAATGAGTTGGGTAATACAGAAGTTTTAAGCTGCATGCCTGATTTTGCAGGTCCAACTGCCCTCCTCTGCTGAATCAGCCACCATTCAAGGTTAGTAAGAGGGCTAGTCCAAGATAAGACATGCTGCAGGTTTTCAAACAAGACATGCAACCCCATCACATTAAGATTGGAGGCTGTTTTGGCAGATTGGAAAGCAGACCAGTATAGTGTAGGTTGGACAAATTCAAAAGCCACAAAAAGAAGACCAGTGTAGTATTGGGACAGAGCTGCTATTTATTTACAGTTGACCCTCCATATTTGAGGATTTGATTATTAACAGGGTTAAATAAATGTTTTCTCTAGGAATCTCTTGGTCACCCAGTGTGACTAGAGTCAACTTCCACCAGAGGTTGAGGAAGCAAGGGAGGAAGGCAGGCAGGAAAGATGGGGGAAAAGGCGGGCACCAGGGTCTTCAAGAAGTCCAGTCCCAACTGCAAACTCACCAGAGGTTGAGAGAAATGTCATGCTGTAGAGAATAGAAATTCCTAAAGAAAACATCTCTCCGGGAATCTCTATGTCCTCCAGTGTGATTCTATGCTCAACCTTGTGTTTTCTGAGTGCTTGGCATATAATGGGCTCTGTTGCAGTTCATTTTCAGCCAAAAACAGACTCTCTCCAGACATTTTAAACATGTGTTTTCCCTGTTTAATTCAGTTCTGTCTTGATCATAAGTGTTCATTGTCTGGACACCCTGCTGCTTATAATCCACTTCAATGTGGATTATAAGGACTGTGTAGATGAGGTTTGAGAAGGCCTTCTCCTCTGTCCTCACCAAACAAGACTGTGATTGTGGTGGGACCAAAAGAAGGCACATACATACTCACACGCAGAGACACATGGATCTTTAGACTTTGATAGGTTTGTATAGGGAGACACAGTTTTTCTGAGAGGCTTCCCCACAGTCATATAATCCAGAATATCAAGGCACAATATCTGCTTTGAACTGGGTTATCCGAGTTCACACTGCCACATAATCCAGTTCAAAGCAGATAATGTGGGATTTTATACAGCTGTGTGGGAGGGGTCGGAAAGTCTGGATCTCAGCTTTATGGGGCTTTATAGGTCATGACCAGAAATGTACTAGTAGTCAGTAGAGTTGTTTTAACAAAGAAGTTATCTTCTTCCTGTGACTCACCCACGGCCCTTCCACACAGCCCTATGTCCCAGAATATCAAGGCAGAAAATCCCACAATATCTGCTTTGAACTGGGTTATCTGAGTCCACACTCAGATAATGTGGGATTTTGCCTTGATATTCTGGGATATAGGGCTGTGTGGAAGGGCCCCCAGGCATCATTCTGGCTGGAGCTTTTTGAACCTGCCATAGTCTCCAAAGGTTTCCTCACAAAGGCCCCATCTACACTGCCATAGAGTCAGAGAGTGCAGTTTGAAATTGCATTGCATGGTTAATATAGACTTGAGTAAAGCAGTTTAATTGCATTGAACTGCATTATATGAGTCTACACTGACCATATAACACACTTTCAAATTGCATTATATGGCACTAGATGGGGCCAAAGAGTGCATGTTTTCCTACATCAGATTTCTCAGATGAACAGCCTTTTTGATGCCTTTGTTACTATTACATTATGCTCTTCCCTGGAATTCTTCATGAGTCTAGATAGTTAAGCAAAAGAAAGAGGTTATATTGAATTCCAACATTTTGCCTAGATGTTTTAGAAGGTCTCTTGTTAAAATAAGTGCAAAACTGCAGAAAGAAAGCTTGGAGACTAGTGTCCTATGACACCAAGAAATGTTTTCTGGGAATGAAAAAATGGTGGAGGGTGATATTTAAAGCACCAGTCTTCTTGTAGCTCAGATATCTGCCTTTTGGCTATTCCCCCCCCCAGTTGTACTTTATTTGAAATGGCTGCCTTAAAAAGAGAAAGGCAGGAAATAAAAAATGGAACACATAGGGGTATAACATAGAAAAATACAAAGAAACTATAGCAATTATATATAGAGCTCTGAAGGTTAAATTTTAGGATAACAATAAAGCAGTTTAAAAAACCAATTGAACCCAAATAGAAAGTATTACCAAGTGGTTTGCAGGGCTCTCTTTTGAAACAATAGAAAAATCTTTCTCTATTGTCAGAGTCTGCCCCATGTGGCTAAATGAGACATTTTCCAAAACAAATACAAAAATGATGGCAGCTGTGTTGATCCATGAGAAGAAAGCAATGTCTAATAGCCACAGGTGGTCAATGCCTTTATTATGATCAACTATACAGTACTGTACAGGTTTTCAATTTATCCAAACCTCTTCATAAAGCTTAGTTTCTGAAATAGAAAGCAACATAACTGGACCTCTTTGGAGTTTGCCAAATTGCACTCTGATGCAAATCAGAACATTGCTACACAGAAATCCAAAGCGGCATGCTCCCCAGTGACTCTTGTCACAAAATCATCCACTGCAATATTTTTACTGTTTGACAGCATTGGGTGAATTTCTTCTTCAACAACAGCCCCTCGAGATGGATTTAAACAAACAGCAGGAATAACTAAGAACTTGATCTCATCAATATATATAAAAAAATTAGGATATAACTAGCCTTAAAAGATTTTTGGAAATTACTGACTAGAAATCACAAAAGAAACTGGTTTAGAAATAGATTTTTAAGAAGGTACAATACAACCCTCAGATCTACCAAAAATGCATTCCCAGAATTTGCATGGTTATATGAAACCATGGATAATAGTGACTCCTATTGAAATACAGTAGAATCTCACTTATCCAACCTTCACTCATCCAACGTTCTGTATTATCCAATGAAGTCTGCCTCCTGCCTGGATTCACAACTGTTTCAATACACTGTGATGTTTTGGTGGTAAATTCATAAATACAGTAATTACTACATAATGTTAGCATGTATTGAATTGCTTTTTCTGCTGATTTGTTGTGAAACAAGATGTTTTAGTGCTTAATTTGTAAAATCATAAAGTAATTTGACATTTAATAGGCTTTTCCTGAATCCCTCCTTATTATCCAACATTTCCGCTTATCTAACGTTCTGCTGGCCCATTTATGTTGGATAAGCAAGACTCTACTGTAAAGAACTTCTCACCTAAGAAAAACATAGAGTTGCAATGGAAGACTTAGAAAATGCCTAGAGCAGTCTTTCTCAACCAGTGTGCCGTGGCACACTAGTGTGCCGTTGCGGACCTCCTGCTGTGCCGTGAGAAAATCTCTCTGCCCCCCTTCCTCCCCCTCCTGCTGAACTCCTGCTGCTTGGGGGAGGAGGAGGAAGGGCCGGGCAGTGGCGAAGAAAAAGAAGAAGGGACCGGGGTGCCGCCTCCTTCGGCCATTTCCCCAGCCAGCCTCCAATCCGCCATGACTCCCACCATGACTCTTGCCCCTCGCTCGCTGAAGCCGCGTGGAGGAGGAGCCCCGCCCACTGAAGTCCGTCCACCGCTCATGCTCCTCCCCTGTAGGAGAGCTGAAGCTGGGGGAGGGGCGGGGCATGGCGCGGCCTCGCTCTGCCCCCTCCCCTGGCTTCGGCACTCCCAGCAGCTGCTCCAACCTTGAGGGGACAGTCCCAAGCCAGCATTGTGCTGGCACTGGCACCGCTGGCTTGGCACTGCCCCTCAAGGCTGGAGCAGCTGCTGGGAGAGGTGAAGCCGGGGTAGGGGGTGGGGCATGGCACAGCCTGGCTCTGCCCCCTCCCTGGCTTTGGCATTCCCAGCGGCTGCTCCCAGCAGGCCACCAACCCCCAGCCATTTTTTACTGTGTTAGAGTATCATTTTGTGTCATTTTGGTTGGTGGTGTGCCCCAGGATTTTTTTAATGTTAAAAGTGTGCCGCGGCTCAAAAAAGGTTGGGAAACACTGTCCTAGAGGACATATTTTGTTGAGCATAGATAAATGAAACTGCAGATATTGATCCCATGAATACAGCAATCCCAAAAATACTGTACTAATTGGAACACAATAGCAGTATCACTTTTAAAAGTTGTCTACTCCAAAAGGAGAGAACCAGTAGAGAACAGACTAGAACCAGGCTGATACATTATTGCAAGTTGTCACGTATAACATACTATGAATACCCCATCTGGTA
Organism: Anolis apletophallus; assembly: GCA_030556195.1. Classification (NCBI taxonomy): domain Eukaryota; kingdom Metazoa; phylum Chordata; class Lepidosauria; order Squamata; family Anolidae; genus Anolis; species Anolis apletophallus. The sequence goes on from JARBWK010000001.1 coordinate 8,904,362, forward strand.
AACTAAGTAGTTCAATTGTGTGTGTCACAAAACTACATACACATATCACTTAATAACCTTCTTAGCATTTTCTTTATATGCAAAGCTTGCAGGATAATTGTGTAATTTTTACCTTTTTCTTCTTCTTTTGCTTGTTCTTCCTCCCTGCCCCTAAAAGTTAACAGAGACTGCTTCTCCCTCATTTGCAATACACAATCTGGTAAATCCCAGGCCTGTTGCTATCAATCATAAAGATGGGCAACGTCAGAAGAGACAAAGATTGAAAAACAAAGCTCTCAACAATCATGTGTCCATTGAGCATCTATTAATTAACTAGCGATCTCTAGTTTCATACAGTTCTTGGAAGCTTTCAGGCACTCTTTGGCTATACAAAGTCTTGGATTTGGGAAATCGTGGTCATTTTCAGCTGCTTGGAGATCTCAATGGGCTGTATCCATTCTGCTATGGCCATTCAGGATAACTAAAAGATATTCATGACTTGCAGAAGGGGAGTTTGAGGCCATCTTCTTGCTGTTTTGGAGCCTCATGCAATGGTGTTGTAACATGGAGTCTATTTCCAAAGAGTGGTTTTCTTTCTAGGTGAAAAATATTCAGCCAAAATAATGCCTTTGAGAACAGAGAAAATGAACCACACCCTCAAAAGCTGCTCTAGTGATGAATTGCCCTTACTTTTGCCATTTGATTGTGTTTGGTTGTTTACTACTAACTTCGTCTTCCCAAGATTACTTTAGGTCTGCAGTGAGATTGTTTTGTTCTTTCCAGTTTCCACCAAAATCACATTGTAAAGCAAGTTATGAAACACTGGGGCTCTAATAGACTTCAATCACTATACTATACAATTTCAAGATGTATGACCTCACATCTTCTTATTGAATTGTGCAATTCCTAAAAGTCAAGAAAATTGACTTTGATCCAACAAGAAGTAGGTTTACGTGTAGGGTTTCTTGCTGTCGCTTTTTTTGTGACTTATCTGTTTGAAAGCTCAAAGACACTAAAACCAATCATTAATGGAGCCACCATGCCTAAAGATGAAGCTTCAAAACACTGTTATGGCCCTCAAAGCACTCAGAAAATACATTAGCATGATAAAGAGTGAAAAATGTGCTAAGCATCAGCTCTGCCTAAGTCGTCTCATTCTACGTTATTTCAGTCTGTTTTCAAAAATAGAAAGACACTGTCAAGAATCGTGTTCTTAAAATAGTTTCCCTGAGTTTTCCAGGAAAATGTGTGTGTGTGATGAAAAGATATGTAGACAAAGAGAGATGCATACCGCCTTTAAGAAAATGTAGACAGCCTCATCTGCTTCAATGGATATAACACTTGCAGATTTGTTGCAGGAGGAAATGATGATGGGGGGGGGGGGGTGCCCTCTGGCTACATTTATTTCCATTCTAGCCAGAGGTGTCTATGCAGACAAAGAAGCACATTTTTTCTTCTGTTGTATCACAACAATATCTCAGTATTCCCAACTTGGTAAATAAGCAAAAAGTATGATTTCACTCTAATTGACATGAAAACTGTCCCACCCCCCCATCCATTCCCCCCCCCCCCCACACACACACACACATTTTCAAACCTACAATCACTGGGGTATAATTATAGTTACAACTGGCATTCCATTCAGTAATTGCAATGTCATAAGCTTGACTTAAGAATTCCATAATTATTTCAATTTGTGTTTATTGGAATTGCAGAATCGCAATGGCCAAAAGAATCCCCCATCCTACCTTTTTAAATTTTGTGTTCTCTTCCAACACAGCAATTTCAGGTCACTTGAAAGTAGGGTTATGAGTAATTTTGTATCCAACCGATTCTCAGACAGAGAATGCACTGAGATAGGCAGCTGTTCAGGGACCCTGACAGGGCCCTATCAGGCATTGGTCTCTGTAGCTTCCTATATTAGGGTGGATCCATGCCTACCAAATCAATAAATGTTAAAGTGCTCCAGGGCTCCTTCAATTCAAGCTGGTAGCATCCCTGGAGCCCTTTGGCCATCCATACAACCGGCTGAGCTGAGGGTGCATTGAGGCCACTGCCACCACATCACCACCAGAATGCAGCTTTCTCCTCAGCTCTCTGCCAGACACTTTATGGAGATGTCACATTTCTGGTCACAGCAAGTCTCTGGAAGGGAGGAGTTTGCTGGTGGCTACATAGTGGTGGGTCCATTAGCGATGTGGTTTGCATTAAAGCTGGATGTAGTCGTTCTGCTGTGAATCCAGCCATGCATCATGAGGACTCCCTGCAGCAGTTGGAGAACAGGTGAGCTGGAAGAGAACTGGGAAATACTGGGAAAGAAAACAAATGAACTAGAATGGAAAACAAGAAGCATTGCCCCCTCTGTTCACAAAGTGAAGTTCCAGAGAATGACAAACCTGTCAACCTGACCTTAGTATCAGAAAAAATATCTGAATGGATCATAAAACTGTTTGCAGATATCTGGATTTTAACAAACCATGGTATTTTTATTACCAGACTGATGAAATGTGGGACAGATGGAAACACTGATAGGACCATGATTGGATGGAAAAACCATGCGCAAAGTCATCATCAATGGCTTTAGTTCAAACTGAAAAGACGTTTGGATCAGCATGCCTCAGAGTTCTGCCCTGAGACTGTCACTCTTCAACATTTTTATCAGTGACTTAGACGATGGAGTTTTCTTTTTTTCTTTTACAATATTTTTATAGTTTTAACATTACAATATCTTGCTTACACTTAGTTTCCATTGGTGCTCATATTTATACACACTTCATTTCCATGTAACATTGCTTTTATCTACACCCTCTCTTTTTATACATTTTTCTCTTTTTTAAAAAAAAAAAAGGAAAAAGGGGGAGAGAAAAATGGAGGGGGGCGAATAGGTGATCTTTGGTCTATCCTAATCTAATCACAAAGAAAGCTAATATCATATGATTCAGTCTCTAGACTTCCCTTTACTAACTCTTTTCTCATATTATAACAATGTCAACCTTTAATTTATTCTTCCGAACTCAGAATTGGCAAGCCCTTCTCTTTGTCATTCAAAAAGTAAATGAAAGGTTTCCAGTTATTTAAAAAAGTTTTCAATGTCCCTTCTTTTAGTAGACATGTTAGTTTGTCCATTTCAGACAAGTCAATCATTTTTATTATCCATTTTTCCATTGTTGGTATTTTTGTACTCTTCCATTTATATGCGTAGAGTAGCCTGGCTGTTGTGGTCATACATTGCCATAGTCTATCCTAGTTATTTTTATCAGTCAGACCAAGTAGAAAAATCTCCATTTTCAGCTGGATGCTTCCCCCTAAAATTTTCTGGATCACTGTGTATATTTGAATCTAATATTTCTTGGGATGTTTACATATCCACCACATATGATAGAAGAAACCCACTTTTTATTTACATTTCCAGCAAATATTGGAGCTCTTTTTATATATCTTAGAGAGCTTTTCAGGTGTCATATATCACTGGTACAAAATTTGATAGAAATCCTCTTTCAAGTTATAACATAACGTAAATTGTAACCCTTTGTTCCACATTTTCTCCCATTGTTCCAACATTATATTGTGCCCCACATTTTGTGTGCCATTTCCCATTTCAATATGTTTTATACATTTTAGCAATTAAATGTTCATAATTTGTATATAATTGTAACTCAAATTCCGGTTTGCTTATTTCAAAACCAACTGACTGCTTGTCTTGTCTGAATATAGAATCTAAACAAAAGAACAATTAATTGCACAGGGTTTTTGCTTCCAGTGGTGTTCTTATTTACAGTTAATGGAGGGGAAAAGGGAATACTTATCAAGTTTGTGGATGATAAAAACTAGAAGGAGGAGTTAACACATTAGAAGATAGGAGTAGATAATCTCAAAAATTGAGCTGAAATTAATAGAAATATATTCACAAGAGACAAAGGCAAAATTCTACATTTAGGCCACAAAACCAAGTTTATGATGGGAGATACTTGGTTTAACTGTAGTACACGTGAAAGGGATTGAGATTAGTGTTGATTGAAAGTTGAATATGAAGCGACAATGCGGTACTGTGCAAATGAGGCAAATAATACTTTAGTATGCATTAATATAGTTGCAGTTTCAAATACAAGGGCTATAATACTTCCACTATATTTTCCATTAATTGGGCCTCATCTGAGTTCTGGGCACATCAGTTTAAGGAAGAGATTGGTAAACTGGAGCAGATTGAGAGGAAAACGACAAGGATGGTAAGTATGGAGCATAAAGACTGAAGAACATATATAGATATAGAGAAAACCGAAAGATGACTTAGTTGTTGTCTTTAAATAGCTATAGGGAGAAGTGTGTAGGTTTGTTTTCTGCTGTCCCAAAGGGTAGGGCCAGGTCTAAGGGCTTTAAACTATAGGACAGCAGATTTCAATTGAATATTAGAATGAACTTCTTGAATGGTAAGAGCTGTTCAGCAATAAACTAAATTATATAAAGAGGTTGTGGGGTCTCTTTCTCTGGATGCCTTCTATGAGACCCTAGACAGCTATCTACTTGTTGTTTATTCATTCAGTTGCTTCTGACTCTTCATGACCTCATGGACCAGCCCACGCCAGAGCTCCTTGTCGGCCGTCACCACCACCAGCTCCTTCAGAGTCAAGTCAGTCACTTCCAGGATACCATCCATCCATCTTGCCCTTGGTTGGCCCTTCTTCCTCTTTCCTTCCTTCCCCCCAGCTATCTACTAGGGTTGTTTTGAGCAGAGGGGCCCTTCAAAAACTATGATCCTATGATTCTTGAGTCAGAATCTATTGGTTAATTCCAATTAGAATAGACATACAGAATCAATTCTTAAATGGTGAGTCGATAATTAAGAAAATCCATTTGGTTACATTAGACTGGTCAAGACAACCAAGTGGATTCTAAGCTTTGAATTGCAGTTCAAAAAAAGTAACATTGCCAAGCACTGGTTTTATTACTGAAAAGGTATGCTTGTTCCTCTTTTGTACATAAGAGTTTATCAGAAGCTTGTTAAGCTATCTCAATCACAGATACAATTATCTTGGGCAAATAGGAGGTTGTGTCACAGTCCTGCACTTTAACCATGCTTCAGTACTAATGACCAATCAGGAAAGGAAGGCCAAATGGATTTTTTACATGACAACTTCAAACCCTGAAGCATCATTTTATTAAACTGCCAAAAAGATGGAGAAGGGATCAGTTTTCAGATCAGGCATTTTGGCATTAAAGAGTCAAGTGACATTAATTAGGAAAATGAGCGATGAATCATAATCCCAGCATCACTCATTAAACAAAATTTCATTTATCTTGGATTTACCAGACTGAGTTTTAATAGTAAAGAATATGAATTAATTCCATTGCTAAAAGGTCCCACAGCTTTCTGCCACTAAAAAACCAAGGCTTTGCATTATGTGATATACTTCATCCATGAATCCACAAACATTTTAAGTTATTAGTCTCACCCTGCAAATGGAGGAATTGTTCCAAAGTGAGGTTAATGCTATTAATTCAAAGGCAAGCAATAAATCCAAAGCAAAATAGCACAATACTTCTGGCTTTCAAACTATTATTCTGATTCCATAAAGATAGTTTGTTTAAAACAGAAGATAACAAGAGGTGGGGTGGGGGGATACAAGTGAGCTACTTGACCAACCTGAAACACAGACCAGCATAACTCAAATTAGTATATTACCCTCTGCTCTTGCTCTAATCTGCTATTTGGAGAACAGTCCCGGGCAACATGGAGCTGTGAAGTGAATAGAATGAAATTGAAAATGCTTCTGGATTATGATTTTTTTTGTTTATGTGCAATGTTTAACAGCTTATTTAATGTATTTATATGCTATGGCTTTTATGATTTTAATGCATAATGTATTTTGTATTTGTATGTTTTATGTTTTATGTTTAATGTGGCATTGAATACTGCCAATTTGGAAGCCGCTCTGAGTCCCCCCCCCCCCCAGGCTTGAGACAGAGCAAGGTAAAAATGCAGTAAATTAATAAATAAATAAATAAATATCCACAATCCATCAATGCAAGAACGTAGCAGGGTTTCAAATAGTGGTCTATGGTAGGTTTCTTATTCACAACTAATAGCATCCAAACCCCAGAGCTTGGAAAACTTGGAAAACAGTTTCCAGAATGCTCAAAACTAGTTGCAGAAATGTGGTATTTAATTGTTAATAAAGCACAAATGAAAGAAAACATGAAATGCATAGATATAGGAAAAGCGACACCTGGCTTGACAACAGTACATTTGAAAGGGACCTAGGAGTCTTAATCCTCTCCATTGGTGCCCCCTTGATGTGGGGGAGAGGCTTGCGTACCCTAATGAAGTTGTGAGCTATGCTGGCGGTGGCATAATAGCCACTGGTAGGGCCTCCCATGCCAGACAGGTCACAGCCAAAGGGTCTGACAAAGAGCGTCAATGGGCAGGATGGGCTCCCTAGCCTTTTAGCAACCATCCTAGGAGAAGGATAGACCAAAATAGACCAAAAGCTGAACATGAGTCAATAATGAGAATGTTGCAGTTAAAAATGAAACATGATGTGGCAGCTAAAAAAACTATAGGAATATTGTTTGGATCAAGGGAAATAATTGCACCGTTCTATTCCACTGTGTCCATTTCTGGGCACCATAGTTCAAAAAGGATATTGACAAGCTGGAACCACCCCTGTGAACCATCCTGTAGGCATGAGAAAAAAGTTATGAAAATGAAATGATTCGCAAGAAATTCGTAAGAAATGCTACTTTTGAGTATTTCCGCACCTGGAACGCCAACCAGGAAGTGGACTTTCTTTATAGAACTTCGGGGGCCAGGATTTTCTTAAGTGTCGTTATTAGGTCGTAAGGGGGGGGCACCCTCCTTCTCTCTCACCACCCTCCCGCCTCCCTTGCCAATAAGTATTATGGCAAGGCAAGCCCTAAACTCGCTCCTTCTTTCGGCTGGAAGCCCGGAAAAATGTAAACAGAGGGTTTACTCAGAAGTAAATCTGCAAAGGAGGGCACTTTGTGGATTTACTTCTGAGTAAACCTCTCTGTGTACAATTTTTCCAGGCTTCCCTGCCTCTCCTGCCCTGCCAGGATCTAAAGCATCAAAGAGTATTGGGGTGAGAAACCAACCTAATGTATAATAGAATGAATGCTACTGTAAGTGCCTAATATTATAAGTAATCCAACTGGTCATACCTACATTCCATGCACATGCAATAATACAGCAGTAATAACAATAACAAGAGGTAAAATTCAAACCGAAGTATTCTGACTGGTCCCTGCCTCATGCGGTGCAAACGGGCTCTTCTCTATTAGCCCGGGAAAAGCCAGTGTTTTCTGCTTGGGTGCACACACATACATATTCTTGGGGGGGGGGGGATTTGCTGCAGAATCCAGGGCTCATAGAGAAGATTCTGCAGCAAATCCCCTCCAAAGAATATGTATGTGTGTGCACCAAGCAGAAAACGCTGGCTTTTCCCGGCTCACAGAGAAGTGCCCGTTTACCGCATGAGGAGGGACCAGTCAGAATACTCGGTTTGAATTTTACCTCTTCTTATACCCATTGTTATTACTGCTGTATTATTGCATGTGCATGGAATGTAGGTATATGACCAGCCTGGGCAAACTTGGGCCCTCGCTCCCTCGGGATCGGGGTGAGAGAGAGGCAGCGAGGAGCAAGGGGGGGGCTCCTCCTCTTTTTCTTTTGCTGCTTCCAAGAATAGAATACCTCCCTCCCTCCCTCCTTCCCTCCCTCCTTCCTATTTGGAGAGTCCCATCTAGAATTCAGTGTGATTTATTCAAGTTTTGGCCTACAACTCCCAGAAATCCCAGCCAATTTACCAGCTGTTAGGATTTCTGGGAGTTGTAGACCAAAACCATCTGGAATGCGCATGCGCTGGCATACGAACTACTAACGAATTTCGTTAGTAATTAAGTTACATTTTAGAAATTTTTGGAAATTTTTTTGTAAGTCTTTCTTTTACTAATCAACCCCCCATTTGATTTTAGAATCGTCATTTTTGGGTTCGAAACCATGCCTACCATCCTGAGCCTTCGGGGAGTGTCGGTATATAAGTTTGAATAATAAATAAATAATAAATAAATAAACATATCTTTCAATGCAATTTTTCTGCTTCTTGGAAGGAGGTTGGACTGGATGGCCCTCAAGGTCTCTTCTAACTCTAAGATTCTATGATTCTATGTCTAGACGAGTGCAACCATTATGGTGAAAATTCTGGAAACCAGCGTTATGAAGAGCAGCTTAGAGTACCTGTGAGTATTTAGCTAAGAGAAGAGAAGGATAAGAGGGGACATGAAAGCCACATTTAAATATTTAAAGGGGTGTCATACAGAAGATGCAGCAAACTTGCTTTCTGCTACTCCAGAGATTAGGATACAGAAGAATGGAATCTGAAACATTAAGAAGAACAGTCTGATGGTGAGAGCAGTTTGACTGTGGAATATGCTGCCTTGGAGGTGGTGAAGCCTGCTCCTATGGAGGTTTTAAAACGCAGCAAGGATGGCCACCTGTTGATAGTGCTTTGATTGTGTTTTTCTGCATGACGAGGGATCAGACTAGATGATCCTTAGGGTATCTTCCAACTCTAGGATTGTATGATTTTATAATTCTGTGCTTCCATCTGAATTTTTTCACTAATCACAGCTTAGTCTAGGATTTTTTTTATCAAGGGGAAGGGAGTCCAGAGGACTTCTTCTGAAACCCTCTCATGTTTCCCTGCTGCTCCTTCAATCTGTTTTCTTACCACAGAAAACTGTTCAGGCAGAATAGCTGCATAACATCTTTGAACTGGCAGCTCTAAGAGCTCTCCATCTGGACCCTCTAACTCTCAAGAGTTTTGAGTACTGTCTTGAATTCCCTGGCACTGAGGAATCTGCAGTGTAGATAGCAGTGTCTCGTGTCTCCATTTTCAAGTCTGCAGCATAGCCGTCACATTTATTACAGCTATCACACCTCCCCTTGTCTGTATTTCTGCACTTAATGTAATTAAAACAAATGCCACTGGCTCCAGGTAAGGATGTCATCCTCGGTTTCCATATCTAGTTTTGTCACAACCTTCCTATGGGATGTTGGAAAGACAATTAACCTAAAAGTGTGCTGCAAAAACAGGGGTAATCACACCTTCATAACAAAGTTTAATTCATTCATATCTGTGAAGTGCTTTGAGACCTACAAATGCAACAGAGGAACCAAGATGTTTTTGCAATGTTAAATGCTATGGATGAAAGTTTATTCTTTTGAAGAACAAATGTTTTATTTTTTATCAAACATAACATTTTGCTAGGCTGTATCGACTGCAGATTCAAATGTTGTGACCCTTAATGAAGCTCCAAGGCAGCAACACAATGTATTGACTGCTTTATCTTCTTCTCATTCCCACTCTTCAATCCTTGGACTTCTTATTCTTTCAAGTAGCTGCAACAATTCAAGTACTCCTAAAGAGTACCTGTAACAATATTCTGCGTGAAGGGTGATAAAGAAAGCAAAGGAAGAAAGAAAAGGCTCCGTAATATGAGTTCGGAAGGGCATTAGAAATATCAACCTGCCCTGGGGAATGAGAGTGGTATTTATGAAACATAAGAACAGGGAAAGAGTTTTCCATACAGATAAAGGAATCACACAATAGGAAAAACAAGAAGAAAAGAGTATACACATGGGAACTAGAACAAAAATGAGAGTCCATCATCCCAAAAAGAGAGGATGATAACATTTTATACTATGAGCATGCACCATTTTGGAAATAACTGCTATTGTTGAAATAGGAACCATATGAGGTACCGCTATCCAGGGATTCTAGCTAGTGCATTTATCCATCTCTTCCACTGATCCACACTATTCCCAATTTTCTCCCAACATTCACTCAGCTTTACTCATCCATTAGGTGAAGGTAACTAGTAGCAGAAAGAGCAGAGTTATTGCAGGAGTGAAATTGCTGAAATAGCCAATAATTAATTGTACAAAATCTCTGTCCTTTTTTGCATTGGCCCCACCAAAAGAACCACAATCTTCATATATACAGACTTTCGAAAAGAGGCCTTCTAAAGATATTTTGTAATTCTGCATACCACGGAGTGCATCCACACTTACTGATACCATTGCCTTGTACATACAGGGAGAGATTAAAAACAGAAAAGTAATGAATAAATTTAATTACATTCACACAGCGTGCATCATCTACACCAGTGTTTTTCAACCTTTTTTGAGCCATGGCACATTTTTTACATTTACAAAACGTACTGTGTTTCCCCATTGAGCTACGTCACCTCAGCTCCGGTAACCACACCGCGCTCCATTGACTGGTATCTTCACCCTCATTATTGTTATTGTGAGCGCCGTGGGGCATTATTGTCACTGCCGCCCTACAGTTTGTACCTTGTGCTGTGTTATTCAATACATATGATATTTTTGCTATCTTTGTTATTGTGAAGTCTATACTTGTGTATCCAGAGTCACCATTGCGGTAAATTGATTGCTTGTGTATCATTGTTTACCTAGTGCTGCTTAGCCTAGTTTTTGAGACGTAATGGAGACCCCCCTAGCAACACATGCATATGACCAGACCGATGTAGATGCCACCATACAGGATTATTTCCTTTTCGACCCAGCTGTGGGTACAACCAATTTGGAAGCACCCCCAGTAGCTTTGGCCCCAGCTAAGGAATTGGAGGATAAGGAACTTAGGCTAATCAGGGTTCAGCTCACTGCAGCATCCATGTCAGAATATATCAGGAATGGATTGATCCCAAGAGGACTAAGGATGCAAACCCCACCGGGGACCTATCTGGATGACCCCGAGTTCCTCAATGGCTGGCAAGCCATTGCCAATAAGTGCTCTTGTGACTGGATGACTCTTATAGTGAAACGATGCACGAAAGAAATACAGGAGCTTAGAACGGACATTGACTCCATTAGGACCAATGCCCAGGACTCCCTCACGGAAGCGGACCTTGCTGAGGTAAAAAACCAATGTGATTTATTATATGCTGACTTGAAAGCCTACAAAATCAAGAAATTTCGCCGTGACCAAGTCTACTACCAATCCAACAGGGTGTACAGGTGGATTTATAATCCCAATAACACTAAGTCCCCACAAAGGTCGGTTCGCTTCCCAGAAGGCTCCCTCCCTTCAGCCTCATCTGGAGAGGAATTAGCTGCAGAACCCTCGACTTCAGGGTCTGCCCCCTCCAACTCCAAGAAAAGTACCACTAGGCAACCCACCCAAAGCAGACAGCGTTATTTTCGCAAGGCCAAGGGACGAAAAAATCAGACCTAGTGGTAAACCTATCCTCTTATGTTTTCAGTGATCATGAATTGTGTCTTTTGAACAGGGGTTTATCTTTTGTATATACGCCCCCATGTACTGATTATACCATCAGAAAAGATTTAGCGCATTTGTACAGAATGTTAAGATTGATGGAATTTTTTGTTGATCAAACTGCAGATACCTCTATGGCGAGTACTAACAGGTTTCATGTCAAAAGCACGTTTACCCCTTATGATGTGTCCCACCACCTCCGTACCTTTGAGGATAAAGTCCTCAAAGAAGTCAATAAATTTGATCATTCAAAAGACTTGGCGCATTCTAATTTATCCCGTGAGGACCTCCGGATCATCCGTCACCTAGGTTCTAGGACTGATATAGTCTTTAAACCAGCGGATAAGGGGGGCGGGCTCGTGGTTCTTAACACACCTGACTATGAATCGGAAGTGTACAGACAGCTGGACGATACTAATTTTTATCGCCCACTCTCCCACGACCCCACCACACGTTTTCAGCACACCATAAAAGGAGTCATACAGGATGCCGTTGAGATGGGGTACATAGATGATAAAACCAGTCAATTTTTATTCAATAACCACCCACGCATTTCCCAATTCTACATCCTCCCCAAGACGCACAAACCCGGCTTTCCTCCTAAAGGTAGGCCCATCCTTTCGGCCTCAGGCAGTCTACTCGAACCTCTGGCCATCTACATAGACAGTTTTTTGCAACCATTTGTACAAAAAACTCCCTCATATATCAGGGACACTTCTGATTTTATAGGCCATATTGAGACTTTGAACATAGATACCAATGATATTTTGGCCACTGCCGACGTGGTATCTTTGTACACACACATACCACTCCAGGATGCCAGAACTGTTTTAGAAGAGGTGTTAGATTCACGTACCAATAGGATGTACCCTCCCACCCATTTTTTGTTGGACCTCATTGACTGTATTTTTGATTATAACTATTTTCAGTATAGTGGTAAATTCTTCATTCAAGTCAATGGGGTCTCCATGGGACAAAGTTGTGCACCCTCAGTGGCCAACTTGTATGTTGCATCCCTGGAGAAACATTTCGTGCAACCTGATCAACCTTTTTTTCGTTACATTAAGTACTACGTTAGATTCATAGACGACTGCTTCTTTCTCTTGCGCTCAGACACTCCTCTACAAGAATTTCATCAGTGGCTTAATACATGGGACACCCACATTCAATTCACATTCAACTCTAGCAACACAGAGGTTCAATTTTTGGATACCACTGTCTACAAGCGCACTCACAGCCTAGGGGTGCGCAATTATGTTAAACCTACCAGTAAGAACTCCACACTGCATTACAGCAGTTACCACTCTTTCCCCCTCAAAAACAGTCTCCCCTACAGCCAATTCTTACGCATCAAGCGCAATTCAACTACCCCAGAGGACTATGCCTCCTCTGCCAAGAGATTCACCTCTATTTTCCTTACCAGGGGTTATCCCGCCCCCATAATACACAGGGCAGAGCGTAGAGCAGCTTTACAACCCAGGGCGCCATTACTAACACCCAAGAAGAAGACCATCAGTGACAGGATCATTTGGCCCGTCACCCTTACCCCCCACACTAAACACATTGTGGACATAGTCAAACAACATTGGAATATACTTCCAGACATTGGGCCCTTAAAAAAGTTCCCGGTTGTAGCCAACAAACGCACCCGAAGCTTCAGAGATGAGTTGGTGCACTCTACCTTCTGCCCCACACCTTCTCCCCGGAGCATATTAAGCCCGGGTTGTAAGCCCTGTGGCCACTGTATTTGCTGCCCACAGGTCTATAGGGCCAGGACTCTAACCACCCCAGGCAGATCTAAACCCTATGAAATAAGGGTCCATTCCACCTGCGCCACTAAAAATTGCGTGCATGCACTTGTGTGCGATCCTTGTGGAAAGGTGTACCTTGGCCAGACTTCGAGAGTCTTGAAATTGAGATTGGCTGAACACCGGTCTAGAATTAGGGCTAGGGCTGATAATTCGATACTGTACAAACGTTTCCTTGAAGTGGACCACCACCCAGGCTCCTTTAAGTTCACAGTGTTGGAAAGAGTGGAGCAGCATCCCCATGGCAACAATCATAACAACTTGATTAGGGCTGAAAGCAGACTAATATCTTTACTCAAAACAGAATATCCAAACGGATTAAACGATTCTCTCAGTCTTAACTCGTTACTAGTTTGATGTAATTATCATCCGCCCTCCCTTTGTGATTACTTAAGCCTTCTATGCTGTGCTGTCATTCACCTTCGGGTCCATGGAATTACCTATGATGGGGCCATGATATCGCACGGTATGCTTTTATTCTGTGGACAGTGTTCTCCATGTCTGTATTTTACTGCATTTTGTAGACCCTTATTGAAACATTTCTGTTGTTACAGATTATATATTTCCATGAAACGCCTGTTTATATAGCACCTGGCCGCTTGATAAAGCCGTTAATCAGCGAAACGGACAGGCCCCCTGCAGCTGAAGCTGTTGCGGCGTGCCCGGCGTTTCTTTGGCACTTGGGACCACTGTTTGTTGTGAGTTTCCCCCGCGGAACCGCCCCCCAGGACGACGTGCGTGGCTCGGGTTACCAGTCGCAGCGCGCTGTGCGCTTTGCTCCGGGCAATCGGCCCTTGGAAGCAGGATTACTAGGCATTTGCTTTAGCCGCTTATTGCTGTCAGCTTGGATCACGCCGGGAATACTCCGCCCGTTTACTTCACTGCCTTGATCCTCATCCCTTGCGTACTGTGTTTCCCCATTGAGCTACGTCACCTCAGCTCCTGGAACTCCGCCCGGTAACCACACCGCGCTCCATTGACTGGTATCTTCACCCTCATTATTGTTATTGTGAGCGCCGGGGGCATTATTGTCACTGCCGCCCTACAGTTTGTACCTTGTGCTGTGTTATTCGATACATATGATATTTTTGCTATCTTTGTTATTGTGAAGTCTATACTTGTGTATCCACATTTTTTACATTTACAAAATCCTGGGGCACACCACCAACCAAAATGACACAAAATGACACTCTAACACAGTAATAAATATAGTTAATATGTTTTTAAATGTATTTATACACTCAGTGTGAAACCTGGCCCTGTTTCGATGAACACAACATATATATATGACTTCCTTTCACATACTTATACATGGCTATCATGTCTTCTCCCAGCCTTCTCTTGTTCAGGCTAAACACGCCCAGCTCTTCAAGCCACTCCTTATAGGACTTGTTCTCCAGACCCTTGTGAAATTTCACCCTGAGTGAAACTTGCTTCCAACTAACTATGGATGTCATGAAGCTGTTATAAATCCCGTAAAAGAGTTTTAAAAAATTCCAAGCGGAGAGGCTCAATTTGTTTCTTGGAAACTTGTGAATGCTTCAGCCTCCCAATGCTCCCAGGTTTGCTCACTGCCCAATTCACCGACATGGAGCTTCTGGCTTTGTTCTCGCGAGAAATCCAAGCCAACGCAAAAACACCAACTCAATCACTTCCGCCCAGTGCTCTACTTTTGCGGAGGGAGGAGGGAGGCAGTGAAAGAGGCCACACAGATCTATGAAACATATCGGGAGGCTGAAGCAGCCCTGAGCGGGAGCTGGAGCCATGCTTAAGTCGAGGCTCCTGAAGGCTTCCTCAAGGCGGGCCTGGCCCTGGCATTCGTCGGAGCCCTTCCCTTGCCTCAGGGAGGATCTTTACGGAGGGAAATAAGGAGAAAGATCTGCTAGGAGGGGGGAGAGTGTCGTATTTTCCCATGGCACACCTGATGATTGCTCACGGCACACTAGTGTGCCATGGCACACTGGTTGAGAAACACTGATCCACACTATAGAATTAATATGGTTTGACACCAGCTTAACCATCGTGGCTGAATCGTAGTATGGAATCATGTGAGTTGATTCACAGACCTGAAGGTTGGGTTGCTGACCTGAAGGTTGCCGGCTTGAATCTGTGAGACGGGTGAGCTCCTGTCTGTCAGTTCTAGCTTGCAGAAACATGAGAGTGGCCTCCCAGAAGGATGGTAACACACCCGTGCATCCCCTGGGCAACATCTCTGTAGACAGCCGATTCTTTCACACCATAAGTGACTTGCAGTATGTTCTCAAGTCACTTCTGACACAATAAAAGTGAGTTGTAGTTTGTTGAGGCACCAGCACCCTTCAACAGAGAATACTAAGAACCTTGTGAAACTAGAACCCCCATGATTCCATAGCATTGAGTCATAGCAGTTAAAGTGACATCAAGTCATTAATGCTACAATGTAAGTGCACCCACTGTATAAACAGTGGATAAATGTATCTTGAATCCAAAATCAAATATTTTCTACCTTGGTGGCTGAGATAGTGATACCTTTGTTTTCAGGTAGTTCAATGTACACAAACTTTGTTTCGTACACAAATTTATTAAAATATTGTGTCTAAAATTACCTTCAGATTATGTGTATAAGGTATACTGTATATGACACATGAACAAAGTTAGATGTTTGTCTTCCAACCCCCCGAAATAACGAGACAGACACAAATATATATGGTTTCAAATTTGGGCAACTTTTATTAAATAGTTACCTATTTAACTTGTAACTCAACTAACTTTTTGGTGTCAGTTCAACTTGGTGTGTGTAAGCTGAGGTAGCGTCTCCTAAAGTCTACCCCTCAGCTATTCAGGCGTACTACCTGGGTCCCCTGTAGACTTCAACCCGGGCAACCCGTAAGGGAAACATCAGGAGAAATCTCAACTTTTGAGACTAGACTCTCCCCGCTCCTGGGACATTCACCATCACCTCACCCCTAAAATTAACCGTCTAGGTGAGTGTTTGCTTAATGCCCCACACCCTTAAGGGGTGCCTTAAGTGTATACAAACCTTTGAATAACTCAACTATTTATGCCACAGATTGGGAGCAAATGTCCTATTTAGCTCCCATCGCCCACCAAGCCATCTAATATTAACTGAACACCTATCATTAAATCATGCAGAAACAATGCATTGCCCTCATCCGACAGATGGATTCCATCCGATCTGTAAAGGTGAGAGCTGTCAAGCAAGATCTGTCCATGGAATATGTAGGAGCCCCTACCTCTTGCAAGCGCCGTGCACATGGCCCGGTTCACCCATTTCCTAGCCGATTCCATTTTTTAAAAAAATTATTATTATTATTTAACATCCCCGCTACCTGACCACCGGAAGTGAGGGATGATCGCAGACCAGGCGGTGTGCACCCATGGCCATGCATGCCATATTTTACAAATGTCGTTCCAAGCTTGCAAGTACAGGGCCCTACCTTGAAAAGGCCTAGATCATTGCCTCCAAGGTGTATCACCAAAACGTCTGAAGGGGGGGCCCTCTCCTAGACTGCAACAAAAGCGGGAGCACACCGTCCCAACGCATACCTCTGATCCCATGCCACTCAACTGTAGCGACGGATGCGAGGCCCAAATGCTGACCATAATGAGTCCTCATGGCCTGCCTCAAAGCCCAGTGAATGAAACTGTGCCCGCAGACGAGGATCCTCCATCTATGGTTCAGCAACGCAGGATCTGAAACAACAGATCCAACATTAAATATGACAACGGAGTACACACGTATTTCCTGAAGGCATTTGATTTCCATCTGCCCAGGGTTTTTTTTTCTTTTTTTCCTTTTTCCTTTTTTTTCTCTCTCCGAGTCACATCACATAGCATTGGCCACCGAAGCTTCTCCAATGCAGCAATAGTGGGTTGCAAACCTCTATTGCCCCAAAATGCTGACCATAATGAGTCCTCATGGCCTGCCTAGCAGCCCAGTAAAAATAACTGTGCCCGCAGACGAGGATACTCCATCCATGGTTCAGCAAAACGGATCTCAACGAGATCGCCACAATCAACTTATTACAATGGAGTACCACGCATTTCCTGAAAGCATTTGATTTCCATCTGCTCGGGGTTTGACCCCCTCCGAGTCTTGTCCCATAGCATTGGCCACCGAGGCTTCTCCAATGCAGCAAGAAAGGCTTGCTTTGAATGCATGCCTACTTGGTCAGTAGTGATTTAATGCAGTCAACCACCAAGTAGCAGATGCAACTATCTTTAAGGTTCCATAGGTCAACAGCAAGCTAGACTATTAACAGTAAGGAGTTCACTCTGCCCCCAGGGCTTGCTTTGAATGCATGCCTACTTGTTCAGAAGTGATTTAATCCAGTCAACCAGCAAGTAGCAGATGCAACTATCTTTAAGGTTGCATAGGTCAACAGCAAGCTAGACTATTAACAGTAAGGAGCTCACTCTGCCCCCAGGGCTTGCTTTGAATGCATGCCTACTTGTTAAGAAGTGATTTAATGCAGTCAACCCCCAAGTAGCAGATGCAACTATCTTTAAGGTTGCATAGGTCAACAGCAAGCTAGACTATTAACAGTAAGGAGCTCACTCTGCCCCCAGGGCTTGCTTTGAACGCATGACTTCTTCACAAGCTACTTGCAATAAATTGGTAGGAATATAGCAACCCCTTAACATGGGGCCTTCTTTTTCTTTTGCATAAATTTATAGTATATTACTATTTTGTCAGTGCATCCAGATCTTATCTCCTTTTTTCCTCCTCTTTCTATTAGTGCATATGTCTTGTATCATAACATGTATATGTTAATTACTATTTTTTATTATTAATTTTATTTAGTTATTTAAAATTATTTATTTTGACCTTACCAAAATGGCCACCAAGCCTAACACAAAATGGCTGCCATGGCCCCACCCCCAAGATGTCCACTGACCTCACCAAAATGGCAGCTGAGTCTCCACTTCTGCAATGGTTGCCACCCTTTAAAGATGGTGGCAATGGCCTCACCCACAAAATGGCCACCTCCATGGCCCTGGCATGGCCATGAGGCCCTGAAGTGGAGAGGACAAGGGTGAGTAAGGGAATCCCACCCCAGGGCCCTTTTAAAAAGAAGCTGAGGCTAGCAGTGGGAACCTCCAACCTTTCAGTGAGCAAGTTCAGCAGCTCAGTGGTTTAACCCACTGTGCCACGAGGAGGGGGGCTTAAATTAATATTATGTTATAGGAAGGGGGGGCAATCAAAACGAAGCCCTCCAGGCCTGGCTTCCTGTCCAGGGAAGCCAGGCAGAATTAAACTTAGAAATAACTAAATTTAGCAGAGGCTCACGAAGGCAAGGGGCCAGTTCAGCCTGGAGGATGAACTCTGGGCCTCCCCATGGCCTCTGCACAGACCTGGTGCTGGATGGCCCAAGGTGTTGCTCACTCAACGATGTCCTGATGCAGAATGAGGGAGAAGGGGCTGGCACCACACTATGCCAGCCCCTCCTCCTTTCCAGCAAATTCTGCAAAATTAACCAATCTCTTCTCCGAGGGGAGGAGACAAAATTGCTCCACCATCCAACAAGTTGGAGGATGAAGTGTATTAGACTTGGATCCCATCTCATTATGTATATGCAAATATTCCGAAATATAAAATCCAAAGTATGGAACACTTCTGGTGCCAACAGATAAAGGTTACTTAACATGTGTGTCCCATAGACAAATTTCCCATTGGAAGCTTTTCTTCAGGGCTCTATCAGGATTGTAATGGGGAGTCACGTGCAGTCTTCATTTTGGTAGGTTCTTGCAGCAAGACTAAAAAACATCCAAACATGCATTTGAAATCACATATAGATATACCCTGAAGCAACAAAAGAGTCTTGCAGATTATATGTAAAGCAATATCAAGTGACAATCCAGCTCTTTTGCTACCATTCAGGTTTAGTCATATGAATGTCAAACAAAGAGACTAGCCAAGGAATAGCCCATTTTGATTTCTGACTAAGTCTACAATTCCTTCTTTTCTGATTAGTTCTATGATTTTTGCATCAGCAAAGAGTGTCATCTGACAATTTCTGAGTCCAATTTAAACAATTCCAGATCAAGCTTCCTCACAAATGTAACTAGCTCATAGTTTTTGCTCTGTTGAATTTTGACTATACAAGCGCGAATAATGGTGAGAAATTCTAGGAGTTGAAATAGGAAAATCCAGTCATTAAATCCATTAAGGCCATATATAACAGGTTAAAAATACTTTCCCTGAAGTCGATGTCTACAGTCTTCATGATGAACAACAATTTCCAGTAAGAAGACATTTTCAATGTCAACCCAACTTTGCTCTGTAGTAAGCAAAGTCAGAGGACAATCCAAAGTTTGGAGGAAACTTTGAAGTGTCCTTGGGTTTGAAGCTACCTGGACAGCTGGGTCCAGTAGTACATTTTAAAGGAACGTTATCCACACCCACCACCACCAGTGATCACTCTACCCTTGTACATTCCTCATGTCACTACCACCACTCCTTGTTGGCCATGGAGCTCCCCACAAGAGCCTGGCTCTCACAGCTGTGTCTGCTGAAACCAGAATGGGGTGCTCATATGGGCCATATCTGCACTTCAACAAGAAGAAGGGAGTTGTTCTATTCTCTCATTGTTGATTGTGATGACTTCACACAAACATGACTGCGATATTCAGGCTCTCTCATAGAGCTCCAAGACAATGACACAATGATCTCCAAGACAATGACACAAAGATAAGGAGACAGTTGAAGGAGTGCTAATGCAGTCTCAGTCCAGCTGGACATTAACACAATTTCATGGAAGAATCTGTCTGCCACATGTGGCCATTATGGTCAATCTAGGTTACCGTCCAAAGCATAATGCTCTGGAGCAGCCCCATATATAATAATAATAATAATAATATTATTATACCATCCTATCTCCCCAAGGTGACTCAGGACAATTTCAGGTCCCTATGGAAGGAGAACAGTATGGGAGCTTGCCTAATCTCTCTGGGAAGGGTGTTCCAAAGAAGGCACCCTCCCTCTTCCCCAGCAGCAGTGTTCGTGATGGTGGTGGAAGTGAGAGGAGGGTCTACCCGACAGATCTTAGAGCTCACACCTGTACATAGGGGGAGATCTGATCATGAAGAAAGGTAGAGTCTGAACCAGAACTTTGTAGGTCATAACCTGCACCTTGTATTGGGACTGGCAACTTATCATCAGCCAATGGAGCTGCTTTAGTAGGGGTATAGTGCACTCCCTAAAATTAGCTCCAGTTAGAAGCCATATTAAGGAAGTGCAAACATGTCCCGAAGTATGCCATTGCTGTCTATGGACTTCATTTCAGATTTCTCCCCTATCCTGGAATCAAGCACCTCCAGACCCATGGATTTAGTATCCACAGATTCAATCATCTACAGCTTGAGATACACACACACACACACACACACACACACACACAAGGGTGGGTCAATAAGTCTCTGACTTTTTGAATAAAACATAGGTTTTTGGATAAAAAATCATTTTATTTTTCAACGTAGTCTCCTTTGAGCTCTATACACTTTGTCCAACGTTTCTCCAATTTTTTTATCCCTTCCAAAAAAAAAAGAAGATTTGTTGAGGTCATCAAAATAGGTATTTGTTTGTGAGATGATTTCATTGTTGGAGTCAAATCTCTTTCCGCAGAGCCATTTCTTCAGGTTTGGAAACAAGAAATAGTCACTCAGAGCTAATTCCGGAGAATAGGGCAGATGAGGGAGCAATTTGTATCCCAATTCATTGATTGGTACCATGGCAACTGCACATGTGTGCACCCTTATTGTCCTGGTGCAAAAGAACTTTTTTCTTGGCCAAATGCAGTCGTTTTTGTTTTCAAATCCTCATTAAATCAACCCAATAAGTTGGCATAATATTCGCCATTGATTGTTTTACCCTTTTGAAGGTAGTCAATGTGGGTTATACCGCGTGCATCTCAAAAAAACGGTCACCATGAGACTTCCGGTAGAGGCAGCATGGCGAACGGCACGGTTTGTTGAGGCTCCTCAGCAAACCTCCCTCCCCAAATTCTGGGAAGAGCACATTGCTCTCCTTTGTCGACGGAATTAAGTCGATGAAGTGCCAAACCGAGGGTCAAACTGTTCGGGTCGGGTCTTCGGAGGAAGGCCTGGTCGGGGATAGCAAGAGACCCTAGGTAGCACAAGAATGGAGAGAGGGAGCCCGGCGTGTCACGGGCTAGAACGCCGGCCTCTATTTTAATCTCAAGAAAGACAAGGGAAGAGAGGACGGAGAAAGTCCGGTAAGCAAAAGCTCAGAAGGCCGAAAATAGGCTATATTAAGGACACTGTATTTAACGAAGGTGCGACGGGTCCAGTGAGAGGAGGCTCGACAGAGTGAAGGTTGAAGTAGAGCTGGCCTGGAAGACGGCGACGGCGGAAGCACCAAGCGGTTAAACTTAGCGAATCAAGTGCAATTTCCCTACCTGAAGACTCCTGAGATTCCCAGACCCCCAGGCGGATTTGGCGGCAAGAGCGGTGCAGAGGGTGAGGATGAGCCGGACCGCGAGGTCCCTTTAAGGGACGAAAAGAAGGAGCGAGGGAGGTCTGACGGGAGGCGAGTGGAAAAAGAGGAAGGCGGAGCCTGAGGGAGCCCGGGGGCGGGGCAGTGCGCCTTGACGACAGACTCTACGTAAGTTGTATGAGATACGCAAAAGACGCAAGATACAGGAAAGTTCGGGACTCCCCAAGGAAATAATCTAAATAGCACAAGTCACGCAAGTCGCGTATCGTAGATACGAAAGTAGCGCAAGGAAAGAAAAAGGGCAAATCTTGTCAGTACAAGGCTGGGAGTCATTGAACAGTGGGAAGACGGAAAGGCTAAAAGGAGAGAAGTGACTAAGGCAGCACAGGGGGGAAGGAAGAAGGGCAACAGAATCTGGGAAACCCCCCTAACAAGACAAGACAAGTCAAAGGCAGGCAAAGTAAAGAGGAAAAGAGGAGAAGGCCAGTGTGGTTAGGAGAGCTCCACTGCAGGGTTTTTCTCCAGTTTTGGGACCCCTAACACCCCCCATTTCCTGTACATCTCTGCTCCACCCACCTTGTACCCTCCACCTTTGTGCACCTACCGTTGAGCTGTATCTGTTAATATGACAACACCCAAAAATAAAATGGATAAAGAAAAGTCACAAGGAAGAAAGAGTTCATTAACAGATGAATTTTCATCAAGAGACTTAATGAGAGAAATACTAAAAATACAAACAGATGTCAAACAGATACAGGAGAAGCAAGACACTCAGTACAATATTATTAGAGGTGAAATGGATGATCTCAAAAGGGACCTAAAGGTAGAAATGACAAAAGTGATTAAAGAAGAGCTAAAGAATATGCAAAAAGATATAGAGGTATTGCAACAAGGGAGGAAGGAGTGTATCAAAGAAAATAAGGCTGTCCAAAACCAGCAGAAAGAGGTGGAAAGAAAGGTGATGACCATGGGAAAAACGATAAACACACTCAAGTTGCAACAAGAGGTGCTGGAGGCGAAGGAGAAGGAGTACCAACTTAGATTTAGGAATGTTCAGGAGGAGGAGAAGGAGAACATCAAACAAACGATAACATCTATTGTGTCCGAGTTGTTGCAAGCCTCCACTGAAGAAACAGAAGGTGACGTGGATCGGGTGTTTAGGGTACAATCAAATTATGCCAAAAGACATGGTACACCCCGGGACATCATTGTCTGCTTCGGGAGGAAATCGGTGAGGGACGGTGTCCTAAGAGAAAATGCTAAGACCCCAACACTTTACAAGGGTACCAGAATTGCCATCCTGAAAGAACACCCAGTTTCTGTTCTGGAGAGGAGAAGAAACCGGACATATTGAGAGAGAGAAATGTAAGATTTAAGTGGGAAAGAGAGGGATGAATGACAACCTGGATGGGGGGAAAACATTGGCTCACCTCCGAGTTGAAAGCAAAGATGTTCTATGAAAGATACCTGGCAAAGGAAAAAGAGGGACAGGGGAAGGAGCAAACAGACAAAGACGGACAAGATCATCATATGGAGAGACAAAAGAAAAGGCCAAGGGAAAAATCCCCAAATGACTACCTGGACGCAATGGAAATAGTACCTCCACGGAAAGAGGGAGAGGATCAAGAAGAGAATGGTGCAGCGAATTAAAATTTACTGCCACAATGTTAACGGCTTAAACAGCCCTTTTAAACGCAATAAAGTTTGGAATCAAAATAAAAAAGGAAAATATGATGTGATCTCTCTTCAAGAAACACATATATGTCAGAAGCATGCTGTTTATTTGAATCAAACACAATTTGGAAAGGTATACCACTCATCAAGTGGGGAGAAAAAGAGAGGGGTGGTAACATTTGTGAATGAAAGGTTTCAGTCTAGCCAGGCATTCAAGGACCAAGATGGCAGACAACTGGGTGTCATATTGGAGAGCAATGGCAAAAAAATACTACTTTGTAACATATATGCCCCGAACGGGGCGAAAGAGAAATTCGTGGAGTCCCTAAGCAGAAGGGTCATGGAACAAGATTTTGATCTCTTGTTAATTATGGGGGACTTTAATGGAGTGTGGGATGGGAATTTGGATAAATCAAGAGAGCAGTTGGGGAATAAATCGAGAGGTGGCAACATAAACAAAAGTGAACTACCCAAATGCTTTAAAAAGTTTTTGGAAGACCAAAATATGACTGATTTGTGGAGACACTATCATAAGTTGGAAAAGGATTTTACTTTTTTTTCAAACTGCCATCAGTCGTGGTCCCGTATTGATATGGTTTGGGGCTCAAAGGACCTAGTATTAAAAACAAAAAAAACCAAGATCCTGGCGAGGATAAATTCAGACCACGCGCCAATAGAAACTACAATTGACAACAGCCGAACCATTGAAAGAATTTATAGGTGGAAGTTAAATGATTTTCTGTTGAAAAACCCGAAAGATTTGGAAAAAAATAGAGAGTTATTGAAAGAATTTTTTAAGTTTAACAAAGAAGAAGACTCACCGATGGAAATAATCTGGGATGCCTCTAAGGCATACATGCGAGGGCATCTCATTCAGCAAAATGCAAGAAGAAATAGGGAAAGAAATATCAAATCTCAAAAAATAGAGAAAGAAATCTCTATTGTAGAAAAGAAACTTAAGAGTAATCCGAAGGACAGAAAGATAAAACTTCAACTGGACCTACTCCACAAACAATTAGAAGCTTTACAACTAGAAGAAATAACAAAAAACTTAAACTTAATGAAACAGCGACATTTTGAGAATGCAAATAAGGTGGGACGCTGGCTGTCATGGAGAATAAAAAGAGGAGACAAAAACAATACATAAACAAAATTAAAGAAAATGGGAAAGAATATGTACAACAGAAAGGGATTGAAGAACAATTTCTGAAATTTTTTAAAGCATTATACTCAGAGGATGGAACCCCGAGAGAAAGGATAACAGAATATCTTGGAAGGAAAAAAAATTAAGAAGATTTCTGAAGATCAAAGAGGGATTCTAAACAAGGAGATAACTGAGGAGGAGATCAAATCGGTAATTAAAATTTAGCTCTGAATAAGACGCCCGGTCCAGATGGCTTTACTCCCCACTATTATAAAGTCTTCATAGAGGTTCTGACGACTCCACTAAGAAATGTAATGAACAAAGTACTAAGGGAACAAAAACTTCCCCACTCCTGGACATCATCTAATATAACGCTTATACCAAAAGAAGAGATGGATAATACAAAACTCAAAAATTTCCGCCCAATTGCACTTTTAAACACTGATTATAAAATATTCTCAGGAATACTGGCAGCAAGATTGAAAATTGTGCTGAACGAAAGGATTCATAAGGACCAATCAGGGTTCTTGCCGGGACGACAGATTAAAGATAATACCAGGTTGATAGTAAACATAATGGAGTATTATAACAGACATATACAAAAAGAAGTCGGCATACTCTTTTTAGATGCTGAAAAAGCTTTTGACAAGGTCAACTGGAACTTTATTTTTGAATTAATTGGGGAAATGGATATGGGATTTTATTTTAGGAATGCCATTGCTGTCAGCTCCGGCTAGTCCGTTTGTTGTCCTAACGGACCAAGCCTTGCGCGCCATCAGATAAGGAAGGCATCTGGCGGGCCCTGGACTGGATCCGCCCTTTGATGTGCCAGATACCTTCCTGGCCTTTGATGTGCGGAGAGACAAGTGGTCAAGCTGACGGAAGGAGGGACTCAGCAGGGGGGCCGGGCCGGGGAGGGCTTTTGAAACACTGGACGCGCGGGAAACCTTTAGTCTATCTTTGCCTAGCCTGGAGTAAGGAGCTCAATAAAAAGATCTATCCTTTAATTCAGCTTGGAGTGAGCCTGCTTTATTGGGACCCCCCTTTCCGAGCATTACATAAAGATAGACTCAACAACTTCTACGGCCGTGAAAGCCTTCCGGCCGTAACCAACTTCTGGGAGATGTCCCGAACAGAAGGAAACCCCCTCAGCGAGCTGCCCCAAGGGACCTTGGAGGAGGCCGAGGAGGAATGGGACGGGGAAGAGGCCGGAGCCTCCGGAGGAGAGCCACAGGCGACGATGTCCGGCTTAGGAGGCGAGGACGCCTCGGCTCCGGCCCCGCAACCCAAGGACGCCGGCCGCCGCAAGGCGGACGCGACCAGCGCAGAGATGCTGCGGATGGAGATACAGATGTTCCAGCTGACCGAGGCGGTGGGGAGGCTCCAATCCCAGGTAGATGTACTGCTGGCCCGCCCAGTCGAGATGCAGTGGGAGACACCGAGGCCCTCGCGCCCAGGCCGAAGCCCAAGCCGGGCACCCCGGCTGGCGGGAAGGCCGTTGGGGAGGGTAGCCTTCCGAGGAGAGAGGGACGAATTTCACTTCCCGAGAGGAGCGTCTACCTTCAACCTGGGTCCGGGAGACCAAAGCTAAGAGATGGCGGGGAGCCGACGCGACTTGAAGGTAAAGTTCGATGGGGACCCCCGCCAGTTACCCTACTTCGTCACCAACGTCCAGAACTACATGGTGGACTATGGCGACACCTTCCCGTCTGAAGCGGCTAAGGTGAGGGCTGTGGGGGCCAATCTGAAGGAGGCCGCAGCTGACTGGCTGATCCAGCTCACCGACACGCGGGCCCCCCAGCTAGGCCGGCTGGACACTTTCTTAGAGGCGTTACAGATGCGCTTCCGCGACCCCCTGGCCGGGGAGAAAGCCAAGGCCCAGCTGAGGAAGATTTATCAAGGCCAGAGATCAGTGTCCGAGTATGCCCTCACCTTTAAGGCCCTCGCGGGGAAGATAAGGGACTGGTCCGCAACCACCATACTGGAGTGCTTCAAGGCGGGCCTCCGGGAGGATATCCTCGAGTGGGCTATGCACCGAGGGAACCCCGAGACACTGGAAGACTGGATAGTCTCGGCGGGGAGAGTAGAGTGCGACATGGAACAGATGCCCCGGCGCTACAGAGATGGCGGGAGGCCCCGCAGGATGATCCCAAGTTCGTCGGGGAGACCGGGACCAGCCCGGCGACCCTCGCCCAGGCCCCGGTCAGCCAGCCGGGAGAGCCAGAGAGGGAAGAGAGGGGCCTGCTTCTCGTGCGGGCGAGAAGGTCACCGAGCAGCGGAGTGCCGTAAGAAAGTCCCCTCGCCCAAGGCGGAGCGGGCGCCGGAGGTCAAACCGGCAACACCGGCCAAAACCCCTGGCCGAGGCAAGGCAGCTGCGGCGGCGGAGACGGCGCGGGCACCTAGGCCCCTACGAGAGGCCGAGGAGCCAGAGCTGGAGACGGAGGAAAGTGATCCCGAGTGGATGGCGGGAAACGACACCGATCTGCTGTAGACGCCCGGCGGCAGATCCAAAACCCTTCGGGCGGTGAGTCTGACCCTCCGGGGTGCGTCACCTACAAGCTTGATGTTAAAGTGTGGGGACCCGGGGCGGCCCAACCCATAGAGACAATAGCCATGCTAGACAGCGGGTGCACTCGGTGCTTGATGTCCCCGCAGTTGGCAAAGCAGCTGGGGATAAAGCCTCAAGCGCTGATAGAGCGAATCCTCTTCTCCCAGCTAGACGGGTCCCCAGCAAACGGGAAGCCAGCCACCCACAAGACAGGGGAGTTAAAGGTCCAGATGGGGTCCCACCAAGAGGCCGTAAAGTTTGTAATCTCGGTGATGGCCCACCAGCCCATTGTCTTAGGAGCCCCATGGCTGCACGCCCAAAACCCGCAAGTAGACTGGAGGACGGGGGCCATGCAGTTCGGAGATGGAGTGGCCAGGGCAAGGATAGATGACCTTGGTGACGCCGGGACCCACGAGGGAGCGGGCGTGGGGGCAGCAGAGAGCCAAGCCAGCGAGATCCTGCGAGAGTACCAAGACTTGGAGGAGGTCTTTAGCGAGCGGAAAAGTGACCAGCTGCCCCCCCACCGGAAGTCCGATTGCGCCATTGAAATTGAACAAGGCGCCAAACTGCCCAGCCCAAAGCTGTACGCCCTGTCCGAGCCAGAAAGAAAAGAACTGATAGCTTTTATTGACAAAAACATGGAAAGAGGATTTATTGAAAAGTCCACCAGCCCCATGGCCGCTCCCGTCCTCTTCCGACCGAAGGCGGATGGATCCCTGAGGTTATGCGTAGACTACAGGGGCCTCAACGCGATCAGCACGTCAAGCCCCTATCCGCTGCCCCTGATGTCAGAAATTTTGGCCCAGTTGGGGGGGGCGCGGATCTTCACCAAGCTGGACATCCGGGAAGACGGCGTTCAACTGCCACCTAGGCCAGTACCAATTCGGTCACGCCTTTCGGACTAAAAGGCGCCCCAAGATTTTCCAGCAGTTCATCAACGAGATCTTCAGGGACTTGCTCTACAAGGGAGTTCTAGTGTACCTCGATGACGTCTTGATTTACTCCACGTTGGAGGCGGAGCATGTCGAGTTGACCCGGGAGGTGCTGCGACGACTGCGAGAGAACCAGCTTTTGTCAAATTGTCCAAATGCGAGTTCCACGGTAGGGAACTGGACTATCTGGGATTCCGCATCTCCACGCGCGGCCTGGCCATGGACCCGAGCCAGGTGAGAGACGTGCTCGCGTGGGAGCGCCGCGAACCCGCGCAACTACAGGGCTTTTGGGGTTCGCCAACTTCTATAGACAGTTTATTCAGGACTTTGCCAAAATAGCGCTCCCTTAACTGAACTGTTGAAAACCCGGGCCTAGGGGAGACGAAGAAGGCCAAGTCCCCCGGCGCAAAGCTTAACTGGACTAAGCCATGCCAGGAGGCCTTCGACAGCCTCAAGCGGAGCTTCACTCGCCAGCCGCTGCTGATGCACCCCCAACCAGACCGGCCCTTCACTGTCCAGTGCGACTTCGAGCGGCCTATGGGGCGATACTTTTGCAACGCGACGACGAGGCCGACTACTCGGCGCCGGAGGAAGTGGGGACGGTGTTCACCAAGCGACAGCTAGGCCTGGTGGCCCGCACCAGAGGCGGCGGACAAAGGTCCCCAAACCAACCGTCCCCGGGAACCCCGAACTGTTGGCAGACTTGGCAGCGGGCTACGGGCCGGACGCCTGGCTCGAGGAGCACCGGGATGACCTGACCGAGGCCGGAGGCGTCTGGTACTTCAAAGACAAGTTTTATGTTCCCGAGAGTCAGAGGGCCGCGGTCCTGGCTCAAGCCCACGACTCCATTTTGTCCGGCCACTTCGGCCTCACCAAGACGCTGAAGCTGCTGGCCCGGCAGTTCTGGTGGCCAGGCATGCGAAAGGACACTAACGACTATGTTGCAGAGTGCGAGGTGTGTGCAAGAAACAAGCCCAAGACGGGGCGTCCAACTGGGCTCCTGCAGACGGTGGCCGACCCGGCCGAGCCCTGGAGCGAAATCGCAATGGACTTTGTAGTCGACCTCCCGCCCAGCGGCGGATACACCACCATTTGGACGGTGGTGGACCTGTTCTCAAAGCAAGCCCACTTTGTCCGCTCCGAGATGCCCACGGCCCGGAGTTGGCACGCCTCTTCACCCAACACGTCTTCCGGCTCCACGGCTGCCGCGGCCCAGTGGTGAGTGACAGAGGGCCTCAATTCACGTCCAGATTCTGGAAAGCGTTCCTGGCGGGGCTGGGGTCCCAACGGGCTCTGAGCACGGCGTTTCACCCGGAGACGGATGGCGCCACGGAGAGGGTCAGCGCACCTTGCAACAATACCTCGGTGCTACTCGACCTACCAGCAAGACAACTGGGCCGAGCTGTTGGCGGTGGCGGAGTGCAGCTACAACAACGCCGAGCACGCCTCGACGGGGGCCTCTCCTTTCCGCATTGTCTCCGGCCGCGACTTTCCTCCCTTCCCGGCGTTGGGCCCGTCTGCTGACCCGGCCACGCCGCCGACGGACTGGGGAGCCAAGGTCGCTGCAGCCTGGCCGGCTATCAAGCGGCGTTGCGACAGCCCGGGACTCTTACAAATTGTACGCAGATAAGAAGAGAGGGCCGCAGCCGGCCTACGCGGTGGGGGACCGCGTGTTCCTGTCTACCAAGCACCTGAAGTCGACTCAACAGTCTCGCAAGTTTGCGGACAAATTTGTAGGGCCCCTCAGCGTGGTGGAGGTGATTAACCCTGTAGCGGTCAAGCTGGACCTCCCGCACACCTGGCGCAAGGTCCACCCTGTTTTCCACGTGAGCTTACTCAAGAAAGCTGTGGCCAACCGGAAATGGTCCAAGGAGGAAGACGCTCCGGTGCCTATCATGGTCGGGCCCCACACCCACTTCGAGATTAGGGAAATCCTGGACTCGCGGCGCCTCAAGGGCCGCCTTAGTTATTTAGTTAAGTGGACTGCCAAAGACTTACACCCGAGTGGGTGTTAGCCCCCCGTCAGGGCCCCTAGGTTGCTGAGGGCCTTCCATGCTGCTTTTCCGGACAAACCGGGACCCTGATCTCTCCCTCCCCTTTGTTCTTTTTCCCCTTGCAGGTTGCCATCTTGCGAAGGGGGGCGCTATGTCAGCTCCGGCTAGTCCGTTTGTTGTCCTAACGGACCAAGCCTTGCGCGCCATCAGATAAGGAAGGCATCTGGCGGGCCCTGGACTGGATCCGCCCTTTGATGTGCCAGATACCTTCCTGGCCTTTGATATGCGGAGAGACAAGTGGTCAAGCCGACGGAAGGAGGGACTCAGCAGGGGGGCGGGCCGGGGAGGGCTTTTGAAACACTGGACGCACGGGAAACCTTTAGTCTATCTTTGCCTAGCCTGGAGTAAGGAGCTCAATAAAAAGATCTATCCTTCAATTCAGCTTGGAGTGAGCCTGCTTTATTGGGACCAACCTTTCCGAGCATTACAATTGCAGCCATCTACAGGCAACAATCGGCTAGAATTATAATAAATGGTCAAGTAACAGAAGAATTTAATTTGAGGAGGGGCACAAGACAGGGGTGCCCCCTATCTCCTTTAATTTTTATTATGACCTTGGAGGTTCTTTTGGAAAGTGTACGGGACAATAAAGAAATTAAAGGACTGAAAATTCCAAATAATACATACAAGATATCCGCATATGCGGATGACATGGTTTGTATAATAGAGGACCCTTTACAGCAGTGGGAGATCTGGTGGAAGGAGTTAGAGATGTTTGGAGATGTAGCGGGATTGAAGATAAACAAGGACAAAACAAAATTCATTACAAAAAACGTGAGCAACAAGAGAAAAGAAGATCTACAAAAGATAACGGGAATTAAAGTGGAAAAGATGGTCAAATACTTGGGAATCTTCCTGACGGCCAGTAACTCTCAATTACTCCAAAATAACTATGAAAAAAAGTGGAGAGAAATGAGAGAAAAACTGAAGAAATGGAGTAAACTGCAACTGTCAATGGTGGGGAGGATAGCGGTAATTAAGATGTGTGTATTACCAGAGATTTTATTTCTTTTTCAAACAATTCCTGTGCTGAGGTCTAGATTTATGTTGGATAGTTGGAGGAAAGACATCCTCAAATTCGTGTGGCAGAATAAGAGAGCTAGGATAAGCTACCAAAACCTGAAGGATGATACCAAAAGAGGAGGTCTGGCACTCCCGGACCTACAACTATATTACGATGCCACAGTACTTACGTGGGTCAAGGAGTGGATAACTTTAGGGAAGAAAAGACTGCTGGCCCTGGAGGGGGAGGACCTCTTCCGGGGTTGGCATAGTTATCTATGGAGAGAAAAAGTTAAAATTGAGAAAAAGTTCAAAAATCATTTTGTAAGGGCGGCGCTTATCAACGTATGGGACAGAGATAAGGGGAGGCTATGCACCCAAACACCTCTATGGTTCTCCCCTAATGAAGCGGATCACAAGAGGGAGGTACCAAGCAAAAGGTGGTTGACATACAGGAATTTATTAAGGATCAGGGGTCAAGATGTTGAACTGAAGGGACAAGAAGAGGTACGAAAAATAGAACCGAGAATAACATGGTTTCATTACTGGCAGATAAAAGAGAACTATAAATGCAAGGGTAAAATGAACAAGAAGTGCTGGAAATGTGGAGAACACACAGGCACATATGCCCACGTATGGTGGGAATGTAAAATAGTTAAGAAATATTGGTGGGAGATATATAAGAAAACAATGGATATTTTACAGAAAAAATTTGAGTTTAAGCCAGAATACTTCCTGTTGGGGATATATGATTTTGAGTTGAACAAAAATGAAGATAGGATTCTCTTTATTTGACCACAGCCGCTAGAATAAATCTAGCTAGATTCTGGAAATTAAAAGAGGTACCAACATCACAGGATTGGTTAAAAAAAACATACGATATAATGAATATGGATATGTTGACAGAGAAGGTCGCACAGAACAGGCCATACGCAAATAGAACTATTTGGAGTCAATTTACAGACTACCTCAAAAGGAATAGATATAATTTCATATAGATGAAGGAAAGATTAAAAACTAAGGGACCAATAGTTTAAGGATAATAGGAAGGAGGAGTGATAATTAACCTCCACCTCCTAGGGTAAGATAAAACATTTGTTAGAGCTACCGCTAACGGACAAGGAAGGCAATATAAGAAACTTATTTGTAGGGGGGGTGTGCGTGGTGAGGGTGTAGGGGAGGAGGATGAGGAGGGGGTGTTTTAGGATAGTTAAAATCTAGGTGGATGGTTTGCAGTGTTTGTAGAGTATTGTTACTGTGTCGTATTACATGTACTGTGTTGTCTATATCTGTGAATAAAAATTAGTTATATATATAAAACGGTCACCATGACTTTATTGGCTGACAAACCCGCCTTCGCCTTCTTTGGTGCCGGTTCACCTTGAGAAACCCAGTTTTGACTGCTGTTTGGTCTCTGGTGTGTTGTGGTGGATCCACGTTTCGTCCACGGTTATGAAATGGCGCAAAAACTCATCCATATTGTGGTTGAACAACACGAAACACTCCTGCGTAATTGTCACATGATTATGTTTGTGGTCGATTGTCAGCAAATGCGGCAACCATCTTGCGGAAAGCTTTATCATACCCAAGTTATCATTTAAAATTGAAACCACTGAGCCATGTGAGATGCCTATGGCTTCCACAATCTCTCACACTTTCAATCTCCAATTGGCCAACACCAAATCATGATTTTTTTTCAATTGTTTCAGGTGTAGAGGCCTCAACTGGGCGTCCAGAACGTTCGGCATCTTCCGTGCTTGTACGGCCACAACGAAATTCAGTAAACCACTTTTTTACCATTGCAATTGATGGTGCAGAGTCCTCATAGTATTTATCAAGCTTAGCTTTGGTTTGAGTGATGGTTTTTCCCACAAAAAATAATGCTTATTGAGCACACAAAATTCACTTTTTTTCCATTTTCTCCTCAAATCATGTGGTAGTCTGCTATCAATGGCTGTCAAACACAAACTAAATGACTCAGCTTGTTCAAATTTTGACAGGAGTCAGCTGACAGATGCCTGTTGACAGGAGCAGCATTGCCCTTTCAGTTAAGAGGCGGGAAATTCAAAATGTCACAGTGTGTGTGTGTGTGTGTGTGTGTGTGTGTGTGTGTGTATTTGCCATTTTATATATGGGGCACTGTTTCACTATGCCACTGTGTATAATGGAACAACGAGCATCCACAAATTTGAAACCAAACCCCAGTAGGTACCATAGGCCCACTGTATTAAGACTGCTGATTCCCATTCATTTCAATTAAAGTTTGATATTTGAGAGTATAACACAGATTTTTGCCATTCCCCCTTTTTATGTTATTATGATAACACTTTTATTCTTTTTCCTACACCTGCTTTCTTCTTGAAACCTTAGGTATGGAAATAATATATGACTTTCTGAATGACCCATTACAACTCACCATGTTCCATGCTTTAGTTATTCTCCATGATACAATTGTAGATATGCCCTCATTTCCAAAATACATTAAGTTGTTTCATATAAGCTATTTTATCTGGCATTCTTGTACTACATTTTAAACTAAGGAACAGCATCTGACAGCCAAATGGAGAGTAATTTGATGAGAAATGATTCCCCCAAAAAGAACTTTTGAGTTAGATCTGTTACTTTAATAGAAATATACAGTATTTAGTTTAAAAGAGTGAAGAAGACACAAGCAGTGCGGTTTGACAGGAAAAATCAGTAGATGCAGGTTGTATTTTCCTTTTTATTTGTCCTTTATTATAACAAAAGTGTAAAATGAAAGCTCCAGTTAGCTTAGATAATATTTCAATTACTCTGCTGGAATGGACACAACAGTTTACTTTTAAGGCTGGTAAAAGTAATTGGGGAATGAAAAACACTATTTTGTTCATATTGTAAGAACTCAGCTGAACACCAACTAGGTTATGTATTAATTACAAGATTTTAAGATCTTGAATGGAGTCCCTAGTGGTGCAGCGGGTTCAATCACTGAGCTGCTAAACTTGCTGACCAAAAGATCAGTGGTTCAAATCCAGGGAGTGGGGTGAGCTCCTGCTGTCAGCCCCAGCTTCTGCCAACCTAGCAGTTCTAAAACATGCAAATGTGAGTAGATCAATAGGTACCACTCTGGCGGGAAGGTAATGGCGCTCCATGCAGTCATGCTGGCCACATGACCTAGGAGGTGTCTATGGACAACGCCGGATCTTCGGCTTAGAAATGGAGATGAGTACCAACCTCCAGAGTCGATCACAACTACACTTAATGTCAGGGAAAAACCTTTACCTTTACCTTTAGATCTTGGATACATCTATATTGTAGAATCAATGCAGTTTGACAACACTTTAACTGCCATGGATCATGGGAGTTGTAGTTTTACAAGCTCTTTAGCTTTCTTTAACAAAGGGTTGCAGTACCTCACCAAACTACATATAGTAGGATTCTATAGCATTGAGCTATGACAGTTAAAGGAGTATCAAATTGCACTAATTTTACAGCACAAAGCTAGTCAATGTTAAAGGTTTTTCCCCCAAATAAAGGATGTCTTAGGGCCATTGGACACATACTGCAAAGTGGGCTGAAAGTCACTACTGGGTGTCCAGTAGGGTTGTGCATGAATCCGTTTCTCAAAATTAGTTCCAGCTGCTCCGGCTCATTCAGCTCTTTCAGCCAACCACAATAGCACAGACTCCAGCACCATTTTTTTCTGGACGCAATAGACCACATGGTTGCTGAAAATGACTGCTTTCAGTTTCTTTTGGCTACACGTGGGGTGTGGAGAGGCAGCTGTGCATGCCTGCATGGGATTTCCCTGTAAGCCCTGCCTATTGAGCCAATCATAACAGAAGAAAGCCATGACATGTCTTTTAGCCAAGCTGGCCTTCCATTTTTCTGTTGCAAGCAGGCTTCTGAGAGATCTAGGCTGTCACTCTGCATGGCTTGGCTTGCTTTTTGACTCAAATAGCAATTTAAAAAGCAGTTTCTACACACTTAAGAAACTGCCACCAATGGTGCCTTTCACATGAGGCAAGCTTCAAATGCGGGGTAGAGGTATCTTATCATTTCTAAAATCACCATAAAATGAGGAGGTAATTCATATCTTTTTTTAAAGAATGGCTAATGCTCCTTCCCAGTAAGGAGAAAGCATCCCAGAAAGGATGATTTCTTAAGACAGATGACTTTTATCAAGGTCTTATTGAAGGATATAAGGCAGTTGTTCTCACCCTGTGGGTCCCCAGATGTTTTGGCCTACAACTCCCAGAAATCCCAGCCAGTTTACCAGCTGTTAGGATTTCTGGGAGTTGAAGGCCAAAACATCTGGGGACCCACAGATTGAGAAGCACTGAAAGCACTGAAAAAGGACCTCAGAAAGAGTGGTTTCTTAAGACTGATGTCCTAAAATGATGAAAAGGAAAGCCTCATAAGAACCCCATTTTTTTTGACCAAATTTGGGAGGCTCCTGAAAAATGGATCTAAGAGTCCATCAAAATCCAGTGTCCAGATTACATCCAGGAACTTCTGCCTCGTGGTGTAGGATAAAATTGGCTAGCCCAATTTTACCCCGTAATACATTGCAGAATCCTTTAGAGCAGCCCTGCACTTTGGGGTGTGCTGAAAAGATGTAGTGGTTATGATTCAGAACCAACACTTATTATTTACACAAGCCAGTGTCACCATTCCACTTTCCCTGCTCTCTGTGGTACAAGGAAAGAGGGATGACACTTATCTTTGTCATAGTTTATGACTTGTAGAAAGGAAGATAATCATCGCAGGCGCGATTGGTGGGAACGAGAGACAGGGCCTTTTCAGTGGTGGCTCCTCGGCTTTGGAACACCCTTTCTAGTGACATCAGGTCAGCCCCCTCCCTCCTGACATTTCGCAATAAGGTCAAGACCTGGCTGTTTGACCGGGCATTTGCAGATGTAGTATGATTATTAATTGAGACCTGAGGAACTACGACGACGCAATTGGAAATCGATTTAATAACGAGACACTGATATTGTGTTTAATTTTAATTGCTAATTTGTATATGATGTGATTGCATTGGTAACTGTTGATGCGTTTATCTTGGGCAGTCCTTGTCATGTGTACACTGCCTCGAGTCGCCTTCGGGCTGAAAGGGACGGTATAGAAGCAAAGTAAGTAAGTAAGTAAATAAATAATAAATCATACACTTTATTTATTTATTTATTTATTTATTCGGTCTTTCTTCATTCCCTTCTGCAGATGGCACAGACATCTTTGCTGTCATTAGTGCCCGCTGCTGTGGTAACAAACCACGACAAAAGTCAGTGTGACTGTCCAGTGGGTCTGAACCAGGTTCAACCCCACTGCATGATTATGACTTTGCTATGACTACTACCATCTAGGGCTGGAATGAAGCAACAATTTAATAGGGCCTCTGGTGCCACGAGGAGCTTAACTAAAGTATTACTAATAAGCTATAGATGCCGCAAAAAAGGGAAAAAGTCCTCAACTTGTCAGGTGTTCTTTGCATTGTGTGGGTGTGTTTGATTGGGCAGTGAAGGTTCCTTGCGGCATTTTTCAAAGCTTTCATGATAGTAAATCCTGTCTTAATGAAGAAAGCTGGATTAGATACTCCCCAGTGCTCTTCTGAGCCCCATGATTCTGTAACAACTTCAGTACATGCTGACTAAAATCATAAGCAATCCTCCTTCTTTTAAAGTTCACATAATCCAGCCTTTCTTTCATATCTCATCAAACTAATTTAAGAACGCAGTTATGGACTTGATTGTGATTCAGCTGTAAAGAAAAAGGTGAGCTCATCTGTGGACAACATGCAAGACTGGAATAAAGCAGAAAAGTAAAGTCAAGGGCATTCAAAAGGCTTCCCAGGTTAATATATATGAACAATCAAAACTTGGAGCATGAAAGCCCTGTTTAAGAGGTAATGATGCTGTATCTGAAGACAACAGGCTGAATGCCTCTAGACATTTCCTTCAAAAACATTCTGTATTTACAGTTGGCCCTCTGTATTTATGGGTTTAGCCTTTACGAATTTGTTTATTCACAGATTTCACTAATAGGTTCCTTCTGGGAATTTCTAAGTCCTTTAGTTCGATTCCATGTCAGCTTCTGTCAGATTTTTACCATAGAGTTGCCCTGGAGGATTGAGAGATTTCTAGAGAATTGTTCTCTCAGGTTAAAAAATCATTTGTTTAGAAGGTTTTTGTGGTTGGTCCATTTTTGCCTTGCACCCCTAACCTCCACAAAGTAGAGAGCCTACTGCAAATTGTAGTCTAATAGTTTGCCAAGAGCTACTATGATGGGATGGCCTGACTCCCAGGATGACTCCCAGGATTCTGGGAGACAGGATTCAAATCCCCACTTAACCCTAGAATCAGATTGGATTACCTTGGGCAAATACTGAGACTTTGCAGAAGGTCAATCTTCCTGAAATAAACCTTGTCAAGAAAACCATGTGATAGAATCCTCCTAAGTAGGAGTTCACTTTGTAGGGACATAAGAATAAAAATAATCGGGTGCCCAAATAACACCAAAATATTCTCTCTGCTGCCCCAAGTTACACAGCTTACTCTTCATTCCCTCAGCTACTTTTTTGACTAAACTGAATTACTGCTATTTGCATTCATAGGTATTCAAAGGACATTATCATATGAAACAGGTAAACCAGCATTACAACTTGATCATCGTATTGTCCAAGGCTTTCATGGCTGGAATCACTGGGTTATTGTAGGTTTTTCAGGCTGTTCTAGAAGCATTCTCTCTTGCAGGTGAAACATCAGGAGAGAATGCTTCTAGAACATGGCCATACAGTCCAAAAAACCTACAACAACCCAACTTGATCATCTCCCATGATGTCATGTGCATCCCACTACCAGTTTGCATCTCCTCCCCATAACTCTCCTGCCTAAATCTCCCAATCTGCAACATTCCCATCACCTTCCTTAGTGGGATGGGTCCTTTCAGCTTCTGGGCCAACATGCCAGCACTGAAGTGACATCAAGGGGTGGGATTTTATCTATCTTACCTCTCCCTCCATCTCTTTACTGGCTGTTTTCCTTTTAATTAAATTCTAAAATTGTGCAATTGTGCTAAAAACCAAAAATTATTAAAACATTAAGAAACCACAGTAGTGTAGGGAGGCAGCCAAGCATGAGACGGTGGTGGGAGCGATAGAAGGGCCTCCCTGGAAGATCTTAGGGTACGCGTTGGTTCATAGAGAGAGATGAAATCAGAGAGATAGGTGAGTCTCAAACCGATAACCATATCTAAGAAACTAAAGCTAATGTAGTCTACACAATGCAATATTCTGAATCAGCATCCCAAATAACCCCAGGAGCAGACCTTAAAACCTAGAATGCTTCCAGACAGTACCAAAAATTGCATTTTAAATCTAAGACAAAAAATTAGCAGGACCTGACAGCAGGTCTACACACAGACTTGTCAGGAAATGGTCCCTACAGCCTCCCTCTGTAGCGTATCAAGATGGAAGACAGGCAGGGGACATTTGATGGAAGATTTTTTTAAAAAAAATCCCTCTGTTATGCACTGGATTGTATATGCACACATGTGAATATCTATATCAATGCTGCACCTCCTACCATCTCGCTGCTCCGCTGTCAGTATGCTTCTACTGCTGCTGTAGTTCTGCTGCTACATGTTTTAATTTGGGGTTTTAAAATCTGTTTTATTGTATTTTATATGTTTTTATGTGTTTTAACCTGTGAACCGCTCTGGGCGTAAGAGAGAGCGGTATATCAAATTGAATAAATAAATAAATAAATCTATATACAGTATATAAAGGAAGAGTCGTCATGGAAAGACTGTCCCAAACAGAAACCTTACAATGCAGAAACACCAAACTTGCCAACAAAAATAGGCCTCAAGCAAGGTACGTTTGTAGCAAAGAAACTTTTCCCCCCCAAAACCTAAAAGGCCACCAAAACAACGAGTAAAAAAACTTGCATTTCTCAGCATCCTCTGGGGTTGCCAACGACTCTCCCAGCCTCTACATTCTGACAACATGATTGGCTGCCAATAAGAGCGGATTTGCATAACTCCTGTACTGGCCAGCCAACATGAACATTCCGACCCATAATAAACTGTCAGAGGAGGATAAGGCAAAGGGCTGAGGCACAAAATTTACACCCCTACAAATCACAGACCACGCCCAAAATTGACAGTAAGGCTTCATTTACTTAATTTCCCTGACTAGGCCTCACTTAATGGAATGCTGTTTACGCTCTGAATTGACAGTAAGGCTTCATTAACTTGATTCTCCCGACTAGCCCTCAGTTCATTGGACATTGTGTATGGCCTGAATTGATAGTAAGGCTTCATTAACTTGCTGTTCTTGACTAGGCCTCAGCTCATGGGACACTGTGTATGGCCTGAATTTACAGTAACCTACCTTGGCACACAGAGCCCCTATGACCCACGCTACATTACACTACAGTTTGGAGGAAGGTGGACCATGGATTATGGGACTTGAAGTACCTCCATGGATAATGGGATTTGTAGTACTTCAAAACCCATCATTCCCCACAGACCACTGTGTCCAAGAACCAAGACCAATAAAGACCAAACTTGGCAAACAATGCACCCCATGACCCACACTCCATCCGACTGCAGATTAGAGGAGGACACACCATGGATAATGGGATTTCAAGTACCTCCACTCACTTCCAAAGTACCCCACCCCCACACGCAGCAACCTCTACATCAACACAGCAGACGGAAAGACAAAAAACATTGCATATCCACAAGTGTAGCACACCAGTTCTCGTTTGTGCCTGGAGGGCAGGGGGCAGCACCGGGGGTCCCACTAGCATTAGAGCCAGTTGATTTGGAAGAGGATTTGGAGGAGCTAGAAGAAGGGGATTTTGAGATAGCTGGGCCTTCTTCTCCCACAGAAAGTCTGGCAGGGGATGACGGCTGGCCGGACCCTTACGAACAGCTGGAAGGCCAGTCGGAATTTGAAAGCAGTGATAGTGAAGATTACGAGCGGCCGGGGGGGCGAGGCTCGCAAGAGAGGATGTGGGAAACAACCGAGGGAGAGGCCCGGGAAGCGGCTGGGGAGTTTGACTCTCACGAAGATAGGGAACCAGGTGCTGGGAGGCAATGTCTAACATTGGATAGGAGACGGAGCATTGAGACTAGCAGGAGGGGTTGGTTCCACAGCCTAGGCAGACCGAGGGCTCGTAGCACAGATTGGAGGAGGAGAAGCCTAGAGCGTCGGGGGCCTCGTCAAGGGGATTAAGTATAGGATCCGTGGGAACAGGATCCTCAGTACTTCGGCCACGTCTCACCTATGCAGACGTGTAGTGAAGCCAAGACCACGTAGCTAAGTTTGGGGCTAGTGGCCTGCCAAGAAGAGTTTATCTTGTAGCCTTGCTTTGTTCCTGATCCGCTAGCTAAGCGGAGCCTTGCCAAGTTTTTGGAAGTATTGCCAAGTTTGCTTTTTGGACTATACCTTCACTTTTGGATTACTTTGATACTTTTATGGACAATTACCTTTTCACCTGTTTTTATACTTCAATAAAATAGTTAGCTGATTATCGTCTCTGTGTGTGTGATTAAGGGGCCGGCCTGGGTCTTGCATCGTGACAACAAGCTATGCAGAACGCCAGCAACACCACACAACAACAACTCCACAGGACTCCAACATCCCACCCACCAAAACAACCCACAGCAACACAGCCATGACCCCAACAACAACAACTTACATACTCAGACTTCCTCGCATCTCCAAAATAGGGCACAGCAACGCGTGCCGGGTACAGCTAGTAAATATATAAAGGAGGACCCGTCATCCAAAGACTGCCATAGGCAGAGAAACATTCCAAGGCAGAGACACCAAACTTGGCAACAAAAATAGGCCTCAGGCAAGGAAGGTTTTTAGCAAAGAAACTTTCCCCCCCCAAAACCTAGAAGGCCCCCAAAACAACGATAAAAAACTACATTTCCCAGCATTCTCCGCGGCCACCAGCGAATCCCATAGGCCAACATCGGCCCACACAAAATGCCGGCCCTGCTTCCCAGTGCAGTGCACGCCCCTGCCATCCCAACAACCACTCCACCCCCTTCCCCTGGCCTGGCCCCGCCCCTGCCATCCCCAAAACCACTCCACCCCTTCCCCCGGGCTGGCCCCACCCCCCACCCCCTGCGCACGACAATTTCTTAAAAATAACTGCTGCCAAAACAAATCACCTCAGGACAGCCTCCCACACACCACAGTCAGTAGGACTGCCGAGGACACACAGTGCCTAAAGGACAGGCTCCTTCAGCCTCGCCCACACTGACCAAACCAGTAAAACTGACCACTGGTAATCACCACAAACCACTGACCATGGCACAATCAGCCACACAATCACAACAACAAAATAAAAAAACACCACACACTCCTCCACACACTACAACTCTCACAACCACACTCGAGAAACACAATCCAAAAGACCAAGCCAGCACAAAATACCACACAACGCCAATATGCAGAAGATACACAACTATGTGCACAGAGCACATACATACCATTCACAGGACAAAAAACACCCACAACAAAAGACACCCACTTAACAAACACCACACCCACAACATGACAGCCACACAACTCGCAATGCTTACCTCTACAGACCCACAACACAACTCACACACAACGCATACATACCACTGCTAAACAGAAACCAGCACAGTACAACCAACTAACACACATCACATCCACACCGTAATCCACACCACACTACCACTGTTCACTCACAACAACAAACTACACACTCAACACCACACACTCTTCTCCAAGCACCATCCCACCCACACACCACCAATCCTCCACTTTACAAACACCACACCCACAACATGACAACCACACAACTCACGTTGCCTACCTCTACAGACCCACAACACAACAGACATACAACACACACAACACATACATACCACTGCTAAATAGAAACCTACACAGTACAACCAACTAACACAGGAGGACATAACAACTACCAGGAGGACATAACACTAACACAAATAGGGCACCAGGGACACAGGCACCACTGACAAACACATACCGCCAGAATAACACAAACTTGCAAAACCCACAAAAAAAACCAATCCTGCAACACAAACAACCACCCCAACCAAAATTCAAAACAAACACCACTGGCAAAAGCAACACCCCCTCCACATCACAACCAGCACACAGCCAGACTGAGACAACTATGTCACCACAACACACACAAAATACACCCCACAAATACCTGACAAGTTCCCCAACACAAAACCCAGGACTCCACTCACTACTCACCACCACACACACCTCCAAATACACACACGTCCCAGGCACAATACTCCAGCAATTTCTACCCACACAACACAACACAACTTCCTATCACAACTCATCCCCCCAACCTTACGGGACCCCGCACACACAATACCTACCACCACCACAAACAAAAACCAACTCCACCTCTACTCCAACCACAACACAACACAACACTGTACTGATACTCTACAAACACACACAAACACCCAAAACACCCCACCCACACAAGCATTCCACAACATACTACCACCCACAATGCCACCACACACCCACTAACTCATCAAAAAAGTAATACCTACACACAACACAATACGCACATAACACAACCTTGCGTCTACTGCTCAACCCATTTGTATGCCATTCCTTCCTTCCACACAGGCAAAAGCTGACCCACATCCTCACTGGACCCTACAAGGGACAAGACGTCCTCATACCATGCATACCTATGATCCCGACGGATATGCCATTCCACTTCAGCCGTCTCCAATTCCCAATTACACTAGCTTTTGCCATCACCATAAACAAGGCTCAAGGACAAACACTACGAATCTGTGGCATAGACCTTGGCACAGAATGCTTCTCCCACGGACAACTCTATGTAGCGTGCTCCAGAGTTGGGAAACCACAGAACCTCTACATCAACACAGCAGACGGAAAGCCAAAAAACATTGTATATCCACAAGCTCTGCAGAATGCCAGCAACACCACACACCGACAACTCCACAGGACTTCAACTTCCCACCCACCAGACCAACCCACAACGACACAGCCATGACCCCACCAAGACCATAAGTAACATCAATTCCAACCCTTACATACTCAGACTTTCTCGCATCTCCTAAATAGGGCACAGCAACGCGTGCCGAGTACAGCTAGTCTTTATATAAATACAAGCAGATTCACATGTGCACATATAAGGTCCAGCACGCAATAGAGGGGATTTTTTTTAAAAAAATCTTCAGTCAGATGTCTTTCTTCCCCCAATTCTTAATTCAATCTCTGATTAAGTTTATAAAGTGTAAAATAAAGAATTTCAGAGAGTTCTAATTGCTCTCCACTTGTGCTTCCTTTGAATCACCTGTGTGCCCATTTAATAGCCCAATCAACTGATCCGGTGTTTTGTGTTTTTTTAAAGTGCACATGTGCTGAAGCAGTCTACACAGGGGGAAGAGAAGGAAAGCACATGTTTTTTTATGACTGCAGGGATATATGATCATGCAAGTCATACAAAACAGGTTGAATCGGGTTATAAGCACACCTTTTAAATATGTGATTTTTACCTCTTAACTCGATCTCTCCTACACTTTGGCTAAACATTGTTTAGCCCTCACCCCTTCCCCCCCTTTAACCCAGTATGTGTATGCTAACACACTGTAGTGGAATAACAGGTTGGTGTGATAATCATAAAACATTCTATAAAATTTGGTCATGTAAAGGGTCTTCACGTATTTCTTTTCAGTTGCTTAAGATCATTCGGAGAGGCCCTGCTCTTGGTCCCGCCTGGCGGGGATGAGAGACAGGGCCTTCTCAGTGGTGGCTCCTCGGCTTTGAAACTCCCTTCATAGTGACATTAGATTGGCCCCCTCCCTCCTGACATTTCATAAGAAGCTTAAGATTCGGCTTTTCGAGCAAGCATTCACAGACGAATTTTAATCGAGTTCAAGGATTACTATGATGACGAAACGAAAACCGGTTTTAAGATTGAGGAGCTGAGATTTGTATTTTGTAGTTTTTAACTGTTAATTTTATATGTTTTTATATGACTGTTTTTATCTTGTGATGTATTGTATATGGGCACTTGTTGCCGCTTGTTCACCGCCTTGAGTCGTCTTTGGGCTGAGAGAGGTGGTATAGAAAAATGGCAAATAAATAAATAAATAAATAAATTTATCATATACAGTAATTAAAGCGAAATAAAATTCCACAGAATACACACACACAACAGGGCATGTCAACAGTTTCATTTTGTATGCTAAAACAGGTTTTTTCTCCAACTACTTTTAAAATGCCTGCTTTCAAGTATTAATTGAAAAGTAAAATACTTAAAGAATAACTAATGTATTATTAGAAATAAGGTTTTCTATGCCTGAACACTCAGAGCAGTCAAGAGATGAGAGGTAGTAAATTGTTTTGGTGACGAGGAGGTATTTTGTGCCAAATAATTTTCAAATTTTATATTAACAGATTCAAATAATTTACT
The DNA here is from genome assembly GCA_030556195.1 of Anolis apletophallus. Taxonomy (NCBI): domain Eukaryota; kingdom Metazoa; phylum Chordata; class Lepidosauria; order Squamata; family Anolidae; genus Anolis; species Anolis apletophallus. The sequence goes on from JARBWK010000001.1 coordinate 8,948,748, forward strand.
CAAGATGCACATTTCCATTAGCTTCCCAATAAATATGAGACACTGGCAAGGTCTATACTGGTTTCATTACATGAGCTCACAGGCTATTTGTTTGTGAAAGCACCCTTCATCTTAATAGAATCAGTGTTTTAAAACTGCTTTGGATAACAAAACTTCTGTAACCTTAATAATAAAAGAGGCCAGTTGAGAAGCTATAGTATTGTACCAAATCCATCATTCTGATTTTCACTAATCTGTGATTCCTTCCAAACATCACGTCCATTCACGTCTTTGAATAAACAATACCCTTGATGTTTCAAAGGCCAAAGCATATTTAGATAAATGTATTGATCTTAAAAGGGAGAGTGAAAATGCTCATCCCGCCTATGCTTTGATTTCTGGGAAGCTGTGGGCAAGGACCTTCACTATATGGTCATGCAAGCATCACAATACTAAAAAAAATTAGGTTTTGAAGCTAACACCACACTAATGCCTCCATTATGGAATTAGCTGTTTGACTTGATGGCACACTTTTCAGGATATCTTTTCCTACTTAATGCAGTTTGGAAGCTGTAACTGATGAACTGTGAAGCTCATGTTTAGCAATCTGATCATCAAAGTGTTAAAAGGATTAAGAAAGGACCTGCTCTGGACCATGGACACCCAGAAAAAAATAGAATAGATCAAATGTATCCTTTAACCCTAAAGCGTCTGTTAAAAATAGAGGTTGCTGAGAAGATTTAGCTCCTATTGTTATAAGAACTCCCTAACTATCAACAAATCGAAGCCAAAAATAATGGTATTTGGCAAACGACATAATAGTCATAGATGACTTCTGGATGGTGAACCAATAGACCAAGTTCACACTTTTATGTACCTAGGAGTCATTTTTCCCAAGACTGGTTCCTGGCTCCCACACCATCAAAGAGCTCAGCCAGAGCGAGAGTAAGGGCAAATCAACTGCTTAAATTAACAAATCATAGTCAACCAGGATCCTTAGACCCACTTCTTAAAGTATATAAGGCTAAGGTTACCCCCATGCTCCTGTACGGAGCGGAAGTCTGGGGCCTAAACCAGGTATCATTATTAGAGCAAGCTCAAACACAGCACCTCCGTAACTTTCTGGGAGTGGATAAAAGGTCCCCAGCTGCAGAAGTGAGAGCAGAAATGGGAGTATACACAGTTGATGGTTTATCCAAAATTAGGACATATAAATATTGGTTAAAACTAAATGCCATGGCAAATGAGAGACTACCAAAACTGTGCTTGTTAGAGCAGACCAAAATTCAACATCAGTCCTCTTGGCTAGCTCAACTGACAAAATACATCAGGAGTTGCGGACTTCCAATTCTATATCCAAATATCCTAAAAGAACTAGATCCAAAAATAGTGGCACAACAAACACAGGATATAGAGGCTCAGAAAGATATTGCTACCCTCAGTAATGAGAGATACATTTGGACAGGTAATCTGGGCCATACAGGGCTTTAAAGGTTAAAACCAGAACTTTGAATTGTGCTCGGAAGCTGACTGGGAGCCAGTGGAGCTGGTGTAGCAGAGGGGTTGTATGTTCTCTGTATGCTGCTCCAGTGAGCAACTTGGCTGCTGCACACTGGACTAGTTGAAGCTTCTGAACAGTCTTCAAAGACAGTCCCACGTAGAATGTGTTGTAGTAATGTATTTGGAATGTAACAAGAGCATGGACTACCATGGCCAAGTCATTTTTTTTAACCTTTTCCAAGATTTTCTTCATCCAAAGTTGTAAATCTCTACCTTAAAAATAGCAAAATACTATCATAAGTATGGACATTGAAAAAGAAATAAAATAATAAAAAACTATCTCCATTATGTTCATGACTGTAATCCTATACATATTTACTGAGGAGGAAGCACCATTGATTTTCATTTCAATTCTCTTCTTTGACATAAAAAGTACACTAACTGAAGATCACGAATCAGCTGGAATGCAGCCTTTAGCTTATAATTAGAATGAACAGTAAATAATCTTGCAAAGAGAAGTGACACCAATTGAAAGGCTACCATCTTGAAGTTGGAACAGCATCAATGAAAAATAAAATTTCCTGATTCTTTTCCTTGTTCTCTGTCATACAGTAGACCAGTGTTTCCCAACCGCCGTGACGCAGCACAGCAGTGTGCCGTGACGGACCTCCTGCTGTGCTGCGAGAAAAGCTCTCTGCCCCTCTTACTTCTCCCCCTCCTGCCGAACTCCTGCTGCTTGGGGGAGGAGGAGGAAGGGCTGGGTGGTGGCGAAGAAAAAGAAGAAGGGACCGGGGCGCTGCCTCCTTCGGCCGTTTCCCCAGCCAGCTTCCAATCTGCCATGACTCTTGCCCCTCGCTCACTGAAGCCGTGCGGAGGTGCCCCGCCCACTGAAGCCCGTCTACCGCTCATGCTCCTCCTCCTCCGTGCGGCTTCAGCGAGCTGAAGCCGGGGGGAGGGGATGGGGCATGGAGCAGCCTGGCTCCGCCCCCTCCCCCACGGTTTTCGACTCTCAGAGCTTCTCCAGCCTTGAGATGACAGTGCCAAACCAGCATTGTGCTGGCTCTGCCACCACTGGCTTGGCACTGCCCCCTCAAGGCTAGAGAAGCTCTGGGAGAGATGAAGCCGGGGGGAGGGGAGGGGCATGGCGCAGCCTGGCTCCTCCACCTGGCTTCAGCACTCCCAGCAGCTGCTCCCAGCAGGCCACCATCCCCCAGCTGTTCTTTACTGTTTTAGAGTGTCATTTTGTGTCACTTTGGTTGGTGGTGTGCCCCCGGATTTTTTAAATGTTAAAAGTATGCTGTGGCTCAAAAAAGGCTGGGAAACACTGCAGTAGACTGATCAGTCACAAAAGAATAATGAAAACTTTGTTACTGCTTAATTCGGTGGTCCTCAAATGTTGTTTTATCCAGTTATTTCAAACCTCACTTCCCAGAATTTGTGACCATTGGCCACATTGAGCTTCTTGGAGCTGAAGTTCAAAACCTAAAGTTGGAGACCACTGTCTTAATTCATTTGCCAGAATGAGGAGGGTCCACCAATTACTCAGAAAATCCTGTAGATAACATTATTCTTCTTTCTCTGGAAAAAAAGCCATAGCATCCCATGAGTTTTTCCTCCATTACACTGTTAGTCTTAACATCACCTCCCTGAAATGTCATTAATATTAACATCTTATTATTACAAGGCCATATCTCATCCACAAAATGCCAACATTGTCATGACAGAAAGAGAAGATCGGTAACAAGAGAGAGACTTTTAAATTGTTATCAAAAAGAAATAAAGAAAAAAGGGAGTGAGGGGGAGAGGGAAAGAAGAAAGCCAGTTCAGAAACGGAGAAGACACATTGTTTAACTTCATTAAAATTAAAATAAACCAGGTAGTATTTCATTAAAACCCCAAGGAATAATGTTACTTTGAAATGTCACTTTCTCCAGTAATTAGTACACTCTAATGATAAGTGCGTGTCATTCTCGCCTAATGAAAGTTAGGAGCGCATATGGAATCTGGGTCACATTTCACAACTGGGAGTCGTGTAGGTAAACACAGAATAAATTACATTCGCCATCAAAGGAGGGAACAATTAAAACAACACCTTGGCTGCTGGCATTTTCAGACAGTATACGAAACACCCCCCCCTTTAAATTGTTCAAGCAATCTTTGAAACTAGAAAAGCATTGGGGTGGTCAAGATCACTGATGTCTTCTGCCTCATAAAGGTATTGGTTTCCCCTTGATATTAAGTCTATTCAAGTCTGATTTTGGGAGGTGATGCTCATCTCTATTTCTAAGCCGGCGTTGTCCATAGGCACCTCCTAGGTCATGTGGCTGACATGACAGCATAGAGCGCTGTTACCTTCCTGCTGAAGCAGTACCTACTGATCTACTCACATTTGCATATTTTTGAACTGCTAAGTTGGCAGAAGCTGAGGCTAACAATGGGAGCTCACTCTGTCCATGGATTCAAACCACGACCTTCCAATAAGCAAATTCTGCAGCTTAACCATTTGACCCACTGTGCCACCATTGCCCTATCATGGCTTATAAGCCTGGTAATACATTTTTATATGAACATAAAGTCCCAAAATGTTTCTTTCTTCACCAGCTACATCTCAGAGCTGGGAGTTTGAGTAGGGTACCTGCTTGGAAGTATGTTCAGTTTTTCATAAGTAGTGACAATATTGCAATTACACAAATGAAGAAATGTTCAATATTGAAGGTGTTCATCCCAGTATGATTCCACTATCAGTGATAGTGTACTCGGCGTTACTTTGCAAATGAAGATTCTTAGGAAGGACTCATCCCACGCTTTTTACAAGCGTGTTGATGACTAAAAAGGCCAATCTGAGATAGGCAAGTTCAGTTGCAGAAAGTCTCCTTGGGTGATGTTGTTTCCAAGTTGCGGTTCTTTCTGCGTTGTCGTTTCTCTTTGAGACCCGTTTGGCGTGTCTTCTCGAAAGAGGCCGCAGCATTGTGGATAGTGGGTCTCCATGCCTCCCAATGTGAGGCCAGGGTGGACCATTTTTGGTGATCAATCTGGCCGAGCCTGAGATGTTGTTTCAGGGAGTCCTTATATCTCTTTTTGGGGGTGCCTCTCTTGCCCTGACCCATGGCGAGTTCACCATAACTTCCATGGAATAGTGGCTTTGAGCATTAAAGTCCTTACAAAACTGGACAAGGTTTTTCTTTATTAAAATGGGTACAAAAAGAATCCACAAAAGTGTCTGTTGTTGTTCTTGTTGTTGTTGTTGTGTCTTCAAGTTGTTTCCAACTTACGACAACTCTCTCACAGGGTTTCCATTACAAGCTTGTTTTCACGCTCTTCCTCTAAGGCTGAGAGAGTGTGACTTGCCCAAGGAAATACTTTCTTTTTTAAAATTCGCAAATGAATTGTAATTTCTATTTGAAACACTCAGATGCTGCTGACAAGGGAAGGAGAACACACACGCACAAGATTTAAAAGCTATTTGTAGTGATGGAAAGGAGGAAGGGAGATATCCCAATGTCAAATGTTTTGGGATGATTACTTGAATGTCAGTAGCCGGGATGCCTGCACTCACATTTCATAGCAACCCTGGCACTTAGGTCTTATAAACTAGAAATAGAAATGGGAAAAGGGGGGTGGTTTTCAAGTGAGCTTTTAATGTACAAGCCATTCTTTTATGAGCACTTTGCATGAAGGATTTCTGGAAGCCTCTCTCGGCATTTAGCCTCCTCACCCTTTATGAATGGGGATTACTTAGAGATTTCCACATGTGGACATCTCTCACCACCATCCTTCTGTTGCAAGTCCTGTGAAATATGGTTATATGGGATTAATTGAAAGCAAGGCTTTTAGTAGAAGAAAAAAAGGAGGAAGAATAAAAGCAAGGAGAGAGAGAGAGAGAGAGAGAGAGAGAGAGAGAGAGAGAGAGAAGAAAGAAAAGAAAGAAAGAAAGAATTAGAATTGCAACTGTGGTATTCTGCTTTTTACAGTTATGGTTGTTATGGACACTGTCCCAACATCCCATGAAACCTTTGCTGTGCATACATTCCTATCAAAATTTGGTTTGCAAAATTGCTCAGATTTATTTGTATTTCCTGGCAAACACCCTTCAAAGTTTCCATGGGAGGGCAAGGGGGTTGGATCTCACATATAATCATCTTTCTTCCTTATAATTTCACTCTTTCCTTAAAAAAAACAAGCTTTTTATCTCGTCTCATAAACAGAGCTTATAATTTTATTTCTTAAAGGGGACTAATTTCTTAACTTTTCCTATTAGTTGTTACTGTTACAACAATCCAGAAAAATTTATCATTATTTATTTATTTATTTACCTCATTTATATTCCGCCCTTCTCACCCCGCAGGGGACTCAGGGCGGATCACAATACATATATACAGGCAAACATTCAATGCCATTTGACATAGAACATATAAGACAGACACAGAGGCAATTTAACATTCCAACTTTTCTGGCCACCAGGAGGAGCTGTCACATTCTTTCACTCCTTTTGTGTGTATTTCCTGGATATTTTATGGCCTCATAAATCAGTTAAATTAAGCCTCCCCACTCAAATGGTACCTAAATTTCCTACTTGACAGATGCAACTGTCTTTCAGGTTGCAAAGGTCGGCAACGAGCTAAACAATTGGTCGAGCGCTCACCCCAACCCAGGCAGGCCTCGAACTCATGACCTTCTGGGCAGTAGAGATCTTACGCAATTGACACCCAGCCAGCTGCACCACATTCCTGGTGCAATTATGTTTCTTATTACTAAGAAGCTGCCATATCTACAAGATGTCCGTGTACTACTGTTGTATTAGAAAATACAGGAAAATGTTCTTTCTATCCCCTACTATCCAGCTCAGATATTGCAGCTTAGAAATTCTGAGAAAACTGTAAAATACATAACAGCTCATCCAGGACTACGTGTTGATCACTTAGAGTAAAATCCTCCCAAAATGAGGAGGACAACTTTGTGGGGATGTGGAGTCTTGTGGATAACAGTGAAAGCTGTAGAAAGGGATTTAGGATCACAGATTACCTGTGCGCTGCACTTTCACTGCCATGGCAATCTATCAAAGTACCTATATTCTGAATCACTGCTTCGTAAACTGTAGGTCCCACCCCCAAGTGGGCCCCCTTAGATCAATGTTGGGGTCACACAAAAATTGGAAACAGTAAAGTATTTCTGAATACCACCCATTTACACAAATGTGGTAGCAATCCATCTGCAGTATTTACTAGGCATGCTAAAATTGAAACGGAAATCTAATTGATTCGTTAGAAATCCGTAATTAATGGGACTTTTGTTGTTTTACGGATCGCTGCCCCGAACCAGGAAGTAGACTTCCTTTTACGGTCCGTGAGGCCAACAATTTGCGTTAGGATCGTTAGAAATTCTTAATTATTAATTAATTAATTATTGTACTACTCACTTCTCCCTGTCTTCTCCCCCCCATTTCCTTCCCGCCTTCATTCAGCTTCTTCTTTTTCCCGCATTTCTATGGGGAACTGGAAGTGACGCTGCTGCTAGGTAGAGGCAATGCATTCTGGAAAGTGATTCACACACACACACACACACACGCGCGCGCTTCTCCTCTCTCTCAGGCTTCCCCCCTCCTTCTCTTCCCCGTTGCTCTGCTGCCATGCATGCCCCATCGCAGGGGCCTGATTCACACACCCACACACGCGCACGCTTCTCCTCTCTCCAGGCTTCCCCCCTCCTTCTCTTCTCCGTTGCTCTGCTGCCATGCATGCCCCATCGCAGGGGCCTGATTCACACACACACGCGCGCCGCAAGACGCTTCTCCTCTCTCTCAGGCTTCCCCCTCCTTCTCTTCCCCGTTGCTCTGCTGCCATGCATGCCCCATCGCAGGGGCCTGATTCACACACACACGCGCGCTTCTCCTCTCTCTCTCGGCGCTCTCTCAGATGCTTCTCTTCCCCGTTGCTCTGCCTTGCCCCATCGCAGGGACCAGCTTCAGCCCTCCAGGTACGTGTTTTGGACTTCAACTCCCACCATTCCTCACAGCCTCAGGCCTCTTCCTTTTCCTCTCAGCCTGGGCAAACTTGGGCCCTCGCTCCCTCAGGATCGGGGTGTGAGAGAGGCAGCGAGGAGCGAGGGGGGGGCTCCTCCTCCTTTTCTTTTGCTGCTTCCAACAATAGAATACCCCCTCCCTCCCTCCCTTCCTCCTTCCCTCCCTCCTTCCTATTTGGAGAGTCCCATCTAGAATTCAGTGTGGTTTATTCAAGTTTTGGCCTACAACTCCCAGAAATCCCAGCCAATTTACCAGCTGTTAGGATTTCTGGGAGTTGTAGGCAAAACCATCTGAAAGCGCATGCTCTGGCATACAATTTCTAACGAATTTCGTTAGTTCTTAAGTTAAATTTCTGAAAATTTGGGGAATTTTTTTTGTAAGTCTTTGATATACTAATCAAAAAAAAATCCCCCATTTGATTTTAGAATCGCCATTTTTCGATTTGTTATCATGCCTAGTATTTACAGTGGACTCTACAGAAAATGCTCAACCTAACACCAAAAAAGGGAAGGAGACATGAAGGGGAAGAGGAAGTAAGAGAAAGAAAAAAAGGAAAGAGAGAGAAGGAAAGGGAGAGGAAAAAGGGAAGAGAAAGAAGGAGGGGAAAAAGAAAGGGATATAAAAAGGAGAGGAAGAGAAAGGGAGGAAAAAAGAGGGAGAAAGAGAGAAGGAAGAGAGAAGGAAGGGAGAAAGAAGGGGAGGGAGGAAGAGAAAAAGAAAAGAAAGGGATAAAACAAAGAGAGAAGGAGAGGGGAGAAAGGAAGAGAAAGAAAAGGGGGAAAGGGTGAGAGAAGGAAATGGGGAGGAAGAAAGGGCGATCTGCTTCCTCACCTTCTCATGCTGTGGGTATTTCTTCCTCCTTCCCCACTGGAGGAAGAGGAGAAGTATCCCCTTTTCGGACCCAAAGCAACCGAAGCGGTGACCCCCGTGGAACAGTCATTCGACCCCCAAAGGGTTTGGAACCCACATGTTGAGAACTGCTGCTCTACATATTGTTTCTTTGCAGTGGAACATCAAGTCATTCATAGAAGGTGGTGAGCATTATTCCATAAAATATACACAAGCTTCAAAATCCATATTTTCATGAACCAAACTACTTCTGTAAGCTCCCAGTTTCAAGAGCCAGCACTTCCAAGACGGCAGTGTGGCTCAACCCTACATACCGAACAGCATTAACTCCTTTGCTAATATAACCCCCTAAGAAGATCACAGGATATATATCAAAGTAAAACAAACACGAGATGAGAGTTGGAGTATTTTAATATGCACATAGCATTTAAATAGCTTGACATAGTAGGTATCATAATGGTACTCCATAATCGCCCACCCACCCACCCCCAAGATTTTTTTCTTTAGGTAATAATAATATTACTATAATGCATCTCACGATAGGTTGCATCACTTTACAGCTACCGTTTGCATCTTGTCTATTTGATCAAGACAAACAAAAGACTATTACCTGGAAATAATATGCCATTTTTCTCTTCCCTCCTTCATTCCCCTCCCATTTATACAGGTTCTGTAGTTTAAACAAACAAACAAAAAGCTCTCATGATCTAAAGCATATGCTTAGTCACGAAGACACTATTCTTTTGCAATTATCTTGCTAAAGTAAGCCAAGCAAGAGTATTGAAAATGCATGTGTGTGAATTCTCACATTTCATATTTTGTTGAAGGCTATTACTGTGTTAGCAATCACTGTCTCTTATATACAAATTAACAGCTCGCCATCTGCCAAGTGTTTAGATAATCACAGGCTTTAATGCACAATATAGTAATTAGAATGTGACCCGAGAAGAAGAAGAAGAAAAGGACATAACATAATTTGGAGTACAAAATCTATGACCTCACTTGCAAATGAGCCTTGGACAATCCATTATTATATTTTGGCTTCCACGGGATTTTATGCGTCCAAAATACTATTGTCCTTCCAGCCAAGTGGCTATAAAAATTACGTTAAACTGTAACGTTTCCTTGGTCCCATAGTGTTTTGAATAGATCCTTGGACAATCATTTATGCCTTTTTTGGAGAAATTTAATGATCCTGTGCTCACAAAATTGGGAAATAGATGATAAGTAATTAAACCGAATACTTAAAGTAAAACCAAACAGCCCATTTTGCCATTATATTTTGCCAACATGCTTGCTGGTGTGGACATTTATGATATTTTCATGTATCCTTATTTATTTAAGACAATCAATCAATACTGCAAAATATCAAATAAAAAATGAAAACAGGGGTTTTTTAAAAAGAAATTAATGTGTGAGACATCCTTTCTCTGTGAGATCTAGCTCATGCATTGACTAGCAAACACCATAAATATTGGCCATTTTAAATGTATCATAATTACACTTGTGTGACCTGTTTTTGACACACATCCCACTGGGGTACTTTTTGTTTTTACCCAGATGAAGAGAGAGAGGGGGATAATCTTTAACGAGGGCAATTAAGTACACACACAAAGATGTGAAGACTCCAATGCGAAGACTCCAATGTGTATCAAATTTCTCCTTAAAGATCTACTTTTTCTATACTGATCCTAGAAATTGTGTCTTTTCAAAACACATCATAATACCAAAAAGGTTAAAATACAGCTATAGTATAAAATAACCACTTCTAATTGGATAAGTTAATTAATTAAGCTGCAGGGAGAAAGAATTTCTGATGGTGAGAAGATTCAGTGCCTTGAGACTCTCAGGTCAAAACCTGAGACCTAGGTCACCCCTTGGTGATGCCATTAGGCATGGTCCATTAAGCATCAGCCGCAGTGGCTCAAGGCATACAATTCAAAGGATAAAATTAAAAAATCAAATGTTTCTCTGTTTGGAAATTTGGTTTTCCAAAATTTGTCTTGAACAGGAACACACAATTTTCCCAGCTATGATTTTAATATCTATGCTTTTGAAAATACATGTGAATTGTAGACCAACCAAAGAAAGTTTTCCAAACACTGCATTGACCAGAAGCAGAATAGAGTATTTGGCAGGGAGGAGAGAGAAATCCGGACATTTGGGACAATGGTCTTTATTTTGAGGACAATATAACAATTATTACAAGAAAATATACTATTTGTAAGGATATGGCACTGTTATTACACTCTGCAAAATGCTGACTATATCCATGAAACAAATCCTAAAAGCATCTAAAAGAAATATAGAGTTGTCTTTAAATCCCATTGCCTCTTTTTTCTTACACCCTTAAACTACTTTTGATGTTTCTGGACATCAGAAAAAGATCGTTTGACGGTGGTTTCCTCTTGCTTTTATTGCATATCCTCCAACATTTCACTGATGAAATTTTTGACACACAGAATACATATGTTTAAAACATTTCTGTAAAATATACATATTAAAATACTCAGAACAATGTAAAATTCATGTAAAATTGTTAAAAATTGACTAGGTAGGAAGACACAGATTTAACCCAGAGTGTCCATCCCACACTTAAATAGTTGGACAGTTGAAGCTAGGAGCCACGGTGGTGCAATGGGTTAAACCCCTGTGACACTGAACTGTTGACCTAAAGGTTGGCTGAACTACTGACCGGACAATTCAAACCTGTGAGACCGGGTAAGCTCCCATCTTTCAGCTCCAGTTAATGCCAACCTAGCACTTCAAAAACATGCAAATAGGTATCGTTTCTGCAGAACAAGGCAAGGAGACACTTAAAGCAATCTTCCCAGCCACATTGGGGGGGGGGGGGAGTACCTCCTGAGAGCCAGAGATGAGCACCACCTCCAGAAAACTAGAAATGAAAGGGGAAGCCTCTGCCTTTGATTGAATGTTTGCATATGTAAATGCTGCCTTTGATTGTATGTCTCATTTGCATTTGAATGTAAAGGCATTGAATGTTTGCCTATGTAAATGCTGTAATCCTCTCTAGGTCCCTTAGGGGAAAAGGGTGGAATATAAATAAAGTGTGTATTATTATTATTTTGCTATTCCTTGGTTTGCCCAATGAGGACTAGATTGCTGGCACAGAGCTTCACAGCCTGGAGGTCAGCTATCCCAAATATAGGTGCCATTTTTTTTCTTTTCAGCGGATAATAAGTTGAACACAGTGAGGAGCAGAGCTACAATTGTGCCTCAAATCTTGTCTCATCAGATGGATTCTAGGACCATATTGACCAAGAAGTTAATCACATGAAGCAGCCAAATAGCAATTACGATCCATCAAAAATTTGTTTCTAAACTCGGGGGAGATTGTCATTAGTGGTTCGATATAGAAATTGTTCCGAAAAATTTCCATAAAATTTCGTTATTGAAACGTAATTATTAATGAAAAATGTGCTTTGGAAGCAGCCCGGGGCCGAGATTCGGGGGAATTTCCTCCTGTTCTCCAGGCTGTCCCTCCGCTTCTGAGGGACAGCCTGGGGAGCAGAAGGAAAGCTCGTGAGAGGAGAAAGGAGGGTGCTGCTGTCCTCTAGTCTCCTCTCACGAGTTGAGAACTGAGGGGTAAAAAAACGACCTAATAACGTGACCTTTACAAAAAAAATGGCGATCCCGGGTTCGATTTTGAAACTTCACTTCTGGGTTGGACCCCGAGGGTCGATATAGGGTCAAAATAATTTCAAATACGAAATATTAACGGATCTCAAAGTATTTTAATTGGAGATATCCACCCCTATTACGTACAATAGGACAGCAATGTCTTTGACTTGGAGATATCACATGATGCCACTCCTCTCCAGCACCCACCTAGTTAGAGACCATCAGAAGGGAATTATTTTACATAAGAGTTATGAATGGATTGTTTGGGTTTGTAAAATAAATACTTTCCAGGCTGTTTCTCATTGGGAGAGCAACAAGAAAGTGATATGTCCCAGCCAAAGACTCTGTTGTCCTGCCATAATTGCAATTTGCCTGCCTTGTATGATAAATTCCCTAGGGGCATTCTGAAGACCGGTCACCACTGTAGCTTCATTGTGTAGCATGTGTAATCTTTTCAGTAAATCCAAAACGAAAAAAGAAAGACCCCAAAGCTCATTTCCCCTGTTACAATATCACAACTAAACCCTACTAAAAATATCAATGCTTATGAGCACAAGGTTGACAGAACTTATATTTCAAAACCATATAGTAATAATTAATATGTAATTAATAGAGTCTATTTTTTAAAATAAAAAACACACACACGTAAAACAGCTCAATTACTTTCCTCAATCCCTTCAGGGTATTTTAACTCAAAATGTGAAAACTGCCTTTAAAATTTTATGGAGCTTCTCTACAAAAGCACAAGCAAAAGCATTATTTAACATCTTGTAGGAGTGGTGGGGGAGAGAAAAAGAAATCAAAGTTAAACAAACTCTTAAAAATTACCAGAGAAACCTACGCATTATATTTATGCTGGGAGGAGGGTGGGGCTCATTTATATCAAGCAGAGAATTACACACAAAGACAATGTTCACAATAAAAAAATGTGAATGAGAGAAAAGATTGCAGCCTGCCTACATTATTCCAATATTAGTGCCGCCAGTACATTTGCTCCTCTGTGATATTCTCATCCTTAACAAGATCAGAGACGATTATTTATTCCACCCCCAGCCTCCCTACGTTTGAACGCCATCCTATGGGACGCAAGTATTCTGAATTGCTTTTGGCCATCTGATATTACATTACTGCTACAGCCTTCCTTAGAATGAAGTGAAGCGGGGGGGGGGGTGGAAAGGAGGAGGGGGCGAATCCAAAATAATTACATTCATGCAGAGAATCAAAGTTTATTGACTTTCCCTTGAGCAGCAATACCAAAAAGCTGGTTATAAAAGTTGCCAACTTATTTAATGATACAGCCACCTCCTCCTGTACTTGTAAAAAGATATTTTGAAAACATTCTCCGAAAAGAGAAATACTTCTCTCTCTTTTTTTTGGTGTCGGGCAATATCATATCAGTTCATGTTTAAAGGTTTTCATCACCATCTCCACCATCTCTCTCCCTCCCTGCCTCTTGCTCGCTTTTTTAACACTCCAGTACGTCAGAATATTGAACATTTTTTATCTCTTTTTCCCCCCCATTCCCAGTTGTCAGAATCTAAAGCAACAGATTCTGGGCCCAGAAGATACTGTCATCATTTCAAAATGCTCTTTTTAGAGCTTTGGACTGGCATGCGCTATGACATGCCAGCTGATATGCTACTTTAGTGGTTATTATTAGTAATACTACTATTAGCAGCAAAACCCCAATGTCTAAATAAAAACTCATTATGCCTATTAGTACTTACAACAGGCTCAAGTACATGGCTTTCTTAGTAGGTTCAATTATGTGATTATTTTGCTTTTCCATGCTTTGTTTTTTTGGTATTTTGGTATTTTGGAGCCCTCTGGAAGAGGAATGTCACCCAGATTCTTTAAACTGAAACCTGGCATTTTTCATCCCATGAAAACAAGAGTAAAATGCTTCCTCAGATCTCCTAAACTTCTGCTGGGACATAGTAAAAACATTCTCTTCACTGGCACTCTTGGACCCCTTGTAAATAATTGTGTAAAATCCACGTTATCTGCTTTGAGCTGGATTATATGGCAATGTAGACTCAGATAATCCAGTTCAAAGCAGATAATGTGGATTATCTGCCTTGCTATCCTGGATTATATGGCAGTGTAGAAGGACCCATGTTTATTCTGGGTTCTCATTCGGCCCATGCTATTAGGAGTAGAGTGCACTTGATGCATCAACCAATTGCTTTGGGGGCTGTGGCAAACAATGATGCTTTCCCAGCCAGTGAGAGATTTCAGAAACAATACTATTTAATGTTTGCTTTCCTTTTGATGAGAACACCCTGTAGTCATAGGGCAGCTTTTTCAGTGTTGCATTATTTACAAAATCACAACACTGGAGGCAAGCAACCAGAATTCCTTTGCAGAAATACATGTTTGAGATGAGCCATGTGTCCAAAAAAGCTTCAAAGACATCATTCTCTCTGCCAACTCTTCTTGTTCTAAATGGGCAAATGCAATCCCTGCTCCAGCCTTCTCCCACATTTTGGGGAAAGTCAATGCAAGATACTCACAAAGGACACACGTATGCACCCTTTATGCCATGCATAAAATGCTACCCTCCCCCTCATTAGATGAAACCCATATCACCCAACCAGGGCTGTAGCCAAGATTTTGATTTTGATTGGGGGAGGGCTGAGTTTGATTTGGGGGGAGGCTGAGTCTGAGTGAGAGAGGGTCTACCCTACCATACCTTTTGTATTGTTATCCCAATACCCCCATGAATGTGGGATATATTGAGCATGGTGATCAGATCATGATATGAATAAACATAACAGTTTAAATAATGTACCAGTAAGGCCTTTTCGCGGACCACCCTAAGAATGGGGGGGGGGGGCTCAAGCCCCCCCAGCTACATGCCTGCACCCAACCAAGTTGCTGTAGTAGGAGAAGCCAAATATCCCACCAGAACCTCTTCTCAATCTGGTTAGACAGAGCAACCCTCATTTCTACATATTCAGTTATTCACATCTGAAAAAAAGTTATGTAGGGGTTTCAAGATCCTCCAGTACACCTCTATGGTCAATGTCACAAGAATGTCATAGAACTAGACAGAGAACCTAGAAATCCCCAGAGAAATCCTCTCTCTGGTTTTTCTAGTTCTCTTGTGCAGTTCTATAATATGATTGATTTGGAAGTCATTTATCTAATTGAAAATAACCGGGTTCCTTTTTATCTATCATTTCAGGTATCCATGGTGTGTTGGTGGTTGGATGGATACAGGTAGCATCAGGGCCGGACCTAGGTAATTTTAAATGGTAAGCGAACAGTATTTTGGCGCCCCCCAACCAATCACTGAGATATATATATATATATATTAGGCATGCTAAAATTGAAACGGAAATCTAATTGATTCGTTAGAAATCCGTAATTAATGGGACTTTTGTTGTTTTACGGATCGCTGCCCCGAACCAGGAAGTAGACTTCCTTTTACGGTCCGTGAGGCCAACAATTTGCGTTAGGATCGTTAGAAATTCTTAATTATTAATTAATTAATTATTGTACTACTCACTTCTCCCTATCTTCTCCCCCTCATTTCCTTCCCGCCTTCATTCAGCTTCTTCTTTTTCCCGCATTTCTATGGGGAACTGGAAGTGACGCTGCTGCTAGGTAGAGGCAATGCATTCTGGAAAGTGATTCACACACACACACACACGCGCACGCTTCTCCTCTCTCTCCAGGCTTCCCCCCCCCCCCTTCTCTTCCCCGTTGCTCTGCTGCCATGCATGCCCCAATGCAAGGGCCTGATTCACACACACACGCGCGCGCGCACGCTTCTCCTCTCTCTTCAGGCTTCCCCCCCCCTTCTCTTCCCCGGTGCTCGGCTGCCATGCATGCCCCATCGCAGGGGCCTGATTCACACACACACACGCGCGCTTCTCCTCTCTCCCGGCTCTCTCAGATGCTTCTCTTCCCGTTGCTCTGCCTTGCCCCATCGCAGGGACCAGCTTCAGCCCTCCAGGTATGTGTTTTGGACTTCAACTCCCACCATTCCTCACAGCCTCAGGCCTCTTCCTTTTCCTCTCAGCCTGGGCAAACTTGGGCCCTCGCTCCCTCAGGATCGGGGTGAGAGAGAGGCAGCGAGGAGTGAGGGGGGGCTCCTCCTCCTTTTCTTTTGCTGCTTCCAAGAATAGAAAACCCCCTCGCTCCCCTCCTTCCTCCTTCCCTCCCTCCTTCCTATTTGGAGAGTCCCATCTAGAATTCAGTGTGGTTTATTCAAGTTTTGGCCTACAACTCCCAGAAATCCCAGCCAATTTACCAGCTGTTAGGATTTCTGGGAGTTGTAGGCCAAACCATCTGGAAAGCGCATGCTCTGGCATACGAATTTCTAAATTTCGTTAGTACTTAAGTTACATTTCCGAAAATTTTGGGAATTTTTTTGTAAGTCTTTGATATACTAATCAAAAAAAAAATCCCCCCCCATTTGATTTTAGAATCGCCATTTTTCGATTTGTTATCATGCCTAATATATATATTTGGGCCCTACAGGTATTTTGGACTTCCTACTGGCTGTTTGGAATTGTGGGAGTTGAAGTCCAAAACTCATGGAGGACTGAAGTTGGCCCATGCCATATATATATATATATATATATATACATATATACACACACACACACACACACACAGTATATATTCCTTCCTTCCCACCATTTTCCCTGCTCTATTCATATTCTCTTTGAGTGTGTGTCTATATCTATTCCCCTTCTTTCCTTCTCAGCCTTATACCCCAGAATATCAAGACAGAAAATCCCACATTATCTGAGTGTGGACTCAGATATTCAAAGCAGATATTGTGGGATATAGGGCTGTGTGGAAGGGCTCTCACCCTTTTCCCTCCCCTCTTCCTATTCTTTGTATGCGTCTGTACATTCCCCATCCTTCCTTCCTCCTCACCCTTTTTCTTGCCCCCTTCCTATTCTCTTTCCCCTTCTTACCTTCCCCTTCCTCCCTTCTCACCCTTTTCCCTCCCCTCTTCCTATTCTCTTTTTGTGTGTATGTATATATGTGTGAGTGTATCAGGTCTAGACTAATTTCGGGAGCAAGGGCCCAGGGGTTGGGCTAGGTGCCCTCTGGCTGGCAGACTCGTCTGGCCATTCAGTCTTCCTCCCGGCCCCCAGGTAAGGGCGCCCACGTGGCCTCCTCCCTCGCCCCACGTGCACCGGTGGCAGCAGCGGCAACAGAGGGAGGAGACGCACAGGGCGGGGGGCAAGGGAGACGGGAAAGGCGGGCGCCTCTGCCCCCTTCTCTCTCACCCTGCACAAGGCATCCTCGGCGGGGGGGAAGGCATGCGCAGGGTGAGGGATGAAACGCGCGCAGGGCGAGGTAGGGAGAAGGGAAAGGTGTGTGCCTCTGCCTCCTCCTCTCTCGCCCTGAGCCAGCCTTCCTCCCACCCTGCCAGCACCCCTGGGGGCGTGGCTCCCAGCCCTGGATGCGCCCTTTGGCCACATGGCGCCCTGAGGCAGCTGCTTAATTTGCCTCCACTAAGATCCGCCCCTGGGTATCATATTCTACATGCAAAATGGAATGGATCCAGACTTAGTCATACTTAGAACATACTTGATGAAGTCGATGAGATGAAAGCTAAGCACGATTTCATTGAAGCTCATTTATTTCAATCAGGTGTGTTCCTGGGTAACAAAGTTTGACTTAAACTCCATAATAACACTCAAAGAGTTCCATTAAAATACATAAAGCAATCCTGCAGTACTTGGGAGTAATGGACTCCAATCCACTTCATCACAAGGAGGATTGGATGGCATAATAAGGAAATGGCTGTCCGAAGAATCTTCTTTCCATGCATTTCATGAAGGGGATTTAATGCTAGAACTGTCTTCTTCCCAGTTAACCTCAAAGGTGTTACAGGATTTCTTTATGTCTTTTCCAATAATAACACAAATAGCTAACAGTTTGGTGCCTGAGGCAACTATCACACACTGGCTAAAAAAAACCCTGACTTTATATTTATGGACGGCTCTGAAGAGCGGCTAAGTAAGAGATGGGAGTCATAAAACTGCCCAGACAAGACATTTTTAACTACCAAGTGTGTGTTCAAATTGATATCTAGTCCTAGCTTCTGAACACCCAGTAGAGACAAACTGATGTATTAATCCATGAATCAAGACTATAGTTTCAGATTAAAAGCTATACTAATACTAGGATCTAATGATAGAGATTCTATTTCAAGGAGATAATGAATTATTGTCAAAAAGTTATATGGCAGTTGTACAACCCTGCCTTGAACAATCAAATGTCCAATACACATCAATGTACATCAGTGTGTAACTATTTTATTTTATTTATTTATTATTTGGATTTATTAGTCGCCCCTTCCGAGAAGCTCGGGGCGACTTACACTCATATAAAACCATAAAAACACAATAAAACGGACCAGTGTCCACATATTAAAATTAAGCACACAAATATACATTAAAAGAGTCTTAAGCCAACATTCTCGCCCATGGCCTAGATATGTCTATGCGCCAAAGGTTTGGACAAATAGGAGGGTTTTACAGGCCCTGTGGAAGGCCAGCAGGTCGGTCTGTGCCCGAATTGAGGATGGAAGAGCATTCCAACTATGAACAACTCACATGTGCATCATTGTCCATTAGTGTGCAACCATGAGCAACTTACATGTGGATCAATGCACAATGGCATTCAGACACATTAGTGCTGTGCAAAAAGGCATTTCAACATCATATGACGAGACCTCTTCCCCCTATGTTGACCCTTTATGTTTTGGCACTACTCCAGTTATCTCCCCCGGGTTTATAAACAATTTACTGTATATGTACATGTGGCTTGCCCTGTCGTTTTTGTTTTAGATTCACCTATGTTGTTGTGTTCTTTAAGATGTATTTAGTTCATTGTGTTTATTGCTTTTATTGTGTTTATTGTTTTCTGATGTTTTGTTATTTTTTCTGATTTGTTGTTCAGGCATGGCCCCATGTAAACCGCTCCGAGTCCTCTTTGGGGAGATGGATGGGGGTTAGAAATAAAGTTTTTATTATTTATTTATTTATTTATTTCGGGATTTTACCCCGCTCTTCTCAACCCCCAAGGGGGGACTCAGAGCAGCTTACAGTACGGCACAATTCGATGCTCACATAATCACAATATAAACCCTTCAACAATTAAAATACATTAAAAATACATTAAAATACAACTACATTAGCACCATTCACTCTGGATTAAAACAATGTTCAGTCCATAAAAACATTGGCCATAATCACCCACTTCCATTAAAAACCAATCTAAAATGCTGCCTTGTGCTGGTGTACAAATGCCTGGTCCCACAGCCAGGATTTTACTTTTTTCCTGAAGGCCAGGAGGGATGTGGTGGATCGTACATCAATAGGAAGCGCATTCCACAGGCGGGGAGCCACCACCGAGAAGGCCCTATCCCTCGTCCCCACCAGCCTCATCTGAGACGTAGGCGGGAGCGAGAGCAGGGCCTCCCCGGATGATCTTAGATTACGAGGTGGGACATAGCGGCTGATGCGTTCGGACAAGTAGGCTGGGCCAGAACCGTATAGGGCTTTAAAGGTCAAAACCAGCACTTTGAATTGAGCCCGGAATTGGACCGGCAGCCAGTGGAGCTGACACAACAGGGGATGTATGCTCCTGTATGTAGCTCCCGTTAGCAATCTGGCTGCCGCCCGCTGGACTAATTGCAATTTCGAACTGTCTTCAAAGGCAGCCCCACGTAGAGTGCGTTGCAGTAATCTATTCGGGATGTGACCAGAGCGTGGACGACCGTAGCCAGATCAGACTTCCCAAGGTACGGGCGCAGCTGGCGCACGAGTCTTAACTGTGCAAAAGCTCCCCCGGCCACCGCTGAGACCTGGGGTTCCAGGCTCAGCGATGAATCCAGGATCACTCCCAAGCTGCGAACCTGCGTCTTCAGGGGGAGTGTAACCCCATCCAACACAGGCTGTAACCCTATGCCCTGTTCGGCCTTTCGACTGACTAGGAGGACCTCTGTCTTGTCTGGATTAAGTTTCAATTTGCTAGCCCTCATCCAGTCCGACACAGCGGCCAGGCACCGGTGCAAGGTCTGGACAGCCTCCTTGGTGACAGGTGGGGAGGAGTGACAGATCTGGACGTCATCTGCGTACAGATAACACCTTACTCCGAAACTCCGAATGATCTCTCCCAGCGGTTTCATGTAGATGTTGAATAACATCGGGGACAGAACTGAACCCTGAGGGACTCCACAGGACAACGGCTGTGGAGCCGAACAGGTGTCACCCAATGACACCTTCTGGGTACGACCTTCCAGGAAGGATTGGAGCCACTGCATAGTAATAATAATATTACTATTATTATTATATGTTGGATCTATTTTGTAAGATTCGTACATGTGATGCGATATTAAGGAACACGGGCAGTGCCCATGCCAAAAACTTAAGAAGCGAAACTTTCACTCTCAGTACTTTTGCTTAAGTTGTATAAGCATTTAACTCTCTTCGTGATACAGTTTCAATTTCTACAACAAGCAAAGTGTACTGGGAGGCAAAGCCAAACTTGGTATGTCTCTCAGCCTATCACGGCTGATGGGGGGAGAGAAGGCGGAGGCACAGACATTCCTCTTTAAATTAAGGAGCACCTGAGGCGGCTTCCATTGCAAGCTGGGAGCGGAGAGTAAGCAAGAGAGTAAAGCAGCAGACTAGGCTAAGGTTATGCACACAGTAGGCTATTATTTATTTATTTATTTATTTACAGTAATTACCATATATTCCACCCTTCTCACCCCCGCAAGGGACTCAGGGCAGATTACAATGTACATGGCAAACATTCTTTTTTTTTTTTGAATATTTTTTATTGGGTTTTCAAGGGTACAATAAAACAAAGAGTAAAAGAAATAAGTTATCAGAAGGAAAGATGTCGGGAAGGAAGAGGGAAGGAGGAGAGGGGCATGGGAGGGGAGAGTGGTGGGTGTGAGGGGGAGAACAGATAGTTTAGGAGAGAACAGAAATATAGAAAGGAAAGGGGGTAGTGGAAGAGGCTCTTCCATCGTCTTCCGATCCATTTCACGGGGGGTATCTTGGATCTTGATTTGTAAATCCGTAATGAATAAGCATCTTGCCTTCTTGAGTTTCCCTGTTTTTACTGTTATTACTGTCGTTTAACCAAGGAGGTTCTTTATGTATTGTGATACAGGTTGCCAGTCGATTGGGTTCCTTTGTGGGGCGTCCTTCAAGCTGTTTTTTAAATAATCGATGTCCATAAACTCTCTTACTTTCAACAACCAGTCCGTTACCAATAGTGGTTCTTTTACTTTCCATTTCTTTGCTATCACAAGCCTTGCTGCTGCTGTCAGGTAGAAAAATAACTTATCCCTTTTTTTATCTAATAGCTGGCCTGTGAGATTTAATAAATAATAATCTGGTTTTAATTCTAAATCAAAATCTAAGATTTTCCTCATGTGCTGGTGAATGGTTTTCCAAAATTTTTTTACTACGCTGCATTTCCACCAGCAGTGGATGAAGGAACCAATCTGCCCCTTACATTTCCAGCAGTTATTGTTTAAGCCTTTATAGATCCTAGCCAGTTTGCAGGGTGTGAGGTACCATCGAAAGTAGAGTTTATACCAATTCTCCGTAATTGCAGTGGATCCTGCATATTTGGATTTCTTTTTCCAGTTCTCTTCCCAATCATCATACATGATTGTATGGCCCAGATCTTGTGCCCACTTTGTCATGTTATCCTTAACCTGTTCAGTTTCTGTGTCCCATTCCAACAGTCTCCTGTATATTATCCTTATTAATTTCTTATCCATTTGCATTATTTTGTCCCACGTTGTGGCCAGGGTGTTGAAGTCCTTTTTGGCGTCGCTGTTGAAATAGGCTTTTATTTGTGTATAATGGAACCATGACAGATCCTTGTCCTTTATCCTAAGTTCCTCTAGGGGTTTTATTGACCAACTCATACCTTTCCTCTCTAATAAATCTTTATAGGTGTACCATTTAATACTAGATGTTTCTTTTTATGTTGGGCCTCCACCGGGGAGATCCACATCGGTGTTTTTTGGTAGAATTTATGTTTATATTTCATCCATACCTTGTATAGAGCCGCCCTTATGTAGTGATTCGAGAAGTTCTTTTCAATTTTGGCTTTCCCATACCAGATGTATGAGTGCCAGCCTCTCCTCATATCAAACCCCTCCAGAAGTAATATTCTTTTCCTTTTTAGGGTTGTCCAGTCTTTCAGTGTGCTCAGGGCTGCAGCCTCTGCGTAGAGTTGAAGGTTTGGGAGACCCAGTCCTCCCCTCTCTCTTGCGTCGGTCAGGACTTTGTATTTTATTCTTGCCCTTTTCCCTGCCCACACAAACTTCAAAATATCCCTTTTCCATATGTTGTAGTTATAGTTTGTCTTCAGGATGGGTATAGACTGAAAAAGAAATATCATTTTGGGGAGGATACTCATTTTTATTGCGGCAATTCTGCCCATTAAACTGAGATTCATATGCTGCCACTCCTCTAATTTTTTCCTAATTCTTTTCCAAGTCGCCTCGTAATTGTTTTTAAGGAGTTGATTGTTGTTGGCGGTGACATATATGCCCAGGTATCTTACCTTGTTTACTACTTCTAATTTGGACACTTCTTGTAGTTTATCCCTTCTTTCCTTTGTCATGTTTTTTGTTAGGATTTTTGTCTTTGCGTAGTTGATTTTGAGCCCGGCCACCGCACCAAATTCCTTGATCTTGTCTATCCATCCCTGTATAGATTCCAGAGGGTTTTGTATAGTACAGACAATATCGTCCGCGAACGCGTTTAGTTTATATTCTTCATCCGCGATTTTGATTCCTTTTAATTTCTTATCAGCTCTTATTGCATTCAAGAGGAGTTCTAGAACCATTATAAATAATAATGGCGAAAGTGGGCAACCTTGCCTGGTACCCCTTTGTATAGTTATGGGCCCTGATGTTTGCCCATTTATCAAAAGGTTTGCCGTCTGCTTCGAATAAACCGCCTGGATGGCATTTTCGAATCCGTAGCCCAAGACCAGGAAACAGGAACAAGTAGGGGTCACGCTGGTTGCGTCAGTCACGTCAGTTACGTGGGCTACGCCCAGAGGAGGAGGAGGGGAGGCCCAGCGGACCCAGTAAAGAACCTTAACTAAATAGCTGACGTTAAGGCTGTGAATAGCGCAGCCTACGCATAAGACGCAGAAGACGCAAATAGAAGAAACGAAGAGCGCAAAGCGCGCGAGAACAGAGTAGGCCACGCAAACGTCGTAGCTGCCCAAATTGCACAACTGAAGGGTGCAGCTAGCGCAACCAGCGAGAAAGGCGAGAAAGGCCTAAAGGACAATCAACTGGGGAAAGCAGAAGGAAAGCAGCGAGTCCAGGTGTAAAAATAGACGCAGGTCTGGCAGAAGAGTCTCTCTTTATACTTACCTTCTTATATTGTTTTTGTACTCTGTAATTTTTTCAGTGAAACCTCTGTTCAGAGGGAGCAACTCAAATAGAATAAGCAACAAGAATTTATTTCTGTCTGGGTGCAGGGGTGACCCAACATAGCCCCCAGAATCATAAAGAGGAAGAAACCCTAAACTGAAAGTCAAGACAAGGAGGGAGGTGGAAGGAGGATAAAGGACCCCAACCTCAATCCCATCCTGCTATACTTCGCGACAAGCCAATCCCAGAGGGGGAAATAAAAAACAAAACCAGTGTGTCTTTCAAACTTAAAGAATGGATAAATTTACCAACAATTCAAAACAGAGCAAAATCTTCACTCCTTCGGCAACATCGAGAAGAAACTCCATCTCGGGAGAAGTCTCATGTAAAGATCTACTATTGGAGATGCAAAAATGAGAGAGCAAATGCAAGAACAGATGCTGGATAATAGGCAAAAAATGGAAGAAAAAAATGGAAAAAATGTTCAAAGAGGAACTCGGGAACATGAAGAAGGAACTAAAAGAAGAACTAAAGGCAGACCTGAAAGGAATTAGGAACGAGATGGAGGGAATGCAAAAAGAGATGAAGGAGATAAAGAAGGAAAACGGCGAAAAAAAAATCACAAAAGAAGCTAGAGGAAAAAATAAATAAGCTTGAGGAAATAATCGCCAAATTAGAGAGACAACAAGAGCTAATGGCAATTGCCGAAACCGACTTTCTCCTTCGTTTCAGAAACATTGAAGAACAGGACAACCAGGATCTGAGGGGTATCATCACGGACCTGACTGCCGAAATTCTTAATATCACACCAGAGGAAATGACGGTAAATATAGACCGGGTCCAGAGGATCAACTCCAGCTACGCCAAGAGGAACAAAGTACCTAGAGATATAACGGTCCATTTTAGCCGCAAAGCGGTGAGAGATGAAGTACTGAAGAGCAAATCTAAGGGTCCAATATCTTACAAAGGGAAAAATATAATTATTTTGAAAGAATTTACACCGACTTCAATGTCCAAGAGGAAAAAATATTATTTTCTTACTGATGAATTGAGGAAACATCAAGTGAAATTTAAGTGGGAGAGGACCGAGGGGATATCCTTGACCTTCAGAGAGAACAAATATTGGCTTACCTCTGAGGAGAAAGCCAAGGACTTCTATAAGGACTTCCAAAAACACTACGATAATAAGAAGCAGGAAGAGGACAGCGGCAACTCAGAGAAGCCAAAGACAGGCAAACCGGCGGAAACAAAGGATAAAGGAGACTATAAAAAACAAGAGAAGAAAAGACAAAGGCCAAACTCTTCAGAGGACCTAGAGGACGAAATACCGATAAATGAGGAGCAGAAAGCCCCGGAAGACGATGTGAATAATGGCTGTGACGATTTATTCAAGTAATGTTAATGGACTAAATGTACCTAATAAAAGAAATTTAATTTTTAACCGACTAAAGAAAAGTCAGTTTGATTTGATTGCTCTCCAAGAATCTCATATAATACAAAAACATTCACCATACCTTATTCAAAAGCCCTTGGTAAGGAATTCTATTCTTGTGCACCACAAAGAAAAAGGGGTGTAGTAACTTATGTTAAGGAGTTTCTTGAACCCTCTTTTGCATTTAGGGACCAGGATGGGAGGTTTATAGGGGTAAAAAATAAGACTGAACCAACAGGAAATTCTAGTTTGCAACATCTATGCTCCGGTTGGAGCCAAAGCAAGTTTTATAAAAGAGCTGAAAAAACATATAAGGGACCAGACATACGATGATCTTATTATTTTAGGAGATTTTAATGGGGTATTGCTGAGAGATATGGACAGGTCCAAAAGACAAAAAAAGGAATAAACCTTAAAGGAGGGACCCTACCCCAAACATTCCTAAACATAAAGAAAGAATTCGGTCTCGAAGACATTTGGAGGATCAGAAACCCCACGTCCAGAGACTATACTTTTACTCCGCCAGGCACCTATCCTGGTCCCGGATAGATATGGTCTGGGCCACAAAAGCTATAACCTCACAAGCAACCAAAATTGAAATACTGCCTAGACTCCATACCGATCACTGCCCTATGCTCCTCTCCCTAAGGAAAAAAGTCAGAGCGAAGAGATGGAAACTAAACGAGTCTCTTCTGAGTGTGGAAGAAGAAGTAGAAAAATATAAAATCCTATTGAAGGAATACTTCGAGCTAAACGATAAAGAAGGAATGAAAAAGAGACACTCTGGGACGCCAGCAAGGCAGTAATGAGGGGGCACTTTATTCAACAGGGAACATGGAAAAATAAAAAACGTAATGAAAAAGAAAACAAACTCCAAAAAGATCTTGAGTCTAAGGAGAAATTACTCAAAGAGCTGCCAGACTCCAAGAAGACACATCTTGAGATAGAGCTAATAAAAAGAGAAATTAACTCCCTTGATTTGGATCTAATAACAAAAAAAATGAAGTACCTCAAATTGCACTACTTTGAGAATGCCAACAAAGTAGGGAAAGTGCTGGCGAATAGACTTGCCAAGAAGAGGCAATCCCAACATATAACACAAATATCGAAAGATGGAAGGAACTTCTATTCTGATGAAGAAATAGGAATGCAATTTAAAGAATTCTACTCGAAACTATACCAAAGAGAAGAGATAGATATGGAGAAGATCGTGGGCTACATTAGTAGTCAGAAACTAGAAAAACTAAACGATACCCAGAGAGAAGCTCTAAACAACTGCATAGAGGAGGAGGAAATTGAAATAGCTATCAAGGCAATGCCAAACAACAAGGCATCCGGGCCCAGATGGCTTCACAGCTATCTATTATAAGAGGTTTGCAGACATCCTTATTCCACACCTAAAAGAAATATTCAATAACATCTTACAAACGGCGTCACTTCCAGAAACCTGGAGAGAAGCTAATATTACCCTTCTGCATAAAGAAGATACCGACCCTAAGAATGTGAAGAACTACAGGCCGATCTCCCTGTTAAACAATGATTATAAAATCTTCATGACCATTTTGGCTAACAGGGTCAAAAAATACCTAAACGAGACAATAAAGGAAGACCAGACAGGTTTTTTACCAAAAAGACAAATGAAGGACAACATTAGGATGGTATTGAATACAATAGAATACTTCGAAAGCAACAATCAATTCGAGGCGGGACTGCTGTTTCTTGATGCCGAGAAGGCTTTCGACCACATCAGTTGGGAATTTATGCTGCAGACAATCAGAGAAAGGTACATGGCAAACATTCAATGCCATAGACACACAACATATATAGGCAGACACACAGAGGCTATTTAACTTTCCACATTCCAGTTTCATGAGGGTATTCTGGCCACCAGGGGACCTGTTGCTTCACCCTCCATTTGTGACACTGATGGAGAACTTCCTCCTTCTTTTGCTTGCTTGCTGGAGATTTTTATGGTGTCGTAAATTAGTTAAATTAGCCTCCTTGCATAAGTGGTACCTAAATTTCCTACTTGACAGCTGTGACTGTCGTTCAGGTTGCAAAGGTTGACAGCAAGCTACACTGATGGTCGGAAGCGCACTCTGACCTGGGCTGGGTTCAAACTCATGACCTTTCGGTCAGTAGTGATCTTAATGCAGCTGACTCCCAGCCAGCTGCACCACAGTCCCGGTGCTAGGCTACATTGAGAGGGTCTAGGACTACTTATTGACTGCCTGCTCAGATGACTTTCTGAACTGTGATCTTCCCAAGAGAAGCTACTAGAACCAACACAAAGTAAGGAGTGTTATCAACGTCACTGTTTTCCCCAAGTACTTCAACACCCAGAAAGACACTGAGTGCTCTGTCTAGAATCAGACTCTTTGCTCCATTAATATGAACTTCTCTCTAGTAATTCTATTCTACTGTTGCAACAAAAAAAATCCACGTAAACATTCACTCTGAATTTAATTTCAAGTTCATTTAATAGCATTTGAAATAGGCTTGAATTTTGAGCAGAGTATTCAGGTAAAGTGCACACCATTGCCTTAGGTTAATATTGTAGTTATTGATTTTCAGCTTAACTTTGAAGGGTATGAACTAAGCTAACATTAAAAAATGGACATAAACATAAGCAAAGGTAAATATGCTCACTGGAGAATATTGCAGGCTATAAAACACAAATTCTATATATGAATATAAAAATACTAAAATTAATTAATATTTTCTAGCTAATTCTGGAAAAACAACCCATGAATGCCAGATTCATCATGCATTTCAAGGGAGGACTATTTCTTTTGTGTTATTTTTAATCTCCCTTTGTTTTGACTAGGGTTTGAACCCTTACTCAGCCACAAAAACACATTGGATAATCTTGGGCCAGTCATGCTTTCTTAGCCTCAGAAGAAAGCAAGGATGGATACCCCCACCGCACCACCGAACAAATATTGTAAAAAGAAACTCCCATGGTAAAGTCACCATAAGATAAATAGCAACAACATTGAAAAAAATGTCAAATTTCTGTGATGAGCCAGGGTTTTCAAAAAGACCACTATAAGGAGTAATAGAAAGCAACCTTCAATGGCAGCAATGATCCTGTTCCAAAACACTACATCTCCAAAGGAAGAAGAAAAAAGCATACTTCAAGCAAATAAACATTGGAATCATAAACATTGTAAGTGTGCAATACTATCAATTACAAAATAAGTATAAAGCATAAAGATCTAGTAAACCCTCATTCATGTCACACCAGTGAGATCAATGCACAGATACATGGGAGAAGGACTTCATAGCTGTAGCGCCCTAACTGTGGAATGCCTTTCCACTGGAGACTTGACTAGTGCTAGCACTTACGTCATTTAGGAGTAAAGTTAAAACCTGTCTGTCCATCAAAGCCTATGGGTCTCATTAACAATGCATCTTGTGGTTTGTGATTGTGTTTTTATGTTATGTAAGTGCTTTTGCCAACCTAGCAGTTCAAAAACATGCAAATGTGAGTAGATCAATAGGTACTGCTCTGGTGGGAAGATAACGACACTCCATGCAGACATCCTGGCCACATGACTTTAGAGGTATCTACAGACAGTGCAGGCACTTTGGCTTAGAAATGAAGATGAGCACCAACCCCCAGAGTCGAACACAACTTGACTTAATGTCAGGGGAAAAGCTTTACCTAAGTGCTTTCTGATTGTATATGCTGTACAGTTCTGTACAGTTGTATATGAGTCCAGTTCTGGAAGAAAAGCAGGATAGAAACCAACAAACAAATAAATAAATCCACAGATTATTATGTGTGTTTCTGAAAATTTTAAAATACTATAAATCTATTAATTGTTTGCATGTTTTTGCTCATATTTCTGCTCATCTAACTATTTTACTGTTTTAAACTGTTTGACTTAACAATAATAATAAAACTTTAATAAAAGTTATAATAAATAATAAATCTCCCCAGAGGGACTCATGGCGGATTCCAAATATAAAAGGCAAACATTCAATGCCCGAATATAATAACAATACATTCATATTAACAAAATTTAACAACCCAACATATAAACACAAATTATGATTTAACAACTAAATAAAAAAACACAGCCTGTTATAACAGACATAAGACAAAACATGAAATAGATGTTTAGCGTGTTTTAAGTCACTTATTTTAAGCACTCCTATTGTCTTTGATACAGGGTGAGATATAAATATTTTTATAATAATAAGTAAAAATTATACTGCTTGCCAACAGTCCAGATTTTTGACCATGATCACAAGATGATCATAGTTACATAATTAATGAAGGGTATGCCTTTTAATCAATGTGATACTGGGCATGCAACCAAAAGCACCACAAAAGGGGCTACTGTTTTGTCTTAAAGTAATGACTAAGGAAGAGTAGAATGTGTGAAGAGGCAAAGAGCATCTGTATTAATTGTCTATACAATGAAACAGAGGCATAGCCATTAAGCAAGGAGAAATGGGGAAGGCCAGGCATCCTTTTGCAAACAGTTCTTCAATGGAGAAGTTTTGCTCATGTAAAAACCATCACCCAAAAGACTAAATGTTCCCTATTCAAAGAACCATTCCTGCAATTCCAACACTTACATACACACTTAATACATGAAGCAAATCCCAGTGTTCTAAAATTAAGGAGAAGGGGCTCCAAATAAATTGCTGATCAAAATCCCTTCTTTCAAATATAAGAGTGTCTGAGGACTTGATCACATAGCAGTCATGCTATCATAATACTGCATACATATCTTCAATATTTCACCTTTCTTCAAACGTGCAATTGCACTGCTTCTGCATAACTTCATAACCCACACTTTCCTGTATTCGAGCTACCCCATTTTTAATTATTTTATAGCAATGTCACAGTTTCAGCAGTGAAAATCAAGACAAATATGATATGTTAAATATAAAATAATGAGGGAAGGAGAGAGTGGAAAAGAAGGAGAATCCTGAATCCTGTCCCTTTACCATCAACGTGCTGGCACAGAAGCAGAACATGCCTATTGTATTAAGGTAGGTGGTGAGAATACTGCATGTTTGCAAGCCAACTGTCTCTGTGAGGAGCAGTTTAAAGCAGACTACTTGCTAATAAGAAAATAAGGAGCACTGGTAAGTTCCTGGGTAAATTTGTTGTTTAGCTTATAGTATTAGCTGCTAGAAGGTAGTTTTTAGCAGCAGCCAAAAGAGGTTTTTTCCCATCCAAATTGCCTTAAGCACATTCCTTGAAAGGGCGGGGCCTGCTACAGCAGCCCTCCTGCCAGGTGGGAGCAATTAGCCTACTTCCTGTTTTTAAGCAGAGAGCCTAGCTCCTGTTTTTTAAATCAGTCAGCCAACTGTCTCTGTGAGGAGCAGTTTAAAGCAGACTACTTGCTAATAAGAAAATAAGGAGCACTGGTAAGTTCCTGGGTAAATTTGTTGTTTAGCTTATAGTATTAGCTGCCCGCGCGCGATACAACATAAACCTGTAACAAGTAAAAAAAAAAGAAATATCCAAAGACTTGTAAAAAAGTTAATCAAGACCAAAACAAACAGTGAATCTACAGAAAGGAAAAAAAGTCTAATTATCTAGAATAAAGGAGTCAAATTATAAAAACATATAAATGGAGGTAGTCAGCCAGCAGTGGGAGGGGGCTTTCTAGTGTTTTGCATTGAGTGTCACATGTATGACTATCTGCCTGCTGGGCAGAAGTCTTGGGTGTGCATTCGCTGCAGTGAGCTCCTGGCTCTCAGGGAACGTGTTCTTTCCCTTGAAGCCAAGGTAGCAGACCTGGAGAAGCACAGAGAGGAAGTGAGGCAGGAGGAAGAGATCTCCAGGGATGAAATAGGAGCATCCCACTCCGTTCTGAGCAGCCCTCCAGCTGCTTTGGAAAATGGGGGTCTTGGGCAGGGAGAACATCAGTCTGAGGAAGAGGGACCGGCTCCCTTAGTTGGGACCCCTTCCTCGGAGGATGTGCCCATATCCTCTTGCACAGAAGATACTTCTCAACGGGTGGTAGGAGGGGGGCTTCTTGTAGTGGGTGATTCGATTGTCAGGAACATAGAAAGCTGGGTTTGTGATGGATGTGATGACCGCATGGTAAATTGCCTGCCAGGTGCAAAGGTTGCGGACATCACAAGGCATCTAGATATGCTGGTAGATAGTGCCGGGGTGGAGCCAGCAGTCGTGGTACACGTCGGTACCAATGACATTGGGAAGGCCAAACGGATGGTCCTGGAAGCCAAATTTAGGTTGCTAGGTATAAGATTAAGGTCCAGGACCTCAAAGGTAGCATTCTCGGAAATTCTACCAGTTCCACGTGCAGGGACAGCCAGACAAGCAGAGCTCCAGAGCTTCAATGCATGGATGAGGCAGTGGTGTCGAGAGGAAGGCTTTAGATTTGTTAGGAACTGGGGGAAATTTTCGGGAAAGCCAAACCTTTACAAAAGGGACGGGTTACACCTGAACGAAAATGGAACCAGACTGCTGGCAATTAATATTAAAAAGGCTTCAGAGCAGCTTTTAAACTGATTCCTAGGGGAAAGTCGACAGGAGCTGGGCAGCTTCCGGTTCGAGAGGGTGAAACGCCAAGTATGAAGGATGAAATTTACGCACAAATGGCCGAGTCAACAGAAAAGATAGAAAGTAGTAAAGAGGTAGGACATGGTAGGCCTTTTACAAATTCTCATAAACAGCCAAAGTTGAAAGGGCATCAGAGCAATAAATATAAATGTCTGTACGCAAACGCTAGAAGCCTTCGAACAAAAATAGGGGAGTTGGAATGTTTGGCAAAAGAAAAAAATATTGATATTATTGGCATAACAGAAACCTGGTGGACAGAGGAAAACAATTGGGACACAAAAATTCCAGGTTATAAACTGTACAGGAAAGACAGGAGAGGAAAAACGGTGGGGTGTGGCCTTGTACATAAATGAAGAGCTAGAATCTCATGAATTAGAATTTCAAGAAAATTCAAACTCACCTACAGAAACATTGTGGGTAAAAATCCCAGGACAAAAAACTAATCTAGCACTAGGGATCTGCTATCGCCCTCCCAACCAAACTCCAGAGGCAGACTGCTATCTGGAAAATGAAATTAAACAGGCCTCAAAAAGCAATAAATTAGTCAAAATGGGGGACTTCAACTATCCCCGAATAGATTGGCTAAATTCTTGTTCTACGCATGAAAGAGAGACAAGGTTCCTCGACATGCTAGCTGATTATTCCCTTGAGCAGATGGTCATGGAACCAACCAGGGGAAAGGGGATACTGGACTTGGTGCTAACTAATGAACAAGATCTCGTTCAAGATGTCCTTGTAACTGAGCCCATAGGTACCAGTGACCACAACACAATAACCTTCAACTTAAGTTTGGATAGCAAACTGTCAGTGAAAACTAACACAGAGACCTTAAATTTTCAAAAGGGAATTTCACCAAAATGAGAAAAATAGTAAAGAACAAACTAAAAGGAACAGTAAAAAAAAATCAAATCCCTCCAAAATGCTTGGAAACTGTTTAAAAATACTTTAAAACAAGCCGAACTAAAATGCATTCCTAAAATAAGAAAGAGGCCGGGAAAGTCCAAGAGGACATCGGCATGGCTTACAAATGAAGTAAAAGATGTGATTGGAAAGAAGAAAAACTCATTTAAGAAATTGTAGCACAGCAGTTCTCGTTCGTGCCTGGAGGGCAAGGAATAGGTCCTGGGGTTCCATTAGCATTAGGGCCTCCTACTGAGGAGAACAGAAAGGAACACAAGTTCTGGCCTCCAAAGTAACGTAGCAAATAAGCTGGAAGCGTGGCAAGGCTCCGCAATTCAATGCGAATCAGGAAACAGGGCAAAGTTCCGCAATCCAATGCGAATCAGGAAACAGGGCAAGGTTCCGCAATCCAATGCGAATCAGGAAACAGGGCAAGGTGCCGCAAACCGCTGCGGCTCAAGAAACAAGGCAAAGGCAAGGCAAGGCTTGATGACCACTGCTGGCTTGTGGTCCCACTCCGCTTCGCGCCTATTCAGGAAAGACGTGGCCGGAGAACTGAGGATGCGTTCCCACGGCCCCTGTACTTAATCCGTCGGCCGAGGTCCGCGACGCTCTAGGCTCCTTCGTCTCCAATCTCTGCTCACGGACCTCGGTCGATCTAGGACTCTTGACCAAGCCCTCCTGCTAGACTCAATGTCTCGTCTCCTATCGAAAGAGCGACCTTGCCTCTCGGCAGCTGTGTCGCTATCTTCCTGAGAACTTTCCTCCCTGGCACTTTCCCATTCGGATTCGTCCATGTTTACATTCTCGGGCTCTTGGGAATTCCTCCCCCCGGGGTGCTCATAACTCCCTTCGCTGCTTCCCATCTCCACCTGGTGATCGGAATCTAAGCTGGGCCCAAACAAAATGCAAAGCAACCGTCAGGAAAGCCAAGAGAGATTTTGAGGCACATATAGCTAAGAATATTTAAAAAATAGCAAAAACTTCTTTAAGTACATCAGAAGTAGAAACCCAACCAGAAAAGCAGTTGGGCCACTTGACGAAAATGGTAAGAAAGGGACAATAAGTGAAGACAAGGAGATTGCCGAGCGGCTAAACGACTTCTTTGCCTCCGTTTTCACACAGGAGGACAGACAACATATGCCTGCAGCTGAGTCAGTTTTTTCAGGGAGGGAATTAAATGAATTAAACCAGATAGAGATAAACAAGGAAGTTGTTCTCACATGCCTTACTAAACTAAATGTCAACAAATCACCAGGGCCAGATGGCATCCACCCCAGAGTTCTTAAGGAACTCAAGTGTGAAATTGCTGAAATTCTAGCCAAAATATATAACCTTTCTCTAAGATCAGGCACTGTACCCGAGGACTGGAGGGAGGCAAATGTAACTCCGCAAAGGCAAATCATGTCTCACTAACTTGTTAGAATTCTTTGAGGGTGTAAATAAACACATAGATAAAGGGGACCCAATTGATATTGTTTACCTTGACTTTCAAAAGGCTTTTGACAAAGTCCCTCACCAAAGGCTCCTAAATAAGCTCTTCAGCCATGGAATCAGAGGACAGGTCTTGTCCTGGATTGGAACCTGGCTAAACTGTAGGAAACAAAGGGTGGTAATAAACGGACATTTCTCTGGGTGGAAAGAGGTGAGAAGTGGCGTACCCCAAGGTTCAGTTTTGGGTCCTTTACTTTTTAATTTATTCATTAATGACCTGGATGTAGGAGTAAATTCTGAGGTAGCAAAGTTTGCAGACGACACTAAATTGTTCAGGGTAGTTAAAAATGAAACTGATTGTAAAGAGCTCCAGAAAGATCTCTCGAAATTGAGTGAATGGGCAACAAAGTGGCAAATGCATTTTAACCTAAACAAGTGTAAAGTCATGCACATCGGGAAAAAACCCCAACTACACCTACCAATTGATGGGGTCAAAGCTTTCCGAGACAAACCAGGAAAGGGATCTTGGGGTTTTGGTGGACAGCTAAATGAAGATGTTAACCCAGTGCGCAGCAGCAGTAAAAAAAAGCAAATTCTATGCTTGGCATGATCAGGAAGGGAATCGAAAATAGGTCGTCAAATGTTGTATTGCCTCTCTACAAATCTATGGTGAGGCCACATCTGGAGTACTGTGTACAATTCTGGTCACCGCACCTCAAGAAGGATATAACGGAACTGGAAAAGGTACAGAAAAGGGCAACAAGAATGATCCAAGGGATGGAGCAGCTCCCTTACGAAATCAGGTTGCAACGCCTTGGTCTTTTCAGCCTTGAAAGACGCCGTTTAAGAGGTCGAAGTGTATAAAATCATGCATGGGATAGAAAAGGTGAATAAAGAAAAAAAAATTTCTCTGTCACACAACACTAGGACTAGGGGGCACTCCCTAAAGCTCCAAGGTAGAAAAGTTAGGACTAATAAAGGGAAATATTTCTTCACCCAGAGGATCATTGGGTTATGGAACTCACTTCCAGAGGAGGTTGTGACAGCTGTCAGCCTGGACAGCTTCAAGGCAGGATTAGACAGATTCATGGATACCAAGGGAATCAGTAGCTACTGAAATGGACATCCAAGTGCCACCTCTGTGTTGATGGAGGCAGGCAGGATTTTCCCGGGTACTGGTTGTGGGGGGTCGGGAGCAGGTGAGGGTTTTGCCCTCCTTTCTGCTGGAGATCCCTGTGTACAACTAGTGGGCCACTGTGTGACACAGAATGCTGGACTAGATGGGCTGAGGCCCGATTCAGCATGGCTCTTCTTATGTTCTGTTGATGAGTTGCGTCCTTCAATAGGGAAGGAAGGGTTAATCTTTTGGAATGATGAAAACTGTCAGTGGAATGCTGATATGCCTGCCTCATGTGATAAAGTCCTAAGTTGCATTAACCAGAATTAAGGGTATCCTTTCTACTATACAATGTGATTCTCAATTAAATTGAAGTAGTTTTCTATAGCAATAGCTCCATTAGCAATTTCCTCCATCTTTGGAGGAAAGTTTGCTCACAACTGCGCTAGAATGTGGCACATTCTCTTGAATGCACTCTGAATTTCCATGGAGCAATTTTGCAAGGCCTAAAATACTTGCCTGACTGAAATAGAGGATGTGTTAAAAGACTCTGCAACATGCTGGAAGCCATACAGGGGTTTTGTTGGCAGACAAATCAATGTGGAAAATCAATCTATTTGAAAATCACTGTTCTGAATGACTTGACACTTGCAACAAGTCTCTACAAGTATTGACACTATGAGTTTTAGCACTGGATTATACTTACAGATTATTATTATTATTTCTTACCCACATCTACCTATGGAACAAGGTGGAGAATAACAATATTTTAAAAATATATAAAAGCAGTTAAAAACACATAACATATTACACATAACTAGAGTACACTGTAGAATAAATCAGTTTGACAACACTTTGACTTCCATGGCTCAATGTTATAGAATCATGGGAGCTGTAACCTTTAGCTTTGTCTGCCAATTAGATCTAGTGTATGATCAAACTACACCTCCTATGATTCCATAATATTGAGTTATGACAGTTAAAGTGATGTAAAACTGCACTAATTCTACAGTGTAGATATTATTATTATTATTATATTATTATTATTACCCACATCTCCCCATGGTTCAAAAGAAAATATACAGTCAATACAATTCAAACTACCAGTACATAATTTAAAATTCATAATATAAACCATCATCTGGATAGGGCTGCTGGAAGAGACTGATCTTTAATGATCTTTCAAATTCAGGCAGCATAATCAACAGTTGAATCTCTGCATTGTTGCATTCTCTCCTAAGGAGAGAATGCCTCTAGAACATGGCCATAGCTGATTTGGCCATTATATGCCACTTGTTCTCCCCTTTCAGCACAGAGCCCATTATACAATGCCCATGTAATTCTGGCCAGGCTCCATGCTGAAAGGGGAGAGAATGCAGCCTACACAGCTGCCGCAGTGACACAAAAAGCTTCCTATGTTGCCTTTGGATTAACGGGGGGGGGGGGGGGTAGCAACACATCCCCCCATGGGATGGGGTCCCAGGTAAGTTGGGCAATGTGGGTTGTAGAGCAAGAGGTTCTCCATGCCCCCGGGTACCTCATGGATTCGCTACAATGTGTGGGGAATACTTATTCCTTTGTGATGAGGTCCATAGTCTAAGGCAAGCTGAAGAAAACGTCCCATCTTAGTTGACTGGAGTAAATGGTCCCAAGAGGATCTGGGGCCATGGGTCAAGAACACTGATTGTGTCACCTTTTATGTCTTTCAATACAGGTCACCCATTAAACATATAAACACACATTTGATGAATATTTGAAAAATGAGATGTTTCTTTCAAACAGTGGCTCCAATCCAAATGGAAATGCACTTACATTCCATATGTGCATTCACATTCAACTACTATCTCCCTCCTTGCAGAGAGTGCACCATTTCCCATGTGTACTATTAAAGCCTTCTTAGGGTGGTGATAGAAAAATATAAAATGACAACAACTAAAAACATTGGTAGGCATTCTGCTAGGGATATTCACATGCATAAGTTTCCCATATATGTGTGGTTGTCTTTTCTTAGGTGCTGCATGAGTTTATGTCATGCCGAGATGATGTTGTACTGCAACCATTATCATATTGTATAACATCATCATTATATTGGCATGTTAGCAATGGCCTCTAAATACATATTTAGAATGGAATGTCAGTGATTTCAGAAATAGAAAATCTCAAATCATTTACTATGAGCACAAACATGTAATTCAAAACCTATAACAGTGCTAAGATAAATATAAAGGAATATCAACTTCATGACATTCTTTACTTTTATGATAGCTGTTTTAGGAAATAGGTATTTCTGTGTTGTCATATTATTAGTTCCATAATAACAACTTCCTTGAGGCTAAAGCCTCAGGTTAAGTCACTTACGGTTTCTGCAGGATTCAGGACATTGGGTGAATGGTTCCTGAACCTGTAAGTACCTATGAAACATTCACCTAGTAGCTCCTTCTCTCAAATATATGAGTGCTCTGGCTTTGAGAATGTCCTGTGGTTTATTATGTTTTCATCAAGATCCCAAGCCCCTGAAGAGAATATGAGATGCTTGTTATTTCTGGAAATGACTGATATGTTTGTGCCCTAAAAGAAAAACATCCTAGTCCAAAATTATTAGAAAAATATCAGCATCCCCAATGGGCTTTGGTACAATCTAATTAGGCACCCCATTACTCAATTTTGTCAAAAAGAGACTTTGACAACCTAATAACCAGATTGTCATTGTACGACACTGAGAAATGATCTTATGCTTTCTAGCCACAGGAAAAGAAACATTGTTCTCTGCTTGCTCCCCATAAATCCCATTGGCTTGCAGCAACATTTAAACTTCTCTTTTTGAACTAACAAAGTTGGCAAAACACTATTCTGGCTTAATTTCTTTTATCATTCCAGTAAGAACTTGGAAACACTACACATTTAATTTCAAGCACAAAATCTTAAAACTGCACAATGGGTTATGATGATAAATGTAGATTTTGCTTTAAAGAACTGTATAATTTGGCATGTAAAGAATGCTCACTAATTTTCTTATTCTCATTGGCACATTTAGATGCCCTGTCAAGTTTAAGTTCTTCAGCTTTTCTCTAGTAAGCCTAAAAAAAATTGAACTTGTGGAATTTATCTTATTATCAGAGCTAAAAGCAGAGCATTATTTTTTTTGACAGGAAAATTCAGATATGTGTGTTTTTAAATATATATATCTTCTTGCAAAAATGTTTTGTACAAAAAAGTGGGGGGTTTGCAAAAAATACAGGTTTCTGTGCAAAAAATATTTTCCTTAAAAATCAGGTTCCCTCATTGTTCTTTCCTGAGGTTTTGCAGGAATGGTCAAATATGAAGTTTAAATCTTTTAAAAGTTATAGCAGCAGTTTACTGGTGGAAAGTTTGAAGAACAATAATTTATTTTGTTGGCAATCTTGATATGTCGGGAATTAGAAGATTACCAAGCAATTATTGTACTTCCTCTTCCATCGTCATGATTTCACAAATTCTGGCAACTGTTCTAAAAACTACTGCAAATGGGAGCTAGAAATCAATGTGCTATAGTATGCTAAAACCGTAACCCTCATCTTTGAGTAGAATAAAGCATTAATTTCTAACCCTAACAATTTTTTTAAAAGATTAATAAAAAGAAACCTGGTTTCTGATTTGTAAGTCTGTAGCAATGTCAAAACACTGGAGAAGGTTTGAATTTTCTACACAATAGTTATGTATGCTCTGAATGTATCTGGTGATTTACAATAGACCCTTGGTGTCTTCTGGGGTGTGGTTCCAGGATGTTTAATGTTTTAATGTTGGGTTTGGTACCAAATCCTTGGATACTCAAGTCCCATTATTCTATATCAGCAGTTTGTTTTCCAGTAGCCTAAATTCATCTCTCTCCATATCCCAATCTTTCCATCCCTGCCTCAACCAATGAATCAGCACACCCCAACTCCAATCTATTTCTCTGTTAAGGTATTTATATTCTCAAAATGAGCACCATCCATAAGCAAAGAACAGGAAAATCAACATGCAGTATTTTAAGAATTGCTTATATCAATTTTGAAGTCTACAAACTGCATCATATAATTACATTGATATCATTTGGATAACATGTGAATATTTATCCCAGAGCAGTGTACAACATCATTGAAACCTCATAATAATAATGAAAATGTACAATAACACATTAAAATAAACAGAAATAAAGAAATGATACAACACAGTAGACATAAAACAATTGATAGGGGAAAGTACCACTGCAGCAGATATATGATAATCAGGAATGGGGAATAGGTCAGCTGGTTTATTTTGGAAATCCACATCTACCCAGATTGATCCAAGAAAACAGTTGTGACACAACATGATCTGTTTAAATCCTATAGAAATGTTTGTCATAGAGGATAATGTGTTAGTGACTTTATATTGTCTACCAGAGATTATATGCCTCTGCACACGAGATACTTGGCAGAATGAGTGGGGGGTGTTTTTGCACTCACGTTCTTTTTACAGGTTTGTCAACAGCACCTATTTGCCCTCAATGGGAATGACATACTGATCTAGGTAGACCTTTGGCCAAATTCATTATCACTCTTCTTTGGATCTTGTTGGAACTGGTGATGAGAGCAAGTTACATTACTTTCTGAACACCTGGACTGCCTAAGGACAACCATAAATGAGAAATAGGAGAAAACTATTCTGCACTTAGATGAATCCAGACATTTTAATTGGAGGTTATAAGCCAGGCCACACAGAGAATATAAAGCAATCCATACAATGTCTCCAGTTACTATACCATGCAGGGAAAGGAGGCAGTGTTATATGAATGAAATGAAAAACTGCTACACATTCCTGATGCAGCTGGGAAAGATGACTCCTTGAATGTAGAGTGAGCAGGATTTTTTCCACTGTCTGCATCATGGAAAATATTTTTCATTATAAAGAATAAGACATACGCATTAGGAAAAAAGATATTTCAGCCATCAGCTTCCCAACTCTTCCATTTCTAATGTATATGTCTCTTTCTCTTCAGCTTCAATCCAAGGCATGTTTATTCTGGAATAAGGTTTGCTCCTAGAACATGCTCAAGAATCCATACATTTTCTGTGTTTACATACCTGTAAGGAATAATTAAACCTTGGTAGTAGTACATCTTAGGGCACATCTACACTGATCACTTAGATTGGCATGATCTTGGATCAGGTCTGCAGCAGCTAACTATCGCATGGAGCTGATCTGACATTAACCCAGCAGAGGACACTTTAATATGGCTCTCCCCTCAATTAAGCTAAATTGGGGGGAAACACCAATCCTGAGCCAGGATTCAGGTTATCTCCCAAGTTAAGGGCTGTCCAAACAGCTAGGACAGTTCCTAAACGAAACTGGCTGCAGCTGTCTTAACGACTATCCCACACCCCCAGGGATCAGGTGACCTAGGGACATGGGACAATAGTTCCCTCCCCTCCCCTCGTGGCTTGGCTGCCTAACTACTTTGTCCTGGGTCAAGCACCCTCAGGGTGGGCCGAGGAGAGAAGGGAGACCTTCCCCCCCTCCTTGCTGCCTTAGCACTTCAAAGGGTGTCCAAAATGGTAACAGCTGTCCAATGGGACCAAACCATATTTTGGGTGACTGGGCAGTGGGGATTCACTGCCACCTCTGAGGCAGCTCAGGGCGGCCCTATTGGTATCCAGGATGCAGGATAGGGCCCACATTTTCAGTTTGTATAGAAGGACCCTTAAAATGACTGCAGCCAATAACCCACATCCACATAGAGCCATCTCAAAGGAAAATTTACTAAGCATACAAACATCGCATCTGAAGTACTATCTTATCTTGTATGTTCCCTACGTGTTACACTTTGAACAAGTAGGTTCTCTTGCATGTCACACCCAAAGATCTCTACCACTTCCTTGCTTTGAAAGTCTTGCCATGTTCCTTTTTTAACAGCCCCAAATTATAGAATGAAAATCTTCCAGTTTATAATTTGGGAACCCTACAGCCCACCAGATTTTGTTGAAATGCAATTGTGAAAAGTTCCGGGGTTGTAATTTAAGGATATTTAGAAGACAACACAATTCTTACCTTCGATTTAAACATTTAACCTAAATATTTGCAAATGTGCACAAGTCAGCATGATTAATGGCCAGAAATAAGGGGAATCAAACATCAAACAAACAAAACACAAAGCTTGAAGGAAGCTAGTTTGAAAATCCAGTTGGTTCATATGAAACAGTCAGCACCTATTTTTGTTTTGCTTTTGGTTGACCGTCTGGATATTTAAGATGGTTTTTTTTAAAAAAAATCCTATTGCTTGACATTTGACTTTAACTTGCTGTTTATTTTCATAGCTGTATTGTTTTTACTTCTTTGAATATTTCATATTGTTAGAGGCTTTGACCATTATTTTGGAAAGGTCTGGTGTAAATATTTTAAATAAATGGATTCCTATATACATAAACACTAGATCTGAGTGCAGACCAAGTTATCATCAAACACAACAGATGCATATAGTGTCCATCATTGTAGCCTATCTATTAATTTTAGAAAGCATCTTACAATTTCCAGTTACTGTCCAGTGGCAACAAGCCTTCTGATTACCCACAGATTTTTTTGGTTGGTAGATTCCATGTTCATTTAGATACTCCTCACCACCAAAAGGAAATCATATTATACTAGTACCCTTATACCAATCTACCCCTATTACATTTGTAGTATATTAGCAAGAAAAGCAATTTTATAAGCCAAATAAGTACAT
Organism: Anolis apletophallus; assembly: GCA_030556195.1. NCBI lineage: Eukaryota > Metazoa > Chordata > Lepidosauria > Squamata > Anolidae > Anolis > Anolis apletophallus. Next base: position 8,990,295 of record JARBWK010000001.1, read on the forward strand.
TTGGAGGAGTATTCTGGATGTACAGTGTTCTGAATTTAAAACAAATAAAGCTGGTATATGCAACTAAGAAAATAAGTACTATTTCTTTAAATAGGTTTCCAATACACCTGTATTTTATTCCTCAAGGCTCTAAACTCAGTAAACTGGTTATTATATAGTTTGATTTCTGAATACAAATAAAAGATTAGGTATGTTTTTTGCCTCCCATTTGTGTGCACGGATGTGTTCATAAGCTTTTCTTTCATAGCATTTAAAAAGATTCTTAGAGCGGGGGTTAAGCTGGGGCAAAGCAATTTGGCATGGCTGCCTTGGATTTTAACAGGAAAAATAGGAACAGGCCTGAGCTGACCTTAACAAAACTAAAGCAGAAAAAAACACCTTGTGGCTTGCTGGGGAAAAAACAACCTAAATACATTCAACATACAGCTATTGTATGTGAAATCATCCGGTCCTATGACTATTTCATTTATAGATTGCCAATTACATGCTTCTTAGGGAAGGTACAGGCTCATGATTTGGCCCAAATACCCTAAAGCACATCTGTCAAACTCAAGGCCAGCAATGTCAATTCATGTGGCCTGTAGATGCTGGGCTACAACTCCTGTATTCCTCCTCATGACTAGATGTGACACAGTGATACTGGAAGGCTGCAGTTTGTTCTGTTTAGATAGGAAAGTGGGGTTTGGATTTAGATTCAAGGCTTCTGGATATCATGTCTCATTTTAAAATGTCCTTTAACCTTTCCCAAACTTCAGAGTCACAAGTGCTGTTAGGTTGCAATTTTGATAATTCCCAATCAACAGGCGGATAATTAAAAGTAAAGGGAGTCATTTGATAACATCTGAGGTCCCAAACTGGGATAAAAGTAAAGAGCACCAACCTCGCTGTAAAATTCTCCATCCATGAATCCAACAGCCCTCTGAAGGCAACCCTAAGGTTGATGAAGCCATCAACAAAAATGGCTTTGACACCCTTACTCTAAAGGCCCCAGATGTCCTCCTACAGGATCTTGCAAAACTAAGCAGGGTGAATACTTGGATACGGGGCCACCAATGAATAACAAGTGCTGGCATATTTCAGGTGAAGGAACTGGCAAAACCACTTCTAGGCATTTCTTGCCTAAAAAAACCTCATGAAATTTGTGAGGTTGCCATAAATTGACTGGAGACTTACAGGCACATATGCGCATATGCACATGCATGCACATACAGGCTCAAGAATTAAGTGAAGGCAATCATCCAGAAATTTTGAAAAAGCCTTCTTTGCACACAATAGAAGTAGTTTTCTTTGATATTAACATTGTGCTGTGCAATTTCATACAAATAAAACCTTTTTCATGCAAAGATCCCGCTGTTTCTCATTGCACATTTTCTGTGCAGTATTGGATGGGTTTGTGGGGAAAATGAGCACGCTTACATCAAATAAATCCCAGTATGGGTTTCTAGAAATAGTGGTTTTGTGTATATAAAAACTGGGTTTTGTTCAAAACACATATTTTTGTGCCAAAATGGCTATTTCTAAAATTTGTATCATTATACCATTGTTGTGCTTCTTGCAAAAATAAAACCCCACACCATTTAAACACAAATAACATTTCCCCCCGAAACATGTGAAAACATCACAATGTCATACATGTGGGTTTCTGAAAATTTTGATGCTTTTTGCACAAGCCCCAACATTTTCACACAAAGCTACACTGTTTTGTAACCTCACATTCTATGTTGTGTGTGCAAAAATTACTAGGATTGATGCAATGAAAAAGCCACCAATTTAGCACATCAAAGAAAATTGGATGAAGGTATTCCATAGATTGTATATCTCTCCGCAGAAAATTGGCTTAATGTATAAAAACAGTCAGAGTAACTGCTGGAAGTGCCAATCAAATTTCTACCATATGTGGTGGACCTGCAAAGAAGCCACCAGGTATTAGAGATCAATACAAGAAGAAATTCAAAAAATCTTTAAAAGGAAGCTCCTGTTGAAACCAGAATATATTTTACTAGGATTAACGGACAAGGAACTAAAATTAGATAGAAAGGAGGGCATTTTATTCACATTTATGATCATAGCGGCATGTATAATATATGCAAAATTTTGGAAATTAGAACAAATTCCACAAAAAGAACAATGGCTAGAAAAACTTTATGATATAAAGGACATGTATAAACTAACATTTCTCTCGAGGAAGAACACAGGGAGGCCATTGAAACAGACTGGAAACTATTTGAGGAATATAATGAAACCAACTAAATATTTAAATGAGCTATCTAAGTTAAGAAACAGATGTATGAGAGGAAATAAGTTCCAGGGAAAAAGGGAAAATAAAACTATTAAAGATAAACTCCCTAGCGGAATGTAGGGAAAAAATATAGACAAAAATATATAACACCACCAAGAAGTAGAATGGAAGTCAAATTGTATTTGTTTTATCTGTGCATATGTTTTGTAATTTTTTCCCTTTTTCTTGTTTTTTTCTCTTTTTTCCCTTCTCTTTCTTTCCTCTTTTTTCCCCTCAGCATCATATAATGTATATATTTTTTTATCCCTACAAAGCCTATACAAGCAGGGCCAGATCTTACATTACACGAACTATGTGCCCGTGTGGGGTGCAACATATTTAGGGGCGCACCTGGCCGCCAAACACCCCTTCCCAGTCTCCAGCTTGGCATTGCGCGAGCAGGCCACAACCACCCACAGTGGCTCCACGAGGCTGGAGACTGAGGAGGAGGGCCGGCAGCTGGAGGCAGAGCCTCCGCCCCCGGCCACCAAATGCACCTTCTCAGTCTCCAGCCCCGTGGAAGGCGGCCCGCCCACGCCGCACCAAATGCGCATGCACGGAACCAGCTGACTGCGCACATGCGCACTCTCCACAAGGCCGGAGACCGAGGAGGAGGGCCCGGCAGCCAGATGCGCCCCCAAAGATGTGACTAATATTCTACCTTTTATTTTTCAATAATTGGTGGGTGGGGGAGGGCTAAAATAATATTTGCTTACCATTTAAAATTACCTTTGTCCAACCCTGTATACATGTATACAGCCCTTTGTTTTTCACTATTTTTGTCTTGTTGGTTTCTCAAACACTGTACTTGAAAACACCAATAAAAATATTTATTAAAAAATGCACATTTGGTTTTTTCCCTTGTTGCATTTCCAAAGTGTCAGGAAATCCAATTTTGGGCATAAAAATGAGTTACAGCAAATATTTCTCTTGCATCTTGCCATGTATAAATTGCACTGGAACTGAAATACAAAATATTAATTAATAACATAAATATGTATTTATTGCTATCCTTTTACACCATGTTTTAAACAAACTGGATTGACAGAGCAGTGTTCCTGTAGGATATTCTGCTATCCAGTATGCATAGGGAGAGAAGAATGCAGTTAATATAAGACATGGCATCATCTTCTTTTAAAATACATAATATCTTGGTGGGAGTAGTATGCTTTAAAAAAAACTGTTTGAAGTTAATAAGAAAAAAGATTTTGGCTGGCAGAGTTGACTGTAAATAAAATTGCACCGCTATTTTATACTGCTTTCTTTGAGCATAGAAGAGGCAGTGTTATCACTACAGGTAGTGAGTTACTTCATTCGCTGTTCAACACCCATGCATTTTCAACAGAGACTCCACTGTGCTCAAATGACTTCAGAAAATCTAGCGTGAAAGAGTGAACAAGTGGCTGAAAACTGCACAGTGTCATACAATGTAAATATTTGTGTGACTGAAAACTGCACAGTGTCATACAATGTAAATATTTGTTGTTGTTGTCATTGTTATTATCCTTTTCCCCATAAAATTGGAGCTTAAGGCATCTTAACATTTACAGCAAGAACAATACAGCAAAAAACATACAGAAATGAAAACCAAATTGAAATTAATTTAAAATTAAACATACATTTAAAACGATAAAAGCAAAAAAGACAAAAACAATTGAAATAGTTCAGTCTACAAATACAATGTGCTCTTAAAAGCCAATTCTTTTTTTTAAGTTTCAAAAGGATGGTGGCATTTGTATTCCAACAAAGGACAGTAAGGATTTGGCCATTCTAACCTCCCTGGGAATGGAGTTCCATGGTCTAGGGGGAACCCCTCCAACTGCAGGTGTAGTACTGAGGCCTTGTCTACACTGGTCAGGAAATCTGAAGCAGGCATAAACATAGAGGTGGCCACATGCACACTTCTGAACCTGACAAGTTGAAATCCACATGGATTAGCAAAGTCAAGACCTGGTCAGCCTTGCTGGGCCATCAGCACACCATCTCTATCACTGTCACCACTCCCAGCCAATCACAGAGCTCCATGTGACTTCCCGACTCTCATGAGCACCTTGTACTGACATCTATAGAGAAGCCCATGCAATTAAGATGAAAGAGGGAGCTGGTTTTTCCACCTCCTACCTTGCCATGCAAACCACTCTGTTGACGTCACAACAGAACATACAGAACACTACAGACAGCTGGGAATGGTGATGGTGGTGACATGGATACTATCCATCCCATTTTTATTGAACTGATGGACCCAGGAAAAGCAAATGGTAGCAATATACCATGTGGTCACCCAACCAGTCCATCATTATGAACAACGAAGAAATAGCAAATGTGTCCTGCTGCAATTCAAGCCTGAACTCTCTCTAGAAGCCAAGATGATTAAACGGGCTACATACTTTGGCCACATCATGAGAAGACATGACTTCCCTCAAAATCAATGATGCTTGGAAAGGTAGAACACTGTAGGAAACCAGGTGGATAGATTCAATCAAGGAAGTCATCGTCCTGAGTCTGCAAGATCTAAGCACAGCTGATTATGATGACTTCCCTTTCATTCATGGGCTCACCGTAACACAAGGTTAACTTGACAGCAGTAAGCAAGAGCTGTATTGCAACTAATATTGCTATTCAGTTTGCCGCATATTGAAGTAGATGGGAAGAGTTCACAGGTTTTAATAAGTAAACAGAACACACACCAGAGTTTACAAACTATAGTTTGCTTATTTTTCAAAATAATTTTGTGAGCTCTAATTTACTGTCAAAACTTTTAAGCCCTATAGCACACTGCAAGAAAAGGTCGGCATAAAAATGCTTTGAATCATTGCAAGATAATGTTACTGGGGATCAGATCCAAGAAGCAGAATCAGACTGTTTCCCTTCTTCCATCCACCAACTGTGGGAAATTCAGAATATAATTTTGTCAAATTTCCTTTGAAAAAACAAACATAGAAAAGCAATGTGTTTGAATTAAATACAGGTTAAATTGGGCTCCCTTGTTCTGGAGTTCCTAAATCTTGTACACATAAGACATAGCAGAGTTACAGGAGTAACAATCCAGTTCATTTTATTTGTGTATCTTGTTTTACTTTGAGCTGCGCCAAGTGCCTCATATAAAGATGGATGAGAGGAATGATGAGGTTTTAATAAGGAAACAGAACATACACCAAAATCCACTCCAAAAGCAGCTGGTTTGATCTGTTCCAAGTATACTCCACAGCTAGTCCAAATACCATTTTGCTTGTTCACCCATTTTGCTTTATCAATAAATGCCCGAGCATTTGAGATTATCTTAGATGTCCCTCAACTCTATTTGCAGGCTAGTTATTCAGTCAATCAATTCCACTTTCCGGCACTACTATTATTGTATTATTAACCACTTTTGTAAAAATTTAATCGGTGATCAATTCAAAGGTCGGCAAGATGTATCTAGTAGGCATGAGAAAAATGAAACGGAAATTAAAAGGATTCGTAAGAGATTCGTATGAAATGGGACTTTTGAGGTTTTACGGATCGCTGCCACGAACCAGGAAGTAGACTTCCTTTTACGGTCCTTCAGGTCAACAATATGCGTTAAGTTCGTTAGAAATTCTTAAGTATTAATTAATTATTGTAGTACTCACTTCTCCCTGTCTTCTCCCGCTCATTTCCCGCCTTCATTAAGCTTCTTCTTTTTCCCGCATTTCTATGGGGAACTGGAAGTGACGCTGCTGCTAGGCAATGCATCCTGGAAACTGTAGTCCTCCAGGCTTCCCCCCCCTCCTTCTCTTCCCTGTTGCTCTGCCTTCTCCCATCGCAGGGGCCAGCTTCAGCCCTCCAGGTACGTTTTTTGGACTTCAACTCCCACCATTCCTCACAGCCTCAGGCCTCTTCCTTTTCCTCTCAGCCTGGGCAAACTTGGGCCCTCGCTCCCTCAGGATCGGGGCTAGAGAGAGGCGAGGGGGGGTGAGCGAGGGGTTCCTCCCCCTCTCGCCAGCCTGTCATTGGCGAGAGGAGGAGAAAGGCCCCGCCCTCGCCCCTCTGCTTCTCTCTAGCCTTGATCCATGGATCGAGGCTAGAGAGAAGGCGAGGGGGGAGCGATGGCCCCTTTCAGCTAAAATATAAGCCGACCCAACCCTGGGTCGGCTTATATTTTAGCTGAAAGGCGCCCAGCGCGCCTCTCCGCCTCTCCGCCTCTCTCTAGCCTGGATCCAGGCTAGAGAGAAGCAGAGGGTGTGCTGAGCGCCTTTCCAGCTAAAATATAAGCCGACCCAGGCTTGGGTCGGCTTATATTTTAGCTGGTGAGCCCCGCACCTCTCTGCTTCTCTCTAGCCTGGATCCAGGCTAGAGAGAGAGGCGGAGAGGCGCTGCCTTTCAGCTAAAATATAAGCCGACCCAGGGTTGGGTCGGCTTATATTTTAGCTGGAAAGCGCCTCCGCGCCCCTCTGCTTCTCTCTAGCCTGGATCCAGGCTAGAGAGAGGCGGAGAGGCGCTGGAGGCGCCTTTCCAGCTAAAATTTAAGCCGACCCAGGCTTGGGTCGGCTTATATTTTAGCTGGAAAGCGCTCCACGCACTCCTCTGCTTCTCTCTAGCCTGGATCCAGGCTAGAGAGAGAGCGGAGAGGCGAAGCGCCTTTCAGCTAAAATATAAGCCGACCCAGGCTTGGGTCGGCTTATATTTTAGCTGGAAAGGGGTCGCTCCCCTCGCTTCTCTCTCTAGCCTCGATGCATGCACCGGGGCTAGAGAGAAGCGAGGGGGTGAGCGAGGCGCCGGCGAGCCGGGGGGATCCCAGTTTGGCCCAATTCTGTCATTGGTGGAGTTCAGAATGCTCTTTGATTGAAGGTGAACTATAAATCCCAGCAACTACAACTCCCAAATGTCAAGGTCTATTTTCCCCAAACTCCATCTGCGTTCACATTTGGGCATATTGAGTATTCATGCCAAGTTTGGTCCTGATCCAGGATTGTTTGGGTTCAGAGTTATCTCCCCTAAATCACTATCAATTCCTCCTAAACCCCTCCAGTATTTTCTGTGGGTCATGGGGGTTCTGTGTGCCAAGTTTGGTCCAGGTCTGTCATTCATGGGGTCTCAGCTGTGGAAGTCAGAGCTGAATTGGTCGAAGGTACTGCAAATCCCATCATCCGTTGTCCATCCTCCCCCAAACATATTGTTTTTGTGATTAATCCCTATGCTTTAACTTTGGTCAATTTGTAACAATGAAAATACATCCTGCATATTAGATATTTGCATTAGAATTCATAAGAGTAACAAAATTATGAAGTAGCAACGGAAATATGGATGGGGGTCACCACAACATGAGGAACCACTGCATTAATACATATCTCTCTCTCGGCATTACTTCACGAACGAAGATTCAGGAAGGACTCATCCCACGCTTTTTACAAGCGCTGATGACTAAAGAGGCCAATCTGAGATAGGCAAGTTCGGTTGCAGAAAGCACAGCAGAAAGTCTATATATTATACATATATCTTTCTGTTTAATTGCTATTAGGAAATAAAACATGAACAAAGGAAGGAAGGAGACAAAGGAAGAAGTAGAGAAGGGGGAGGGAAGGAAGGAAAGAGAAAAGAAGGGATGGGGAACCAAAGAGCAAAGGAAGGAATGAAAGAAGAGGGTAGAGAAGGAAGAAAGGAGGGAAAGGGGAAATAATAAGGGGGAGAATCGCTTTCACTTTCACAATTGTCCTGAGAGCAAGTAGCTACTACCTCTTATATTTATGTTATACATGTACAGCTCCACTTAATTGCACTGCAGAGGCGAAGGGGACTGTTCCCCCATTGATTTTTGACTGTTTTTGACTTTAGAACCACTTTAGAATTTCGTTAGTACTTAAGTTACATTTTAGAACTTTTTGGAAATTTTTTGTAAGTCTTTGATATACAAAAAAAATCCCCCATTTGCCAGTGCACAGATCTGGATAGTGATACCAAGAGTAATGATACCTGTTCTCTAAACCACAGATGGAAAGCTTTGCTGAAGCTAGGGACTATTTTATGCCTCTTATATACTCAAGATGCCACAGAGAGTGCCAAAAATGCTACAACAATGGGGAGGGGGAATTAAAACTATGATCTGCTTTAATGCGTTGTGAGAGAGGGGGTTTCTCAGGTACTGAAATCAGTTTTAAAGTTAAAAACTGCTCTGATTTGTTTCTAAAGTAAGTTTTCTAGGAAAACACAAATCACAGGACTCATGGGGGGCTGCAAAAGCCCTCAAAGTGTCCAAATTAGCAGTTTTGTGAACTGGATCCTGCTTTTCTTCTTCCAGAGTCTTCCCTTCGAGCAACACTTATTTTCTGCATACTAAAACCTGCTTCTTTTACTCCGTTGGTTTATTCCACCTATAGAAGAGCCTAACTGTACATATAAACTGTTAAAAAATTCAATTTAGTGCGCTATAAAATGCAAATATGCTGAGAGAAAAAAATTAAATTCCACTCACAGACCGAACCATAACATGAATTTCCTTCAAACTATTACATAAATCTGTTGTTTAACCAATGTTTTGAGCCATTGATCACAGTGGTTTACAATTGATGACATTCCAAGACTAATAACTCACATATCACTGCATAATGTAGCAATCTTCTGTTTTTAAATCTGCCATTTCTGTTTTAGGCTGCTTTAATTATCTCATTCCCCAATTCCAGCATTTACCTTTTTGGAAACAGACAGGGGATAAGTTTAGCATGGAAACAAATAATTTGTTAAATTATGTTTTATGGCGCAATGTGTTAAACCCTTGTGCTGGCAGAACTGCTGACCAATCCAGGGAGAGTGAGCTGAGCTCCCTCTGTCAGCTCCAGCTCTCCATGCTGGGACATGAGAGAAGCCTCCCACAAGGATGGGAAAACATCAAAACATCTGGGCATCCCCTGGGCAATGTCCTTGCAGATGGCCAATTCTCTAACACCAGAAGCAACTTTCAGTTTCTCAAGTTGCTCCTGACACCCCCCCCCCCAATCCTGTTATTCAATAGTATGTTGTGTGTGAAAGAGAGAGTGGGGAAGTGGTGGAGAGGAAAAAATGAGGTGACTACAGTCAGATCTCCACATCTGCAAATCCCATTTTTGCATATTTGATTAATATGGTCTCTCTGGAATCTCTAGTTTTTCTAGCATGTCTATATGGTCAATCCTACCATAGAACTGTGGTGAAAAGATCTAGAAATTCCTAGAAAGAATAATTATCTGAGAATTTGTAGATCCTCCAGCATAATTCTATGGTCAGGCAAATTGAAAATCAAATCGAAGTGGGGGGAATGATATGAAGGGATGTCCCATGTAAGCATTAACATGTACAGATGGACATGAACGCACATGAGGGACTCACGTAGAAAGATGACCTCAAAAACTTCACAGTATAGAAAGTGAGACGCCCACATTATCACAATCACCTGGTCTCTCCATCTCCTCCTACTAATTTTTATCATCACATCCAATCCTGTTTTTCATAGATTCTGCATATAAATCAAATCTAGTGACAAAATGCAGTGTTTTGCAACTGATTCCTTTCACAATGGGATACGATACTGTTTCTCCGTATTGTGCCCTGACAGTGACTTCTTCTCCAAAGACTGGGTTATACGTTAGGAGGATCAGATATTATGGTACTCCCATTTCTCTTGCTCATGCTCTACAGAATCAAGGTTCGGCTGTCATCTATAAACACAAGTTGGTTATTCTGAAAATCCATTGATCGGATATATATCTCCAATATGATCTCCAGTGCCTCTTCCTCTTCTGAATTCAGCTTGGATATCTGACATTGTATATGATAAACATCTTTGTTGTAAAATCTTGAGCATCACTTTGCTTTGCAGTGCAATAGTCCTGTTTATGGCAGTCCTTTTCTATGGGACTGAAATACATATTGAACATTTCCGGATTGGGGTCCATGTTTTGTTTTCCACATATATTGGTGTTTTTATCTAAACTGTAATGAATTCCATCTTTACAGCTTGAAAAAGCTCTACTGGTGAACCATCTCTTCCTGGAGATTTATGCCTCCCCAAGTTCTTTCAAAGCCTTTTCCATTTCAGTTACTAAAATTATGAGTTCATTTTTAATTGTTCTTTAAAGCAATGTTTTTCAACATTTCTTGAGCTGCGGCACATTTTTTACATTTACAAAATCCTGGGGCACACCACCAACCAAAATGACAAAAAAGGACACTCTAACATAGTAATACATATAGTTAATATGTTTTAAAATGTATTTATACACTCAGTGTGAAACCTGGGTCTGTTTTAATGAACACAACATAGATATCCTGGCAGGAATGAGTTTGGAAGTTGTAGTTTACCTACACCCAGAGAGCACTGTGGACTCAAACAATGTTATGTTATGTTGTTGTTTGTTTTCTATTCAGAATCACAATGTTGGAAGGAGGCTCACCGCTTTAAGGTCCCTCTAAAACAGGCATGGGAAAACTTCGGCCCTCTGGGTGCTTTGGACTTCAACTCCCACCATTCCTAACAGCCTGAGGCCCTTTTCTGCTTAAGTGGCTGAGGGGGGGGGGGAGGAAAAGGGCCCGATGCTGCTAGGAATGGTGGGAGTTGGAGTCCAAAACACCTGGAAGGTCCAAGTTTGCCCATGCCAGCTTTTGACAGAGACCTCTTCCTCCTCCTTCCCCTTCGCGCCCTTTCTTCCCCCTCCTGCCAAACACTTACTTTTTCTTCTCCACTTGGGCTCCCTTCTTCCCAGCCTCGCTCTTCCCCCTTGGATCAAAATGGCGGCAGAAGCAGCAGCATGAGCAAAGCGAGCAGAGTGAGGCTGGGAAGAAGGGAGCCCAAGTGGAGAAGAAAAAGTACGTGTTCGGCAGGAGGGGGAAGAAAGCCTGCTGGGAGGAGCGGAATATAAAAGTGAACTATAAATAAATAAATAAATAAATATTGGAGGTTCCAATTTCCCATGGCACACCTGATGATTGGTCACGGCACACTGGTTGGGAAACACTGCTTTAAAGTACCTGTAATCATCCCCCCCACACACACACACACACTTTTTCGTAGCTCTTATGTCTATTGCTTCCATTTTTAAATTTTTTCCCTAGTCATATTACCAGTATGTATACTTCCCTACTGGTCTCTTTGATATATCAAATCTTGTTATTTCTTTTCAGTTGTCACCTTCTATTTCTTTATATATTCTATATTGATTGTTACCACACTTTTCCTTATCCCTATACTCAAGTAACAGAACAATTGCATTCAGGATTCTGACCCTGTTTCTCTCATCTTTTGGTTTTTCTTCTGGTCTGTTCTTCCCTGCTTGAAGAATTTCAACCATCATCCAATGAAACTTTCCTTTCTTTTTGGTTACAGATAGCATCTTTTTACATTCTTCCCTGACAGTGATTCTGGTTTCGGTTCAGAGTTCTTCTGATTCCCTGTCAATTATCTGCATATTCCCTGTCAACTATCTGCATATCTTTCCCAGAAGCCTTTGCTGAAATGACAGTGAGAAGATTGGAATTTGGATTGCACGAGGAAGCAAACTTTTTCAGTCAGTCGATCAGGAGGCAGAATTCTGGGGAATGAAGTAATCCTTCTGCATATCTTTCCTAGCAGCCTTTGCTGAAGTTGCTATGGGAGGAAAAGAAGCTCAGTTCAGAATCTCCAGCTAAAGCAGCTAAAGCAACCTGTGGGTCCCCATGTGTTTTGACCTACGACTCCCAGAAATCCCAGCCAGTTTATCAGCTGTTAGAATTTCTGGGAGTTGAAGGCCAAACATCTGGGGACCCATACACTGAGAACCACTTAGCTAAAGCATTCCTAGAGAGTAGCAGTCCAGGCTTTTTTTGGAAGGCATCCAGAGAAGGAGGCCCCATCATCTCTATAGGCCATTGGATCCATTGCCAAACTGCTCTTATTGTCAAGAAGCTCTATCTAATATTGAATCCAAGTCTACTGGCCTCTAACTATGGGGAAGCACAGAAGAGGCTTGTCCCCTCATTTCTGGAATGGCCTTTGATGTATTTTAAAAAACACAATCACATGATTACCACCATTCTTGAATGTCTTCTCATTCAGTGATTTTCAACCAGTGTGTCGTGGAACACTAGTGTGCCGTGAGAGATCATCAGGTGTGCCATGGGAAATTATTTTTGAACTTCATTCATATATAAACTATAAGGCGCATCTGTCCCTTTAAGAAATGGAACCATAGCACTCTCACGTCACCTAAGAAGTGACGCAAGAGTGCTATGGTCGCGCCATCTTGGATTCGCTCAGACGCAGCTAAGTAAACAAAGAGTTAGTGCTGCAGCTGTGCGTCACGTGACAGTGGCAAATTGGGATCACAGCAAGACAAGCGAGTGACAGTGATGGAGAAGTTTTTGAGAAGGGAAAATGCAAATTTATTTATTTATTTATTTATAAATTCGATTTGGTAGACCGCTCTCTCTGGAGCCCAGAGCGGTTTACAGCATAAAATCAATAAAACATCAATAAACAGATAAGATCATCAATAAACAGAAATGCCGAACAGGGCCCTGGACAAAATTATGACATGGGTGAAGGCCCTAATATGAGTGGTGGACAAAAGAAAAAAGAAAAGACAGTGAGCTTGAGGCAATACAGGGAAAGCTATCTTTCATTTGGATTCACTTTCACTGGGGATGCGACGGCACCGACTCCGCTGTGCTTGGTGTTTGGTAAGAAGCTGTCCAATAGAGCCATGGTGCCAAGCAAGCTTAAACGACATCTCCAAATGAAACACCCTTCCATTCATCGAAACAGGCCCAGGTTTTACACTAAGTGAGTGTATAAATACATTTTAAAACATATTAACTATATGTATTACTGTGTTAAAGTGTCATTTTGGTTGGTGGTGTGCCCCAGGATTTTGTAAAAGTAAAAAAACGTGCCGCGGCTTTAAAAAGGTTGAAAATCACTATTCTAATTGAAGAAGAACCAGTACTTTGGAATCCTGCACAAAGAGATTGGTGGAATATTAAATAAAAATATTTTAAAATTAAATACATAGATAAATCTCTATCTAGTAGAAGGATGCATTGGCATTAATGCACTAGTAAAACACTAACATTGCCAAGTTCTACTGCTTTCAGAGATACGTATCCATAGTGTAAGAAACATGACTTTCTTATTTTACCAGCACAACTGTGAAAAATAAAGACAAAAAGTACAGAAGCACAAGCCGGATAGTGTCCTATGAAGCAGAAATCTAGTTTTTGTGTTATGCAGAAGGATTTTCAGACCATAACGTGTATTGTGTAATAAGAAGACAAGAAAATGTGCTTTCCTGATAGGGATGGGAAAATTCCTCCAGACATGGGATATAGAGTGAGAGAAGGAAGGAAGATTTTTTTGTCTTCCTTCTATCTGCTGTTCAGAGTTTTATATACTTAATGACCAACCACAGAGCCGGAAGGAGTTTGCAAGCAATAATTTCCCCCCCTGCTTTCTGCAGAGCTGTTAGCTATCCAATATTGCCTATCACAATAAATTAAGCACAATCAGATTAAAATGCCACTCAGCAATCCACTCTAAATGCATTATTTTGCCAGCTAGCTTTATTCAGCTATTGACCAAAAGCAATACCACTTCACGCGGGGTCCTTTGTTCTTCATCCTGTAACATTAATCTTAGCACACATAGCTACACTGTAATATCTCAGCCGCTGAGAACAAAGCACATGTCAGCAATCGTACCAATATTTGCTCATCCTCAGCACATCATTGCTTTTCCTTCCGCTTTCTCCTCTAACTAGGGCTCAGCTTTTAGCTCAAGAAGGGTCGACCACATGGTTAAAGAAGTTGCCCTGTCAGCTCTATCATTAATCCAAGTGCTTAAATTCCCGAATAAAAGCAAAATCAATGTTGTACAGCAATGTTTGTCAATGCGATGTAATAAATACACTTACCTTCACTGAGTATTCTCCATGGGTACTAGGCTCCAAGGCTGCAGAGGACAGGAGAAGAGGGAAAGGGAAGAACTGAACTGCCTGCCAGTCAAAAATAATGTTTGCATAGCCCTTCTGTTTTAATTACCGTCAAAGTGACAGAAACTAAAAGAAGTCCCAGAGAACCTGTTGTTGTTGTTGTTGTTGTTGTTGTTGTTGTTGTGTGCCTTAAAGTCATTTCTGACTTATAGTAACACTATGACAAACTTATCATGAAGTTTTCTGTGGCTGAGAATGTGGGACCTGCCTAAGGTCACCCAGTAGGTTTCCATGGTCAAGTGAAGAACCAAACCCTGCTCTCCAGAGTTATAGTCCAACAGTTAAATCACTACACCACACGGACTCTAAAAACAACAACTGTCCATCTGTCTACTGCAAACATTAAACTCTGTACACAGTGATCCAGATAATTCATTATCACTTTCTAGTTCTTTCATCTTTCCATCAGAGGCAACTAATTTATATTTATTGATGACATTTATATGCTGCCCTTCTCACTCCAAAGGGGACTCAGAGCAGCTTACAAGTTATATGTAAATACTAGGCATGAGAAAAAAGTTATGAAAATTAAAAGAAATCGTAAGTGATTTGTATGTAATGGGACTTTCTAGTTTATACGCATCACGGCAGCTAACCAGGAAGTAGACTTTCTTTTTACGGTCCTTGAGGCCAACAATTTGCGTTATGATCGTAATAAATTCTTAATTATTGTACTACTCACTTCTCCCTGTCTTCTACCCCTCATTTCCTTCCCGCCTTCATTCATCTTCTTCTTTTTCCCGCATTTCTATGGGGAACTGGAAGTGACGCTGCTGCTAGGTAGGCAATGCATTCTGGAAAGTGTAGTCCTCCACGCTTCTCCCCCTCCCTTCTCTTCCCCGTTGCTCTGTCTTGCCCCACCGCAGGGGCCAACTTCACACACACACACACACGCTTCTCCTCCTTTCTCTCTCTGCACTCTCTCAGATGCTTCTCCCCCCCTCCCTTCTCTTCCCCGTTGCTCTGTCTTGCCCCACTGCAGGGGCCAACTTCACACACACACACACGCTTCTCCTCCTTTCTCTCTCTGCACTCTCTCGGATGCTTCTCCCCCCTCCCTTCTCTTCCCCGTTGCTCTGTCTTGCCCCACTGCAGGGGCCAACTTCACACACACACACACACACACACTTCTCCTCCTTTCTCTCTCTGCACTCTCTCAGATGCTTCTCCCCCTTCTCTTCCCGTTGCTCTGTCTTGCCCCACCGCAGGGGCCAACTTCACACACACACACACACACACACACTTCTCCTCCTTTCTCTCTCTGCACTCTCTCAGATGCTTCTCCCCCCCCCTTCTCTTCCCCGTTGCTCTGTCTTGCCCCACCGCAGGGGCCAACTTCACACACACACACACTTCTCCTCCTTTCTCTCTCTGCACTCTCTCAGATGCTTCTCCCCCTTCTCTTCCCCGTTGCTCTGTCTTGCCCCATCGCACGGGCCAACTTCAGCCCTCCAGGTGTTTTGGACTTCAACTCACACCATTCCTCACAGCCTCAGGCCTCTTCCTTTTCCTCTCAGCCTGGGCAAACTTGGGCCCTCGCTCCTCAGGATCGGGGTGAGAGAGAGGCAGCGAGGAGCGAGGGGGGCCTCCCCCCCTCCTTCCTATTTGGAGAGTCCCATCTAGAATTCAGTGTGATTTATTCAAGTTTTGGCCTACAACTCCCAGAAATCCCAGCCAATTTACCAGCTGTTAGGATTTCTGGGAGTTGTAGGCCAAAACCATCTGGAGTGCGCATGCGCTGGCATACGAACTACTAACGAATTTCGTTAGTAATTAAGTTACATTTTAGAAATTTTTGGAATTTTTTTGTAAGTCTTTCTTTTACTAATCAAAAAAATTGATAGGAAAGAGTCTTTTCAAGATAAGTGGTGGCAGTGTTGTATACAAGTTTATCTGGGAGTGACACTTTTGATTTGAGCCATGTCTCATACAACTCTGCTTAGATAAAAATCTAAATGCTTGTACTGCATTAGTTTCAAGTCATAATGTCTATGAACATTTACTAGCCTTCCATTGAGTGCTTCCTCTCCTCCATGCAGATTTATTGTTCTGTTTGATTATGGAAGTACGCACAAAGTCCTTCAGATTTTAAATTGAATGTAGCTTGATAACACAGTTTTTTCTGAATATTAAGCAGGCTAAAGTTTTCAACTTTATTTTCAGATAGGACAAATTGTGTTTGAAAGTGGTTTTAATTTAGGGTGGATTATACGATCATATGTACATCCAATGTAAAGTACACACACACACACACACACACACACACACACCATGGTTGTCTTCTTTTTAAAAAGAAAAAGAAAAGAAAAAAGAAATAGTTCTCTGTTGATGTTAGGCAGCCAGATCCATTAAATTCATTCACTTAATGAAGGAATCCCACCGGAGCACTGCATCATACCCAAATGCTTTGGAGTTAACCTGGACCATGCTCTGATCTACAAGAAGCACTGCCTGACTATCAAGCAAAAAGTGGATGCTAGAAACAATATCATATGAAAGCTGACTGGCACAACCTGGGGATCACAACTAAATACAGCGAAGACATCTGCCCTTGCACTTTGCTACTTCTGCTGCTGAGTATGTAAGCCCAGTGTGGAACACATCTCAAAATGCTAAAACCTCAAGCCATGACTGATACTGAACGAGACTCCCCCTGGACACACAGAAGACTGGGTGACTTGAAAGGCATTGAACAGACTGTGCTCTGGCAAGATGCAGAGCCAATCTTAAGAAATGGGGCAACAAAGCGGAGTTCACGACATGCGAGTGTGGAGAAGAGCAAACCACAGACCACCTATTACAATGCAATCTGAGCCCTGCCACATGCACATTGGATGATCTGCTTATAGTAACACTGGAGGGACTCCAAGTAGACAGCGACTGGTCAAAGGACATTTAGTATAATGCCAAGTTTTTTAAACTTTGTGTTTTTTAAATACATTACAGCTCTACCCTCGGTTCGCTTCTGATACAATAAATAAATTAATTCACTTAAAATTAGCAGCAATTAATTTCCACTCTCACAAAGCCGTTTTCTCTGTAACTATTTCACCTGCTCATTTTAACAAATGTATTAGAATTGATGCCTTCAGAATTTTTAAGAATCGAATGCTCACTTTTCTCTTAGAACACCAACTCATTTTCCTTTTGTATCTTGCATTTGTTAAACTGCATTCCGTTCTTTTCAACCATATAGCGCCTTACGTACATTGTCAGAAATATGGGATAGAAATGTAGTAAAGTGGTGTCATTATGCTACGGATTGTGATATTGGAAGGCATATTCCTTGCCACCACTAGCAAGATATCAATTGCACAAAATGAGGACAAAATTACGTCTTATCTGAACTGCATAGTTCTGTCCTGAGTGCAAGTTGTTTTTTGTGGGTTTTTTTTCATTTCATAAACTAGCAGGGGGGAGTCCATACCAACCAGTATTAGGGTGGGTAAAACAGTGGCTTTATCTCTTTGCTTCATTTTATATTTCTGATACCGATTAGAGAGCAGTGCCTGCAATTTGCAGTTATGTACATTTCAATGGAGTATTATGTTGAAATTAGATGCAGAAGCCTCAGTCTGTATCAAGACTACAATCCTTCTACTACCAACCACACAATGGAATTCCAAGCAAGGGCAAACTACACCAATAAGAAAATTATTATTATTATTTACTTTATTTATATTCCGCTCTTCTCACCCCGAAGGGGACTCAGAGCGGATTACAATACACATACTTGCAGACAATCCCTGCAGTTCAACATATGACATATAAACATGTGACATTTATCAGAGTACAGTACATATATTTTGAAATATACATATATTGACAAACAGAGGCAAACTTTCTGGCCACCAGGGGGAGCTGACGCATTCCTCACCTCTCTCAGCGTTTCCTTCCAGCGTCTCTTGTTGCTTCTTCCGCATTCCTCAGCGATTCTTTATGGCCTCATAAATGAGTCAAAATTCGCCTCCCCACTTTAATGTGGTACCTTTATCTCCTACTTGACAAATGTAACTGTATTTTAGGCTGCAAAGGTCAGCAGCAGGCTTCACTTAAGGTCGAGAACCCACTTCGACCCGGGCAGGCCTCAAACCCATGACCTACTGGTCAGAGAGATCTTATGCAGCTGACGCCTAGCCCGCTGCGCCACATTCCTGGTGCACTCATTTCAAATCTAGTGGACTCATTTCAAATCTAGTGCTGGCTGCCTCCACAATATATACAGACTTCTGGTGAGTATCTTGGGTCTTCTGTCTTTAACCTAACTTTGTCATAATTTAGGCTAACTTGGGGAAAATGCAAGTATTCGTGGAAAACTCCAGAGTATCCCAGGGCCTCTTAGCAGTTTGGACACCTTGTTGTTGTTCATTTGTTCAGTCACTTCTGACTCTTCGTGACCTCATGGACCATCCCATGCCAGAGCTCCCTGTTGGCCGTCACCTCCCCTAGTTCCTTCAGAGTCAAGCCAGTCACTTCAAGGATACCATTTATTTATTTTAAACTTTTATATCCTGATCTTCTCTACCTCCGTAGAGGGACTCAGACCGGCCAACAGCAAAGATTCAATGCCAAAATACAGTCTAAAAACATTTATTTATTTATTTATTTGCTATGCTTCTATAACGCCTCTCTCAGCCCGAGGCAACTCGAGGCGGTGAACAAGCAGCAGCAAGTGCCCACATATATCACATAATAAAATAAAAACAATAATATAAAATTAAAACTACAAAATACAAATCTCAGCTCCACAATCTTAAAATCGGTTTCCGGTCCATCTTGCCCTTGGTCGGCCAATCTTCCTTTTTCCATACCATTTTCCCCAGCATAATTGTCTTCTCTAAGCTTTTCTTTCTTCTCATGATGTGGCCAAAATACTTCATCTTTGCCTCTAATATCCTTCCCTCCAATGAGCAGTCGGGCTTTATTTCTTGAAGTAGAGAGTAGTTGGATCTTCTCGTGGTCCAAGGCACTCTCAGAACTTGGACACCTAATCAGGGCCAATTTAGCCCAATCTCCTCTCTCCAGATACCATTCACTTCACTTGTATGGATCAACACACAGGTGAAGGTGATGGCTCATCCTTCTGTCACTGTCCTTGCTGGTTATGAAGCTCCATGCAAGTACCTGACTCTTGCAGTTGCATAGACTGTCATAGTGGGGCGCCCGCATGACCAGCAAGGATGAGGTAATCAAACTACCTCTCTTTGCTGGTTGCATGATGCTCTATTATGACATTACAGATGAGGCATTTGCACAGATTTCCATGAGTGTGATAGCAACATGGAGGACTAGGCAATAGTCCAGCTGGGCCATTGTGGGTTTAGCACGGCTAAACACTAATGCAGCACCAATGTATATGGCCATATAACCCAGTTCATTGTGGCTCCAGGTCCATTCTGAAGCATAATGATCCAGATTGGCTCCATCAGTTTAAGCAGCCAGCGTATACTCTCCCCAGATGCCACAACCCCACCCACTGCCAATTTGGTAGTGGGGAAGCGGCACTCCAGATAAGTCATATTCTCCTTCTTCAAATCTAGGCACTCAATTTGCGTATTATATGACTTATTCTAATCATTTGAATTACTCTACTTTGCATTCTAATTTTACAAATTTTGGTATATGTGTTTGAAATTGCACTACATTCCAAACTTCATGCCATTTGTACGGTCACAACTAATCTGAGAGAAGCAATATAGAATAATGTTTAAGGTGCTGGGCATGGAACAGGGATATCCAAGTTCAAATCTCCACTAGATCATGGGGTTTACCATGTGATCTTGCATCATCACTGCATTCCAGCAAACCTGACTTAAAGAACTCCCCCCCCCCTTAATATTGCTTTTGTCTCCCAATGTCACTCCTATCCCACTACTTCCCTTGCATTCCCTTTCATCCTCATAATGGAAACCTCCCTTATTTCTTGCACTCTGCCTCCCCAACTGCACATTCTTCCTTCTCTCTTCCACAATATCAAGGAAGATAAACCACAATATCTTCTTTGAACTGGGTTATCTGAGTCCACACTGCCATATAACCCAGTTCAAAACAGATAATGTGGATATACAGCTGTGTGGAAGGAGCCTTACTGCTTCATGTCACCTTGTGCTCTCACAATGCACATCTTTAACTCTATGATTCTGTGTTGCTTCATGCACTATGCTGCTCACACCTTTTCTGTCCCTCTCCCTTGCTTTTTGCACTATGCTACTACACTCATTTGACTTCATTTTGCAACTGAAATTCATGGATATACTTGTTTCTCACAGGAGAATCCCGACACATTTTACCCCATATTTCAGCTCCATCAAAGGCTAGAAATCTACTTCTTTAATGAAACCTTGGCATCTAGACCCAACGGTGGTCTAAAAAGACACTGGGTGGTATGCGTAGAAACCAGGAAATCCCCAATGAAATGGGCTGGCTATCCTAAGAACTATGCCATTAAAGGGCCTTTCCATGCAGCCATATAACCCAGAATATCAAATCATAAAATCCCACAATATCTGCTTTGAACTGGGATATCTGAGTCCACACTGTCATATATTCCAGTTCAAAGCAGTTAATGTGAGATTTTATTCAGCTGTGTGGAAAGGGCCGAAGTCACGTATAATTTAAGCCAAGTGACACTAGATAAAGAAATTGGGAGAAAACAATTTCCACTGCCACTTACCATTGACTATGCTGGCTAGGGCCAATGAAAGTTGTAAGTCCAAAATACCTGGAGAACCACAATTGCTCACAAGTCACAAAAACAATACTAAGGGAGAATTAGAAACTGACATAGAAATGAAGACCTAGATGAAAAGTTCTTGTTTCTTATAAAGCATAGTTTTAGCATTATTTAGATACTATTTGTGAACAAACAATGGGGAAAAGTTCTGCATGTTTTCTTGAAGAAAATAATTATACGCTTTTAAAAATAATCCCAAAATCCAGAGAAAACACAGCCAAATATTTTCACATGTAAGTAGCCTGCTTCGTGGCTCATGGCAGTAAAGAATGTAGCCATAAATCTCTGCAGAATCAGACCCTCTAATTGAACTTATTGCACAAAATTAAAAACCAATGAGCTAGGCAAATATTGATGCTGCCATATTTAATTTAAGGGGGAAATAAGAGTTAACCAGTTTATTGTTGTAAACAAAGGCATTTGGTTAAATGAAAGTTCCATCAAAGCTTAATAGCCAAATTCAAGTGAACATAAAGTAAAGGCTTATGTACTTTCTGTGGTTTCTATAATGGCTAATCTAATAACTCTAAATGGAGTGTTATTGTTTATTCCTTAGCTTCCATTCCATAAATTAGATAAAGCAATCTGACAGCTACTGTACCTGGGAATTTTATTCTACTAAGTGATTTTAAAGGCTTCTCAAACTCTTAACAAAGTCATGACTTGAATGACTACCCCAGAGTCCCTTTTAAAGTTAAAAGATGAAAACCAGCTGTAAAAATTAACCTATATGTTCACTCTATAAAGAATGTTGAAAAGAAGTGATGCAGCTTCCCATATTAAGTTGACATTATCTCCCCCCCCCTCTCTCGTGCTGATTTATTAAAATTTAAATAAATATAAATGTACCACCATTGTGTGTTTTTCTTCTTGTTTCTTGACAGCTGCTGTTGGGCTGTGGAACACCCCACATGGGAAAACTAGGGTAGTCCTTCTAATCTTGAGTCAGTTATATTATTTTATTATATATTGTATTGTATTGTATTGAGAGATAGCACAGCAGTAACACAGCTGCGCTTGCAATCTGAAGGTTGTAAGTTTGATTCCCGAGCTGGCTTGGACAACCAGCTGTGAAGCCCTGTCCAATGCTCACCCAGCAGTTCGAAAACAGCCCAGCTGTGATTAGATTTAAAAAATGAGAACCGCGAAGTGGGGAAGGATTTTTACAGAAGGACTTTACAACACCTGGAAAGTTCGGCTGTCGGGAAGGTGGAATGCGGAAACAGAAGCTCCCCGTCATGAGGATGGAACAACAGCACTCCCTTGTGACGTAACGACGCAATGACATAACAACAATGATGTAATGGAGCAATCACACCTTGTGACGCACACCCTGTAACGCAGCCAGGAAGAAGAAATCCTTCTAAAATTGCACTGTGTAATGTGTATTGTAATTTGTATGTCTTCCAACAGGGACTGTCTGTCGTATGTGTAATGTAATCCGCACTAAGTCCCCTTCGGGGTGAGAAGAGCGGAATATAAATAAACAGTATTATTATTATTGTATTTTAATGTATTGGTGCTGTCAAGTGACTTCAAGTTGAGTCTGATTCATAGCAATCCTATCAGAGAAGGTTTACATGGGTTTCTTCAGAATGTGAGACAGTGTGACTTGCCAACGGTGATTCAGTGCATTTCCATGGTTGAACAGGAATCATAGAATCATAGAGCTGGAAGAGATCTCATGGGCCATCCAGTCAAGAAGCAGGAAAATCACATTCAAAGGAATTCAGAACCTAATTCCCACAGAATCTTAGGACTATATCACATGAAGCTGGCAAACCAGAATCGCAGGAGGATAAGTACATCTGTCGCTGATAGCTGTCACATGACATCACGTGCATCCAATTATCAGTTTGTCTTCCCTCTGTGATTTTGGTGCTCCTTTTAAATGACAGATAAGACCAATCAATACTTGTCAATCCCACTACTTGCCTATTACTTGCTTTAGTGTGATATGTCTCTTCTGCTTCTGTGCCCATATGCCTATAGTTGTGTGGTGTGGCATCAGATGGACATAATTTTAATCTCCCATCTCCCCCTCTGTGATTTTTCTCCTATTTCCTTTCTAGTATTTTAATGTTCTTTGTTACTGTAATTAAAAAATTATGGTCAAAATAAAAATGTAAAAAGCCCTGAAAGTTACACTGGACAGGGCATAGGGCAGGATAGTGGAGTTGCGGAGAAGAAAGATTATGAGACCACAAATTTCCAAAGAAGAGCGGTTCCACTAATGCACAGAATTGCAATATTGAATGCTCTAAAATTGGTGTTTATTTTTTCCTTATACTAATGCAATGGTGGCCAGATAGTGCGTTGATGTAATAAAGTTCAGAGTCCATTGTTTCAACAGATAATCCATGCTAATGAATAGGACCACACATTTTGGCTCCAGTGTGCAAGCAACCAGTCCATATTTGTAATCATTTTGTGTAATACTTTTGCTTGCTACTTTTGATACAGTCAGCGAACTCGAGACTCCGCCGCCACTCGGCGGGCCCATCTTCACCCGTTTCCAACTGCTGGACGCAGCAGCTGTCGATAGGTTAATAATAATAATAATAATAATAATAACTTTATTATTTGTGAGTCGCCCTCCACCACTGGTGCTCCGGGCGACTTACATCATTTAAAAAAAACCCAAAAATACAACAGTTTAAAACATAGGTACACACGGCAGAAAGGCTCAGTCTCCACGCGTCCGATCAAACCCCTAGCTGCAGTTACTGGCTGCAGCTAGACCAACTACTTGCTCCCTCGACCCGTGCCCCTCCTGGCTTTTTAGATCTTGCCGGGAGGGACTACGAGGCCCCCTGGGCACGATCATAAATAGCTCCCTTGAGCAAGGAGTCTTCCCGGGGGGACTAAAAGAGGCTATGGTGAAACCGCTGCTGAAAAAGCCGAATTTAGACCCTTCGGCCCCTCCAATTACAGGCCTGTTTCCAACTTGCCTTTCCTAGGCAAAGTAATTGAGAGGGCAGCAGCGGATCAGCTGCAGCGGTTCCTAGACGACACAGCTGGACTTGATCCCTTCCAGTCCGGCTTCCATATAGGGCATGGGACGGAGACCGTGCTTGTCGCCATTACAGACCAACTTCGCCGCCAGCTGGACCAGGGCGGATCAGCACTGCTTGTCTTGTTAGATCTGACAGCAGCGTTTGATACTGTAGATCATGCACTGTTGACCCACCGCTTAGCCGGCCCGGGGTCGGGGACTGCCCTTAAATGGGTGGCCTCTTCCTCCGGGACCGGGGACAACGTGTGGAGGGGGGTGGGGAGGTCTCCGGAGACTTCCACTTAATTGTAGGGTCCCCAGGGGCTATCCTCTCCCCCCCTTATTCAACGTTTATATGCGCTCCTGGCCCAGCTGGCTCGCGACTTTGGTCTGGAGTGTTATCAGTACGCTGATGACACCCAGCTTTTGCTGAGAATGGAAGGCAGGCCGACTCCGCACCTGATTGTTTCCATCTATGCCTTGAAGCCGTGACTGGTTGGCTGCGTGCCAGCCGGGTTGAAGGTGAACCCGTCGAAGACGGAGATCCTGTGGCCCGGTCGGCCTGGGCTGGGTGGGTGCCGGTTGCCTACCCTGGATGGCGAGCGGCTTAACCCATCGCCATCGGTTAAGAGCTTGGGGGTTTCATTGGACTCCTCGCTGACCATGGAGGCTCAGGTCTCGGTGGTCAGCAGGACGTCATTCTATCACCTCCGACAGGCTAGGCGACTGGCGCCCTACCTGTCCAGGAACGACCTGGCCATGGTAATCCAAGCGACGGTCATCTCGAGACTAGACTACTGTAATGCCCTCACGCTGGCCTTCCCTTGTCGACAATTCGAAACTCGCTAGTGCAGAACGCCGCTGCTCGCTGCTGGCAGGAGTGCCGGGGAGGGCGCACATTACACCCATCCTCCGGCAACTGCACTGGCTTCCTATTGAGTACCGAATTGCCTTCAAGGTGTTGGTTCTGACCTTCAAGGCCTTACACAGCCTAGGGCCTGCGTACCTGAGGGACCGCCTTACCCCGTACTCTCCCCCGAGATCACTGCGCTCAGATGAACAAAATCTGAGCCATCAGTCTGCTCCTGCCACCTATCGACGACCAGACAAAGGACCTTTTCCGTAGCGGCACCAGTGCTCTGGAATGCCCTCCCGGACAGCACCCGAGCTATCTCGGAATTGGCCCCTTTCCGGAGGGCCTGCAAGACGGCCCTCTTCGGCTTAGCTAGGCACACTAGACCAACCAACTTTGCTATATGTCCTCTCAATCCGTGTGTTGACGATGCAATGTGTTTTAATGTGGTTTTATGTTTTGTTTTTACTAATTGTAGGGCCGCATGTCGACTTGTTGTGGCATGTTGCCCGTATATTTTTTACTGTTATCCGCCCCGAGCCTGCTGGGAGGAGCGGAATACAAAAATGAACAATAAATAAATAAATAAATAAATAAATAATAACTTTTCTTTCCAAAAACTTTTCCCGGAACCAGCAACCATTGCCTAATAGACCAAAAGCAACCCATAGCTCATGGAGCACACCACTTTGAGTAAAAACCCCATCTACATTGACCATTTAATGGCATTCAAAGTGAGCTTCAAATTGTGGAAGCCAGACAAAAACATCCCAAGAAAGTTCACAAAAGAAAGCATTTCATGCGCATCAGTGCTCTGTGGTTCATGTAATCACAATCTGGACCTTAAACTTGTTCCAGAATTTCCTATGTAATCATTTGCACAATGAAAACATTTTCTTCAATGCCAGTTTGAAATGGCATTAAATGTCAATGTAGAGGGACCCTAGGGTTGTACTGGGCTGTCCTTCCAGTGGGCAATAACCTTTTTATTCAGCAGAGCTATCAACAACTGATTGGCTGTTCAGGAAGGGGCTTTTGAACAGGTTGGTGCTTTACTTTTAAATTTTCTAATTCCATCCTATAATTTTTGTAATTGAATTTTACTATTTTGAAATTAAATCTCTATCAACTTCTATCTGTTTTCCCTTATCTGATCGTGTTTATCTCATTGTGAGCTGCATTGAGTCACAGTCCAAGGAGCAAAGTGGCAAATAATGCAAACAAAGTAATTAAGATATGAATTCCCTTTCTTTTTAAAATGAATTAATGTGTAAAAGTGGTTTGATCTTATTTCTTTTGAAAGCAATTGTGTGAGACTCTTTTAAAAAATGTCTTTTATTTTATGTCAATGTGTTTTATTGGAAATGATTCTTTTTGTTACACATGTATTTCTATTGTTGTAAGCCATGCTTCTTAGAAGACGAATGGGTTTGGAATTGATCTTATTTATTGCAATACGTGATCCTATAGACCTCAGGCCTAGGTAAGATGATACATGTCCTGCTTTAATCTTGTATAACATGTTGCAATGCATTCTACATGATCCTATCATTGAAAAGCTCCCAGAAAATCAAGAATGTGACTGCCATGTTAATTAGGACCACCTATTGGATGTATTGAATCCCCTGCTCTTAAAAAAGCACACTGCTTCCAAATCCTATTCAAAATGCTGGTTCCAATGATCTTTAAAATCTTTATGGTGTGACACCAGTACATCCAAAGGATGGACTTTCTTGTAGAAGCCACCCTACATACAAGTTGACCATATTTGAAATTCCAAAATGCTCCAAAATTGTTCACAAGAACAGCTGAGGAAGTAACACCTCTATTTTCTGGTTCTTCTATGCACACAAACTTTGTTTCAAACATAGAAGTATTTAAAATATTGTATGATGTTACAGGCTTAGTATCTCTTATCCAAAATGCTTTGTAATCAGAAATCCAGAAGTTTGGATTTTGGATGCTGATGATGCTGATGGATGCTGGAATGCCTGTGTTTTATATACCATATTTTCTGGCATATAAGACTACTTTTTAACCCAAGAAAATCTTCTCAAAAGTCAGGGGTCGTCTTATACGCGGGAGTAGTCTTATACGCGGGAGTCGTCTTATATGCCTGGAGTCATCTTATAGAGCAGGTGCTGAAACTTCCAATCCGGATTGGAGAATCTGTGGTTGCTGCATATGGTGAGGCAGGGGGGAGAGCTCAAAAATGGCAGTGGCTGCATCCCCGCCATATGCAGCAACTGTATGAAAGCATTAAGGGCGACGCTGTACAAGTACAGTAGAAGAAAATCCATTCATCAGGATTCGTGGACTTAATGCGGTCCAGATGGTGAGATGAAGGGACGCCTCACCAGGAAGGCATAAGTGAAGGGCGGAGCAAGCTGCAGGCGTCCGGGGCACCTGGGGTATGGAAAAAAAGAGATAGAGTGGCTCTGGGCCCAGAAAAACACGTCTCTTTTACCTGTCTAGCCTGCCCTTGTATCCTATTACTGTACCTCCTCCTCTTCCTCTCAGATCTCGCTCCTGAAGACTGCAGTAAAGCGGTGCAGGTGCGAGATCTGAGAGGCAGAGAAGGAGGTACAGTAATAGGAAAGTTAGCATATTGAAATCAAATCTGATGCTTTAAATTTTTTATTTGCTGTGTGTTGGAAGAGGGGTAGTCTTATATGGCGAGTACATCCCAAACTCTATATTTTAACTGGAAAAATTGGGGGTCATCTTATATGCCAGAAAATATGGTATTTACATAATGAGATATCTTGGAGAAGAGGCTCAAGTCTAAAATTGTTTATAGTTCATATATAACTTATATAGATAGTCTGAAGATCATTTTTCACAATGTTTTAATGTTTGCATAAAACAAGATTGTGTACTTTGAAAGCAAAGGGGGCACCATCTCTACCACGTAGGTGTACAGTACTGGAGAATTTTGAATTTCAGAATTCCAGAAAAATGATGTTGAACAAGTACCTTAAGTAGACCACTCTGCACCGGAGTGTGATGGAGACTCCTTCTTTGGAGGCTTTTAAACAGAGGCTGGATAGCCATCTGTCTGTGGAGCTTTGAATGTGATTTTCCTGCTTCTTAGCAGGTGATTGGACTGAATGATCCACGCGGTCTACTTCCAACTCTATGGTCCTATGATTCTATGATTCTATGATTCTATGTGTATAAGGCTTGTATGTCATTATGTATATGCAAATACAGGAAGTTCAAAGTCTGAAAAACCCTGAAATCCAAAATGCTTGTGGCTTCAAGCATTTTCAAGCTGTATTAAGATTATCGAGGGAAGCCCTCTTGTACATCCCAACAACCACTGAAAAACATCTACAGGAAACAATTTTCTGCACTGAAGATCCGGGAGCCCCTCGAAACCTGGTTTGATACATGCTTGGCGTTTAACTATTCTCGGCCCCCCCCCCCCCCAATTGTTTTTCCTATGTTCCTATCTTTATTTGTTGTTCTTCATTGCCTTGAAATTTTTGAAGAAAGGAAGATTTGTTTAAAAGTAATGAATGGGAGACACTCTAGCATCTCAAGCAAAACACAGTCTGATTTAGTTGTCTTTTCTGCCAAGCAAGTTTGTGCTAAACTTGGCTGAGCAGAAGTCCCTAGAGAAAAGTTGAATATATAACCTCTATTTCACCTTATAAAATGGGCATAATCAATTTACTGATAGGGTCACTGTGTGAAGAGCCTTTACAGATTGAAAATGATGTGCAAATCTCGTCCTAATAAGACACTGCATATTTCTAGTTCCTAGAGACTGGGGTAATATTAAGCAATTCTTTCTGCACTAATCATCCATAGATTTCTTGCCTGCCATATGGACAGCTTTTACTGACCTCAGTGTTTGCTTGTCCATTCAGTTCATCCCATACTGGCCAAATATTAAGCTCATAAGGCAAGAAGATAGAAATCCCTTGAAATTCCCAGAAAACAATATATCTGTGACAAATGGCGGGGAGGAGGAAACACTGGTTTTAAAAGTTACCCCCCCCCCCAATAAAGTAACATTCTTGAAAAATGAAATTACTGACAGCTGCTAATGCAGTTTAATCTTTACTCACGTACTATATGATCTCCAGATATTCTGAAGGACTTCATTTTCAGCCCAGCTGTTGCTGTTTTTTTTTAATGGAAGGTATTTTGGATTTATTTTCCCAAAATGCAGAAAACACAAAGTTCTTTTTTAAAAGACAGTGCTGTGAAATAAAAATGATACAAAAAGACTGACTTCCAAAGGATGGTCTCATTTCCAGATACTCTACGGGATACCATTTCTGTGTTTGGAATATAGTGTTTAGCACTAGCAGGCCCTAGTCCCCAAAAGGATATACGTAGATCTGGGTTGTCAACATCAGTTTCTGTCAAAGGGCTCACCAAAATATGATTGGCACTCTTAAGTGGTGTTACTATTTAGCTATAGACTCCTTTAGGGACTTGCTACAGTCCCAAGAATCTCAGGTTTCACTCTCAGAATGTAATCTGTCTATATTTCCAGAAAAATATTGTAAAACCATGTAGACCGTAGACTTTGTAGACTATGTTCCTCATTCGTTTCATTCTCCCTGATATTTTTGGTCCACCTTTCCCTTGTTTAATTAAGTGCTTATAAACTGTACTATGGTCCAACCCCATTGCCATGAAACCCAAATGCATGGTTTCACTGATCCATATTTTCTCTCATTCAGTTATCACCTCTTCTACAAGTTACACCCAATTCTCAGGGCTCCAATCATTCGTCCCATTGAAAATAATAAAGTTTGCCATTTTTTGCAGTGTCACATATCCATGCAAAGACTGAGGACTGCTGATATGGAGGTCATACTGTATATACAGTACACTTGGAAAGTCAAAATCTCTAGCCACAGAAAATGTATTTAAAGCAAGCACCATTTCACATTTCAGTGAGCGTAGACTAGTTTCTTCTTAAAGTTTGGTTTAACATCTGAGATGTTTTTGAGGATTTAAAGTCAAACTGTCTCAGAATATATCTTGACTACACTCAAATTATGACATATCAAGCCTTAATTTTACCAGCATTATTTTCATCATTGGTAACTAAGGCTGTTTTAAAATATTACTTACCCACTTCCTTACTTCTACTGCTACGAAGTAGCTCTGTTGGTGTGGGAATCTCTGCTGTCCTTGTTTCCAGTGTGTGGACATCATTCAATAAATATGAAAAGTCAGCATCCTTGGCCTCCGTTCAACTGTGTGAGACACTAACAAGAGTGAGACAAAAGGTGACAGCATCTCATCTCTCTGCTCAGACAGTGTAAAAACAATCAAGGCCCTTCTCCCCAAACAAGCTTCATGGATAGCTCTGAACTTCCTTTCAAAGCTTACGGATCTTTGAACTTACTAGATGAGACAAGTACTTACAATTCTGACACCCAATGAAACAAGAGTTTTGCTACATATATTCTTGTATTATTATTTTTCCTTATTTATTTTTCCTCCCATGCAAACGCATTTTCACAGCTAGCCTAGGAAGCAGTCATCCGGGAGAGGAAGGCAAGGAAAAAGGGGAGGGGGGATAAGAGAGAGGGAGAATACGAAAGAGAAAGGAACTCCCTGCACATTTCATTCACGGAAGAATCTGCAAGCTGTTCTGTATGACAGCTGAGGACTGCGAGCTAAAGCAACTTGTTCCGCCTGTCAGGATCCGAGAACCCACAGCAATGAGATACAATTGTGATGACACCGCTGTAGTAGAACTGGGTCAAGCTTACGGTCACTTTAAAGCAGAATGTCAACCGTTCCTTTCTACTCCAGTAATTTGATTCAGTGGCACTTGAAAAACCGTTAGAAACTATTAGCTTCATATCTAGGTTCAGAATCAAACTGTGACAAGTGTTAGAAGATTCTTCCCCTGAGCCCAAAGCCTTGCAGTAATGCAATGCCAACCTAACTGGCATATTCCATAGGTTTTCTCCGGTGTTATCAAGTAGTTTTCACTCCAAACATTTCCCCAGTGGCTCATGATGTTGGGCATCTTATTTGCTTCTGCCTGCTGGAATTTTTCCCTCTACTTGCACACGGTTTCTATGCCCCCGCAAGTTGTATCGAGAATCAAATATTCTCAAGATAACAGCAAGAAATATACTTCTCCAATTAGAAACTGGGATATGTTTTTTATATGCGCCCATACACAATAGGAAAAATTTTGAACCGCAATTATTTCATACAGAGACAAATCTTCCCTCTCTCACATTATTTTTCTAACACAAAAATGGGATATAAAGATATATGAACATATTTTGTAAAATAAACAGGCAACCAACTGCAGATAAGATTCACTTGGAAAAAAATACATTTACTCTCACTGTGCCAGCTAATCTCACAGGTTTTGTTTCCATTATGTTTTCATAGAAGCAAACTCTTATACCAAATACAACATTTGTGTTGTGCATCTGTTCACAGCATGGGTAATTTGATGTAAAGAGCTGATCAGTATAAGTTTTTAAACACAGCACCATAGGTCTACATTATAGCCTTCAGCAGTGAGCATTTAAGATGATAATATTTTGCTGCCCACTCTTATCCTGCCATAGTATAGATTGGGCTTCTTCTATTCTTCTTGTTATTGTATGCCTTCAAGTCATTTCTGAGATACGGTGACCCAAAGGTGAACTTTTCTTGGCAAGATTTGTTGAGGGCAAAGGGTTACCTTTGTCATGCCTTTGTCTTCCTCGGAGGCTATTATTATTTGTATTAGCATTTATATCCCACTTTTTCTCTCCCAAAGGAGACTCGGAGTGCCTCCAAAGGAAACTCAAAGTGACTTGTTCAATAACTCTATCCCAAAATGCCCAGAGAAATTTTCACACAGACTGGCAGATTCCTTTATTTGTTAGAACATCTTAAGAGTGCTACATTTGCCTTCCTTTGTTCAGCATACACATATTTTCAAAAACGCAAGATATTTATGACATGGTTATGAGCAAATACAGCCCTGAAGTTAGCCACACAATCTTGTAGTCTCCTGGGATACTAAAACAAGCATGCTTTGACCTCCTTCCTTACAAGGCCAAAGGCACAATTTTACATCTATATGTACATATATTTGTGTGTGTTCTTGTTGGACACTACCAATTTCCCGAATATTAAAAACAAAGTATCTGTTAGTTACATGCAAGAGTATAAAAAAGTACACACTATGATGTTTAAAACCAAAATACCCCTATCCCACAGAAATATCAGTATCTATACTGACTCAGTGCCATAGTACCCTTTACAATAAATCAGAAAGTACTGTATGTGCAACATAAATCGAGATCAGGAACATATAATGTGAAGAGCAGTAAGTCCTTGCCCTCCAAATATAGATCACCTCCTGATAATCACACTACTACCGGGAATGTGGCACAGCTGGCTAAGTGTCAGCTGCATAAGATCTCTCTGACCAATAGGTCATGAGTTTGAGGCCTGCCAGGTTGAGGTGGGTGCTCGACCTTTAAGTATAGCCTGCTGTCGACCTTTGCAGCCCGAAAGACTGTTGCATCTGTCAAGTAGGAGATAAAGGTACCACATAAAGTGGGGAAGCAAATTTTGACTGAATTATGAGGCCATTAAAAAACTCCAGGAACACAGAGGAATGTGGAGGAATGCGGAAGGAACAACAAGGGACAGGGGAATGCTGAGAGATGAGGAATGCATCAGCTCCCCCTGGTGGCCAGAGTTTGCCTCTGTTCGTCTATATGTGTGTATGTGGAAACGGCAGGGATTGTCTGCTAAGTATGTGTACCTGTAATCGGCTCTGAGTCCCCTTCGGGGTGAGAAGAGCTGAATATAAATAAAGTGTATTTATTATTACTACCTGAGCTTGGAAAGTAACTTTTTAAAGTAATCTGTTCCTGTTACTCCTTATATTTGAAAAGCAATTGGATGTCATTACTTATGAAAATACTTTGAAAAAGGATTTTATTTTCTTACTCTCAAATTCGATGAGA
Organism: Anolis apletophallus; assembly: GCA_030556195.1. Classification (NCBI taxonomy): domain Eukaryota; kingdom Metazoa; phylum Chordata; class Lepidosauria; order Squamata; family Anolidae; genus Anolis; species Anolis apletophallus. Next base: position 9,023,069 of record JARBWK010000001.1, read on the forward strand.
AATGTTCCTGCTAAAATGTTTCTCAGGGCATATCTATACTGACGACTTAGGTTGATGGGCCCTGGATTAGTTAATCCAAATGTATGGCATGGCCAATTTAATGCAGCCTTGATCAAAGTTTGGCATACTATCCCTGACCTTGGGCCCTTACCCCGCTTTATTGGGTCAGTGTAAATCTGCCCTAGAATGTTCTCAAAAGATAAATCAAAAAGTTAATTGAAAATGTGTTACACATTGCTCCACTTAAGCAATTTTGTTCCCATTCATTGTGTTACTGCTGAAGCCAACTTCGTTATGGCCTTACTCCAAAAATAGTAGCTCCTAGATACTAAGTATCTTGCAAGAAATGAAGTTTTGCAGCCACCTCATCTATACAAGACAACCACGTCAGCTCTAAATGGAATGGGATGTTGGGAAACCATGCTCCCTCTAGTTCCAGCTGTTGCTATATTAGGTAACTCAACTGTTGATTGGTTTGTGCTCATTCACCTGGATGTTTTCCTATGATTGACATACGCACAACCTTTCTCATGGAGTACATGTAAGACAAAGTGGGACAAGGCTCTTATGTCTGTAAAAGGTGTATTGATTATCACATAAGCTGGAATTCCTTTTCCAACATATTTATTTACTATATTTTTATTTCGCCTTTCTCTACACCAAAAGGGATTCAAGGCGGCTTTACATATGACAACTATTCAATGTCTTTGAACAACAGTGAAAATACTTTAAGTTAAAGACTTAAAATTAAAATTAAATGCACATTAAAACATATAAAACATTACAATCACTATTAAAAATCAAGCCATCCACAATCATAATCTAGGGCCATTACAAAAGTCATTGCACATAATTCTGTCACTATTATTGCACTGTAGTTAATCTCCAAAGGCTTCCTCCTGAAGGCAAAAAGGGAGGGAGTTGTCCTAATAGCACTGGGGAGGGAGTTCCACAGCTGAGGGCCCACCACTGAGGAGTCCCTGTCTATTGTTCTCACAAGAAGCACCTGCAAAGGAGATGGGACCGAGAGCAGGGCCTACCCAGACGATCTTAATCTCCGGGGTGGTTCATAGGAGGAGATATGCTTGGACAGGTAAGCTGGGCTGGAACCATTTAGGGCTTTATAGGCTAAAGCCAGCACTTTGAATTGTGCTTGGTAACAGACTGGCAGCCAGTGGATCTGATGTAATAGGTAGGTTGTATGTTTCCAGTACCCCGCTCTGGTGATCAACCTAGCTGCAGTCCGTTGAACCATTTGAAGCTTCCAAACAGTCTTCAAAGGCAACCCTATGTAGTGTGCATTGCAGTATTCTGTTCAGGATGTGTTTAGAGCGTGAACCACCATGGCCAAGTCTGACTTCCCAATGTATGGGCACAAGTGGCGTACAAGTTGTGCAAATGCTCCCCTGGCCACTGCCAAAACATGGGGTTCGAGGCTCAGTTTTTAGTCCATGAACTCTGCGAACGTGAGTCTTCATGGGGAGTGTAACCCCATCCAACACAGGCTGTAACCTTATACCCTGTTCAGCCTTGTGACTGACTAGGAATACCTCTATCTTGTCTGGATTCAATTTCAATTTGTTCACTCCCATCCAGATCATCACAGCTGCCATGCACCAATTCAGGACCTGAACTGACTCTTTAGTAGCAGGTGGAAAGGAGTGATGGAGTTGAACGTCATCTGCGCACAGATGATATCAAACTCCAAAACTCCAGAGGATCTCTCCCAGTGGCTACATGTAGATGTTAAACAACATAGGGGATAGCCATAAAAGAAAAGCAACCCTGTTCCTTATTTCTATTACCATCCTAGCACACACAGAGAGGAGGGGAAAGAGGGAGGAAGATCTGTGATTTGCTCCATCTGGGAAGATTCCAGTTTCCATCACAGAACAGGGGGGGAGTTACTAGTCTATTGGTCTTGAGAATATTATTTCTTCTGCCAGCTCTTTATTTTGTTTTAGAGTTAAAAAAAGGAATTTATGGGGACATAAAAACTATCCTGAGTCTGATAGTATCATAGTAAGGCGAGATAAATGCCTAAATAAAGACAATAAAACCATTAGCAAGAGAAGAAAAAGGAAAGAGAGGTCAACTGTAGAAAGCCAAGGTGAACAAATTTGTCTTTAAAATGCATTTGAATGGGGAAAGAAGATTGGGGGAAGCACATTCCAATGCAGAGATATAGAACTATAAGTGTAAAAAAGTATGTAATCTTTGATTTTACTCAAATATTAATGTCTGTAGTCTAAAGGGAAGGAACATGCAGGGAGGAAATGCAAAAAACAGAAATAAAGCAGATGGACAGAGAGGTCAGAAACAGGGTGGGCAACTTTGATGGGACAAAGTTGTAGCACTTGCACCAGAACATAACCGGGCAAAAGTACCGGAGGAGGAGGAGAGATGAAGAATGACTATAACCACACTGCAGATCTATAGCAGCTTGACACCATTTCAACTGCCTCGGCTCAGTGATATGGAATTCTTGGATTTGTACTTTTTGAGATATTTACCCTTTGTGATAGAGCTCTGGGGCCACAACAAACTGCAGATTCCAGGAATCCGTCGAATCTAGCCATGGCCAGGGCCGTAGCCAGGATTTTGGTTCAACTGAGTTTGGTTCGGGGGCTGAGACTGGGTGGAAGAGGGTCTACCCTAGGTATTGTTATCCCAATAACCCCATTAATGTGGGATATAATGAGCATGGTGATCAGATCATGGAATAAACATAACAGTTTAAATAATGTACCAGTAAGTTTTCGCAGATTGCTGAAGCCCCTTAGCCCACCCCCCGCTTGCCTGCAGTGTGGTTTCAGATTGATACTTGCAGTGTAAATGAAATGCTCACTTCTAGCTTAGATTTGTAATAATGTGGGTGTAGAGGCAAAATATTCCAGGCTAAAGTCCTGGTAGGCTTGTGCAATCTGGGTAAACCATGATCCGTTTCAGTGCTCTGGATTTTGGTGGGGGTCCTGATCCATTTTTCGGGAGCCTCCCAAATTTGGGAGGACAAGAATCTGTTTTTTATCTAGGAAGCTGAAAGATTCATTTTTTATCTGGCCCATTGGTGGCCGGGGGCTTCCCAGGCTCTCCTTCCCTTCATTTTAGGCATCTTTTGTCCTTATATCCTTCATTAACACCTGGATTAAATGTTTCAAAGTTAAGATGCCACTCTGTGATCCTTTCCCTTCAATCTGTAGAGGAAACCTGGGTTTAATAAAGGGCTTAAGAAACCTCACTTCCTGTGATCCCTTCCTTCTGGCTTTAGAGGAGACTTGAGTTTAAAGAAAAGGCTAAGAAACCTTGCTTCCAGGGATCCTTTTCCTTCTAGTGGCTGCCTCCCTCCTTGCACTCAACGTATAACTCAGTGGTTCCCAAAGTGGGCGCTACCACCCCCTGGTGGGCAGTGGGGTGATTTAGGGGGGGGGCTGGAAGGCTCAGGAGAATTTGGGAGGTGCTGAACCCCTGTAAGGGGGCAGTGGGGGCGGTGGCGTGAGCCAATTGACAGGCTACCATCCATCTCTCTTCTTCCCTCCTCCTGCTCCCTCCTCCTCCTCTCGCCAAGCAAGGAATAATAATAATAATACCTTTGGGGTTCCCTTCCAACTGGTTAGGCCTATAACAATAATAATAATGCCCTTCAACATATTTACTGGAAGATGGATTCAGTGTGGTAGCCGATTTATTAACAAAAAAAAAAGAAACCGACTGCAAATAGTCAATCGCGATGATTTGAGATTACTGCTGACAAAAATAGATCCGAGGATTCCTAGATTGGTAGCAGCATACCAGGTTCATCCTTCTCATTAAGATGATTTCGAATGTTTTACCTTTTCTTGTATTACCTTTCTATTCAAAGTTCAATAAATAGTTTCATAATTTCAAACTTCAGTGTTTCTAATTTACAACTTTATTATATTTTACGAAAAAGGTTGAAATATTAATACATATATCTTTCTGTTTAATTGCTATTAAAAATGAAAATTAATTTCTAGGGGTGCGGTGAGTAAAAAATTTTCTGGAAAGGGGGCAGTAGGCCAAAAAAGTTTGGGAACCACCGGCATAACTGAAAGAAACCGAAAGCAGTTGGTTTTTGACAGCCACTGTTCTGTTGCAGACTGTAAAAAAATTACTGCAGAGCCTATGCTGTTATGGGCTTCTGAACAAGCCAAACAAGCCAAAAGCAAATATCTAAAATGAAACTGTGCACAAGCCTACTGCCTGGTGGAGATGAACCCTTCGAGGCTTCTCATTCATAGGTTCACCATCAGTCAAAGTCAGTTTGATGGTAGTTAACAACAATGACTTGTAAATTCAAGTGATAACAGAAACTTTCCAAAGGTATCCAACCAAAGGGTCTACTCAGCATTCTGGTTTCATTCAAGCAGGTGTTTGTACTGATTAAGCTGTCCTGAAGCTAATGGAAAAAAGACTGCTAATTACTTCAAAATGTACATGACACCTACAATGGATGAGTTGTTTCAATACAGTCATGTCCCCCATAAATAATATTGCCACTGATGTGAGAAAGTATAATGTCTTCCTGAATTAGAAAGGCTTATGTGCTGAAAATGAGCACAGATAGATCCCTAACCGTTGTTTATGTCTGAGAACAAAACCATCTAAATCCTATTAGAGTCATTTTCATTGAAAACGATAACATATGTATCCTGTATTTTTCAGGGACAATAAGTTATCAGAGGCGGATGGCCACTATTTTACAAAACTCATGCTGTAAAAGAGGCTTTTAAAGCTTTCCAAACACCATCCTATATTATATGGCCTAACATTCAAAAGTAATAATCCAGAAACTAACTATGAATGAGGATGCATAGAAGTATTTCAAAAAAGGGATCCAACCCCACATATAGCAAAGCACAGCTGTGGAAAGGGATACATTTTCTTACAATTAAAATTGAGGCCAGGAAAGAGTGAAGTGCCAAGCATCTTTGGCCATGACTTTAAAGTGCAGAGAAGTTAGAGCAGAACCTATGTTTCATGAGCTCACTCCACCCTAGTCTGTCCGTCCGTCCCCCTCAATCTTTTGCTTAACACTGCCATCACACGCATGCATCCTTCAGGCAAGGCGGGCATGTGCTATCACATTTAGGGGACAAGTAGGGATTTTCTCCCTTTTTCCTACCATGTACTGTTTTATATGATTCATGGGATGAGACTGCTTATTTGTTCAAATAGGCAGTTTCCGGCAGGAAGTGAGGTGGACTGATAAGCAGTCATGGTGAGCACTGCTGGGCATCTCTTTGGTGAAGGAGATGACTCAAGGTTTGATCCTGTGGGTTACATAGCCTAAGGAGTGAGAAAGATTCTACTTTTGGAACAAGCATGTTGAATGTCTTTCCTTTTATTCACAAGTCTCACTTGATGATGCTGGCTGGCACTCAAAGGTTGGGTGCTTCAACAAGACTGGCTGAGTGATGGGTCAGATCATAATTACTTTCGATAATCACTTTAGGATACTCCTGTAAAACCTTGAAATGAAATAGAAAATGGCCCTTTATTGTCTTGTTGGGTACCGTATTTTTCGCACCATAAGGCGCACCTGCTGATAAGATGCACCTAGATTTCAGAAGAGGAAAATTGGGAAAAAAATATTTTGGGCCAAAAAGTGGGCCCCGGCGCTTGCCTGCTTGAAGTGCGGCCTGCCCACCTGGAAGGATGGACCCTCCTCGGCGCCCTCCGCCATCCCTAAGCCTTTCCCTTGGCCGCCTCCTCTCCTCGGTCCCGCCTCCTCCTCGGCCTCCTCTGCCTCCGTCGCCGCCCGGCTCGCCGCCGCGCCGGCCCGCCGCTGCCGCCGCCGCCCCGCTGCCCGCCGCCGCCTCCGCCTGCCGCCGCCTGCCGCCTCCCTCGCGCCGTGGCGCCTGGCGCGTCTGACGCAGGCGCGCCTGGCGTGCTGACACAGGCACGCCTGGCGTGCTGACGCAGGCACGCCTGGCGCCGCCCTGCCTGCGCACGCATGGGCAGTAGGTCCCGAGCGCACCAGGCTTGCCTGCGTCAGCACGCCAGACGCGCTTGCGCGACGGCGGCGGGGGAGGGAGGCAGAGGTAGGCGGTGGCGGGCGGAGGCGGCGGGGGCAGAGCCGGGCGACGGCGGCGGAGCCGGGCGGCGGCGATGGAGCCGGGTGGCGGGCGGCGGCGGAGGCAGAGGAGGAGGAGGCGGGACCAAGGAGGAGGCGGCCAAGGGAAAGGCTTCCTATCGCCTCCCTCTTTTCGCTCCATAAGACGCGGCTGATTTTTCCTCCTACTTTGGGAGGAAAAAACTGCGTCTTATGGTGCTAAAAATACGGTAAGTATAAAATCTTGATACAGTTTGGCCCCCATATTTAAACTGTGACCTACATGTATCTGAAACAATATTTATCACTAGGAGTTTTCTAAGCCCTCCAGATGAATCTATGATATGCTTCCACTAGAAGTCACTCATTTCAATAGGGTTCACTATCATCCATGATTTCCTGGGTCTGTAATAAGTTCAGAAATATATCCCTTACATCTACAAGGGCTGTACTATACTACAGGAAGAGAGGGAGAAAGATATCTCCACCACTGTACTTATGCAGAGTGGAGTTAGCTGGGGAAGGAGACAATCAGGAGTAGACAATCCAGTCTCATACATGAGGTTTCCCAGTCACCAGACAGTTGCCTCTTAGATATCTATGCTTATATATCTATGTTCAATAGTTGTTGTGCTGTTAAGCAAACCTTCTGCATAAAGCGTTCTTGCATATATCTTTATGTAATACTGTAATCTACAGTCACACTAAACTCCAACAGTTATTTATTTATTTATTCAGTTTTGTATGGCGTCTTTCCCCGAGGGCTCAGGACGGCTTACAGAGAGTATAAAAACACACTTTAAAACAACAACAAAAAATTAAACTCTTAGCTAAAAACTAGAAAACTATTTACAACTGGTTAATCAAATCAGACCCCGAAAGCCTGCTGGAATAAAAACGTCTTGCATACTCTGTGGAACTTTGTTAAATCTCTCAAGGCTCGCACATATTCCAGCAGAGCATTCCAAAGAGTTGGAACTATGATCGTAAAGGCTCGCTGTCTAGTCGATGTCAGCCGATATGAGCGGCAGCTACGAATCATCAAAAGATTTTGATGAGATGGTCCCTCAGGTACGATGGCCCCTGGCCATATAAGGCCTTGAAGGTGATAATCAACACTTTGAAGAGGGGGAGAAACTTTGAAGGAGACCCTGGTGCTCCACTGGTAGCCAGTGCAGCTGCTGCAATATTGGTGTTATGTGAGCTCTCACCGGTATACCAGTGAGAAGCCTAGCAGCTGCATTTTGCACCAGCTTGAGCCTCCAGATCGCCGACATAGGTAGGCCAATGTAGAGGGCATTGCAGTAGTGAATTCTTGAGGTGACCGTAGCCTGGATCACCATGGCCAGATCCTCCCTGGTCAGATAGGGAGCCAGTCACCTAGCCTGCCGGAGATGGGAAAAAGCCACTTTGCTGGCCAGCAGTACTCCCAAGCTCTTCACAGAGGACGACGGACACAGGGGTACCTAATCCATCTATTCTAGTAGCATCTATGCTGGAAAATGTTTTCATCAAAAATTATTTAATTGGCATTATTGAATTGTAAAGGTGACTTTCAATTACATTGAGGCATTTCCCTCCAGGACAACCATAATGCCAACAAATTTGAAAATTGTAATATTAAACAGAAGTATTTCAGGTTAGGATCATCATTAAAAATAAGGAAAAGTACCCATTCAATTACAGTGTCCACACATATGAAATTATGTAGCATGAAACTATGTTACTGAAGAATTACATTTAAATATCTTTTTCTGTTTCATTAATCATATCAAATGGGTTAGAAAGTAAAAGGCCTGGTAGCCTAGATTATTATTTGTATTATTATTATTATTATTATTATTATTATTAAAAAATTAATATTCTGCCCTTCTCATCATGAAGAGGACTCAGGGTGGAACACAGCAAATATGCGGCAAACATTCAATGCCAGGACATGAATTCATTATATGCATACATAAACATTAAAAACATTTGTTGCAATATTAAAATACACTGTTTAAAACTGTCTTGATCACCTGTGTCTATCAAATTGGCCTGGTAAGGTTTCCTATGAAGTTCTTTGATCTGTAAAATTCAAAATAAAATTCAAATTCAAAAAATAAATGGTAGGAAATGTTGGATTATGAAATTCTAGAACCCATTTGATATTTTATATTCACTAGAGGGCCTATTGCTGCTGTTCTGTTAATCTAAAATAATCATTGCATCGGCACCGGTGAGAGAGGGACAAGGGGTGGTACAAGGAGGAGGAAGAGGGCTAGCTCCTCCTCCCTGCACCGCCCTCTTCCCCCTCTCGCCGCGCCGATCCCTTGCAAGGGCGGGGGTCCCCGGCGGGGGCCTCCGTCGCTTGCAAGGGATCGCAGCAGCAGCTGAAGCCAGCGCCGGCCTCAGCCGCTGCTGCGATCCCTTGCAAGGGCAGGGGGTCCCCGGCGGAGCCTCCGTCCCTTGCAGGGATCGCAGCAGCAGCTGAAGCCGGCGCCGGCCTCAGCCGCTGCTGCGATCCCTTGCAAGGGCGGGGGTCCCCGGCAAAGCCTCCGTCCTTGCAGGGATCGCAGCAGCAGCTGAAGCCGGTGCCGGCCTCAGCCGCTGCTGCGATCCCTTGCAAGGGCGGGGTCCCCGGCGGAGCCTCCGTCCTGCAAGGGGGATCGCAGCAGCAGCTGAAGCCGGCGCCGGCCTCAGTCGCTGCTGCGATCCCTTGCAAGGGCGGGGTCCCCGGCGGAGCCTCCGTCCTGCAAGGGATCGCAGCAGCAGCTGAAGCCGGTGCCGGCCTCAGCCGCTGCTGCGATCCCTGCAAGGGCGGGGTCCCCTGGCGGAGCCTCTGTCCCTTGCAAGGGATCGCAGCAGCAGCTGAAGCCGGCGCCGGCCTCTGCCGCTGCTGCGATCCCTGCAAGGGCGGGGGTCCCCGGAGCCTCCGTCCCTTGCAAGGGATCGCAGCAGCAGCTGAAGCCGGCGCCGGCCTCTGCTGCTGCTGCGATCCCTTGCAAGGGTGGGGGTCCCCCGGAGTCTCCGTCCTGCAGGGGATCGCAGCAGCAGCTGAAGCCGGCGCCGGCCTCAGCCGCTGCTGCGATCCTTGCAAGGGCGGGGTCCCCCCGGAGCCTCCGTCCTTGCAAGGGATCGCAGCAGCAGCTGAAGCCGGCGCCGGCCTCTGCCGCTGCTGCGATCCCTTGCAAGGGCGGGGGTCCCCGGCGGAGCCTCCGTCCCTTGCAGGGATCGCAGCAGCAGCTGAAGCCAGCGCCGGCCTCAGCCGCTGCTGCGATCCCTTGCAAGGGCGGGGGTCCCCGGCAGGGCCTCTCTCCCTCCAAGGCATCCCGGCAGCAGCTGATGCCGGCGAAACCGTCAGCTTCATCTGCGGCTAGGATGCCTTGAAAGGGAGGGGGGTGCCGTGGCTCCTCCCCCTCTCCCAAAGCTTCCCGGCAGCCGGGGCGGGGTGGGGCCAGGGCGGGCCAGGGCGGGGCCAGGGCGGGGCCAGGCGGCCCCCAGGTCAACAGTGACCTGGAATTCGGCCCTTGGCCGCTTAGAAGTTGGACAGCACTGCTTTAAACCAAAGGTTCACCTGCCCCATTGAGGCAAGATACTTACTGAAAATTATCTCTGTTGTTGCATTTCCTTATGGTTGTCCTATCAAGATCATGATAGTAGCTACAAAAGAACCAGAAAATACCACAAACACAATTTGTGAATGGCTTCATTTAGTTACGAAAGCTAAATGACAGTTTGTTTATTTCCAAGGTCAAAAACAAGTCCATGAATCATTTGAATTATGTATATCAGCAAACATTGTAAAATATATTTTTCAGTTGCTTTGGGATGCATGTGTGGTCTGTCAGTCTGTTTTGTAACACATTCAGTGTCAACAGAAGTTAAAGAAGTTGCAATTGCTCAATTATTTTCCAAAAGATAACATTGCCTAAATAGACAGCCATCCCATTTTGGCATAATACCAAACACCACTTCCTTGTACACAGTTGTGCTACAGCCTTGTTTCATCATCTTTCTTTTACCAGGAAATCCTGGGAATTTTGATTGCATTCAGAATTGTTTTCAGGATTATTAAAATTCCATGACCCATACAAATAATCAGCAACAATCTGGGAATGACTGTCCTGAGAGTATTTTGGGAGAAAGACTTAAATACCGGTTTGCCTGTAGTACCGAAATGCCAAATGTATGTTGGGCAAAGGGAGTTGTACCCAATAGTATCCCCAGCCACTGCCTGGTTTCTTCCCAACATACATGCCTTTCTTGAATCAGTCAACACTTTGTAGTGTCTCAGCAAGGGCATTTCAGTGATATGTTATCATCTAGTGATGCCTCAGCTACAAGACATTTAGGTTCATTGCTTGTCATGCTGAGCTTTGAATGAATTACTTCAATAATGTGCTAGCAAAATTCTTGACATAGTGGTAATAACTAGTTAATGCATCTAGCCTGATGGAAGGGGAGTCAGAAGTTGACGCAATTAGGCCATATGTGAGAAATCATAAATGGATAGTAACTCTCTAGGGAGACAAACATCCTGATCTTAATTACATTTAAAAAGAAACCTTGGAAGTAAATCCCAGTACTTTCTGCCAAAGTGTGCTTTGGGACTAAAGCCTAAGGATTCACTGGCTTGCCAAACGTTAATGATTTTGGTGGATGCTTTTGACTTTGCTCTCACTGATCCCAGCTTCTATAATCTTAGTCTATATTTGACTTCTCATCTTTGTTTCCCCTCTTTTTTCAGGATCAGTTTTGTATATACCCCACTACAAACTACACAATCAGTTCAGACAAGAGAAGTGGCAAAAGAACAGATTTAATGTAAAGCCTGAATCAAACAAATGTACTGAAGGGTAAACTCCTCTGAATAATCCTCATATAAAATATAAATGACCTTTTGCTTCACTACACATATGACAAAAGAGAAAAGAGAAAGAAGGAAAGTCATTGTGCTGTTGTGTTTATTTATTTATTTATATTTTATTAAATGTACAGCTCACGTTTCATTCATTAAACTCTAGTCAGTTTAATACTGAATCACTTTGAGAGAACGAGACTGGCCCAAGGTCACCCCATGTGTTTCATGAATCAGGATTACAACTTGGATCCTGCAAATCTGACCTCAAAGACAGTCCACTCCAAACTTATTCGTGGATTTTTATTTTCAGACTTCCAAATATCTAAGAGATCCTTGCATGTTCCTTCTTGTTAGAACTGTTCATTGTCTCAAAATATATATACTACATGCCAGTGGCTGGCTCTGTCGCCTATTTTTGGCAAATTCAAACACTTTGGTTCAGTATCTAAAGTACCTCATTTCATTAATTTCATAAGACAAATATCTTTTACAAATATTGAGCACAACACAATCAGTTTTTTATCAGTAGAAGTTACAGTTTTGTTCAGTACAATATAAAAATGACCTATAGAGTTCATATAACCCGGGATACAAGTTGAACTCCAACTCGGAACACAGTACCTTATAGATTGATGTCATGTTTATACCGTGTTTCCCCGAAAGTAAGACAGCGTCTTACTTTCTTTTCCCCCCGAAAAGACCCCCTACGGCTTACTTTCGGGGTACGTCTTATATAAACTAAGACGTACCCCATCGCCACGCCCATGCCGCCACCGCCGCCATCACGCCGCCGCAACCGGCCCCATTGGCCGTGGCACACCTCCGCGGCGCAGCTTTTCCTTGGACGAAAGAAGGGAGGGGAAAAGAGCCCGAGGCGTGGCGAAGCGGCGGCGCGTCACTCTGACGCGGCGCTACTTCGCCACGCCTCTTGCTCTCTTCCTAGTGCCTTCCTTGGACAAAAGAAGGGAGGGGGAAAAGAGCCAGAGGCGTGGCGAAGCGGCGGCGCGTCACTCTGACGCGGCGCTGCTTCGCCACACCTCTGGCTCTCTTCCCCCTCCCTTCCTTGGACGAAAGAAGGGAGGGGGGAAAGAGCCAGAGGCGTGGCAAAGCGGTGGCGCGTCACTCTGACACGGCGCTGCTTCGCCACGCCTCTGGCTCTCTTCCCCCTCCCTTCCTTGGACGAAAGAAGGGAGGGGGAAAAGAGCCAGAGGCGTGGCGAAGCGGCGGCGCGTCACTCTGATGCGGCGCTGCTTCGCCACGCCTCTGGCTCTCTTCCCCCTCCCTTCCTTGGAGGCCTGGCAGAAAGGTGCGCCGCAGAGGTGTGCCGCGGCCGATGGGCCGGTTGCGGCGGCGGCGGCGCGGCGACGTGACGAGGTACGGCTTACTTTCGGGGTACGGCTTATATTAGCCGACCCCCCTGACACCCCCGATACGTCTTACAATCGGGGGTGTCTTACTATCGGGGAAACACGGTACTAGTTCCGGGTGGAGGAGCAAGGGAGGAAAGTCAGTAGAGTCGAAGATGGTTCGCTGGGTCACATTATGAGAAATTAATCCATCCAAAATTATGGGAAAGGTCATCGGATTGGATGGGCCGTCCTCTGTGCCTTACCTTGACACACCGCATGATTCTCTACTGTTGAGGATGACACTATTGTTATAATCCTGGCCCTGAGGAAGTCTCTGGCTAATGGGACGAAACAACTCACAGCCGGCTCCAGAAAGTGCACCAAGTCGTAGGCAGCCTCCCTTGTGGACCCCTGTCTGACGCCCGGCAGCTTCCCCAGTGGAACTCTCCTCAGCGTTCCTACTTTCGATATTGCTGTTTTCATCGTCGCAGTTTCCCGTTGGATTTACATCACATTTACGTGGCATAATTTTGGATGGGTTAATTTCTCATACCGTGACCCAGCAAACCATCTTCGACTCTACTGACTTTCCTCCCTTGCTCCTCCACCCGGAACTAGTATAAATGTGACATCAATCTATAAGGTATTGTGTTCCGAGTTGGAGTTCAACTTGTATCCCGGGTTATATGAACTCTATAGGTCATTTTTGTATTGTACTGAACAAAATTGTAACTCTTACTGATAAAAAAAACCCCTGATTGTGTTGGGCTCAATATTTGTGAAAGATATTTATCTTATGAAATTAATGAAATGAGGTACTTTTGATACTGAACCAAAGTGTTTGAATTCTGCTTTTAGCATCCCATTGTGTTGTACGTGTTCCACACGGTGTTGCCCCCTGTTCACACATAGCCTATTCTTTGTCCACAGTATTTGCTATATCCCCTACTTCACAAACAAATTAGTTTTCACAGCTTCATAAACCTACAGAGAAGTGGACCAATGCAACCTACTGTTTCAGGCTGAGTCTACTCTCTCTCTCTCTCTCTCTCTCTCTCTCTCTCTCTCTCTCTCTCTCTCTCTCTCTCTCTCTCTTTATATATACACACACACACACACACACACACACACACCGGCTCACCTCAAATCTACTGCTGGCTATAGATCAAAGTGAGAAGTTACTCCAAAACTTTCTTAAAACTCTTTCTTCCGGGTCATGGAGGCACCCATTCTGTCATCATCATAAGCACCTGCAATGACCAGAGATGTCTAGCCCAGATTTAAAAACCAGAGTAGACTTGCCATCATTCAAGTCCCTTGGTTTCTCTACACTAGCAGTGATCATTTGGGACCTATAGCTTCTTCCAACAAAAGGAAAGAAACACTGGAATTTTGATATTTAGACAGACAAACATGTTCCTCTTCATTAGTCCATTTGTGTCAGGGGCATCATGGCATTAAATACTAGCTGCTAGGGAACATGTATGGAAGAATTTGCTTGTGAGTTTCCTATAGGCATATGGTTGCCCACTGTGAGAATAGAAGATAATTAGATGCATCTTTGGTTGGATCCAGTATAGCTCTTCAAAAAAATAAAAATAGAAAGACTAGGATAAGGAGAAATACAGCTCATACTTATTATTATTTATTATTTATTTATTTCCAACATTTCTACCCCACTCTTCTCAATCCCCGAAGGGGGACTCAGAGCAGCCTAACAAAGGCAACAATTTGATGCCAAAACACAGTATAAATACAGTATAAAATCAAAACATTAAGCATTAAAATACATTAAAATACAATTAACATTAATACATCATATACATTCACTACGTTAAAACAGTGTTCCGTCCATAATAGGAGCATTGGGCCATATCCATCGACTTGCCATTACAAACAATCCAAAATGTTCCTTTGTGCTAATGTTCAAACACCTGATCCCATAACCAAGATTTCATTTTTTTCCTAAATGCTAGGAGGGATGGGGTGGATCGTATATCACTTGGAAGTGCGTTCCACAGATGGGGAGCCACCACCGAGAAGGCCCTATCTCTCGACCACACCAACTGCATTTGAGAAGTTGGCAGGAGCGAGAGCAGGGCCTCCCCAGATGATCTTAAATTACGAGGTGGGACATAGAGGCTGATGCGTTTGGACAAGTAAGCTGGGCCAGAACCATATAGAGCTTTAAAGGTCAAAACCAGCACTTTGAATTGAGCTCGGAATTGGACAGGCAGCCAGTGGAGCTGACATAATAGGGGGGTGATATGCTCCCTGTATGTAGCTCCAGTTAGTAATCTGGCTGCCGCCCATTGGACTAATTGCAATTTCCAAACTGTCTTCAAAGGCAGCCCCACGTAGAGAGTGCATTGCAGTAATCTATTCAGGATGTGACCAAAGTGTGGACGTATTACCATGCTTCCCAATACCCACTGTGAAATGTTTAGACATATTTATTTAATATATGTTGATATTAGGACAGTAACTTGCTAATAGATTTTCTAAGGTAGCTAACTATGATCCTGGTTCATATGGATCTGGCAAGATTTATTCAAAATACAATGAGTTCTCATAATCTCAGATTAGTTGTTAAAACTTGAATCATAACATCACCATACTATTCTTTTGTTAGATGTTAAAATCCCTTCAACAATATATATTAAAATACACCTTTGCTGAGCTGTCTAAGTTTTGATCTCAAGATTTTTGTTTAAGTAATCAGAATTCTTTATTCATTTGTGTTCACTTTTGAGTGTAAAATAATAATTGAAAGCCATAAGATGTGTCTACCCTGTAGAATTTATGCAGTGTGACTTTAACTGCCATTACTCAATGCTATGGAATCATAACATTATAGTTTGGCGCCAGCACCATTTGATAGAGAAGGCGAATGACCTTGTAAAACTGCAGCTTCCAATGAATTTCTAGCATTGAGCCACAACAGTTAAAGTGGTGTAAAACTGCATTGATTCTACAATGTAGATGCATTATTAGTCGGACTTGGCCACGGTAGTCCACACTCTGATTACATCACGAATAGACTACTGCAACGCTCTCTACGTGGGGTTGCCTATGAAGACTGCCCGGAAGCTGCAATTAGTCCAACGCTCGGCAGCCAGACTACTAATGGGAGCAGGGTACAGGGAGCGTACAACTCCCTTGTTGTGCCAGCTCCACTGGCAGCCAATTAGCTTCCGAACACAATTCAAAGTGCTGGTTTTAACCTACAAAACCCTATACGGTTCCGGCCCAGATTACCTGTCCGAACGTATTCTCCCCTATGAACCATCAAGAGTGGTAAGATTGTCGGGAGAGGCCCTGCTCTCAGTCCCACCACCTTCACAGGTGGATCTGGTGGGGATGAGAGACAGGGCCTTTTCTGTGGTGGCCCCCTAGCTATGGAACTCCCTCCCAAATGAAATTAGATCTGCCCCCTCACTACTAACCTTCAGGAAGCTAATAAAAACATGGCTGTGGAACGAGGCCTTCACAGAATGAGGGTGAAGATCACTAATCGACTAAAGCAAAGACCACAATATATGGATTGGAATACGTGGACTGATTTGGACATGATTTTACTTTGGCAAACGGCTTTTTAATGTAATTTTAATATGTACTAGCTGACCTGGCCACGCTTCGCTGTGGCTTTTGTGTGTGTGGTGTGGTGCCTGCTGTGTCCTCCTCCTCCTTCTCCTCCGATAGGGGACCTTCGGCATCACTGGGCCGAAAGGGGACCTTCGCCACCGGGAAGGCGGGGCCGTGAGCGCCCCCTCCGCTGCCTCCTCCTCCGCCTCCCAGCTGTTTCTGGACCCGGGGCGCGCGGAGTCTCTTTCCCTCTCTCTCCCGCCTCCTGCCCCGCCTCCCGCCTCCTGCCCCGCCCCTCCGCCAGGCTTCGGAACCGGGCGGCGGGAGGAGCGGGGAGGAGGTGGGAGGGGCTAGGGAGGGAGGGATGTCCGCCTCCTGCCCGCCCTCCCGCCAGGCCTCGGAACCGGGCGGCGGGAGGAGCGCGGAGGAGGTGGGAGGGGCTAGGGAGGGGGGGGATGTCCCGCCTCCTGCCCGCCCCCTCCCGCCAGGCCTCGGAACCGGGCGGCGGGAGGAGCGCGGGAGGAGGTGGGAGGGGCTAGGGGAGGGGGGGATGTCCCGCCTCCTGCCCCGCCCCCCTCCCGCCAGGCCTCGGAACCGGGCGGCGGGGAGGAGCGCGGGAGGAGGTGGGAGGGGCTAGGGAGGGGGGAGGGATGTCCCGCCTCTGCCCCGCCCCTCCCGCCAGGCCTCGGAACCGGGCGGCGGGAGGAGCGCGGGAGGAGGTGGGAGGGGCTAGGGGGGGAGGGATGTCCCGCCTCCTGCCCCGCCCCTCCCGCCAGGCCTCGGAACCGGGCGGCGGGGGAGCGCGGGAGGAGGTGGGAGGGGCTAGGAGGGGAGGGATGTCCCGCCTCCTGCCCCGCCCTCCCGCCAGGCCTCGGAACCGGGCGGCGGGGAGGAGCGCGGGAGGAGGTGGGAGGGGCTAGGGAGGGGAGGATGTCCCGCCTCCTGCCCCGCCCCTCCCGCCAGGCCTCGGAACCGGGCGGCGGGGAGGAGCGCGGGAGGAGGTGGGAGGGGCTAGGGAGGGGGAGCGTGTCCCGCCTCCTGCCTGGACCCCCGCCAGGCTTTGGAACCGGGCGGCGAGGGATGCGGCAGGTAAGGAGTCGGGGGCGGGTGGGGTGGGAGGGAGGGAGGAGGAGGGCGGGGTGAAGGGGAGTCGGGGTGGGAGGGTGTTTTGGAGGAGGTGGAGGGGCGGGGAGAGGAGGGAAAAGAGGTGCCCGGGAAAAGCTTCCCTCCTGCCTCCTCAGGGATCGGGAGAGACCCGGGGGTCCCGATCCGGGCGGAGGGGGGAGGGAAGCTGCCGGGACGGCTGCGGGGGGGGGTGCGGAAGGAGGTGGGAGGGGCTGGGGGGAGGGGAGCCGGTTTCCCCTCCTCCTTCCAGGTCCCCCCGCGCCGCTCTTCCTGAGGAGGCGGAGGAGGCGCTCTGGCTGCCATGTGCGAACGTTCTAAACGCTCGCGCTGGCAGCCAAGTGGCCGGGCTGGCATTTTTTGGGGATCGTTTTTGGGGTGCTGGGAGGTATGTAGGTCGGGCTTTTTTGCTGTTGTCTGTAGCGAGTGTAATGGTCCAGTAGGCTGCCAAGTTTGGTGCCTCTGCGAGCCATAGTTTCTTTGTCTATATACGACATCCCACGACCACTCGGATTATATATATATAGATTTGGTAATTTTATTGTCGTTTTATGGTGTTTAGATTTTAATGTTAGCATTGAATTTTTGCTGTCTGCCGGTCTACGTCCTTCTGCTGAGGTTGAGAAGATCGGGGTACAAAAATTTTAAATAATAAATAAATTAGTGTGGAAATGAAGCCAGCCTTGGCATCCAAGGGAAAGATGTTCCAGAACTGGTACACTAAACATAGAAGGTTCTTTCCTACCTCTTCTATCATGCAGGGGTATGCTAGGCACCACTCCAAAGCAATTTGTCTGATCCAATGACCCCTCCAGAATCTGTAAATCACCCTTTTTTTCTTCCACTTCCTAAGTGCTATTAACACCCTCTGAAATCTCCAAGAAAGTAATTCACCAATGCAGTATGTTAATACCTCTCTTCCTGAACTATTTTAACACCAACACCACCTGTCACTAAGGAGGCTGTCCAGACTTTGAACCAGTGCTTGGCTGCTGTGTTGGACTGGATGAGGGCTAGCAAATTGAAACTTAATCCAGACAAGACAGAGGTCCTCCTGGTCAGTCGAAAGGCCGAACAGGGCATAGGGTTACAGCCTGTGTTGGATGGGGTTACACTCCCCTTGCAGATGCAGGTTCGCAGCTTGGGAGTGATCCTGGATTCATCGCTGAGCCTGGAACCCCTGGTCTCGGCGGTGGCCAGGGGAGCTTTTGCACAGTTAAGACTTGTGCGCCAGCTGCGCCTGTATCTTGAGAAGTCTGATCTGGCTTAGGTTGTCCACGCTCTGGTCACATTCCGAATAGATTACTGCAACACACTCTACGTGGGGCTGCCTTTGAAGACAGCTCAGAAATTATATCTAATCCAACGGGCGGCAGCCAGATTACTAACTGGAGCTACATACAGGGAGCATACCACCCCCCTGTTGTGTCAGCTCCACTGGCTGCCTGTCCAATTCCGAGCTCAATTCAAAGAGCTGGTTTTGACCTTTAAAGCTCTATACGGTTCTGGACCAGCTTACTTATCTGAACACATCAGCCTCTATGTCCTACCTTGTAATTTAAGATCATCTGGGGAGACCCTGCTCTCGCTTCCGCCAACTTCTCAAACGCGGTTGGTGGGGACGAGAGATAGGGCCTTCTCGGTGGTGGCTCCCCGTCGGTGGAACGCACTTCCAAGTGACATACTGTACGATCCACCCCATCCCTCCTGGCATTCAGGAAAAAAGTTAAATTTTGGCTATGGGACCAGGTGTTTGCACATTAGCACAATACAGCACTTTGGATTGATTGTAATGGCAAGTTGATGGATATGGCCCAATGCTCCTATTATGGACGGAACAATGTTTTTAACTTAAGAGAATGTATATGATGTATTAATGTTAATTGTATTTTAATGCATTTTAATGCTCAATGTTTTTGGTTTTATATTGTATTTATATTGTGTTTTGGCATCGAATTGTTACCTTTTGTTAGGCCGCTCTTCGGGGGTTGAGAAGAGCAGGGTAGAAATGTTGGAAATAATAATAATAAATAACATGAACTGAATTTTTCAAACCTAGAACTGGACTTTCAGCCACTTTTTTCTTTTCTGGGTTTGGTAGTCCATGACACCCCCATACAGTTTTGGGGCTGAAGTTCTGCAATTGCTCATCCCTGATATAACGAAGGAACAGGAAATATCTCAATGCTCAGGTAACTATAAGCCAGGAGAGGCACTCCTTCAAGCAGCATGGTCTCAAGCCATTTAATGTTTCCAATATTATTAGCAGCACCCCTGGAAACACGAGGCATGCATACACCTTGGCAAGTAGAGAAGGCTAAGTGCAGGTGATGTATATATTAGTACCCAGCTAGGGAATTGCTCCAGGGCATGAGGAGCAAAATATCTGAAGGATTTTCAGCAGGCATTTGGAATAGACAATCAGGAGAGACAGTTTCAAAATGCCAGTCACGGTATATATTTCTTCATGTCACTCGCCCGTTGCTATTCTTTCTAATGAGAAAGTGTCATTCCTGCCCAGCTTCTCTTAGCAACATTCTGTCGAAATTTCTGTTCAATGAGAGAAATATCTCATCATCAGGAACCATGGCTCAACCAACTCATTTCATTATGCTTACAAGAACGACAGCTCTCAATGCTCTCTTAAGGAGCACTAACCACCTTTGAATATTGATCACACAAGTATGTGTGTGTGGGTGGGTGTGTGCCTTCAAATCACTTCTTGACTTATGGTGATCCCATGATTTTAGGCTTTTCTAAAATTAAAAAAATACTTAGCTGTGTTTTTTTCCATTTCATTTCTTGAAATCTGTCCTGCAGTGGGTATTCGTTGGTGATCTCTCATTGAAGTGTTAACCTGGTTAACTTCCAAGATCTGGGTCCTTTAGAGCAGTGTTTCCCAACCAATGTGCCATGGCACACTAGTGTGCCGTGAGCGATCATCAGGTGTGCCATGGGGAAATTGGCACTCTTCCCCCTCCTAGCAGCTCTTTCTCCCTATTTCCCTCCCCAAAGATCCTCCCCGAGGCAAAGGAAGAGCTCTGCCAAATGCCAAGGCAGGCCCGCCTTGAGGAAGCCTTCAGGAGCCTCGACTCAGCATGGCTCCAGTTCCCGCTCAGGGCTGCTTCAGCCTCCCGATACGTTTCATAGATTTGTGTGGCCTCTTTTGCTGCCTCCCTCCACAAAAGCAGAGCAAAGTTATTGAGTTGGCATTTTTGCGTTGGCTTGGATTTCTCGAGAGAACAAAGCCGGAAGCTCCACGTCGGTGAATTGGGCAGTGAGCAAACCTGGGAGCATTGGGAGGCTGAAGCATTCACAGGTTTCCAAGAAACAAATTGAGCCTCTCTGCTTGGAAAGTTGTTTTTTTTTTACTATTTTACTGGATTTTTCAAGAGTTGCCCCCCCCCAAGGAACTGTTTCTAACAGCTTCATGACATCCATAGTTAACTGGAAGCAAGTTTCACTCAAGGTGAAATTTCACAAGGGTCTGGAGAACAAGCCCTATGAGGAGCGGCTTGAAGAGCTGGGCATGTTTAGCCTGAAGAAGAGGAGGCTGAGAGAAGACATGATAGCCATGCATAAGTATGTGAGAGGAAGTCATATATATTTTGTGTTCATCGAAATAGGCCCACTTAGTGTATAAATATATTTAAAAACATATTAACTATATTTAGTACTGTGTTAGAGTGTCATTTTGTGTCATTTTGGTTGGTGGTGTGCCCCAGGATTCTGTAAATGTAAAAAATGTGCCGTGGCTCAAAAAAGGTTGAAAAACACTGCTTTAGAGCACTACTTCTTAATATGTGGGTCCTGACTCCAATTGGGGTCTCCTTTGCTCAATGTGGGGGTCTCCCCAAAAATTGACAACACAAAAAGCTTTCAGAAAGTCACCTAGTGGTTGTTTTAGATATTTACATTAATCTGTTCTGCAATGTTTACAGTGGACATTGCAGAAGATGCTTTAGTTGTGCTTCATAGAAAAGGAAATTAAGCCTGTTTGGAAAGCTTTGCAAATGGGGGGTGCTTTTCCCGCATTTTATATTCCTATATACCTGGGTCAAATAAAAAACAAAAGGGACCGGAGTGGAAAGGTTTTAAAAGCCCTGCTTTAGAGAAACACATCAACATTTATTTATTTATTTATTTATTCCATCTTATATTCCGCTCCTCCCTGCAGGCTCGGGGCGGATCACAGCATACAGAGCATACACTAAAAACATACAGTAAAAACATACAATAAAACGAGCAATAAAAACACATAATACATGACCATAAATGGCGGGATTACAGTTCTTTGATGTAGGCGTGAGCATACCGATTACTTTCGGGTTTAGCTAAACGCCAACCTGAAGAGGACAGTCTTACATGCCCTACGAAAAGGGAAGGTTCTGAGATCTCCTGGACATGGTTTGGGAGAGAGTTCCAGAGGACTGGAGCCCCAGCAGAAAAAGCTCGCTGTATTGTACTGGACAGATGACAGGAGCGGGATTATGGGACCACCAGCAGATCCTGCTCTGCCGAGCGCAGTGATCTCGGGGGAACATACGGGGTAAGGTGGTCCCTTAGGTACACCGGCCCTAGACCGTGTAAGGCCTTAAAGGTTAAAACCAACACCTTGAAGGCAATTAGGTACTCAATAGGTAGCCAGTGCAGTTGCCGGAGAATGGGAGTTATATGCTCCCTCACTGGTGCTCCCACCAGTAAGCGGCCCGCGGCATTCTGCACCAGCTTGAGTTTCCGAATTGTCGACAGGGGAAGGGCAACGTAGAGGGCGTTACAGTAGTCCAACCTCGAGATGACCATCGCCTGGATCACTGTGGCCAGATCGTCCCTGGACAGGTAGGGGGCCAGTCGCCTAGCCTGTGGTTGTGAAAAATTTACATTTCTGCTGACCATGGAGACCTGGGCCTCCATGGTCAGCAACGGGTCCAATTGGACACCTAAGCTCTTAACCAGGGATGACGGGCTAAGTTGCTCGCCATCCAGGGTAGGCAACCGGTACCCATCCAGCCCAGGGCGACCAGGCCACAAGATCTCCATCTTCGACGGGTTCACCTTCAGCCGACTGGAGCGCAGCCATCCAGTCATGGCTTCAAGGCATTGATGGAAACAATCTGGAACGGTGTCCGGCCTGCCGTCCATTCTCAGCAAAAGCTGGGTGTCATCAGCGTACTGATAACACTCCAGACCAAAGTCGCGGGCCAGCTGAGCCAGGGGGCGCATGTAGAAGTTAAATAATAAGGGCGAGAGGATGGCCCCCTGGGGGACCCCACAACTTAATGGGAGTCTCCCGGAGACCTCCTCTCCCCTCTCCACCCGCTGTCCCCGATCCTGGAGGAAGGAAGTCACCCATTGAAGGGCAACCCCCCTGACCCCAGTCACGGCTAAGCGGTGGGCTAACAATGCGTGGCCTACGGTATCAAATGCTGCTGTTAGATCTAACAAAACAAGCAGGGCTGATCCACTCTGGTCCAGCTGGCGGCGAAGTTGGTCTGTAATGGCGACAAGCACGGTCTCCGTCCCATGCCCAATACGGAAGCCGGACTGGAAGGGATCGAGTCCAGCTGTGTTGTCTAAGAACTGCTGCAGCTGATCCGCTGCTGCCCTCTCAATTACCTTGCCTAAAAAAAGCAAATTTGACACCGGTCGGTAATTGGAGGGAGCCGAAGGGTCTAAATTCGGCTTCTTCAGCAGCGGTCTTACCATTGCCTCTTTCAAACCCCCTGGGAACACTGAATTATGTTTAAACTAGCTGAACCTGGCCACGCGCTGCTGTGGCTTTTTCTCTTTCTTGTGTCCCAGTCTATATATGTGTGTTTTGTGTGAGTATGTATGTATATATATGGATTTGTGTCTATGTGTACATATGTATATGTGTGTATATGTGTGTATTTATGTATATGTGTGTTTTTGTATATGTACAGTATATGCGTTTATATGTGTAGATGTGTGTAAGTACAGATGTGTGTATGTATGTGTGCCTGTGTATATTTCAGTGCATGTATATATGTGTGTATGTGTGCATGTCTATATGTACATACGTGTGTGCATGTGGCGAAGACCAACAGTAACATCGCTGTTAGTCCCTCCCTTCCTTCTTTCCTTTCCCTCCTTCCTGCCACCCCTCCCCTTTCTGTTTCAGTTCTTGATCCCCTTGTCTCCCTTCATCCATTCCCTCCCTACCTTTTTTGCCTTCGTTTTTCTAGTCCCTTCACCAGCTTCTATCTCTTGGATTGCCTTTTATTACCTTTCTGTTTTGCATAATGCCTATGAGTGGCCAGCACCACCACCAACATTTCGATACCCTAAACTGCCAGGGGGGTGGGGGGTGGGCTCCCAGCCTACATTCTAACTGAGGGAGTATTTTCATAATGCTTCTAATTGGTCAGCTCCACTAACATTCTGACACTCTAAACTGCCAGAGGGAGGTGGCATGGGGGATCATGGGAGTTGTAGTCCATAATGTTTTTTTGGATTTGTGGCCGTTGGCTCTTTTTGGGGCGGGGTGTGTGTGTGTTTTGGTAAACATACCTCGTAGGGTTTTCTGGGTATGTGGGCTGTTTTTGTGTGTCTGCCTTGTGTGGTTTCTTTGTCTATAAGACTGGAACCACCACATGAAGGATTTTATATATATAGATGACA
This sequence comes from Anolis apletophallus, assembly GCA_030556195.1. Taxonomy (NCBI): domain Eukaryota; kingdom Metazoa; phylum Chordata; class Lepidosauria; order Squamata; family Anolidae; genus Anolis; species Anolis apletophallus. The sequence goes on from JARBWK010000001.1 coordinate 9,046,683, forward strand.
AATATGCATTATGTTTTAGGAGGTCGGGTTCTACCGTTTGTTATAGGAAGGGGGGAGGGATTTGAGGAATGTATGTGCGTGGGGAACTTTCAGCTTCCATCTTCCAGCTGTAACAGACCACCAGAAAAAGAAATGCTGATATATGCAAGCAGTCTAGTTCAGCACAACATGACAAGTTGTTGTGAGAAATGCAATGCCTCTCTCCTGTATGTGAGTTGGTGTTCAAAAACATTGTGCTTGCATGCATGCCTCTTTGCATGAGAGCCAGCATATATGTTAATTACAGACAGCTCCCATACATTGAACACAGATTATAATGATCAATGGCTTTTGTGTAAGCATTTATAAAACAGAGCATACAAAGAAATATAGAGCCCCACCTAAAGGTTCATGAAAATCAAACACACCGGCTTCTGAGGCTACATTAATATGATTTGGATCAGTATCTCCATTATTATTTATAACAGATAATCATATACAATAGCTATTTTGAGCTGCTGATTGAGGGATTACTAATCTTCTCAAAGTGTTTAAAATACTAAAAGCAATCTCCCTTGGGGTCATTATTAGAAAAATGGATTTCCAAGTCACATCCTGTATTTATGCTCCGCTTAGCTGTACTTATATATTTTTTCCTTTTGGCAGTGCAATGTATATTTCTTCTCCCTCTTCCTTTGTGTTGGCTAATGTTATTTTATATTTTAGAATAACAAAAAGTGTTATCTTTATCAGATTAAAGCCTCCAGCCTAATCACAGTATGGCCCCTTTTATTCAAGAGCAATATGTAATTAGTGTTTATTTGCTTTGATTTTTCAATTTTTTTCTTTGATGTACAATACTAATATTCATTTGTCTTCTAATGTTAGGGTAATGAGAACCTTAAGTGTTTGTAAGAACCTATTTAAATGCTGTGCTAAGAATACTGCTTTTTAATGTGTTTTGATCTGATTCCAGGAGGTGATAAACTGACAAATAAATGTTTATGTAGTGTATAGTGCGTTTACTGCAGTAGGGGAAGATCTTCACCTGTGGAGTTGCTAACCAAGGGTGTATCTACATTATAAAATTAACACAGTTTGAAACCATTGTAACTACCATGGCTCCATGTTCTGGAATTCTGAGAATCTTAGTTTTACAGGCTCCTTAACCTTCTCTGCCAAAGAGTGCTGGTGCCTCACCAAACTGCAATTTTCATATTCCATAGCATTGACTCATATCAGTTAAAGTGGTGTCAAACTGCATTACATCTACACTGTAGATGTAGCTAATGCCTAGTCATGGTTGCCTGACCACTACAGAACCAACTTTGAAAATTCAATATTCACTGTCACGGGCTCTCCATGGCCCCTGCCAGACCACCATCATGGCGAATCCATAGGATTGTGATGCAATCCTATTCTCAGGAAAAAAAATCAGTCAGTGCCAATCAGACCACTATCGGGGGACTACGACCAAGAATGCCTTCGCATATATCCTTCGAGTCCATATTACCCTCAGCAGTGGGATACAGAAAGAATCTTCTCCTGCAGACTTCAATTTTGGGATAAGTGTGTGTGTGTGTGTGTGTGCGTATTAATTTAAAATATATATCATGGTATTTTTGCTGTTTTGTGGGGTTTTGCTGCCGCCGCTCTCCAAAGTCCTTACCCTCCTGAGTCCTCCCTCCCTCCAGCCTTGAAGGGCCTTTCCTTCCTTATATTTTAGGTTTATAAAAACTTAAAATAGTGTATCTCGGCATTACTTCGCGAACGAAGATTTTTCGGAAGGACTCATCCCATGCTTTTTACAAGCGTGTTGATGACTAAAAAGGCCAATCTGAGATAGGCAAGTTCTACTAAAATAATGTATAAATATTAAAATGAATAAAGTATCCCTACATCGCGGTTTTTCACTTATTGCGGGAGGTCCTGGAACCTAACCCCAGCAATAAGTGAGGGAACACTGTATGTATGTGTGTGTGTGTGTGTATACACGTACACATACACACACACACACACACAGTGTTCCCTCACTTATTGCTGGGGTTAGGTTCCAGGACCTCCCCCAATAAGTGAAAAACCGCAATGTAGGGATACTCTATTCGTATATATATGTGTGTGAGAGAGAGAGGGGGGAAAGGGAGGGAGAGGGAGGGAAGGAGGGAGAGAGAGAGAAGAAGAAGAAGAAGAAGAAGAAGAAGAGCTCTTTCAGCTATCAAGGTCCCAAGTAGTTCAAGGCTTTAAATGTTCAAGGCTTTAAATGTCACCACCAGCACCTTGAATCCAGTTGGGCTAGCAAATTTAATTTTAAAAACTTAATTTTTTATGACAATGTTTTTCTCTGCTACTTTTAGAAGCTCAGAGATAAGCTCTACCAATCTAAATTTGCAGTAGATTAGGAGATGGATGATAGCTTGCTTGTCTATTTATTTCTTGCCTTTGCATGCCGCCTTTCTGCCAGAGTGGAACCCAAAGTGGATTATAAGTGGCTCATGCTCATCCTCTGAGCTACAGGGCAGAGTAGACATTTAAACCTCAGTCTTCCTTGTCCACCTGACCCAATACTATCCTATACAGGATATTGCCTGTCATTTCTAACAGAAAGGAACCCATACAGAGAGGAACAAAAAACTTTGGAAACCATTCACACTAACAAGGAGCTATGCTATTTTCACTGTCTCGCTGTCTACTTCTCCCTAAACACTGTCATCTTTAGAATACTTAGCTGCTAAGAGCTATTTGACAAGGAGCAGATTAAGATTTCTTGTGAAATGTATGGAACCATTTTTTCCAATCTCATGTCAATGTGAGCTCGTAGACAATTTTAAAGAGATAAAAGTAAAAATGGAGCTCAATAGCACATCACTAGTATGCATGGGTCAGCAAAAAACATTATTAATGTTTCAACACCTAGTTTAATAGCTCTTGATCAATTTTCCTGAGAAGTTGACTCCCAAATTATGATGTCACTCGGTGTGCATCCACACTGTAGAATGAATGCAGCTTGACACCATTTTATCTAGTATGGCTGAATGCTATGGAATCCTGGTTGCTGTAGTTTGGTGAGGCATCAGTACTCTTTGGCAGCGAAGGCTTAAGACCTTGCAAAACTAAAACTCCAATGATTCCATTTCATTAAGCCATTACAGTTAAAGTGGTGCCAAACAGCATTACTTGTGCCGTATAGACGTGCCCTCAAAATAAAGAATCATGCAAGGTATCTCCAGATAAGGCATAAAGTAGCTGTCTAGATCAGAGTTTCTCAAACCATGTTCCTCCGGAAGTTTTGGACTTCAGCTTCCACAGCTGCTAACAGCTGGTAAACTGGCTGGAATTTCTGGAAGCTGAAGTCCAAAACATCTGGAGGAGCAGAGTCTGAGAAACACTGGCCTAGATAAATGACTTCTCAAGCAGTATCACTTTAGACTACAGGTAAGGGATGCTCCTTCCATATATAAAACCCTCTATTTATATAGAAAGTGTATGTGAGAAGACCTACACCTACAGAAATGTAAACAAATATCTCAAAAAAGAGAAAAAGCAGAGCAATGAGGACTGTGCATGCTCCATCAGCCTAACGACTGTTAGGAATGGTGGGAGTCAAAGTCCAAAACACATAGAGAGCCAAAGTTTGCCCAGGACTGGTCTATCACCAAAATTCCAGAGAGAAAAAAACTGAGTACCTTGGAAATTACAGCTGTCACTCTGAATATGAACTGCAGGTTTTCATCAATTTAATGACCATAGCGTGGAATGAAGAAAATTGCAGTTTTGCAAGGTCTTTAGCCTTTCCTGACAAAGTGTTCTTGCCTCCCTGAACTCCAACTCCCAGGATTCCATAGCATTGACCTATGGCAGTTAATAAGGTTTCATACTGCATTCATTCTATAGTGTAGAGCAGTGTTTTTCAACCTTTTTTGAGCCGTGACACATTTTTTTACATTTACAAAATCCTGGGGAACACCACCAACCAAAATGACACAAAATGACACTCTAACACAGTAATACACATATTTAATATGTTTTTAAATGTTTTTATACACTCAGTGTGAAACCTGGGCCTGCTTCGATGAACACAACGTAGATATCCTGGCAGGAAGGGCAGAAAGACACACATGAAGGTCTTGCTCAACAGCTGTCAGTCTCTCTGTGTGTTTAGTTTTGGGGAAAATAGACCTTGACATTGGGGAGTTACAGTTTCTGGGATTTATAGTTAACACACAATCAAAGAGCATCCTGAACTTTTGCAACAATGGAATTGAACCAAACTTGACATACTGAACTCTCATTACCAACAGAAAGTACTGAAAGGGTTTGCTTGGGAATTGACCTTGAATTTGGAAGTTGTAGTTCACCTACACCCAGAGAGCACTCTGGACTCAAACAATGATATGTTATGTTGTTGTTTGTTTTCTATCCAGAATCACAATGTTGGAAGGAGGCTCACCACTTTAAGGTCCCTAAAACAGGCATGGGAAAACTTTGGCCCTCTGGGTGCTTTGAACTTCAACTCCCACCATTCCTAACAGCCTGGGGCCCTTTCCTGGTTAAGTGGCTGAGGAGGAAAAAGGAAAGGGCATGAGGCTGCTGGGAATTGTGGAAGTTGGAGTCCAAAACACCTGGAAGGTCCAAGTTTGCCCATGCCAGCTTTCGACAGAGACCTCTTCCTCCCCCTTCCCCTTTGCGCCTTTTCTTCTCCCTCCTGCTGAACACTTACTTTTTCTTCTCCACTCAGGCTCCCTTCTTCCCAGCCTTGCTCTGCTCGCTTTGCATCGCTTTGCTCACGCTGCCGCTTCTGCCGCCATTTTGATCCGAGGGGGCAGCGCGAGCATGTTCAGGAGGGGAGGGGGAGAGGGGGAGATGTGATGTGAGTCTGCACAGTAGCACCCACATGGCAAAGTGAGCAGAGCAAGGCTGGGAAGAAGGGAGTGGAGAAGAAAAAGTGTTCGACAGGAGGGGGAAGAAAAGGTATTGGAGGTTCCAATTTCCCACGGCACACCTGATGATTGCTCACGGCACACTAGTGTGCCATGGCACACTGGTTGGGAAACACTGGTGTAGAGCGAGCAAGCCAGATCCAAGATGTATCTTAAAAGTGGATTATGTTCATTGTTTTCCCTCCTTTTCTTTTTTTCAAGTCTCAAAGGATTCCATATAAATATTTCTTGTCAGAAATGTATTGAGCCAATTTGAGAAATAAATCCCCCCTATTCTTCTGCTTCCTAAGATTTACTTCTACTACTTCTTGTCTAGTAAAAATGTAACAATTGTGAATAATGAACATTTATTGTGGAGACTCAGTGCACCGGTCTTAAAAGAGAATGAGCTTTTAAATTAAATCAGCAATTTTATTCCGATTCAGCTTGCACTATGTGGGTGTGAGTCCAAGAGAACGCAGCAGTGTTTACTCTTGAGCAGATTTGCCCAGGCTTGCACTGTAATTATAATGTTGTTCTTGAACGTTTTTTCATGACAGATTTGGGGAGGGGGGGGATAATGAAAGCGTCAGTGGGAGTGAGAAATTCTACTGAACTGGGTTTGATGTGGGAAAGGCAAACTATAATCCACTCAAGAGTTCCAACAATAGATTTTATTTTAAAAAAGAAATGTCGCAAAAGGTATTTACTAGGCATGAGAAAAAAGTTATGAAAATGAAATGATTCGTAAGAAATTAGTAAGAAATGCTTTTGAGTATTTCCGCACCTGGAACGCCAACCAGGAAGTGGACTTTCTTTATAGAACTTTGGGGGCCAGGATTTTCTTAAGTGTGGTTATTAGGTCGTAAGGGGGGGGGCACCCTCCTTCTCTCTCACCACCCTCCCGCCTCCCTTGCCAATAAGTATTATGGCAAGGCAAGCCCTAAACTCGGCTGGAAGCCTGGAAAAAATGTAAACAGAGAGGATTACTCAGAAGTAAATCTGCAAAGGAGGGCACTTTGGATGAACTGCCCTCCTTTGTGGATTTACTTCTGAGTAAACCTCTCTGTTTACATTTTTTCCAGGCTTCCCTGCCTCTCCTGCCTGCCAGGATCTAAAGCATCAAAGAGTATTGGGGTGAGAAACCAACCTAATGTATAATAGAATGAATGCTACTGTAAGTGCCTAATATTATAAGTAATCCAACTGGTCATATACCTACATTCCATGCACATGCAATAATACAGCAGTAATAACAATGGGTATAAGAAGAGGTAAAATTCAAACCGAAGTATTCTGACTGTGCTCCCTCCTCAAACTGCAAAAGGCTCTTCTCTGAGCCCGGGAAAAGGCAAAACCCCGGGCACAGCGTTTGCTGCCTGGGTGCACACACATACATATTCTTGGGGGGGGGGGGGGGTTGCTGCAGAATCCCGGGCTCATGTGCATGGAATGTAGGTATATGACCAGTTGGATTACTTATAATATTAGGCACTTACAGTAGCATTCATTCTATTATACATTAGGTTGGTTTCTCACCCCAATACTCTTTGATGCTTTAGATCCTGGCAGGGCAGGAGGAGTGGACGGCTCTCCCTGCCCCTTCTGCCTGCCAGGATCTAAAGCCTTGAAGAGGCTTCATGAGGGGCCAACTTCAGCCCTCCAGGTGTTTTGGACTTCAACTCCCATCATTCATCACAGCCTCAGGCCTCTTCCTTTTCCTCTCAGCCTGGGCAAACTTGGGCCCTCGCTCCCTCAGGATCGGGGTGAGAGAGAGGCAGCGAGGAGCGGGGGGGGGCCCTTCTTTTTTTGCTGCTTCCAAGAATAGAATACCCCCCTCCCTCCCTCCTTCCCTCCCTCCTTCCTATTTGGAGAGTCCCATCTAGAATTCAGTGTGATTTATTCAAGTTTTGGCCTACAACTCCCAGAAATCCCAGCCAATTTACCAGCTGTTAGGATTTCTGGGAGTTGTAGGCCAAAACCATCTGGAATGCGCATGCGCTGGCATACGAACTACTAACGAATTTCGTTACATTTAAATGAAGTTACATTTTAGAAATTTTTGGAAAATTTTTTGTAAGTCTTTATTTTACTAATCAAAAAAATCCCCCCCCCCCCCCATTTGATTTTAGAATCGCCATTTTTGGGTTCGAAACCATGCCTAGTATTTACATTAATCTGAAGAGTGATAATGGTCTTGCTTTCTTTCTTCTTACCTTGTAAAGCCAAAATCAATGCAAAAAGCATCACAGGGCAAAAGAATAACAAAATGTCAACAAAATTATAATGTTGATATAACAAGAATGCAGTTCTACTCAGAAGTAATTCCCATTATGTCCAGGTAAGTAAGTTAAGGACTTGCTTGTCTGGTGAGGTTGCTGTTACCTCACCAAACTACATATCCCAGGATTCCATAGTATTGAGCCATGACAGTTAAAATGGTACCAAACTGTATTAATTCTAAAGTGTAGATCAGGCCTCCACAACCTGCGGCCAAAGCAAGCTTGTCCAACAATCAGCAATTCTGGGAGTTGGAGGCTACAGGTTGTGCAGGCCTGGTATAGATGCATCTTGAGCATCTTTCAGATCAATGTGTCCGCCTCTACATCAAATACCACCTCGAGTATGTATTGAATAGCAACCTACATTCTTTCCGATTGTTGGTTGCATGCTTGAAAACTGCTGTAATTAGCCACGCTTCATTGACTCATACTTGTATCCTTTTGTGGCTTTATTACTATCCCTCCTGAATTTTAATGAGCACGAATATTGCAAAATACTGAGAGTTTCTCTCTATGCCTTGTATTTTTAAAAATAAGCTAAAAAGAAACAGATGTTCATGTCAGCACCTTCAACACGGATTTTTAACTCAGTTGTATTTTATAGACAATAAGTTGCCATAGCTAAATAAATAACGATTGCAAATCATTTAAAATGGCCCTCTAAACCTAATTAAAAAGAAATTGGCAAAGTCCATCTGCTACCATCTGATTCCAAACAAAGAATACCCTCACGAAGGCTGAACGATGGTTTTGTTTTGTTTTAAAAAAACTACATAGAACTATACTGATTGAAACTATTGGGAGAAAGAGAATTGTGCTTATTAGATCTGTCTTCCTGGCCACAATCAGCAGAACATTTTGTGAGCAGTGATTTGTTTTGTTGTTTGCTGTCAGGTTGACTCAAGTATGGTAAGTCTATGAAAGATAGACCTCCAAGAGCCCTGATGATCTACAGTCTTGCAAACTCAGGGCTGTGATTTCTCTGATTGAGGACCCTTCTACACAGCCAGAAATCTCAGGAGGAACTGGATTATTTGAAGCCAGATCTCCCGAGATTTTGTCCCCACCCCCATCCTTAACCCAGAGCTTTCCCTCGGAGTGGAGGGGGGAGCTAGATGCCATCCTGGGTCAACCAAAGGTTGATCCAGGAGAACATCCAGCCACCCTCCAGCCCCTCGTTACTCCCTCATAAACTTACCCTAAGGGTCTGTCGACAGAGCAGGCACTTCTGGAGAGATCTCTTGATGCCCAAAACTGATGCACCAGGAGGTGAGGGAGAAGGGATTCCAGTGGTTGATCAGGAGATTCTATCTCCACAGCATGTAGAAGTGGGCTGATTTGAAAGTTGGTCAGAATCTACTCTATTCCTCTCCCTGTGCATAGAAAATGGATGGGAAGTGGTGGATTTTTCCATTTACACTTTGTTTATAAAGTGCTTCTCCATGCTTCTATTGTCCCATTCATGGTTTAAAGACAGTGTGGATCCCATTGAAAGCAATGCTTTTAAAATGTGCTGGTTAGGCATGGTTTAGAACCCAAAAATAGCAAATCGTAAATCTAATGGGGGGGGGGATTTTTTTTGATTAGTAATAGGAAGACTTACAAAAAATTTTCCAAAAAGTTCTAAAATGTAACTTAATTACTAACGAAATTCGTTAGTAATTCGTATGCCAGAGCATGCACATTCCAGATGGTTTTGGCCTACAACTCCCAGAAATCCTAACAGCTGGTAAATTGGCTGGGATTTCTGGGAGTTGTAGGCCAAAACCTGAATAAATCACACTGAATTCTAGATGGGACTCTCCAAATAGGAAGGAAGGAGGGAGGGAGGGAGGGAGGGAGGGAGGGGGGTATTCTATTCTTGGAAGCAGCAAAAAAAAGGAGGAGGAGCCCCCCCCCTGGCTCCTCGCTGCCTCTCTCTCACCCCGATCCCCAGGGAGCGAGGGCCCAAGTTTGCCCAGGCTGGTCATATACCTACATTCCATGCACATGCAATAATACAGCAGTAATAACAATGGGTATAAGAAGAGGTAAAATTCAAACCGAAGTATTCTGACTGGTCCCTGCCTCATGCGGTGCAAACGGGCTCTTCTCTGTGAGCCCGGAAAAGCCAGCGTTTTCTTTTCTGCTTGGGTGCACACACATACATATTCTTTGGGGGATTTGCTGCAGAATCCCAGCCTCATAGAGAAGATTCTGCAGCAAATCCCCCTCCCAAGAATATGTATGTGTGCTCCCAAGCAGAAAACGCTGGCTTTTCCCCGGGCTAATTTCCCGAGCCCCGTTTGCACCGCATGAGGAGAGACCAGTCAGAATACTTCGGTTTATTCTTATACCCATTGTTATTACTGCTGTATTATTGCATGTGCATGGAATGTAGGTATGACCAGTTGGATTACTTATAATATTAGGCAGTGGCACTTACAGTAGCATTCATTCTATTATACATTAGGTTGGTTTCTCACCCCAATACTCTTTGATGCCTTAGATCCTGGCTGGCAGGCAGAAGAGGCAGGGAAGCCTGGAAAAAATGTAAACAGAGAGGATTACTCAGAAGTAAATCTGCAAAGGAGGGCCCTTCATCCAAAGTGCCCTCCTTGCAGATTTACTTGAGAATAATCCTCTCTGTTTACATTTTTTCCAGGCTTCCTTCCAGCCGAGCGAAGGAGCGAGTTTGGGGCTTGCCTTGCCATAATATTGGCAAGGGAGGCGGGAGGGTGGTGAGAGAGAAGGAGGGTGCCCCCCCTTGTGCCCCCCCTTATGCCTCCCCTTACGACCTAATAACGACACTTAAGAAAATCCTGGCCCCCGAAGTTCGAAAAATTAAGTCCACTTCCTGGTTGGCGTTCCAGGTGCGGAAAAGCTCGAAAGTAGCATTTCTTACGAATTTCTTACGAAACGATTCATTTTCATAACTTTTTTCTCATGCCTAGTGCTGGTCTCTTTGAGAGGAGAGATTCAAAGAGAAAGGGGAAGATCTTATTGAAAAGAGTGTTTGAAAACTGTGCTGGTTGAACTAGAAACAGGAGGAGACAGCGATCATGTGTTATGGAAGTGAGTAATTTTTTCATCTTCTTTAAAGATGGAACATCACGAAACACTACGCAAAGAGGGCGATTCCACCCACTCCTCCCCCCCCCCCCCCTCTGGGTGGGATTAGGTCCAAAGTCTTATCTTTCTCTGCCATATTTTCCTGGAGCCTTTTTGATTTCTACCTTTGCACTTTTGGACTTGGAAACTCAAGACAAGGAACTTGCTATTACCCAGACAGATGCAATCACTGTTTATATTTTTATTAGGCATTTCATTTGAATATTTGGGGATTCTGTCTCTTTAATTATCTAACCCAAAGTTTGGTTCCCACCCCATTGTACCATTAATACAACATATTGAAAGCCAACACAGATGTTGTGGATAGTCATTCCGCGGATCAAACTGACAGAAAATTATTCCAGAATATCTAGGATATCTTTTATTTCTCAGCATCCTTAGATATCTGCAATTAGAGGTTTTGATGGATCTCCCTTCATGATAAGTTCTGTTTCATAATTAAGATGCAACCACATAGTAAGTCGAGCTGCGGCTCGACTGCTGGCTGGAGTGACACTATCGTGCCACATCACACCAGTCCTACAGTGCTTGCACTGGCTCTCTATCGAGCACCAGATTGCCTTCAAAGTGCTGGTGCTAACCTTTAAGGCTTTGCATGGTCTGGGGCCAATGCACACTTTTTCTGTAGCAGCGCCTACCCTTTGGAACGCCCTCTCGGAGGAGGCACGAGCAATAACTGATCCACAGGCTTTTCGAAGGGCCTGTAAGACCAACCTGTTCCGTCAGGCGTTCAATCTCTAAACTGTAACCCCTACTCTGGTCTTAATCTGTTTTTATTATGTTTTCAAGTATGTTGTGTTTTGTTGTTCATTGCTGTGAACCACCCTGAGCCTTTTCGGGAAGGGTGGCATATAAGTCGAAATAATAAATAAATAAATAAATAAATAAATAAATAAAATTAATGCAGTTTGACACCACTTCAACTGCCATAGTTGAGTACTATGGAATCATGATCTTTAGCTTTATTTGCCAAAATGGTGCTGTTGCCTCACCAAAGAACAACTCTTTGATTCTATAGCATTGCACCATGGCAATTAAAGTGGTTTCAACCTGCAATCATTCTACAGTGCAGATGCATCCTAATTTGCAAGTCAGTGCCAATGGATTTAGTGACACTGTGCATGCACTCCTGCATATGCATAGCTATGTTTACTTGTCTTCTCTTGTATCTTTCCCAAATTCAGCAACATATAACAATTGGTCCAAGATGTTCTTTTGAGGCCATAACAGAGATTAAGACTTATAGAGCGAGCATATGTCCTCTGGGACAGCAATTTTAAAATATGTATGAACCTCTGATGAATAATGTAAAGCAGACTCTGTAGGCTGTGTATGGTTGATGTTTCTCTTTTTATATCATTGTTATTTTGTGCCTCTAAAATAAAATACTTGAGCTAAAAAATTGAAACTGTTGTCTGCCCCACTTTACATTAAAAAAAGCTTTCCAATATGACTAGAATGACTGATGATTTAGTAAGAGATAAAAGACAGTTCCATGATATCCTATTAGAGGCTCACATATTGAACAACAGTACTTGGTCTGAATGTTCTACTGGGACTCCAAGGGGCAAGGAGTCAAATATCCCTGCTCAGCCATGGAAACCTGCTTGGTAGGCTTGGGTAAGTCACACGTTCTCATTCTCAGAGCAAACCCTGCCTGAATCAATTATGCCAAGAAAATTCTATCATAAAGCCAAACTTAAGGCACACAACAAGATAGCATGACAACAGCAACCTTTAGGCTCACATCAGAAATACACAAGGAAAGGGGGATAAGGGGTAAAATGGAGGGGGGAATTAAATTCATTGCTTATAATGATGGGAGTAACTCAGGTAACCTGCTGAAATAGCCACTGTTACTTAATAGATAGGGAAGAATGGCAGCAATACCTTTCTCTATGGCAGTGCTATCTACTCCCAGTTGTGCTGTGTCTGAGGAGTCAGATGGTAAAATAACTTCCCAAACTACTGTGGAAGCAAACAGCTGGTCCTTTTGTTGGTGCTGCTGTGTTGTATAGATTCCTGGGCCTGTAACTGTCTACATCCAGGCACTCCCTCTTGCTCAGATGAATTGGAAATTGCAGGAGAAAAGCCAGTTGAAAGGCAGATGTAGGGCAGCTATCCATAGCAGTGGAAAGTCTGGGTGCAAAAGAAAAATACAGTCAGTCATTTACATTTGATGGCACAGGGCCCCCATGAAAGTGAGAAACAATGAATAAAGATTTGCTATTTATCTGAGAGGACATCTCTTTAGGAATTGCTAGGTCTTCCAGCACAACTTCCTGGTCAACCTCTGCTGGAGGCATTTTCTCTAGAAATCTGAAACATGACTGGAAGAAGTTGACCATAGAATGTCATTATAGGACCTAGAGATTCCTAGAGAGAACATCTGTAATCAATCCCCCTGGAAAATCCACAAAAGTTAAACCCACAAATGTGGAGGGACAACTTGTTTACTTCTGCTTCTGTGGTCACAAAAATGGCAGCTGGAAGTCAGTGATAGAAACTTTCCCAGTAACTGAATTTGATGTTGAAATTAACTGGCTCTTAAGGAATGGTGTGGATCCATTGCTGTGCTACCTTGACAGCCAGAAGAAATGTAGACTGGGTTTGAAGGCAGTAACAGAGGTTTAATTAACCAGGCCTGAAAGGATGTCTGCTACAGAGGCTCCACTGAAAAGAAATTGAGCATAAGCAAGCAAAATAGTGTGAGACCTTTTATCCCCTTTGATAGCCAATCAAAAGACCTGCCCCCCGGATTGGCTCAGGAAGAAAGAACTCTGGCCACGGGAAGGTGTTCTTGTTCCATTTTCCATGCCAAGGAACCTGTTGTCCATGGACGCCTTCCTGATCAAATTGCCAACATGTCTACATGGGTGCCTTTTACCTCCCCACCAAAGCGGTACCTATTTATCTACTCGCATTGCTGTTTTTGAAGTGATAGGTAAACAGAAGCTAGGGCTGATGGCAGGAGCTCACCCTGACCTGTGGCTTGAACTGCTGTCCTTCTAGTTGACAAGATTTTATGTAGCTGGCAGTTTAACCTGCTGTGCTAATTATGGCTCTAAAAACATCTTATTAGGAAGTACAATGGTGAGAATCATGTAGCCTTCTAGATGTTATTGCCCCACAACTCCCATCATCACTAACCACCATATTCAATGGAGAGAAATACAGGGAGTTACAGTCCAACAACATCTGGAGAACTTCATTGTTCTCACCCCTACATTAAAATACATGTAATGAAGTGCAATTATGCAATTAAACTATGGCTAGCTTCTAATAAAAAAGAAACGCTATATCCAAATTCACTACTTTACAAATAAGCAGGATGAATTGTTCTGAATGGCATGCTACTGGAGCATATATTAGGCAATATTTCCCCAACATATTATTTATTATTATTTACTAGGCATGGATTAGAACCCAAAAATCGCGATTCTAAAATCAAATGGGGGAGGGGGGATTTTTTTTGATTAGTAATAGAAAGACTTACAAAAAAATTTCCAAAAGTTCTAAAATGTAACGTAACTACTAACGAAATTCTAAATTGGTTCTAAAGTCTGAAAAGCAGGGAAACAGGACTGACACTGTTTTAAGCACAGGCAAATCAAGGGGCAACATTTCCCTTGGTTTCCTTGCAGGGAGATATAAAGCATTAATATATTATTATTAGTATTATTATTATTAAATAAAATAGTCAAGGCTTGCTTCTCCAGAGCATTTATTAGAATTAAATAATAAATTCTAATAGTAAGAATGTAGTAAGGGTGATAGTGACCTGGAGGGTATGAGGAACATGCTCTTGGTAAACTAGAACATGCTCTTAGGTTTGTAGTTAGAGCCCTGTCAATTTTACAGTATTTCAATCCATGTCTGTTATCAATTATGCAAGGCCACAAGCACTCTAGTGCCCTCAAGAACAAGCAAACATATTATTATAATTATGTCAGGCCCAAGTTGTTTCTATAATTATTTTAGTATTATTATTACTTCGCAAAGCGTCTCCCATTGATTTTGAGAGCTGTTGTTGCTCTTAGACACCTTAAAGTCATATGGCTTGGCATGACTGCATGGATTGCTGTTATTTCCCACCAGAGCAGTACCTATTGATCTACTCACATTTACATTGATCCCAGTGGCATCAATAACAAGTAGGGCCCTTCTTCCAGGAAATTAGAAGGGGTAAATATTATTATATTATTTATTATTTTTATTAGAATTAAATGCCCTGGGCCCTTCTTCCAGGAAATTAGAAGGGGTAAATATTATTATATTATTTATTATTTTTATTAGAATTAAATGCCCTGGGCCCTTCTTCCAGGAAATTAGAAGGGGTAAATATTATTATATTATTTATTATTTTTATTAGAATTAAATGCCCTGGGCCCTTCTTCCAGGAAATTAGAAGGGGTAAATATTATTATATTGTTTATTATTTTTATTAGAATTAAATAATGCCCTGGGCCCTTCTTCCAGGAAGTTAGAAGGGGTAAATATTATTAATATATTTATTAATTATAAAATAGTTGCCTACCTTCTTCAGAGCTCTTTTCACTGCAGCTTTCTCCCCATTCATTTTGCCATAGATCTCTAGGAGATCTATGGCTTTTCCTTGAATCTGCACTTTTCCTGCTCCTCTCCGGGCTGTTTTCAACCCCTTCTCCCATTGTTTCAGCCTGCCTCATGTCCTTCTCGCCTGCCCTCCTATCCAGGCTCCTTTCCCTGCAGTTTAAAGCGCTTTTTCCTGAGTCCTCCAGCCGCTCTAGGACTTCCGGTTTCGATCTCTCTATGGTTCTGGCTGGTTTTTCTCTTCCTGGAGGCAAGGCCTTTCAGTTAAAGTAGGCCTCGAGCATGGAAAGGCCCCATCTGACTGTGAGTAATGTCTGGGATTTTGGATTTTGGAAGGGGTAATAGGGAGCCTTCCAAAATATTTAGAATTCTAACGAAATTTTGGGCCCAGGGGGTTCGAAAAAGAAAGTCCACTTCCGGGATTGGCCTTGCAATCCGTAAAAACTTGAAAGTCCCATTACATACGAATCACTTACGAATTCTTTTGATTTTCATAACTTTTTCCTCATGCCTATTATTTACATCATTTCTACCTTCTATCATTTGAGCTCTCACGATCTGTGGCAAGCTCCTTTTTGTGGTCTCTCTTAAGAGCATTTAATGTTTAAGTTTATCTTATATCTATTAACTAGGACTGGTTAGGTTCATTGTTATCCTCTGAAAGTTGTTAGAAATTCATTTTAAAATTAAAATTGAACCGTTATCAAACCGCAGCAAGCAACCTGGAAGTGAATTACCCATTTTGAAACCAGCACTGCCATTATTCGTAAAGAAATCGCCATTTTCGGAAAGTGTTTTCCATCCCCTGACTTTCCCTTCTGACAGCTGAGAAAGGCCCTGTTCAGATCCGGGGGTAAGGCATGGGATTCCAAGCGTTTTATCAACCAGGCCTACTATTAACCATTTCAGGTTTTCTTGCAATATGAAATTCTTTATTGGTGTTCAGTCCATTTTGGATATTTTCAGATTCTGCTTTATGCTCATGCATTGGGTTAATTTATCCTTATTTATCCACATTCATGATATCTAAGATTTTTGATAGCTATTGTTCTTGAGATGGAATCTCTTTTGTTCTCCACACTCTTGCATAATTTATTCTGGCTGCCATCACTAGATAATTCAAAAGTTTATCTTTGTTTATGTCTTTTTCAAAATCTATTATTCTTAATAGGAAGTATTCTGGTTATAGTTCCATCTTTATATCTAGTATCTTTTCTAATTTTTTGTGAATATTCTTCCAGTATGATTTGGCAGTTTTACATGTCCACCACATATGGTAAAAAGAAGCAGTTTGCTCTTCACACTTCCAGCATTTGTCATTTATCTTTAGGCCCGAAACTTTGCCAAATTCTTCGATTGTTTCTATCCAGTTATTTATATTTTCTCTCAGATTTTCCTCTATACAGAGCATGTCATCTGCAAAAGCTTTTATCTTAAAAGTATCTTTTCTTATTTTTGTTCCAGTTAATTTATTATCTCCTCTTATTTTATTCAGTAGGATCTCCAAAGTCATGATAAACAGTAAAGGTGACAAGGGGCATCCTTGTCTTGTCCCTTTCTGTATTCCAATTTTCTTGTCTTCTTGTCCATTTATAGTTATTGTCGCTTCTTGTTTTGTGTAGATGGCTTGTATAGCATTAATAAAGTGGTATCCAGCATTGATTTCTTTTAGTAAGAATATTATAATATAATATTATAAATATAATCAGATTGCTAGTTTTGACTATTGTTTCTGCTCAATGAAGGTGCTTAAGGTATTAAACTTCCTTTCTTATAATTCTACAAATCAGCTCTCCCCATGACCTTTACAGAGTTTGGAGACGTACATGTATGCAGAATAAACAAAATAATCTCCAGGAAAATTCACAGAGCGCACCTGACCTTTGAAAACAGCGCAGCTAATTTTAATCAGATTTGTATAATGTTAACCTCTGTGCTGGCCTTTGTCTAGCTTTTGTATACATTCATAAACACAGGGAAAAGCAAGGTGTATATGTGTGTGTATGTGTGTGGGAGAGGGGAGGATCTATAATCCTTACACTGAAAAACATTTTTAAACCAATTACAGAGGAGTGTGTATTCATTCCCCTGTAGCTGGCATGGCAGAGCTTTTATAGTGCTGCCAGGTCACCAGCAACTGTTTATTTACCTACAAGAAAACCAATAATACTAAGGTAAACATTTTTAATCACTTTTTTACAGCCCACAGTAAACTGGATTTCACATGCATAGCCATCTAATCTGCATTTATACAATGTTGGCATTTTTCAGTAAGAAAAAAGGGAATGTGTTAGTCTGTTTAGGGAGAAAATGGAGTCTTGTTACACCTTAAAGCCTAACCCGTTCATTGCAGCATAAGCTCTCGTGGACTCCAGAAGACATCTTCAAACACATGAAGTAAACTTAGGGAAAAGCAAAGGGGGGAAGATGTAGAGTGTAAACAAAATGCAAAATATTCTAGCGTGGGAATGGGGTGAGAAATACTGTCTTAATGGTGGCTGTAAAAGAGGACAAAGTGGAGTACATGTAAATAAATAAGCATTAATAATATATGTGCGGTAGGGGAAAATCTTTGTTTTGCAGATATGCTTAGTTGGTAGTGCATACAGAAAGAAAAAATAATAGGTAGAAACTTTTCTTAAAGAAAGATATGGACCTGTACACAACTTTAATGAAAACCAATGTATTACTATGGATAGTGTACTAAGAAAACATTGCAGCTCCTGAAATCTCTGCTAATAGATCGGAATCTTTGAAGGCATCCCAATTCAGATGTTTCTCTTTCCTCTCTTCACTTGAAATCCTTTTTTTCTGCAACAGCCAGATTGAGCTCAGTGACAGAGTGTCCTGGAAGATTGAAGTGCCTGACACAGGTCTTTGTGAATTGCCCTTTCAAAGGACAGATTTGTAATCATTTATTATCTTGCATGCAGAAGATCCTGTTAACCAATGTAAAATGGAGAAAGTCACTGGTGCTAAATGGCCCATTGGAAGTTGAACACCCTGATGTGAATGATATTAAGTCCCATAGTTGTTTTATTTTGGGTTTTTTGTGGCACAATGACTTAAACTCTTGTGCCGGCTGAACTGGTCAACCAAAGGTTTGGCAGTTTGAAACCGGGAGCAAGGTTAACTCCTGTCTGTTGAGCTCTAGCTTCCCATGCAGGGACATGAGAGAAGCCTCCCACAAGGATGGTAAAACATCAAACATCTGGGCATCCCCTGGGCAACGTCCTTGCAAACGGCCAATTCTCTCACACCAGAAGGAACTTGCAATTTCTCAAGTCGCTCCTGACACGAGAAAAAAGTCCCATAGTTATGACGCCAAAATAAATGTGAAAAGAGAGATTGCAACTACATTTGTCACAAGATATTGCCCTTGTCCACACTGGCAGTGTATCCTATGGAAGCTAAGTACAGTGGGATTTATTTCAAAGACTGTTTGTGGATACCAAAATTATTGGATGCTCAAGTCCAATTATATACAACAGTGTGATAAACTGGGACGATAGGCATTTGCCTCTCTCCCACGGGGAAAGAGGTGGATTCAGTTTGAATCTTCCTGTAGATGGGGGCGTGGCCTTCCCGGTGGAAGGTCAGCCCCCAACAGGCCAGTCTAGCCTGGACGTCGGCCCACCACTCCCGCCCATTAACAGTATTGATTTTGGTTGCCCATTGGAACTGGGTGGGAATTTTTCCCCATTTCACCCTACATTTTGGGTGTGGGGTTTTTTTGCCCACCCCTTTACTGTTTAGGGACTAGATGGAGTGGTGAGTTTGTATAAATAATAGGCCTTAGCGGAAAATAGCTAAGGAAATCCCATAGTTGGTGTGTACCTTAGGCACCCCCTTCGGGGTGAAGGCCATTAAGTTAAACATTCACCTTAAAGTTCAATGGCCCTGGAATGGGAAGACGCCGATCTCAATATCTTGAGAATATACCTCTCACTCATTTCCCTTAAAGGGTTGCCCTGGTTGGATAATCAGGCAATCCAGGTGTTTCGCCTGTAAATTACTTGTGTTAAACCGGGTAGGGATGCTACCTGGCTTGGATACAGCATATTCCTGACACCCCTTGAGTTAAGTCAAGGAAAATTAAATAGGTAACATTTAAATAAAAGTTGCCCAATTTGAACCCAAGAATTGTTGTGTGTCTTTTTATTTCGGGGGTTGGCAGGCAGCTTTTTTTCTTGGCATTTTTCATGTTTCTAAACTATATTTTTTTCTTGATTCACTTTTTTGATTTTAATGTAACTTTTTAAACTTTTAAATAAAGTTAAAATTTTAAAAAAGATTTCCTTTTTGGATCTTTTTCTGAATATTTTCAAGCCATGGATAGTTGAACCCAAAGATATGGAGGGTTGGCTGGAATTGTTTATGGAAGCAGGACTCTCTGTAAGTGAGCATAGGCTTGCCACTTAAAGCCCATGCCATGACAGTATTATTGTTCAAACTCGGCTGTATCTTGTTGTTGATGACATGCTGAATGGTCTCTTCTGTGAGTTGTGAATGACTATTAAGTATTTTATTGTCAAAGGCTTTCATGGCAGGAATAATGGGTTGTTTTAAATTTTTTGGGTTGTATGGCCATGTTCTAGAAGTATTATCTCCTGACATTTCGATTGCATCTGTGGCAAGCATCCTCCTCAGAGGTTGTAAGCATTTTCTGTTTGGGTCTATTTTGTGACAGATTGCCCTTGGGTTTCAGTTGTGCCTTGTTGATTAGCTACATTAGACAGCTTTTTGTTATTTGATATCATGTTGGCTTTGACTTATAGCATCCATGTTCATGAGAAATTCCATAGATGGCAATGTTAACAGAGCCGCTTGAGACTTATAGATTCATAATCCTCTCCTTTTGCATCTAAATGACTTAACAGCGTTCTGCAGTATCTAGGGGTGAATTCCCCCTTCAGAACTTTGTGTGTCATTTTGGTGTGACATAGAACCCTCAGAAGCCTCCAGCCTTGATAAGAAGGCTTTCTTTACCTTTTAAATAAGGTACAAGAGTCCAAGGAGGGGAGAATGGCATTGCCATCTCTCCTCCGTGGGATGCTTGAGCCTGCAGAGGCGGGATCGTTGTGTGGACTGATCCTGAGATCATAGATGGTGACACCAGGAGCAGTTTCCACACACCCCACACCTTCAAACATCCAGACCTTATTGATCATTTGGACACCTTATAATAATACGACCCCCTACATCGGATTATAGTTCAGTGTAGCTGGGACCTAATTGCATTGAATTGCATTAAATGCTAAGTGTAGGCACATTTAATGCAGTTCGATGCAGAGAAATTTCATGATGAAAGTGCATTATATGGCAGTGTAAATGGGCCCAAAAAATAAAATGACAGTTTGGTAACTGGGTGTGTGGCAGCATTCTTGATAGCTAAGTATTCATTCTTGTATACAGTGTTAGCATAATGTTCCTCCACATCCATAGTAACTCACACTGTTTTCTGAAAGGCTGTGAGTTCACCGTATTTTTTCAAAGTAGTCTGTAATCTTGATAGCATATGAATTGTATTGATCTGGATTTTCTCATAACCCCTTTAGGTTTCAGTGGCAAAATGACTGCTTGTTCACTTTTATATTTAAAAAAATATCCCGTGTCCAAATCTCAGTTAACTCTATGCTTAAATTTGCTGGAAGGAGCCTACTTACCCTTTGATAGTTTGTAATGGAAATGAAAGTAAGGGTGAAAAGTTCACAACCTGCTGTGTTGGGGTGGTTGCCATATTACAATATCCACACTTCAGAATTGTAGCAGCTTGGCACCATATAAACTGCCATGAGTTAATGCTAAAAAAACCTCTAGGCTCTATAGTTTTGTGAGATATTACCCTTCTCTGTAAAAAACATTCTGGTGCCACAACAAAGTACAAATCCCAGGGTCCCATAGGGTGGTGTTATGTCATTTAAAGTGGTGAGAAACAGCTATAATTCTGCAGGGTGGGTTGTTTCTGAGTCAGGGAATGAATTGCTGCCCACTGTGCCTACTGCACTGCAAAAGATAGCGCAAAAGTTGAATAGGATTAAGTTCGACCTTAGGTTTCAGTGTTAGCTAAAAGATAATGGAAGAATTTGTATTCTCCCCACACACACACCTTCTGAATATAATTTTAAGCAAGATGAATAGAGAGCTACATTGAAATTGTAAGTAGGATTCCTCCAGAATTTAGTCTTTACAAATAATTGACCGGATCTCTACTTCCTGGACTAATATGTAGATCCGAACTTAGTTATCTACCAGAATTGCTCTTCCCCAATCTTACAATAGGTTTGTAACTCAAAGAAGTGTATCAAAATGTTCCAAAGTATATTTAAATATAGGTGCATATATGTTTTAAGTGGCAGACTGGTGCAGAAGTTGAGACACAGGTCAACATGTGAAAGTAACACAGACCAGAAGTAAACGAATTCTTGCATTCTATAGCAATTACGTAAGGCAGAAAGATATAAAATGGAAAAATAGATGTAGCATAGGATTTGGCGAATAAATGTAACTCATTTAAAGGAGTAAAAGATTCTTCACAAACACAGATTAATGTGAAAGACTGTGTTCCAGAAGATTATTTATTTATTTATTTAAAACATTTATATTCCACCCTTCTCACCTTGAAGGGGACTCACAGTGAAGCACAACATTAATAATAATACTAATAATAATACACTTTATTTATATTCCGCACTTCTCACCCCAAAGGGGACTCAGTGCGGATTACAGAACTCATACAGCAGACGTACAAAATTAGACGTACAAGACATACAATAACATATAACAGGAAGATCCCCTGGACTCCAACCGTTGTTATATTCGTTGTTGTTATATTTGTCACTGGGTGCTGCTGCTCCATTCCGCCACAGGGGGCACTGTTGTTCCATCCTCCTTCTACCTCCTCCTTCTTGACGAAGGGCCTGCCAGCCAGCCAGCTGAATTCTTCTTCTGGTAGTCGTCTTCAATATTTATTGAAGTTAAAAAGTCCTTTAGGATTCCTCCCCCGCTTATGCAGTACCTAATTTATCTGCTTAGGTCAACAAGGGCAGGCTTATAGCTGACTTGCCCAGGTCAGCCCAGGATTCGAACTTGTCACGTTCGGATCTTTACAGCTACAGCTTTCAGCTAACAGCTGCTGTTTTAACCGTTGTGCTAATCTCCCAGCACAAACATTCAATGCTGAAACATAAAATAAACTATAAACATACACAAACACACAAAAATCAATTATTGGCGCATTAAAATCAACTGTTTAAAACCATCCAAATAAAAAGTTTCCCATTGCTGCCTTATTGCACTGTCCCAAATACTTGGACCCACGGCCACATTTTTACCATCTTTCTGAAGGACAGGAGCAAGTGAGTTGATCAAATCTTACCAGGAAGGGAGTTCCATAGCCAAGGGGCAATCACTGAGAAGGCCCTCTCTCTCGTACCTACCAATTGCACCTGTGATGGTGGCAGGACCAAGAGCAGGGCCTTCCCGGAAGATCTTAATCTCCTTGGTAGTTCATAGAGCGAGATGTGTTCTGACAGGTAGATTGGGCCAGGGCCATGTAGGGCTTTATAGATCAAAACCAGCACTGATGCAGCACAAGATGCAGGACATAATAATGTATTCAGAATGCTGGCTGCAGGATTCTGTGAATTGTGGTCACTTTTCCACAAATGTTCACTTTGTTTTTGTACAGAAAATCCAGAATTAAAAACTTTCCTTCTTCCCATGGAGAGACAATTAACATAGGTGTTTTGTTAAAAGGAGTAAAACAGTGACTCATTTAAGAAATGGAAGGCTCTTCCTACTGAGGAGAACAGAAAGGAACACAGGCTCTGGCAAACTAAATGCAAAGCAACCGTCAGGAAAGCCAAGAGAGATTTTGAGGCACATATAGCTAAGAATATTTTTAAAAGTAGCAAAAACTTCTTTAAGTACATCAGAAGTAGAAACCCAACTAGAAAAGCAGTTGGGCCACTTGACGAAAATGGTAAGAAAGGGACAATAAGTGAAGACAAGAAGATTGCTGAGCGGCTAAACGACTTCTTTGCCTCCGTTTTCACACAGGAGGACAGACAACATATGCCTGCAGCTGAGTCAGTTTTTTCAGGGAGGGAATTAAATGAATTAAACCAGATAGAGATAAACAAGGAAGATGTTCTAAACTAAATGTCAACAAATCACCAGGGCCAGATGGCATCCACCCCAGAGTTCTTAAGGAACTCAAGTGTGAAATTGCTGAAATTCTAGCTAAAATATATAACCTTTCTCTAAGATCAGGCACTGTACCCGAGGACTGGAGGGAGGCAAATGTAACTCCGATCTTCAAGAAAGGATCCAGGGGTGATCCAGGAAATTATAGGCCAGTTAGTCTAACCTCAGTTCCAGGCAAAGTGATGGAAACCATTATTAA
The DNA here is from genome assembly GCA_030556195.1 of Anolis apletophallus. NCBI lineage: Eukaryota > Metazoa > Chordata > Lepidosauria > Squamata > Anolidae > Anolis > Anolis apletophallus. The sequence continues at coordinate 9,069,950 of JARBWK010000001.1, forward strand.
AGAAAAAATTACTAAGCACATAGAAGAACAGGCATTGCTGAAGGAAAATCAACATGGTTCCTGCAAAGGCAAATCATGTCTTACTAACTTGTTAGAATTCTTTGAGGGTGTAAATAAACACATAGATGAAGGGGACCCAGTCGATATTGTTTACCTTGACTTTCAAAAGGCTTTTGACAAAGTCCCTCACCAAAGGCTCCTAAATAAGCTCTTCAGCCATGGAATCAGAGGACAGGTCTTGTCCTGGATTGGAACCTGGCTAAACTGTAGAAAACAAAGGGTGGTAATAAACGGACATTTCTCTGGGTGGAAAGAGGTGAGAAGTGGCGTACCCCAAGGTTCAGTTTTAGGTCCGTTACTTTTAATTTATTCATTAATGATCTGGATGTAGGAGTGAATTCTGAGGTAGCAAAGTTTGCAGACGACACTAAATTGTTCAGGGTAGTTAAAAATGAAACTGATTGTAAAGAGCTCCAGAAAGATCTCTCAAAATTGAGTGAATGGGCAACGAAGTGGCAAATGCATTTTAACCTAAACAAGTGTAAAGTCATGCACATCGGGGCAAAGAACCCCAAATACACTTATCAACTGATGGGATCAAAGCTTTCTTAGACAAACCAGAAAAGGGATCTTGGGGTTTTAAGAACATAAGAAGAGCCATGCTGAATCGGACCTCAGCCCATCTAGTCCAGCATTCTGTATCACACAGTGGCCCACCAGTTGTACACGGGGATCTCGAGCAGAAGGGAGGGCAAAACCCTGACCTGCTCCCGACCCCCCACAACCAGTACCCAGGGAAATCCTGCCTACCTCAACCAACTCCGAGGTGGCACTTGAATGTCCTTTTCAGTTTTGGTGGGCAGCTCAATGAAGATGTCAACCCAGTGTGCAGCAGCAGTGAAAAAAGCAAATTCTATGCTTGGCATGATCAGGAAGGGAATCGAAAATAGGTCGGCAAATGTTGTATTGCCTCTCTACAAATCTATGGTGAGGCCACATCTGGAGTACTGTGTACAATTCTGGTCACCGCACCTCAAGAAGGATATAACGGAACTGGAAAAGGTACAAAGAAGGGCAACAAAAATGATCCAAGGGATGGAGCAGCTCCCTTATGAAATCAGGTTGCAACGCCTTGGTCTTTTCAGCCTTGAAAGACGGCGTTTAAGAGGTGACTTGATCGCAGTGTATAAAATCATGCATGGGATAGAAAAGATGAATAAAGAAAAAATATTTTCTCTGTCACACAACACTAGGACTAGGGGGCACTCCCTAAAGCTCCAAGGTAGGAAAGTTAGGACTAATAAAGGGAAATATTTCTTCACCCAGAGGGTCATTGGGTTATGGAACTCACTTCCAGAGGAGGTTGTGACAGCTGTCAGCCTGGACAGCTTCAAGGCAGGATTAGACAGGTTCATGGATACCAAGGGAATCAGTAGTTACTGAAATGGACATCCAAGTGCCACCTCTGTGTTGATGGAGGCAGGCAGGATTTTCCCCGGGTACTGGTTGTGGGGGGTCGGGAGCAGGTGAGGGTTTTGCCCTCCTTTCTGCTAGAGATCCCCGTGTACAACTAGTGGGCCACTGTATGACACAGAATGCTGGACTAGATGGGCTGAGGCCCGATTCAGCATGGCTCTTCTTATGTTCTTATGTTCTTAGTGACATTCATGCCCACAAAAAAACAAATAAAATCTAAGCTTTAGGAATAAAATCCTAAAACCAACCAGGGAATGTTTCTATTATTCAGCATTTCACAGTACTGCACAAACAGAAGGAGCAACAAGAGAGCCATCCTTATCAATATTATAAACATAGATGGTTACCCTGAAACTGAAAAAACAAGTGCAAACAATAGGAGAATCAGGAAAGTGCCTTACCTCCTGCTCACACCAGTTTTGTGAACACTGGTGATTAATAGTTAAAAACATCTGCCTTACAAGGGAAGCAACCAGAACACATAGGAGGTTAAATGTAAATTAAGCATTTGGGCAAGGGTGAGGCTGTTTTAGGAAGAAGCGATGATTGTTCCCAATTGCTCTCTTTTTCATCAGACAACACTGGCTCTAACTATCTCTCCAGATTACATGATTGTAAGCCTGCTACTTATTTGCCTCTACAATACAAAGGATATTAATACTGCAGAACTAGGAACACCTCCAGAAGAGCCCTGGGAAAAAACATAAAAGTAATCATTTAAACCACATAAAAAGTTTCTGCTATCTCCTTCTCCTCAAATTCAATTTTTATATATTGCACGTTTCTTCATTCCAGCAATTTTCACCAGCTTGTAATTTTTATTTTTAGAATGACAGTGGTTTTGGCCCGATTTAAATTGTGGAGCAAGCGAAATAAGCCATTTTTATAAAATGCTCAACCTATTACCAAGCAACACGGAGTTGGATGAAAGCCCTCATTTTCAGAACTATACCAGTCCCTGTCCTATATTTGAACTTAAAATACTGACCCTTCTTCCCTCATTTTGACTTGCCTCCAGCACAGATAGAAAGAAAACAGAAATGAATTATCTGTATAGAGTCTTGGGCAAAAAGAAATCAACAAAGTTGAGCTTGTATTTCACTCCAACTGATATTAACCAGTGCTAGATTCATACATTGTATAGTTCAAAGTTTGCCAGACTTTTGTGAAAAGTTTTTCTCAGGCCAAGATTGTACATGTTTTTTTTTTTAAAAAAAGTAATACAACAGAATACAGCTTATAATGCACATCAGCACACCTAAGTATAAACCACATTGCATGGTGAAACTCATGTGTGATCCATACATACGTATTGCAGAAGTGGAGGTAGGAAAGAAACCTGATTCCTCCAAAGTCATAAAACTGCAGAGCTATTGCAATTCCTCGAATTGATTTGAGGCCAGCCTCTGTGGTGCATATAAGCATCATCCAAGATGTGAAGTCCCGGAACTACCAGTAGTTCCAGGACTTCACATGTAAATCATCCACGCAGTGAAGTCACTTCCTTCTCTGCCAGTTCAGCACCAATCTAAGTGGTCAGTGTAGAATAGTGTCTCTCTATATGTTCTCAACCTGTGAGTCCCTAGGTGTTTTGGCCTGCAACTCCCAGAAATCCCAGCCAGTTTACCAGCTGTTAGGATTTCTGGAGTTGAAAGCCAAAATACCTGGGGACCCACAAGTTGAGATCCACTGCTCTAGACTATTCTAGTGCCCTGGTCTCTAGAGTAGCAAGTAACATGTCTGCACCATCTTCAATATGCCACCCTTTAAATTCGTCTATCATGTCTCCTCTAACCTTCTCTCTCTCTCTCATATATATATATATATATATATATATATATATATATATATCCAGCTCCTTAATTTTCTCCTTATAGAGCATGGTTTCCAGGTGTTTTATCATCTTGGTTCTCTTTCTCTGCACATGTTCTAACTTGTCAATATCCTTCTTACATTGTGGTACCCAGAACTGGACACAGTATTCCAGGTGAGGTCTAATTAAATATAAATTCACCTAACAGTAGCATTCTCTAGTCCACATTTTACAGGTTTGTTTGCAAGATGGGGGACCTTATCAAAGTCCTTACTAAAATCAAGATACACAGCAGTCCCTTCATTTCCAACGTTTTATTATAATCTATATTGATTACCAAGGCATTCTTTTCTATGTGCTTATAGACTGTCTCTAGAGCTTTTCCTGGTATTGATGTCAGACGGACTGGGCAATAACTGGTTGCTCAGATTAAATTAGCACTGTTGAGCCATCCATACTTGGCCTACAGAATCACACTCAATCAGCTGCAGTTCTCCAAAACAGAACAAGGGAAGTTTTGCTGTGTCTACCTAAGAATTCAAAGGGGAAAAGTAGATAAAGATGGAGAATCGTCTTTTCCCCCCAGGCCTGATATCAGTAAAAGAGTTCCCTCTTCTTAATAGTAGCCAACAATGTAGCACTGGAAAAATCACAAGGAAAAGTATTAAAGCAACAGATACTACCCCTTTTCTCTAAAAAGGCTGGCCCAAAATGTACTGCTTTACCGAAAGCTTCATGAGTTAGTTTGTTATGCTGCCAGAGGCAAGGGATAGAATAATGATGTTTCCCACTCCATATTCAGAAACTGATTCGAGCAACAGCTGAATTTCACTTCACTGCTGCTGATAAATCAGTGTTCACTATCACACATGAGGACAACAAACTAGCCTCAGGAGTACAATATAAGCTGTGTAGCACCCAAGCTCTGTTGTGTCACATCTCATTGCTGTCTCTTCTAGCCTGTCACCATTATGCTGGTTCTCATTTTATTATGTTGCCTTTTCTTCAGATATGGAACTGAAGATAGCTTGGGCCCAGTGCTTTATCCATGACTTGGACCACAGAATAAAAACCATGCTTATCAAATTTGCAGGTGACACCAAATTGGGAGGGATAGCTAATACTCCCAAGGACAGCATTGTTATCAAAAATGACCTTAAAAATTAGAGATCTGGGCCAAAACTAACTACAGGAATTTCATCAGAGAGAAATGTATGGTACTACACTTAGGCTATATATTTTTTCTGTGTCAGGAGCAACTTGAGAAACTGCAAGTCGCTTCTAGTGTGAGAGAATTGGCCGTCCACAACGATGTTGCCCAGGGGATGCCCAAATGTTTTGATGTATTGCCATCCTTGTGGGGGGCTTCTCTCATGTCCCAACTTGAGAAGATGGAGCTAACAGAGCGAGCTAATCCTGCCTTCTGAGTATATTCAGGTAAAAGAGAAACTCCTGCAGCCTCTCTTATATGGCCTGCTCTTCTTGACCACATTCCAGAGTTACTTAACTGTGTGTTCTGGTTTTTGTCTGTGAAATGTTGAAGGGTATGGGAAAGCATATTGTTTGTGTCATTGAACACAGAGATTTTATTCAGCTATATATTTTCTTTTTAAAAATCCCACATAATTACCACACAAGAGGTGGGAAGCAAAAAAAAAACACCCCCAGTTTGTCTGAAGCACCTCTTCTATCTGATTATGTCTGGCTCATTCCTCATGTCTCTTACCATCCCCAAAGTGCCATTCTCCCAAATTCACAAAAGACAGCAACTTCTCTTTGCACTGTACAACTAACAAAAATATTAAATATCAATTAACCCATTCTGTGTTAAAGCACATTAAGGGGCAATGAAAGTGATTGTCAAAAAAAGAGATTGTGTCTACTTTATAAGAGAAATGGTTTGCCTGACAAAGCCAGAAGTTAAACCATGAAATATTAACATGCCACAATAAGCTGTGTTCTGTATCTGTTTTTCAAAAAGAAGTATGGTTTGATTTGACTAATTTGTCTGTATTTACTGACAACAAAATAATATTGTTTTTCATGTCAACATATCATAAGCTACCATTCAGCAATATCCCTTTTTCTCCTGTTCTCTGCACACTTCGGATGTCAATAAATCTCTTGTGCAGCAAGTCAGCACTGCAGTACTCAAATAGCACTGAAAGATTATCAGCACCATAACAGACACACTTCCACTCCTGTGCCTGCAAGACCAATATTCACAGTTTCACCTACCTGCATCTGTCAAAATATGCCTTCTCTAGAAATTATCCAGATCAGGCATGGGCAGACGTCAGCCCTCCAAGTGTTTTGGACTTCAACTCTCACAATTTCTAACAGCAGGTAAGCTGTTAGGAATTATGAGAGTTGAATTCTAAACACCAGAGGGGCCAAAGTTTACCCATGCCTGGTCTAGATCTTCCATGTGATTCCATGGTATGCCTCTGCTGGATCTCTTCACACAGCAGTCACCCACAAAAAGGAAGGCACATGGGATGGCTTGTGTTGTCCCACGCACCCTCCCTACTTCCCCATCATATGGTTGGGATGAGACAAGATGCATTGGTGCATTGGCCCCATTATATGGGAGAAAGGGCAGCAACGTGCATTGCCGTGTTGCCCTTTCCCCTATCATATGGGAAATTGAGTGGGAAATGTGGGTAGCTTCATTGGAGCTACCTGAAAAACACTTGCCTCTCCATCGTGGAGGAGGAAGCATCTTGCAATGCTTCCTTCCCACTTCACGAGGAATGTGGGTATGACCAAGCCAGCAGCATCTGATGACACTTGTCATGCCCCATCAACAAATGGAAAAATGGGGCAAAAAAGCCCCATGTAAAGAGGTCCATAAAGTTACCATGGAGAACCTAATAAAGGATACCTCTCTAGGAACTCTTTTCACCTGACTTTTGTCCATCCATTGCCCCACTTTTTATTCTAGCTAGCATTTCAAACTGATTTTTAAAAATAATGGGCTAGAGGTGCTATGTTTTAGACTGAACTGTTTTGATATCTTTTAATGGTATTTTATCTTTATTAGAGAAGCTTTACATCTTTTTATTATTGTCAATAATTTAATCCCATATCAATGTTCAGTTTTTTGTATGTTTTAACTGTATTGTGTTTTTAAATTGTATGATTCCTGAAGTCTTAAACTTGGCAGAAAGTTGTACAATAGTAGGTAGGCCAGAGATGCTTATGAAAGCAGTTGACCAAACCAGAACCCAAGAGCCAAAGACGTTGTGTTTGCCATGCCTAGAGCAAGGTATTTATTTATTTATTTATTTATTTATTTATTTATACCTTGTATTTCTCCCCATGGGACTCAAGGTGACTAACAACCACACAACGTGATGAATTTAAAACAAAGCAAATAAAAAAATAAAAAACAAAATAGAACTGTTTGGATTTAAGTTTCAACTACAGCTGAACAGTAATAAATACAGCATTTTAAAACACACAATCCACCCAACACCACCCCACAGAAGCATGCCCCTTATCCTTCCCCCAATGCTTGCTGGCAGAGAATCAGGTTTTGTCCTGCTTGTGGAAGGCATCAGGGATGGGGCCATCCTGATCTCTCTTGGGTGGGAGTTCCACAGTCTGGGAGCAGCCACCAAAAAGTTCCTCTTCCGTGTTCCCGTGAAATTTGTTTGAAATGCATTGGGAAATTCCTTCCCAATTGATAGTAGATATCTGACAGGTTTGTACAAAGAAAAATTGTTATTCAAATAATCTAAACCAAAGTCATATAGGGCGTTGTAGGTCAAAACCAGACACATTCTGAAACTCCCTTCCTAGGGAAGTTACTCTAGTTGCTTTCTTTTCGTTAGCCTGTGGCAATCTTTTTATTTCCAATTGTACAAGAAAAAGAGCTTACCTTAGTGTATTATTTTTAATTAGAGATATAATTTTGATCATAGAGAGATAATTTAAGGTCATTTTATATGTGGTTTTGTGTGTTTTGATCCATGTGTAATTTTACTTGTATTAATTCTTATTTTATAAACTGCCTGGGAACAGACAGGATGTAAACATAGTAATTTTTTATTGTATCAGAAGCAGACTGAAGGTGGAGTTGTAATGTATTTTTAAAAACACAAAGTTAAAAAAAACTTGGCATTATACTAAATGTCCTTTGACCAGTGCCTCTGGTGTTGCTATAAGGAGATCCTCCATTGTGCATCTGGCAGGACTCAGACTGCATTGTAATAGGTGGTCTGTGGTTTGCTTTTCTCTGCACTCACATGTCGTGGACTCCACTTTGTGGTCCCATTTCTTAAGGTTGGCTCTGCATCTCGTAGTGCCAGAGCACAGTCTGTTCGGTGCCTTCCAAGTCACCCAGTTTTCTGTGTGCCCAGAGGGGAGTCTGCCATTTGGTATCAGCCATGGATTGAGGTTCCAGGTTTCAGCCTGCCAATTTCAGACTCTCACTTACTGAGGTGTTCCTGCGATTATCTCTATAGAGCTTAGAAAACTATTTCGTGATGTAAGGCATTGGCATACTGGCTGATAACTAAACAAGAGATGGGCCGGAGATGTCACTGCCTTGGTCCTTTCATTATTGGCTGCTACTTCCTGGAAGATGTCAGATGGTGCAATGCCAGCCAAACGGTATAATTTCTCCAATGGTATAGGGCATAGGAATCTTGTGATAATGTGGCATGTCTCATTTAGACCCACAGCTACTGTTTTAGCATGGTGAGATGTATTCCACACTGGGCATGTGTACTCAGCAGCAGAGTAGCAAAGCGCAAGGGCAGATGTCTTCACTGTGTCTGGTTGTGATCCCCAGGTGGTGCCAGTCAGCTTTCGTATGATATTTTTTCTAGCACCCACTTTTTACTTGATAGTCAGGCAGTGCTTCTTATAAGTCAGAGCATGGTGCACAGTGACTCTTATTGCACCATCGGACATCTGCCGCGTGTGCTGCAATGCTCCAGTGGGATTCCCTCCCAAGTAATCCTCAGACCTTGAGATGCTTGTCTGTTCTTAAAATGAAAAGCACACAACAGTGTTTTAGATGGCAGTAAGAGCATCTAAAGCTTTGGAGAGCTTCTGTTCAACCATTTCAAAGCTCTCTTCTTCTGCGGTGATGACACAATCGTCAGCATGGCAGAATGACGTTGAACTGGATGGTCCTTATGATTTCTTCCAGCTCTATGATTCTACATTTTGGTAGCAATAGGAAAAAGCAGTGATTTGAACTGGTCAAGAAATTGAAAATGAGTAGCCTAATATGCACATAACTTTCTGTATCAGAATTTTAAAAACAAAATTTGATTTGAATTGTGGAATATTTTCTAACTAATGAAATTTTCCTTCAATCCCCAAATGTATAACATTATAGTATCTTCTAACTTAACTAAGCATATAGAAACATACAGTATATTTAGTCATCCAAGGAAAAAAGGCAGGAAAAGTTATTAAGGGAATGGGTGAACACTATTCCTTATCCTAAAGGCTTTCAATTTTACAATACCTGTATTTGTGTGTGTGTGTGTGTGTGTGTGTGCGTGCGTGCGTGTATACATAATGATATATCTTGGAAATAGGACTCAAGTATAAACACTAGTTATTTATGGCTCATAGAAATGTTATGTGCTTAGCCATAGTCATTTTTATCTATGGAAAGAATGCAGAAATCTCAAGTAGCTGAAACTTAGACCCATTGCTTACAACTTTTCAGGTTATGCAGAACACTAACACTGTAGATCTGGTTATATGTGGATTCTGCAACAACAAAAATTGATTCTAGAGGACTAAAGCATCCTTCTCTAATCCATGAGAGTTAAAAGTACATCGCTCTTTTTGTATGATTCAGCAGAAAGCAACATTTTAGATAGATACAAAGGAGAAATGAGAAAAACATGTCCTGTCTACAAGATCCCAAGATTGGAACACATGTTTATTGGTTGCCTTACAAGTGTATATTTAACTACACAGCAGACTGAACAATAGCAACATTGATGAATTAGGTGACCAAGTGCAGATAAGAATCTAATAATTCTTTCCCAATTACTAGAAATACATGTTTAGACATGTACAGAAAGGTTGATGGGCTGCACAGTGAGGAGGAGGAGAGGAAGAAAGGCAGCTATTTCGCAGAATGTAATTTCCATTCTTCTAGAGATAATCTCATTGAACTCTTTAACTTCATTTGATCTTTGTCATTTCCATTCCTTTAGAGAATACCTCATTGAGCTGTTTTACCTCATTTGATCTTCGAGTGGCCTAGCCAGAAAATTAAGGATCATCACTCTATATTTTTATTTTTCTGACCATTCTGATTTTTATATTTCTACACAGTCATATATCACAAAGAATACAGAGAGTATTAAAATCAGTCTCCACACAAGGAAATTTGTTTTTACCAATGATGAAAACGATGTCTCATTCCCATCTTTATCACAATTTGTGCCAAGGTGATGACAAGAATGACAATAATAACAATGTTGATGATGACACTGCTATTACTATTGGCTTCTGGCCATGCTGACCTGAGTTTCTGATTGCTTCATGCTTACTGTTGTAGTTGAGTAAATCTAGGAAAAATAAGTTTCTGAAGCTCTGTCCAAAGCATAGGGTACATGTCCTATGGCTGAGGATGTTGCTCAGGATAACCCCCAACCTTTCCCTTAGATGTTGAAGGGTCTAGAAAAAAGTAAACGCTTCCTGTCTGCTTCAGAACCTCCATATACATCTTTTTCCTGCCACTCCCCCAACTATTCTGTGGCTTGGTTCTGGCCTTTTACAAATTCAAAAGCACATCATAGGCCCCTTAGAGCTCTATTTAACCTTGTGGCTAAACATCACCAGTCAAGTTGGTCATCATGATGCCAATGGCTACCATGTCAGTGGATGATAACTCCGCTCCAGGTATGTTGTTGTTGCTGTTGTTGTTATTTAAAATTAACATCATACACATGTTAACAATCAATAAAAGGGGTATAGAATCATGACAATTAAAAGGAAAAACAAATATAGTATGAGCCCCATATTTGCAAGAGATATATTCCTGAACTTACCATGGAAACAGGAAACTAAGTATAATAGTGAACCCTACTAAAATGAGTGATATCTGCTGAAAGTTATCACAGAATTGCCCTAGAGAACCTAGGAAATTCCTAGAGAAACATCCTCACTAGCAATTTTCTTGATCTTCCAGGGCATCTCTAAGGTAACTTCCAGTGGAAGCCTGCCATAGAACCACCTGGATGACCTAGACAAGATGCATTTTGTCAGGTACAGATGGGAGAAACTGCAGCTATTAGTACCATAGGTATGAAGATCATACTGGATGAAAGATCCTTTCTCTCTAACCGATCAGCTCTCAAAGTCTGTCTAAGCTTTCTAGGAAGGTAGCAACAGAGCCTGGGAGTTGTCCGTGAGAAAACCCGCTCTTGTTTTCCCACCAGGCTGGTTTGGTGTAGAGATGGGTTTCCCCAGAAGATCTCAAAACACAGCTAAGCTCCTATGGTGGGATAAAGTCCTTCCAATAACCTGGACCTCAACTGTATCGGATTCCAAATGTTAAAGGGGTATAGAATAAAGTTATTACCACAGGAGATTCGGCACCATGGGTAGCTCTTTAGACAAAAACCCAGAGCAGATTTGCACCCTCACTGACATTTGAACGACTGTTTGCCATTATAGTTGTCTGCAGATAATACAACAAAATGGTTGTTTCCTTAAAATACAGGAAGTCCCTGAGTTACAAACATCTGACTTACAAATGACTCATAGTTGGGAGTGAAACATCAAGATGTGAGAGAAATCTATACCAATGAAGGGAAATTCACTCCTGGAAGAGGTATCTCCACTGAAGCTTTATTGCCAATCTTCATTTCCACAAGTAGCCAAATATTCCAAAATCCAATTATCACAGGGACAGAAAGTGAGGTGAATCTTCTGAACAAGGGCACAGACAGAAAACAAACACCACGGGAGTGTTAACCCTTTCCTATGCCATTCAAAGATTATATATATGGAGTTACACTTTTAAAATGTACCTGTTCCAACTTACATACAAGCATCTTGAGAACAAACCTACAGAACCTATCTTGCTTGTAACTTGGGGGCAGCCTGTAAATAAAGCAATTCACTGGCCTGTGATGTAATTTGATTTTCGAATATTTCTGTTGCATATGCAGCAACTACTATTCATGAAAGCTAACCACTTTCTGGTGGTATTGGCCATCCTGCTTGTTAATTGCTAACTGCTTTAAAGCAACGTGCAGCGATTAAAACCCCTTCATAAAAACACCTGACAACCTGCAAACAAGAATCAATACTGGTCTAGTCATGCATGACGATGCATCATTAATTTTTACTACAGGGCTGCTAACAGTGGTGCAATGCCAGCATAACTTTGAAAATACATACAGGAAGAGCCAGATATAAACATTACGGTGATCATGATCCACTTAGTCACAGCACTCGGAGCAAAGTTTACACATATCCCTGATAAGGGGATATGTAGAGAGAGTATTTACCTTAGACATTTCAGAAAAGGCAGGGGTTAAAGAGAATTGCTTCCAAGACTGTAAACTAGGAAGAACTAACAGTAAAGGATTGCCCTTTCATTAGTGACTTTAGAAATTGTTCTTTTCTTTGCTTGGTGTGATCACCATTTTTGGCTGTTGTCCTTCTTCATACAGTTTCCAAAGGGAACTGAAATTCTTCAGGCTGACTAATACAGTGAGGGAGGATAGGACTAAAAGGAAACAGAGGATTATGTGCAAAGGGTATATTATGATGATACCTTTATTGTTATGATTAATTGCTGTCAAGTCAACTTTGATTTATGGTGACCTTATGAACAAGAGATCTCCTAGTGACCCTATAATCAATAAGGTTGTGCATGGAACTCATGAGGACTGTTGGGGAGAGTTAAGTCGCTGCATGAGTCGTATTGCCTGGTGCGAGAGACAAAGGGCAGCTCGGGCTGAGTTGCTGGCAGCTGACAGAGATGGGGAAGGGGCGTTGGTGCAATCAAGCCCAGGGGAGGATTGAATAAAGGGGGCTTGCAATTAATTATTGGTTGCAGCTGGCAAGGCGTTGTTCTTGCCATCCAGGCCGCTGTCTCCTGTTTTGGATCACTGCTGGACTTTGTTTGACTGGCTGTGGACGTGGACTTCTGGATATTGGTATTGTATTTCATGGGTTTCCACATCTTGGTATCCTGTCTTCGGCTGCTCCACCTTAAATCCCTTCTGTGCTAGATTCTGCTGCTCCTTGGTTTTGGACTCCGGATTGACATGACTTCACTGCTTCGTTTGCATTCCTCCTGGCTGGATTAAAGGACCATTTCGACTCTTCTACTCCGTTTGCTTTCTGCTTGGCTGGATGTGACTCTTTGTGCTCACTCTCTCAGCCCTATTTCTGTTGCAAAGAAGTCAGAACTGGGAGTTGACTTTGTTTTGGATTGCCTTATCAACTTGCTGTGCCTCTAGGCTCATTTGAGTCGCAGTGAGGGAGTTTGAGACTCCTGTAAATAAACTGTTAACTTTACTGTGCTTGGCTTCTTAAGGTGGTCTGGATCACAACATTACTCTTGTAACAGAAAAGAGAAACCTATGGTTTTTGTCTCAAGAAATCTGACATGGGATAAGACATACAAAAAGTGGTGATATATACTTCGCTACAAACACCCCCTAGAGCTGGCTGTCTTCTGTGGAGGTACACTGGCAATAATAATTAAGGTTAGATCCCCATGTATACTCCCTTCACATATAAAAATACAAAGAGACTAACACCCTGAATAATTCAGAAGAGACTCATCACATAAGAGTGAAGCAAAAAAAAGCATGAAAAAAGAAAAGGCATTATCTAGGCCAGGGCTGTCCAACTTCTACTGGACCTTGGGCCGGAATTCCGGTCACTGATCACCTGGGGGGCCAAGCCCCCAGCTCTGCCCCCTCCCCTCCCACAGCTCCACCCCTTCCCCGCCCCGGCTCAAAAAAACAATTACATATTATATTATTTAAATAAGGGGAGAGGGAGGGATGGAACAAATGAGGGGCATAAATATACAATTAAATATTATATTATTTAAATAACGGGAGAGGGAGGGATGGATGGAACACATGAGGGGCATAAATATACAATTAAATATTATATTATTTAAATAAGGGGAGAGGGAGGGATGAATGCAACACATGAGGGGCATAAATATACAATTAAATATTATATTATTTAAATAAGGGGAGAGGGAGGGATGGATGGAACACATGAGGGGCATAAATATACAATTACATATAATAATAACATAAAGGGAGCCCCCTGCTTCAGCCTACCTTCCCAAACGCGCTGGATCCAGGGACTACGAGAGAGGCGACGACCGACCAAGGCAGCAGCCGAAGAAGCTTCAAATCGCGTCTGTGTGGGCCGCAGGGATTCAGTAGCCGAGATTTCAGCAACAGGAGGAATATCGCGAGACTACGCGAGCCACATGGGATTTCGATCGAAATCCCATGTGGATGGCGTAGTCTCGCGATACTTCCTCCGTAACCCGGAAGTGGGTAATTTTTTTATTTAATTTATTTTTCTATTATTATTTTTTGTTTAAAAGCTGGGCGGGCCGCAGGCAAGGGGCTGGCGGGCCGTGTACAGCCCGCAGGCTGCCTGTTGGGCAGGCCTGATCTAGGTATTATCTCATTTCACACTGATCACTTTGTGCAAGCATTGGTGCTTTCTTTGGGAGTTTTTTTTAACCTCAAATGGCAAACATACCAGTATTTTCAACAGCAGTCAGTGGTAGCCAGTGGCTTTGATGTCAGGCCAGTGTTGACTATGTTTTAGAAATTAATACTTTATTCTAGTCCTGATGTTATGCCGTATCAGAAATGTCAAACGACACATCCTTTATCCTTTTGAAGTCCCCAAAGAAGTCTTTCTGCAGTCCACATATATTGCAGAACTCTAATGGTGCAATCCTAAAACAAAGCTATGCCAGCTGCAAGAGGTTCCAATTGGGCACAAACCAATTGGGCACAAATTTCTTCTCCTGACAGAAATTCCCTTTTGCCAGCAGACACTCTTCCACTGCCAGCTGATCCCAAAGATCTGCCAACAGAACCATCTGCTATCAAAACTTGCAAACTAAGACCCACCAGAAGAGTTTTATCCCCCCACCAAAAAAAAGAATAGAAAGAAGTGATGAGGGAAAAAATCAAGTTATGCCACAAATCCTTAAATCAGCCCCAATACCAACACAAAGTTAAGGTCAGAAACAAGGACAGTTTTGTGTAGTTAGTTTCCCATGACCCTAGGCTAAGAGGGGTTGGTTTCAGAAAAGCTGCAACTGGCCTACTGTTTGTTTATATGGTCATTAGACATCTTGGCCAACCAGCATTGCTTTCCAAGCCAAGAGGCTGCTGTCCTTGCTGTTGGTAGTGCAGAAGCATCAACACTGAGATTAATGAGATGGTCAAAACCATTATGACACAACTATTTTGTTCCTTTTTTCTTCTTTTGATAAACTGTTTGAGAAAATAAACATTAGCATAGGAAAATGGACCTTAAAGAGAATGTAAGTGCTCTGATGTGGCAATTTTTGATCATGTATCCTAGTATCATTTAGTCAACTTGTCAGATAATTCAAGTAGTTAACATGCCAAAAGAAACTTTTCTGCCCTCTGAGATTGGAGAGAGCTTGACAAGGTTTGACTACAATTTCCAGAAGTTGTAGTGGCTAGGAAATTCCGGGCTCTAGTAGTTGTAGCCCCCCAAAATACCTTGACAAATTGAGCAACCTAAATTCCAAAATATTCAGAAACCCCAAATTGTCTACAGGGTGGTTTAGATAGTGACTGACATGTTTGTTTTCTGATGGTTCAATGTACACAACTTTGGTTCAGGCACAACATTATATATCTTCAGGCTATGTTTCTAAGGTGTCTATGAAACAGTAATGAATTTCACATTTAGGCTTGAGTTCCATCTTCCAGATATTTCCTTATGTACTTATATGCAGATACGGGTATTCCAAAATCCCAAACTCAACCTGTATTTGCAAGTCTATCCCACCTATGTGAATTCCTTAAATGTGGTTCACCAGTACGAACACAACAAACTCTATTCTCATATGTTCTTTAAGAAGCAAGACTCTCTTTTTATGTTTTCCCAAGTGAGTTTTGTCTAGATTCCTATAAACCACTCCTTTATCCAAGGTGTAGGAGTTTCCCACTCCTATTTTGGTGTTTTCTGTGTGTTTTCTTAGCATTCATGGTTGAAAAAAAGATAGAAAAATGATAATGAGCATGAAATATGGAGGAGATTGAGAGAGATCATGCATCTTTTTTGAAGGCATTATAATTTTGAATCAGATATCATGATAGTAGGTTTTTTTTCATGTCAGGAGCAACTTGAGAAACTGGAAGTCACTTCTGGTGTAAGAGAATTGGCCATCTGGAAGGACATTGCCCAGGGGCTGCCCAGATGTTTTGATGTTTTATCATCCTAGTGAGAGGCTTCTCTCATGTCCCCACATGGAGAGCTGCAGCTGACACAGGGAGCTCAACCCACTCCCCCCAGATTCAACCGCTGACAGCAGTCCTGCCGGCACAAGGGTTTAACACATTGCGCTACCAGAGGCTCCATATCATGATAGTGCAACAGCTGAAGTCAGTTTCCCTGAAATGAGAATGCAAGAAATATAGCTATTCCATATGGTGTCAATGCAGCAATATTTCTCTGAACTTGGCTGCTTACTGTGTCTTGCCATGCATGTACTCAGTTTATGTAAAAAAATCAGGTATGCTAATCATACACATATTACTTGTGGTACTACAGTACTAGTCACTGTATAGTTACTCAGTTGATAGATCTCTTTCTTTTAAAGAATCTATTTAGTTTCTGCTGTTTTCCATTATTCTATCATGTCACTGTGCCGTGAAGTATATCCACATGTCTCTTCCTATTTCCAATATAAACTCTTCCAATAACGTGGGCAACATAGCTTCAATCAGGATTGCATTTTTATTTAGGGTTCCTGTTGTTTTTAATTCTTTCCCCAAAAGACATCACTGTATCATAGTATCCGAGTTGTCAGACTAGGAAGTACCTGAGGAGTCAGACTGGGAAAACTTGGAATGCATCTACTCTACACAGTTATAGCAGTCTGATGCCACTTTAGTGAAATACTAGTGAAATACTTAGACTTCTCTATAAAGATCTGTAGGGTTGCAGTTCAGAAAATGGAAACAAAAGTGGCTTGAAAAGAATTCTAAGTATCATTAATTTACAAAACTTAAGTTTCAATAGAACGAGGCCAAGAAAGTTAAAAATGGAATGAAGGTGCTATCACAGGTTTCAAGGCCCCAACCTGTGTCTCCATTTTTCATGGATCCGAAGTGAGGAATGGTGGTTTAATCTCCAGTATTGGTGAGCTCCTTTATGGGCAGTAGTCAAGGGCTATGTGAAAATATCGGGACAGGGGAGTCTTCTCACAGTCAGATCTCTCTCACACTCTGTCTTCCCCCTTCCTATGCTGTGTAAAAAAAGAGAGCTCAATGTTTTTCTAGCTAGCCATGCAGCGTTCTGCTCTCTGAAAAATTTAATTGATTTCAGCTTTCAAGTGCCAGTCTGATTTGGTGCAATTTGTATGCTTTTCTTTTTAACTATTAAAATAAATGTTCCTTACCTTACACCCTGTAGATGTCAGGAGGGATAATTTCCATACTTCACCTGAGAAGAAACCCTTTAACTTGGATTTTGGTCTTAATTTCCACGCATGAAAACATGTCGTGTGTGTGTGTGTGTGTGTGTGTGTGTGTGTGTGTTGGAAAGGCACACCATAAGTAACTGTGGTTGATTCCCAATGTATGTGTATGTATGTGTGCGCCTTCAAGTCACCTGTCAGCTTAGGGTGATCCCATGAATTTCCTAGAGTTTTCATAGGCAAGGAATACTTGGAGATGGTTTTGCCAATTCTTTCCTCTGATATATTTGCTACAGCACCTGGTGTTCATTGGTAGTCTCTCACCCAAGTACTAAGCAGGGGTGTCTGTTTAGAATCCAAGATTAGACAGGAAGTAGTGCCTTTAGGTAATTTAGATCCTTTGCAATCCCTTTTGCACAGTTCAATTTACAAAGCTTTTGTATGTTTGTAGTTGTATCTATTTATTATGAATTCTAATCAGTTTTTAAAAACTATTGGATACGCCATGCTGGAATCGTATATTGTCTCGAGTGCTGTTGTGGACTTCACTACGTGGGCCAAAGCTCTAGAACTCCCAGGACCAGAATTTTTGAACACAAGTCTAGGATTAGATGTCTATCTCAGGATTCCACTCTCTATAGTCATTTTTTTCAAATGAAACACACTCCTGACAGTTTCAAAGTGTATGGGCTGCAAAGGGTTAACCCACCTCCACATTGTAACATCACTCAATCATTGCTTAAGGCTGAGAAGAAATGGGCCCTCCTTCTATCAAGTGAAACGCCCTGTGGCCTCAATGACTCCCTTTCTTTGCAACAATTGTTAATGTAACAATCCACACCTGTATTGCTCTCTATATATGTCAATTGTTTGTATTGGTTCTTGCTGCATTCAGCCATCAGACTGATTTACCTGTGATGCTCCTTGTTTCACATTGCCTGGTATGTCTCTCTCTCTCTCTCTCGGCATTACTTCGCGAACGAAGATTCAGGAAGGACTCATCCCACGCTTTTTACAAGCGCGTTGATGACTAAAAAGGCCAATCTGAGATAGGCAAGTTCGGTTGCAGAAAGCGCAGCAGAAAGTCTCCTTGGGTGATGTTTTTTCCAAGTTGCGGTTCTTTCTGCGTTGTCGTTTCTCTTCGAGACCCATACGGCGTGTCTTCTCGAAAGAGGCCGCAGCATTGTGGATAGTGCTTCTCCATGCCTCCCGATGTGAGGCCAGGGTGGACCATTGTTGGTGATCAATCTGGCCAAGCCTGAGATGTTGTTTCAGGGAGTCCTTATATCTCTTTTGGGGCGCGCTCTTGCGCTGACCCGTGGCGAGTTCACCGTAGAGTAGTATCTTTGGGAGGCGGTGGTCCTCCATCCTAGAGACGTGTCCTGCCCAGCGCAGCTGTGTTCTCAATAGCATGGCCTCAATGCTGGTGATCCCTGCTTGCTCAAGGACAGCAACATTCGTCACATAGTCGGTCCAGTGTATATTTAGGATTGTGCGAAGACAGCGCTGATGAAAGCGCCGAGGAGTCGAGGTGTTGGCGATAGGTGACCCATTTTTCAGACCCATGGGGGAGAATTGACAGTATGATAGCTCTGTACACACTGATTTTGGTGCTTTTTCTCAGGTGCTTGTTGCTCCAGACTCTTTTGTGAAGCCTTCCAAATGCACTATATGACTTTGCTAATCTGTGATCTATCTCTTGTCAATCTTGGCGTCTGAAGAGATGATGCTTCCCAGGTAGGTGAACTGCTGAACGGACTTAAGCACAGATGTGCCTATGCTGACGTGAGGATGGTGGTGTTCTTCCTGTGGTGCGGGCTGGTAGAGGACTTCTGTTTTCTTCAGGCTGACTTCCAGCCCAAACAGCTCTGCAGCTGTTGCAAAGCAGGATGTGAGGCGCTGCAGGGCTGCTTCTGAATGGGCGACAAGGGCAGCATCGTCAGCAAAAAGTAGCTCACGGACTAGATAGTTTAGAGTCTTAGTGCGAGCCCTCAGACGGCTTAAGTTGAACAAGCTACCATCAGTACGATAGCGTATATATATGCCGTCTTCTTCTTGTAGGTCTGCCATAGCCGTTTGGAGCATCATGCTGAAGAAGATTGTAAATAGGGTTGGTGCAAGAACACAACCTTGTTTCACTCCATTAGTTATGAGAAAGGGCTCCGAGAGAGCATCGCCATATCTGACTTGACCGTGCTGGCCCTCATGTAACAGGACAATCATTTTGAGGAACTTGGGGGACATCCTAGACGTTCCAGGATCTGCCACAGACCTTTCCTGCTCACAGTGTCGAAGGCTTTGGTGAGGTCGACAAATGTTACATAGAGTCCTTTGTTCTGCTCTCTACATTTCTCTTGCAGTTGTCTAAGGGCAAAAACCATATCTGTGGTGCTCCTATTTGCTCTGAAGCCGCATTGGCTTTCAGGGAGAAGTTCTTCTGCAATAGCCGGAACTAATCTGTTCAGGAGTATCCTTGCAAGGATTTTTCCAGCAATGGAGAGCAGTGTTATACCTCGATAGTTTGAGCAATCGGATTTTGTTCCCTTTTTCTTATACAGGGTGATGATAACTGCATCTCGGAGATCTGATGGCAGTTCACCTTTTTCCCAGCAACTCACAAGGAGCTCGTGGAATTTAGCATGCAGTACAGCCTGGTATGTATACTACTGTAAATGGTTCTATCTCCATTGTGCTTTTCTTTGTATCATTGTTCTAGCCAATTTCAACATGTTGTTATTATGATTATGTTGTTTTTAGACTGCTAAACACAGCAACGCGCCCTGATGAAGCGTCTTTAAGACGCGAAAACGGCAAAAAGCCTCGGCGCCAAGGAGAAAATCCGGCCGTTTGGCACTGTCCCGGCTCTCCCTCTATTTTGGGTCCCGCGCTGCTAATCACAGCGCCCCTTAGCACGACAGTCGCTGTCGCAATACCTCATCTTGCCTTTTGGCTTTTGGCTTCACTTACGGCGATTGCCTGAACAGCTCGCCCCCCCCCCCCCACCCGGAACCCAGCTCCAGTCTTCGCCTGAGTTCCTCGCCGCGGCTTTTTTCCTTTCCGCCCGGCTCCACGGCGGACCCCTCCTGGATTCTCGCCTCTCTGGGACTGCCTCCATTATTCTTTGGAGGTTTGCTAATTGTATCGCCAACATATGCTTTATTTTGTAGTAAAATACTATATTATTGAACTTTGTTTATATGAGAGACGAGGGAGCGCTCCCGCCTTCACTGTATGTACTTTGTTAATGCCTATATGCATCCAGCACAATACCACATGTATTAATACAGTGATTACCACTGTCACGCCTTGCGGGGTCATTTATTCTTTGGGGCATATATTTCTACGAGCTTGTTCATTCTGTCTGATACACCCCTTGTTTTCCTTTTTCTCAGTGGAACTCTCTGTCGTGTGTATTTACTAGCACAGTGGAGCTAGACAGAAAATACCAGGGATCTCCTGGTCTTGAACTCAGATGCTGCCTAGATGTCATCTTGTATTCTGCCAATAACTTATTCATTAGTAGCAGCATAATGCTTGATTGATGTGATGTTCATTCCAACCACCCCAACTACGTAATCCCCATTCTTGGCAATTCATTGAAACCAGCACACAGGACAGATTACAAACATTAACACTTCCACTAGGGCATGAACTGGAGGCATCATGCTGTGTTCTTGATACAACAGTTCATCCACAATAACTCATGTGCATGACAGCTAAGGATTTGTCTACATTGGCAGTATCCCTAGATGCAACCCAAATGAATAGCTGTCTATCTCCATAACTCACAGCTACTTCTGGAAAGTATCCCAAGGCTTTTTATTTTTTGCTTTATGCCAACTTTGCCCTGTTTTGGGCCGGCTTGGGGGATATTCTGGAGTTTGCTGACAATTCTGGAGTATCTCATAGCTTTGGGGAAGTTTGGGCAATTAGATTGAATCTGATTAGTCTCAATCTCTTGCCCAGACTGGATATTGGCACCATCACACTATCCCTCCACTCCACTCCTTGGTCATGCGAGTGCCTCTGCCAATGTTAGAACAAGATGCTCATACAACCAGGAAGGCAGAGGGAAAATCACCCTCTCCAGTGTGCTGGTCTTGTGGGCACCTCATTCTGTTGTCAGCAGAGTCACTGCAATGACCAAAAGCTCACAGAGAACTCACAAGGAGTGGCAGTAGTAGCAACATGAAGGGTTTGAGATGCATGCCACCTCAGTGGAATGGATGCACTCCCTGGCCATCTACACAACAGCCCTGGATGCAGCATAAATGTGCCAAATCCATGGCTTTTCTGGAGCATGTTTACATACTCAAAGTTTCTAAGTAACATGATATAGGAACAAAAGATTCAACTTCTCATTCTATGCCCACAATTTTCACCCTACCTCTCTCCACCCCTCACAGAAAAAAGATGAAGCTAACAACTAGAATAATTAACTTTCCATTTCCATTTGAACTTTCCATTTTCCACCTATCCCTTTTTCAACGAAGGATTACAAAGCATGCCTACTAAACAAAATTCTGCATTACAATTAGACCTATAGACACAAATTGTAACTGTTATTTGCAAAAAGCAAGACTTGCTAGAACAATACGTGTAATCCCTCACTATGGCTCAGAGATAACTAAAAAAGAGGATGGCTTAAGGACTGGGCTTTGCACAAGAAGAAAGAGGGGTGAAAATGAGAACTCAGTGATCCCATTACTTGGGCCCATACCCATAATATCATCAAGGAACTATTTCAGAGCCTGGGTTAATCATGATCATGTAATTGTAGTGTTGACCAATATGAAAAGGGTTGAGGCATTTGTTGAATCATTAACAAGCTTGATATTCTAATCCAATTAGATTTCTCATCCATCCAATGAAAACCCCTTTTCTATCCCTCATGTTCCATCTACTTAATTTCCCCTTTCTCTGATTTATTAATTCCCTCAAGGAAGACAGCATAAATTCCAGAGATAAAAGCATCACAATTCAGTTTCCTATGATGTGAATGTATAGAACACAAAGACAACTTCTTGAAAAGGAAGAAGACCAACCCCTCTCCAACCAAGCTTTCAATGTTTTCTTATCTATAATAATGTTTAACCTTGGAATTAACTAAATTTATATTCTAATCAAGAACAAAAATAAGTAAAGAGCTTTTTGCCTTTGTTTAAAAATCACTTGAGAAATGTCAGATCTATTTAGTGTGCTTTCATTCAATTAATTAATAACTAAATTAGTACCTTAATTCTCAAATCAATTCAATGATGAAAGTCCAACCTGAATCAATCAATTAAGTTTAAAACAATATTTTCCTCCTTTCGTTAGAAAATTTACAACTTAATTAATTTTAATTAATTAATTCCAAATTCCTGGTTGGCCACAAAGTCTGCTAGAGCAAGAAAATTAACTTAAGATTTCTTCCGATTAGAAAAAACATTTTGAGCGCAGGTTCCTGATATATTTTTATGATCCGCACGATGTTTCCTTCATGTCAAAGTATTTTCTGGGATTTCTTACTATAATCAAGGGCTTTTCCTTCCTACTTCCCATTTGAGTTTAAATTAACCCAGTATTTTTCTGTATGAAATAACGTATTTACTCGACATTAATGTGCCATCAAATATAATGCACATCTCAATTTTCAATACCTTGAAATTAAAAACGGTATTTGCTGACATATTTTTTTATTTAAAACTTTTATATCCCGATCTTCTCTACCTCCGTAGAGGGACTCAGACCAGCTAACAGCAAAGTTTCAATGCCAAAATACAGTCTAAAACACCATACAAAAAAGGTTAAAATACATATGGAGTAAAAATACATATAAGCCAGGTCACCAAGGTAAAATCATATCCAATTTGGTCAGAATATGTGGTCAGAAACTTTTGTCTATTGCCGGTCTCAGCCATTATTCTGGGAATGCTTCCTTCCATAGCCAGGATTTCACTAGTTTCCTGAAGGTCAGGAGGGAGGGGGCAGATCTAATCTCAATTGGGAGAGAGTTCCATAGCCGAGGGGCCACTGCGGAAAAGATCCTGTCTCTCTTCCCCACCAGGCGCGATTGCGAATGTGGTGGGACCGAGAGCAGGGCCCCTCCAGAAGATCTAAACAACCTTGATGGTTCATAGGAGAGAATATGTTCAGACAGGTAAACTGGGCCAGAACCGTATAGGGTTTTGTAGGATAACACCAGCACTTTGAATTGTGCTCGGAAGCTAATTGGCAGCCAGTGGAGCTGGCGCAACAAAGGAGTTGTGCGTTGATTTTTTTTGCCCATTTTTGAAAGCGGATGCCATTTTTGAAGACTTCCGAAGACTTCCAATTTTTGGAAATATTTCTGAATCAATTCCGGAAAAAAATTCAAAAAATTCGGAATCAATCACATCCGATATTTGAATGAAATCAACATCCGATTCTGAAATTGAAGCAATTTTTTTTGCCTTCGGAAACAGCCCTAATATTTAGCCTCAAGAAGAGAAGGCTGAGAGGAGACATGATAGCCATGTATAAATGTGTGAGAGGAAGTCATAGGGAGGAGGGAGCAAGCTCGTTTTCTGCTGCCCTGGACAATGGCTTCAAAGTACAAGAAAGGAGATTCCATCTGAACATTTGGAAGAACTTCCTGACTGTGGGAGCTGTTCAGCAGTGGAACTCTCTGCCCCAAAGTGTGGTGGAGGCTCCTTCTTTGGAGACTTTTAAACAGAGGCTGGATGGCCATCTGTTGGGGGTGCTTTGAATGCAATTTTCCTGCTTCTTGGCAGAGAGTTGGACTGGATGGCCCATGAAGTCTCTTCCAACTCTATGATTCTATGATGAATGTTTAGCTAGTGTGATAATGTAAACACTTAGAACTTTTACTGAATTATTATTATTATTATTAAAATGTTGCACTACTCTAGATGGGACACATGATGTGAAGGAGGAGGGACAAAAGTGGGGAGGTTTGAGTGCAAACCTGGTAATATAAGAGTAAAATCAAAATGAAAAGAACAGGAAATTCTACATACTTCCAGGGACTTTTAATTTCTAAATGGGTCACTCTCTTTTATGGGATGAAGTGCCATTTCCTAACACAGCAGAATAAGCACTTGGTAATTCTGATGACTAGGTGTCAAACATAAAAATTCATGTGCTCTGTACAATATTACAACTTGAGCTTGGAAATGTTACTTCTTGAATTCTAGGTCTGGAAGATTGTAGAGGCTGCACTTCAAAAATGCCTTTTCCCAGCTCTGATTTCTTCTGCCAGATCTAATCTTCAAAATACCCTTTTACTTTATGATCCTAATCTGGTTTTCATATCCATCTCTTCCATAATTTAGTTGCTTGCTAAACTGTCGTTCTGTTTTGGTTGCCAAGAGCAAATGTAAGGCCACAGCAAAAACTAAGTCAAAACTTGAAGGTTTCCTTTCTAAATATTAAGAACAGACCATGCGTATTTATTTACCTCTCTGTACGTCTATCGTATTCTGAAGAAAGCATTACAACCCATACCCTTTCAGAAAAAGGAGGAGGGGAAGAGCTCTGTACAATGATGAGTATGCAGAAGAGGATTTAGAAAACATCAGATGACAAACTGAACATGAGTTTACAGCAACACGAAATGGCAAATCCTTTCATGTATATACAAGGTTAGCGCTTGTTGAGGCACCAGGATAATCCTACTTGAAGAAAAATGCTAGAATGGCTGGCCTAGGATGTTTTAGCTGTGGACTTTCCAGTAATATATGCCAGTAATCCCAACTAAGAGCTTTTAAAAGCATGAGTAAATAAATATGCCTTTCAAATAAGAGTACATTCTGATGCAGGTTTACTCAGAAGTTACCAAATATATCCCATTTACTCAAATCTAATGCTCACTCTTTTTTTGCTAAATTACCTCGCCAACATTTAAGGTGCACATTAGATTCATGCCATACAGTTGTCTTAGTGCTGAGCCAAAGCAAAAGGGGAAGCTGTTTCAGGAGCTGCACCTGGAGCTACTCTTGGGGGGGGGGGGGATCTCGAATTTAATGGCCACAGTTCAATGATATTAGAATCCTGAGATTTGTAGTTTGGTGAGACATCAGCATTCTTTGGCAGAGAAGGCCCAAGACCTTGAAAGACTACAGCCTTGGGATTCCATAGCATTTAACTAATCTATTCATTCTACAGTATAGATTCACCCCATCAGTGAATCTATACTGGGTGTCCTAACATTTTTGTTTGTGAAAAAAGAATTCTAAGCAAATGTCACTTTTGTTGAGTTTCACAGTTTTGAAAAGTGAGATGTGCATTACATTTGATGGTGCATTAAACTTGAGTAAATATGGTATTTATATACAAGTTGATGAACAACAATGGGGGAGACCTGGGTCAACATGCCCTCTCTCCTTCACATTTTGATCACATCAAGTGGATTGGGATGTCAGTGGCCACTTTTAATAAGGGTTTGCTACATAAGCTTCTCCACAGAGTTTTTAAAGGGGAATTACTATTAAAAATATGTCTGTCCCTATTTAAAATGCCCCCAGTCTCTTTACAGAGAGGTTAAATGTGGGAAGTACTTAGTAAAATGGCCACTACTATTCTGCTCCACTTCAAGTGCCCCAAAATGGCAGCCATACCACATTATCCAGCCCCATCCTCATCACCACTACCCCATGCTCCTGAATGTTGCTCTGGTGGGGAAAGAAGGCAAAGAAGGAGGGAGGGGAAAGGAGAAGTAATGGGTGGGAGCTTCTTTTCTTTGCATCTTGTCACTTCCTTTCTTCTTTGCTCTTCTCAATCCCATCTTTCTTTCAATTGCAATCCCATCATTTTTGTTCATTTAAAATTATTTTCCTTCTTTATTTATATTTTTATAGATATAGACATTTTCAGATCAGTTAATGCAATTTACATATACACCCCAATTGTAATCTCTCAAATTTATAGACACTCTCCTTCTCTTTAACTCTTCCTAAGTAAGTGCACTCTCTGCTCTTAAATTTCATTCTTGACTTAGCCATGGTTCATTGTAAAATCATAATTTTGGTCCTAAAATGTGCCTTCAACTTATACATGAGGTCGGGTTATATATGTATAAGTATGTATGTATGTTACAACTCTGTTTGGTGCATGTTTTATTATTTATTTATTTATTTTCAGATGTTTGTAGAAGTGTGAGGTCTAAGCAACTGGTTTCTGCCTTTATGAGTACACTTATTTCACAGCAAACCCCACTAAACATTTAGTGAAGATTCATTTTAGAGTAAAAACATGTATGAGATGAAACTGCACTAGAAATATAAGTTAAATGTTACAACAAAGTAAGCATCTTTTGTAGGTGTGTGTAGTTCCTTATCTTTACTTATAGCAACTTGTAATGTAAACCAGTTAAGAATCAATGTTAATTTCTAATGTAACAAGCAGTTGACATATTTAAGACCAACTTGTCAAAGGGGCCTAGCGTGTATACTTTACTTTAGGTCAAGGCTACTAGTCATGTGAACTCTGACCAGCAGTGTCTCTCTTTCACATGAGTTCTTGTCCTAATCCTTTTTTTAAAAAAATCCAGCCATGCAACTTTCATGAACATCAGATGTCTTTACAAAGAGAACATGTGTCTAACCTCTGTCCACAAAAGTTACAGAACATAAAAATTATCATTAGCCCTACTGCTACACATAGAGGCAAGCCAGTCAACTTATCAAGATTTGTGTCGTTGTTGTTGTTTAACGTCAAGTTGCTTGTGACCTATGACGACCCTAATGTGAACCCATCACATGCTTTACTTGGTAAGATTTGTTCAGGAAACTTCTTAATAAATATCCTTTGAAATGTAGTGCATAGTCCTTACAATAGCAAAACCAAAGTAATGAATTATATAAACTGCACATTACGTTTTGCTGCGATAACAAGATTTTCATTTCCTTTTGTGATGACACACTTGGAACTTGGAGTTGCCTCTTATATAAATTGATAGAAATGGGAGAATTTTTATAGTGTTGCTTTAGTATGAAAAGTGCCCTATAATGTGTTCTAAAGCAAATTGCACTAATATTTCCCACATTTATCACCAGCAGGCTCCCGAATTTGTTTGGAAACAGATGACATTTAAAACAGAACATTCCCAGAATTATACCAGAAAGTTCTGATGAGCTGAAGCCCTTCAAGAGCTCCCTTTTGTTCTTGAAAGCATGGGAACAAGTGGAGATCAGAGCAAAGCAGAGTTGTTATGGCATCAAAACAAACAGAACATGCTTATCAGAAGGGGAGAGACAACTCATAGTGTAAGTAACAATAGCTCAGATTTGACATTTCATTTTCAACCTGCACAATGGTTCTATTTTCAGCCAGGGTGGTGGTTCCTAAAGGTAAACAATATACAGGGGGCAGCACTGTCTGATACAAGCAAAAAACTACTAAGGCAGTATATAATCAAAATAGCTTTAAATATCTCTCAAAAAACTCACAGTGTGAGAAAAGCAGTGAAACATATACATGAAACATGAAAATTCATTGATATCATAATCATTCAGTTATACATACAGCAAAATGCAAATAAACAATGAAGTATACAGTTCAACAAGCCACAACAAGCATAAGTAAACACAATAGCATGTGGTCATAGAAGGGCTGTAAGAATGCTGACGTGGTGTGTCTCTTATAAATAAACACTACTATAGTGAGAGACAAAACCTCTCTGTAGGAGGAATGTGCCCTGGGGCAGTTAAGCCCCAAAAGGGACCCGTAAATCGGGTGGCGAAAGCGGATAACGTCAAACAGGGTCTGGCCAGGCCGGAGAGCATCTTCCTGGTTGGAGACGTCGGCCCCGCCTTCGCTGTGTTCGCAAGGGATGGCGGGAGTGGTAGTCCACACTATGGCAACAGACGCCCAGGCTCGAGAATAGCGAGCGGCGCGGAGAGAAGAACTCAGACCCCACCACCAAGTGTCACTGGGGACGAGAGGTGTGGGGACGAAGCCTGATGGCGAAGAGCTCTGTATACAGCCGGCGGCGAGCCGTTTTGTCCTTTAAAGCAATAGGACTTCCTCAGAGGCAGCGGTTTATCCAAACGTGACGTCCTCACCAGTGTTAAATCATCAGGAGTCTCTTCAAATGTGTGGAGGACGGGCCATCCCTTCCAGTGGAAATGGCTATTTCTCGAGCCTGGGCGTCTGTTGCCATAGTGTGGACTACCACTCCCGCCATCCCTTGCGAACACAGCGAAGGCGGGGCTGACGTCTCCAACCAGGAAGACGCTCTCCGGCCTGGCCAGACCCCGTTTGACGTTATCCGCTTTCGCCACCCGATTTACGGGTCCCTTTTGGGGCTTAACTGTCCCAGGGCACATTCCTCCTACAGAGAGGTTTTGTCTCTCACTATAGTAGTGTTTATTTATAAGAGACACACCTCGTCAGCATTCTTACAGCCCTTCTATGACCACATGCTATTGTATTTACTTATCTTGTTGTGGCTTGTTGAACTGTATACTTCATTGTTTATTTGCATTTTGCTGTATGTATAACTGAATGATTATGATATCAATGAATTTTCATGTTTCATGTATATGTTTCACTGCTTTTCGCACACTGTGAGTTTTTTGAGAGATATTTAAAGCTATTTTGATTATATACTACCTTAGTAGTTTTTTGCTGGTTCCTAAAGGTACCCTATCACATCTTATCTTGGAAGCTACGCAGGACCTGTACTTGAATGGCATACCACCAATGAATATCATGTTCTGTAGGCTACATATATTTCTACAGCATTCATGAGGTTTCATAGTTTTAATGCATCCTGTAAATCTTCAGTAATATTTGGAGTTATCCTTCCAATCTGATATATCTTTCAGTTTCTTAACTCTATTCAACACTCAGCAACAACAATCATTCACCTCACTTTGCTCCCACAAAATGATGACCCTACACAAATCCATTTGCTGACCTCCTTCAAATCTCTCCATTCATCCATCTTATATATCAAACCACAACATACATAATAAGAATTTATCTTCTTCAAAGTAGGCTCTTTGTGATCAGATACAGTATTATTTATCATAACAGGGGCGAACCAAAGTATTTGAGTGGACACAAAATTTTAAAACTTGGCATTCTATTAAATGTCCTTAGACCAGTAGCTGGCCATTTGGAATGCCTCTTCTGTTACTATAAGAAGGTCCTCCATTGTGCACGTGGCAGGGCTCAGACTGCATTGTAGTAGATGGTCTGTGGTTTGCTCTTCTCATCAAATGCAGTGATTCCAGTAAGTTGGGTGGGGAAGTTCAGAACAGATTCATACAAACAGCCATATTCTCAGTTCTTGAAGTTGATGATGCTGCTTTATCCTTCAACCTCTCACCCGTGACAAGACACAGAAACTATATGCACTTTGCTAACATACCAACTGTTAAAAAGGCACAAACTCAACTGAGAATGGTCAGACTATATGCCTCAACCCCCACTTTCCTTTTCTAGTCCTTCTGTCCAAAAAACCACTCTCATTATTTTGAGGACATACCATGTATATGGCATTAGAATCTAATTCATTCAAAAATTCCATAACAGCTGAGTGGAAAATCTTTATTTCTAGGAAAATTCATATAAAGAAATATCATTGCGATATCTAACTCTGCAAGTTTAAAATACTGCATGGAATAGAACATAGGAAATGTTGGAGAAGCAAAGGAATTCATCTTTCCTCTATGGATTTGCTTTACAATGGGGGGCATTATGCTCAGAAGGATTAAGCAAAGAACAAATGAAGCCCTATATACTGAAAACTGAGGACACCTTCCCAGGGATTGAATGGTCTCTTTGATGAAGAATGAATATAATAACATGTGGGAAACTTTCAGAACTGAGGAGTAGCAGGATGTTGTTCTGGATCCCAAATGATCACTTAAAAAATGAGCCGTGGTGGCACAATGGATCAAACTCTTGTGCTGGCTGAACTGCTGTCTTAAAGGTCTGCAGTTCGAATCCATGAGACGAGATGAGCTCCCATCTGTCAGCCCATTTCCCATATGGGGACATGAGAGAAGCCCTGCACAGGATGGTAACACATTCGGATGTCCCCTGGCAGGGCCGTAGCCAGGATTTTGATTCGGGGGCTGAGTTTGGTTCGGGGCTGAGACTGGGTGGAAGAGGGTCTACCCTAGCAAACCTTTTGTATTGTTATCCCAATAACCCCATGAATGTGGGATATAATGAGCATGGTGATCAGATCATGATATGAATAAACATAACAGTTTAAATAATGTACCAGTAAGGCCTTTTCGCGGACCACCCTGAGAATTTCAGGGCGGGCTGAAGCCCCCTTAGCCCCCCCTGGCTACATGCCTGTCCCCTGGGAAACATCTTTGTAGACAACCAATTATCTCACACCAGAAGCAACTTGCAGTATGTTGTCAATTCACTTCTGACAAGATAAAAAATACCCAGTCATAGCAAATATCTGGATGATTATCCCATGTCATTGTGTTCCTTCTTTTCAAAAGTAAAATTTCCTTCTTTGTTCTTCCTAAACATTAGAGGACCACATTAGTGTTCCACTGGAGAAAGACCTAAGAAATGATCTTGATTCATACATTCATGGTATTCAATATCAAGTTATAAGAAGCCCTATAGTTTAGCTGCTCATCTTGGTTTACATGTAATTTTTTGTTTTCTTAACTATTTTTAATTACTCTCTCTGCCACAAAGAACTTTTGAATGATTAAGAGTGATCTTATCCCTGACATCCGTGGGATGGGTTGGGCTCCCATTTGTCAGCCCCAGCTTCCCATGTGGGGACATGAGAGAAGTCTCCATGGGATGGAGACTTTGTAAAAAGCAATGTCTTTGTAAAAAGCCAATTCTGTCACACCAGGAGTAACCCCCCCCCCCATCACTGTACCCAAATGTTTTACATTTCTTTTCTTTCTTCTCTTCTCTCTCTTTTTTGGCCTGGCTTTTTAATTTTAGTGACTATAAAGACATTATCGTTTTGGACCTTCTCTTCCTTGGCCATGTCTTCTGTCTCTCCCATGCCTGCTCCCACACTCTCTTCCAGAAATTGCTTCCTGTTTCTTGAATTTGACTTTTGGTTCAACATCCACCAAGAGGGTGTCCAACAGCAAACTGTCTGGCAAAATGAAATAACTAATGTTATTGCCTCTTATACTGAAAGTTTCCAACTGGATGAGTTTTCTGCTTTTCAGAGTCATTTTCACAGTTTTCAGATGTGTATTCATACTAACATCCACTCCTGTGATGGTTCCATGAACCCAGGTCCCATTCTTACTTTTCTGGCTGGAGTTGGCTGGCAAGCAGGCTGAAGATGCACTGGCGGGAGTTGCAAGCTGGCTGGAGTTGCACTGGCAAGCAGGCTGAAGATGTGCTGCAAGCTGGCTGGCGTTGCGCCAATGGCTAGATATATACGGACGCCACTCATGGGCCGTTTCGCGGTGTGCTACCGCTTCCTCAGGGCGCTACGATTTCGAGCTGCTCCTCCCTGGAGTTGTAGTTACATGAATCACTTATTCCGTACTAGAGGGTACACAATTCCATACATCAGTATCATCACAAAGAGTCATCCTCTAGGGCTGGATGCAGCTTGCCTGCTTGCCAGCGCAACTCCAGCCATCTTGCGGCACGTCTTCAGCCTGCTTGCCTGAATCGGCTACTCTTTTGCAACTTTGCAAGACAGCATATTTGTGAGTCCGCAAAGTATGGACCACCCTAAGAGTGTTTATTAACTTTCTGACTTTCATTGTGTCATACTACACGCCTTGAAATCGAGTGCTCTACTTTCGTGTAAATGTAAAGATGTATTTGCACTTTCATTGCGAGCGAAGTTGAATGTGTTTATCCCTTTAATGAATAACTTTTGCTCAATACAGTTTTGATACTTTTGTAAAACTTGTGTTGTGTAGTGCATCAGTGGGCTACATATGTAACAATTTAAGCCCTTCATCATATATATAAGCACTTATAGCCTTCTATTTGTATAGTGATTACACAGAGGCATCATGCCATGTTTCTGATGAAGTAGGTTGAAGTCCATGACATTTTTCTCAATGAGTCTCAAAGATGCTACAGGATCCTTTTTGTCTATTTTTTATGCTGCAAGAGACTAACACGGGTATGTTATCGAATACTAGTTATTCAAGATGCATTAGGCATTAGGCCCAAATTAAAAGAAAGGCCAAATTCACTACTTTAAAAATAACGAGATAATGTGGAACTCCAAAATATATATTCCTCCTTTGCTAAAATATCTACTTCCATTGTTCATTTTGACAGCCTTAAGTGTGCAATAGAAATGACGGGGGCGGCAGGGTTGAGAACAATTAAGAAACAGAAAGAAAAATAAATCAGCAGATGTCATTACATAAGTCTGTGGTGCACCCACATTTACAATCAGTACATTCCACATCTCTCTCTATACACACACATACATATTTTCAAAGAGTACTGTGGAAGATAGAACAATGAAAGTTCTTCTTTTAAAAGAAATCAGGGACCAGCAGAGTCTTTTATTTAGGAAAACAGTCAATTTTCCCCCTGAAAAATGGATTAGGGATGTTCAAATATTAAAATAGATTAATTAACTAAAATAAAAATGACATTGGGGAGGGTATATAAATAGAGAAGAAAGTTATTTGTCTTTTCTCAAAATAGCAAATTCTCATATTCATCCCTTGAGATTATGAGCAAAGAGTTTTAAGATGAAAGTGTGACTTTTCAGAATATCTAAGTAACATATGGAGATAATTGCTGTAAAGATTTCATGATGGGTAGTAGCATAATGCCTGGTGAAAACAGTCAAATGGAAAAGGTGGAGAAAACATTTTTCAGCAGCAACCAGCTATGGAAGCGCCATTAACCACCATATATACTTGTGTATAAGTTGACTTTATGTATAAGTTGAGAGCAGGTTTTGAGGTCAAAGTTATGGATTTTAATATCACTCATGGATAATTCTGGGGTTATTCTGCAGAGAGAGAAAAGCTCCAGACTGCGTCATTGAGCTATCCATCCCTGGCCATCATTGCCACCATTTTCACTCCCAGACATTCGAAAAGGCCCTTTGTCCCTCTACTCTGAGAATAGTTCCTTGTTTATAAGGTACAATGTTAACTCTAACTTTAAAAAAGAACCTACCTCCTTCTCCAAGTAGTGAAAGTTGAAAGTTTACTGCATCCCAAGAACACTTGAAAGAAGCACCAACTCTCTCTACTTTCTCTGCTGAGGTTCTCGTTGTTTTAAGTAACAGATGAGAGAGCCATAGAAACAGAAGAAGATACATGTCGCCAATGCACTGCCCATGCGAATGTAAACAGTTTAATATTGGGGATAATTTTCAGGGAATAGCTAAGTTATCATTTTAAGTTTCTGTACCACGTCGATTCAATAATACCAAATCTAGAGGCTTTTAGAGAGATGGGTTCTAACACCACCATTCAAAAGGGAATGTGTAAGCTTTCTGCCTTTCTCTCTTTGGTGATTTTTCTTTTTCTCAGAAGAAAAAAACCACGAGTTCCAAATGAAAAAGAACACCTTCTGGGATCCCAGTAGAAATGCTATGGAAAAAATTAAAATTTCATAGGTTTTAATGGCAGAAAAAAATGGGCAGACTAACACCCAAATCTAAAAAGGCAAGAAATGACGTCCAGTTGTTATAATGATAATTATAATTATTGTACCCAGGCTATTTTAGAGGAGGGGCTGCAGTGGCACAACGGGTTAAACTGCTGAGCTGCAGAACTTGCTGACCAGAAAGTTGGTGGTTTGAATCCGTTGTTATCCCCAACTTCTACCAAACTAGCAGTTCAAAAATATAGAAATGTGAGTGCCGCCTCTGCAGGAAGATAAAGGCACTCCATGCAGTCATGCTGGCCACATGACATAGGAGACGTCTACGGACAATGCCAGTTATTTGGCTTAGAAATTGAGATGAGCACCATGACCCAGAGTCAGATTTGAGTAGACTTAATGTCAAGGTGAAACCTATACTTTTACCTCTTTTAGAGGACCTTTTGAAAACAATGTGACCAGAGATCACTCCCTGATTACTTTATATTTGAGTAGGGGGGTTTATTCTTATCTTAAAATGATCCAAATGAGCAAAACGAATGTCCTTTAAGGCACTGCTTCTTAAACTGTAATCCCCGGCCCCAAATGGGATCTCCTTAACTCAATGTTGGGGTCTAGAAAAATTTGGCAACAGTAAAAGCTTGCTGAACATCACCTACTGTCTGTTTTAGACATTTACATGAATTTCTTGTACAGTTTTTAGAGGGGACTTTGCAGAAGATGCTACAGATGTGCTTCATAAAAAGAAAAAACAGCCAATTTAGCAAACTTTGCCAATACTGATTTATTATCAGTAAATGTTTGGTTTTCATATCTATTTTATATACCTATATAATCAGTGTCATGAAAAAAATTATTGGTTCGAAGGGGTCCTGAGTGAAAAAGTTTAAGAAGCCCTACTTTAGGGGACAGGAAGTATTTGGGGGGAAATGTAATGGAAAAACGATATTTTACCAGGGAGAGGGGGAACTCAGAAGGCAGGGCCGGTTCGTCATTAGACAAAGTAAGCAGGTGCGTGGGGCGATGTCACCGGGGAGGGGCGACGTCACCCGGGAGGGCCGCCGTTGCGCCGGCTCCCCACTGCCTGCACCGCCCGCAGCACCTGTGGCGCCCGTGCCACGCTGCCCCGCGGCCGCGCTGGCCAGGCCTCCGCAGCCAGCCCCGCAGCCGCCACCGCGCGTGCCGCGCCTTTGCTAGGCAGCCCGGGCGCCTTTGCTAGGCAGACCGGGGTGCTCCAGCCGCGCTTCTGCATACGCGGACTTTTTTGCACATGTGCGCAATGGTCTGTGCATGCGTACTGGCTCCTGCTTTGGAGCCAGTGCGCGTGCGCAGATTGGCGCATGTGCACTGGGGGGCACAATTTTTTTTTGCGTACCCCCCGGGAAAAGCTTGGTCCGCCCCTGTCAGAAGGTCAAAAAATATGGCCCTGGATGCTACAACTGGCCAACTAGCCATCTTTTACCCACCCCTGCTTTAAACTCTGGAATAAAACCCATAGGAGATTCATCACATCCCCCAAAAGGAATATATTGACCCATAGTGAAGGAGATGGCAAAAGCGTTGGCAATGCAAGAGTTTTTTTTGAAGGAGTTCCTCTTTTTTCTTGGACTACAAAATTAACTCCTTTCCTTTGTAAATTATTAACAGTCCCATTAGGAAAAGTTATTGGAAAGTAATCAGAACATAAATGAGGAGATTTTAGTGACCTTGGTGTGGCAAGTTTTAAATAACACATTTAACTACTAGCTGTATGCTATGCAACACTCATTCTGGAAATGCACTTAAGATGTGTTGCAATTAGTTATATAGGGAGCAATACAATTACTCTGAAATGTATCATTACGAAGCATGGATCTATAAAGTTCAGGTGGAAGAATAATTATCAGCAATGTATCCTACCCTCAGGCAGAATTCCTAGTAAGTCATTTTCAAATATCTGATGCTAGTGATTTAAATAAGACATTCTAGAATATAAACCAGGATGTTGGCCACTTAGATCAGCCACGTGAGCCATTGAAGTGCCTAGCAGAAAAAACTGCAGTAGCTATTTCAACCTTTTACCCCTTAAGCAAGATGTCGGGGAGGCGCCAGAGGTGCTAGTTTTTTTGATTAGATAACCTGCTTTCCATATTACTTTCCAGTGCAATTTTAAGACATTTTGACTATCTTTAAATCTTCTTTGAAAGACAGATAGGGAGAAAGGCCTAATTTTAAAATTATATTTTGAGCTCTTTAAAGAGACTGATCAGCCAATTTGCCATACAGATATTACATACACACATATATAAAGATAAGAGAATTGGCTCGCTATGAAAGCTGGTTGTAATTAACTTGTCAATTGTATGTGTATTAAACAGCAAAAGATATAGGAGTGACTATGATATATCTGAACTTTTTTAAGCATCTTTTTATTTCATATTTATAGGAAGCACATAAATCTTAGATGGGCCATCATATATAGTCCTCTTTTTTAAATCCTTGGTCCAGTCTACGGCTGTGGTTTCTTTCCAGCGGATAATCATTGATGTTTAGACAGGGAAATACCCAGTGGAATATTATGATTTTTCACCCCACATTAAGTCCTGATATGAAGTGTACTGAATTTCCAAAGTAATGGGTTTTAATTAAATTACTTAATCAACTCTCTTAAAAATGGTAATGGTAATTTTAATTGGTTTAAATCTTCTGTAAGGCCTAAATGAATAGACAGCAGTTTTGGAGAACTGCAGACCCTAGAAATTGTAACAAATTTATAAATGAATCACTAGTTAAGGAGAAAACATCTGTCAAGTGTGTCTAATTGAATGTAGACATTCAGAGACAAATGGGTTGTCTTTTGGTGGCAGTGTGTAAGAATTAACATGCATAAATCTCAAGGGCTCTTATTTTCCAGAATTCGGAAAGTAATCTTGCCAGTTTTACTGACTTTATTGACACAGCTAATTATGTTGTCACAGAGCTAGTGTTTCATTTATATTACTGAGGAACTGAAAAGTATGCTTTGAGAGCATTTTAGATAGCTACTGATTATATATATTTGCACATTTATGATAGCTTTCATCCCTGCCTTCTTGGATTTCATACTACTCTGTTGTGGAGCTGGAACACAACAAAATGAAGATTCCTGTGCTATATCAGACCACAGATAAAAAGGTTAATTTTGTGAATGGTACTATATTGCAGGAACACAATTGCATGCTATTTTACAGTAACACAATTGCATACAAGTACATTGAAAAGGAGACATTTGGAATCATTGAATGAATTCTAACCCGCCATTAACACTTACTTTGGTTTACTGAATTGAAAACCTTTACCAGGCAGCAGATGAAAAACCCATTCATTATTTCACTTCTTCTCCCCATATCTCCTTCTTCCAGTTTTGAAATTGGGTGAGAAGGGCATAGCTGCAAGAATATTAGAAAGTCCCAATACAAGCACAACCTACCCTCTGTAAGGAATGTTATTGTATGGTTAGAAAGTAATATGGATATATAGTATGGCTGTGCCAATATCCAGATGCAGGTCATAAGCCATAAGAGTTTTATTACATCCGTACTTACAACCTGCAGTATGAAGATAGCGCAGCACTGCCGCCCCCCCCCCCCCCAATACTAATGAATGGAAACATTCAGTTATGTAGTTTTCATAAGAAGTGCATAACTCTTGCAAGTCCCAGTGATCCAGCTCATTCTTTCAGTGCAAGCAAATCCCAATTAATACAGCAGCCATAAGAGCTTGGTCGCCATTGTGAGCACACGGTGGAAGGGAGGAGGGTAGCAAGCAGTCAGCAACAAAGGAATAGCTTAAGTTTAGCAATAGCATAGCATGCAGAAATTTTTGTTGCAAGGGATTCGTTTTAGGATTGACACAGCCAGGCTTAGGATTCTTTTATGTTCCTCTTCTTTGCATGAGGGATCCATCTAGGATTCATTGGGGGGGGGGGGGGTTCCTTATCTTGTTTTATAACTTGTTGTTATAAACAATAATAGTTGTTTTTATTTGCAAAACTTTTAATGCTAAAAAATGTTGAATGAGTGGATCTTTCTGAGACTTGGCAGGATTAATGCCCTGCCCCAATTCTATCTCTGAGGAGACATCCCAGGGGGTACCTTTTTTGGTGGGGGTTGTTTTTTGATGGGCAAAACTTTAAAAAATTCCCTTAAAACTATTGGATGTGAGAATCTTTCTGAAACCCGAGGAGAAAGATGCTCTGGTTATGTTGTGTCATTGTAGAGAAATTCAAGGGAGTGGCTCATGTAGGTTTTTTTTTTTAAAAAAAAAATGTTCATAAGAACTTCAAAAATATCCTTAAAATCAGTGGATGAACAAAAAAAATTGAAACCTGTGAGACGTAGAGTGATAAATGTGTGCTACAACTGTAGCAAGTTTCATCCCATTAGCCCTAAAGCCAAGGGTGGAGAGAGCCCCATTAATGTCCCCGTTGGCGCAAATGGGTGAATAACATAACAAAACACTAATGATATATTTTTTGGTAACTTCATCATGGATATGACCCGGACCCAATCAGAACAGGGGTCACACAAATTTAGTTAAGACAAACAAAGCATGTTTTTTTAGTCATGCACATCCCAAATGTATAAGGAAGTGCACAGAAACTAAAACAAAACCACACCAATATGAACACATTGAAAACCCTTCCAGATTGAAACATAAATTTAGGGATTGCTTCCAAGATACCAAATCCTCCCACAATTAAAAGTGAGCTACAGGTGACATTGTATTGTTGTCTAGGAATAGAATATTAAATATTGGCCAAAACTACCAAAATGGACCAAATAACTTTAGTACAGGGCTTGGAAATGACATTTTATAACAAATGGTACCAAATCCAGTCAGTTTTTCATGCTAAAAAGTACCAACCCCTGATTGAGTTTCATTGGTGGAATTTCACGGACAGACAGTTATGTCTCAAGGTATTCTAGTATCTCAGTTACAGAGTGATTTCAGTTATTCACATGTTTATGTAATGGCTGCCACAATATAGGAATGCACATCAACCCATCACCAATAACCCACAAGAAACATTCTCAAAATGTTTGGAAACAGAAGCAGGACAAGAGTTTAGCATCCTTTCCACAAAACAATATCATTAATTCTTTCAGAGCCCAGTCCTATCTAGAAAAATACATGCTAAAGAGATAAGGGATTGCATGGTAACCAATAATTCAACCAAATTTTGCAATGAAAACAGCAACTTAAATGTGTTGTTTCCTCATTCCATGCACTATTTAAGATCCAATGTGTCTGCTTTTTAAAAGTTTGGGAAATGGATTAGTCATAGAGAATACACAAACTTTCTAGATGTTGTATGGTTCTTGGAAACCAGTGAAACAGTAAATAGAAGATAGTTGGGTTTAGACCGGTTTGATTCACTGGAGAGATCAATAATGTTTCCGTTCCTAAGGGAAACCTGTCAAACAATGTTTCTCCCTCTCCACATTAACTTTCTTCAGAATATTCAGTTTATAAAACGTTTTCGCATCCCAGTCCCTAGTCATGTGCTGTATAATTTATAACAGCTATATTTACAAAAGTTTAAGGAATGGGATACAGCTAAAATGGGAGCTTCTGTTTACTGTAGACAGATTTAGTAATTTGTTGTTAACCAAGGAAAACCAGTGCTAGAATGCATACCAAAATATGATGCATGCTTGCAGAGAACCCGTTCTTAAAATTCAGTAGAGCATGAAAGTGAATGAAAGCTGTGAAGGAATCTTGGAAGGAACTTCCTTTCGTAGCTCTGGTGAACTGCTACCATTTCCAGTGATGACAATATTCCTTTTCATGTGCTTCTTAATTTAAGTTAGTGGTTCTCAACCTGTGGTCTGTTGACCACCTGTGGTCCGCAAGAACTAAAATATGTTCCACGGCCTCACAGTTACGACATGATTGCAACAAGAGCAACTGGTCTCGCGAAACACTCTTATAGTGTCAAGGGTTGTTAAATATGTTTTTCTGCGAGTGAGCAGATGGCAGCTACTGGATGTCATATGTTCTGTATCAGAAACTAGAGCTGATGTGGTCTATCCAATGCAATTTTTTGAATCAGCACCCCAAATAACCAAACTGAATCTAAAGTTGACCAAAAACGGATTGGTAGTAATGTTGGAGAGTGGTCCCTGGTCAAAGTGGTCCCTGATCAAGAGGTCCCTGGTAAAAAAATTTAAAACAGGTTGGGAACCACTGCTTTGGGATATAAAATACAAATCTTTAGTATTTCTCATTTGGCCAGGTAACCAAATCTCTGAATGTATTTTTCCAGCTAAGTGAAGAGTGAAAAGCTCTCTGCTGCATAGGAGGTATATTTTCTTTTTCCCCCTCCAGTATATGTCTAGAACTTCTGGTGCAACACTGTTAATAAGTAAATTTTATTTTGTTTTTAAAGGAACAACAAAAATAGCTCAAATAAACAGTACAAAAAGGAGAAAAAGAAGTTAACGACCAGAAAAGGATATATTATGTAAGTTGTGGAGCTATGTTAATTAATAGTTCTATACATAAGTCT
The DNA here is from genome assembly GCA_030556195.1 of Anolis apletophallus. Taxonomy (NCBI): domain Eukaryota; kingdom Metazoa; phylum Chordata; class Lepidosauria; order Squamata; family Anolidae; genus Anolis; species Anolis apletophallus. The sequence continues at coordinate 9,109,967 of JARBWK010000001.1, forward strand.
ATCATATCAGCAGAGCCATGGGGCAGGGGGAGGGGGGTTATCATTATACATATCCTGTAATAAAAGAAGGAAGAAAAGTAAAAAGGGTGGAAATCCAACTTTAACATCTTTTCTGACAAGGGTACCAAATTGTCTTTCTAAATTTGTGTTAGTTTCTTTTATCTTCTTTTATCATCCCCCTTTTCTCTTCTCTTCCAACTCAGATAGTATCTGGTGCAATAGTGCTAATTTAACATGAAGCACTGTATATTGCCTTCCTTTCTCTTCACATTAAGGATGGTTGCATACAAAGCAATTGCAACAGAACAGCAATTACTCAAGACTAGGAACTCTGGGATTGTAACACAGGATTCTCCCTGAAATTAGTGATTCGGAATTCCCATGGAGGTAAAGGCAGAGTATAAATAAATGAATTAATAGCAGTACATGTCCTATATTTCACTATTCAACCAGACTGAGATGGTCACCCAGCAGGGTTGGACAGAGCAAGGTAACTGCCTTGTTCCAGCACAGCAAGTGCCTGGTTTGTTCTGCCCCAAGCTATAGGGTTAACATGAGCAACAGAGTTTCTGCTTCACAGCAGCTAGTTTGCAGCCCCCTTTTGCAGCCATTGGCCTATAGAGGTGCCTATCATAAATAGTCTTGTTTGGTGCCCATCCTCTCTTCCAGGGAAGGGGGACCTCCTTTTAGCTTAGTTAGTCTTCTCCTGGAAGTCTCAAGAGATAGGTGTGCCTGCATGGTCAGTCAGGTTTATTTTATTTATTTATTTATTTATTATTCAATTTTATATTCCGCTCCTCCCTGCAGGCTCAGGGAGGATTACAGCACACAATAAAACATACATTAAAACATACAATAAAACATCCATAAAATTCAGTACATTACAGTACATTACAGTGGTGGATAACGAAGATTACAGGTTGGGCTGTGACCTGCCATCACAAGTACTACAACGCTAGCCATAGCATTGCCTTCAACTGGCTCTGAGTTTAAAGGAAAGATCCGCTCTTTCATATAGAAGCTCAGAAGCCAGGGCAGATAGTATCTCCAGATCTCCCTACCACAGAAGGAAGCTTGGAGGGGTTTTTTTTACAACTCATTGTTCCAGCAACCAAGAGAGAGGCCAGGAAAGCAATATTGTAAGTTACCTGTTTTGTGTTTTGAGGAACTCAAGTTTGAACCAAGCCTAAGCAAGCCTTTGTAACAATAAAGACGTTGTTTTACCGTTCCCTCTGGAGTGGTCTTGGTTACTGGGATCCCTAAGCTTCATGAATACAGTACAGTCTTGCTTATTCAACCTTTCTGTCAATTTGTTGTAAAACATGATGTTTTGGTGCTTAATTTGTAAAAACATAATGTAATTTGACGTTTAATTGCCTTTTCCTTAATCCCTCCTTATTATCCAACATTTTCGCTTATCCAACATTCTGCTGGCCCGTTAATGTTGGATAAGAGAGACTCTACTGTATATACCATAGATAAGGATTTGGTAAATCAACTTTTATCTCATCTTTCAGTGGCAAAAAAGACCTTTTCTATAATATAACTAAAAGATCAGTAAAGAGCTCCCTGAGGAATATCTGGGGGGAGGGTCTGAGTCCAAAATGGTAGCCTTTCCAAGATGTGGAGGTCATCCAAGAATTGTTTGAAGCATCCACACAAATTATATTTATTTTGAAATGCATTATAGATTTTTTATTATTATTATTATTTATTTATTAAGTTCGATTTGGTATACCACTCTCTCTGGAGCCCAGAGCGGTTCACAAGAATGGCAGAATAAAAACATAAAACACATAAATACATTAAAATACATTAAATTACATTAAAACAATTCCAATCCCCCGACTAAAACAAATTGCAGACCGGGCAACAGTTATTTAAAAATATACTTTCCTGTTCGCCTTTTCCATAGCTATGGACTTATTATTGGATTGTATATTATTACTGATCTTCTTGCTCAACATACATCTAGAGGAGAACTCTTACCTTTCTTCGACCCATTTGGGACACTTTGCGGTAAGATATTGGGTGTTTTCCATACAGTGTTATATCTGTATATATTGCTTAAATAATAAGCTTTGATTTTTGATACTGATCTTACTTGTTCTTTGCACATTTGTGTTTTTGTGTGATGATCTCATGCACTTCTGTGGTAGCATGATGATGATGTCAGGGAGCAAGATTGTCCTCCTCTTATATACTCCATCTGCTATAAAAAGAAAGATGTCATTTTTTTAAAGAACTGTGAAGTTTCCTGTTAAAAATAAATAAATAGATAAAATAGGAGAAGCAGCACAACAGGAGGGTCGAGTTGCAGCCCTGAGCCAGAAGTGCAATCACAAGACCTTACATTGCTAAAGTCACAATTACAGGATATCAGCGGTGATGTGGTATTGAACGTCCTAAGGTCAATAGGTGCTATCCCTGGTCCCTTCTCTCCCAACACATACATCACAAATTATGCCACAGCAATGAGGAAAGTGTGGGGTTAACTAGAAGTAGGGAAGCCATCATCTGGAAAAACCTTTTACTCCATTCAATTATTGCATTCAGATGAAATTCATGGATTTGCTCTGCATGTCTTAAACTCTTAAGCCTATGTTATTTCCACCAGGCAGCTCCTGGGCTCCTACTTCAAAACAAAATAGATCCTGTAAGCCCAAAGTCTACATGCCTCTCCTGTGTAAGATAAATGTTCAGTCTTGTTCCTCTAGCTGTATTACAGCTAAGAATATTTTTAAGAGTCCTTTGCTAGCCTGTAGTTTTCATTTCAGATTATCAGATGTTCTAACACTGCTGGAAAGCCTGTCAGTAACAAACTTTATGGACTTTGACAACATCTGATAAGCAATTCTAAGGTTTGCCAGCCCACTGGGAGAAAGTTCTAATATTGGAATCCTACCCTGCCTTTAGAAAAATAGAAGAATGCACAAGGCATCCATTCTGACACAACAATAAATCTAACCAGAAACTTTCAGTCCATGCTGTTTCTTCATGTGTTGTGTTTTTTTTAAAAAAAATTATTTCTCCTTTGAAAGATAAGTGGATAGCTCATGGGCTGCCACCAGCTAATGGCCACTTTCTGTGAGGTCCATAGAATATCACACACTTTCCCCCCACCATTCAGACAACCAATCTTCAGAAGGGCTGCAGGGAACAAATCACTGTCCCAACACTATTGTTAGAAACAGCAATCACAATCTGCATCCCTTGCTTTAATTTTACCACACACAGATACATGCAATGATCCATATCATGGGAAGGAGATGTACATCTGCATTTGTATATACTATAGTGTACCATATACTATGTCATATAGTATAGTAACAGAAGTCCTCTACCAGCCCGCACCACAGGAAGAACACCATCATCCCCATGTCAGCATAGGCAAATCTGTGCTTAAGTCTGTTCAGCAGTTCACCTACCTGGGAAGCATCATCTCTTCAGATGCCAAGATTGACAAAGAGATAGATCACAGATTATCAAAGGCATATAGTGCATTTGGAAGGCTCCACAAAAGAGTCTGGAGCAACAAGCACCGAAGGCAAAGCACCAAAATCAGTGTGTACAGAGCTATCGTACTGTCTATTCTCATCTATGAGTCCAAAACGTGGGTCACCTATCGCCAACACCTACGACTCCTCGAATGCTTTCATCAGCGCTGTCTTCGCACAATCCTAAATATACAATGGACCGACAATGTGACTAATGTTGCTGTCCTTGAGCAAGCAGGGATCACCAGCATTGAGGTCATGCTATTGAGAACACAGTTGCGCTGGGCAGGGCATGTCTCTAAGATTGAGGACCACCGCCTACCAAAGATACTACTCTATGGTGAACTCGCCATGGGTCAACACACTAGAGGCGCCCCCAAAACAACATCTCAGGCTCGGCCAGATTGATTACCAACAATGGTCCACCCTGGCCTCACATCGGGAGGCATGGAGATGCACTATCCACAATGCTGCAGCCTCTTTTGAGAAGACATGCCGAATGGGTCTCGAAGAGAAACAACAACGCAGAAAGAACTGCAACTTGGAAACAACATCACCCAAGGAGACTTTCTACTGTGCTTTCTGCAACGGAACTTGCTTATCTCAGATTGGCCTTTTTAGTCATCAACATGCTTGTAAAAAGCGTGGGATGAGTCCTTCCTAAGAATCTTCATTCGCGAAGTAATGCCGAGAGATAGTATAGTATAATATAGTATGACCATCTAATCCATTGATTTTATATACATGGTTTCACTTGCCCATGCACCAAAAATATTCCATCCTGGAAGTCTTGTGAATCTCTCCCAGGCCTCCAGTGCAATTCTATGATATGTTTTCGGTTCCAGTGTAGTCAAAATATAGAGTTCATTATTATCCACAGTTTCAGGTATCCATGATAGTTGTGAGCTATGCTGGCGGTGACATAATAGCCACTGGTAGAGCCTCCCATGCCAGACAGGTCACAACCGAAGGGTCTGACAAAGAGTGTCAATGGGCAGGATGGGCTCCCTAGCCTTTTGGCAACCATCCTAGGAGAAGGAAAACTCTGATTTCAAACCTGGGCAGATGGTGCTCGTCTAACCCTGTAAGGTCAACCATCTAGAGAAGGAAACTCTAATCAAACCTACGACCTGAGGACCTCGCTGCCATCATCCAAGCTTGCTAGGCCCCGGCAGACGAACCTTTGGTTTAAAGGGTGAGGCCAGTTCTGTGCATGCTGCGCTCCACCAGAAAAATCCATTGCACAGGCTCAAAGGACACATCCAGTTTCCGAATCATCAATGTGCTTGTAGAAAGCATGGGATGAGTCCTTCCTGAATCTTTGTTCGTGAAGGAAAGCCAAGAAAATAGTTCATTTAGATTTGCACTAATTCAGGGGTTAACTCATACCCATTCACATATGGTGCCACCCCACCCCCACCCCCACCCCCACCCCTGCCACTTCCAATGAAGGCAAGACCTCTCCCATGGATACCTGAAACTGAATAATAATGAACTCTATATTTTGATTACACAGGAACATACCATAGAATTGCCCTGAAGGGCTGGGAGAGGTTTACAAGACTTCCAGGATGGAATATTTTTGGTGCACAAGGAAGTGAAACTATGTATATAGTATGTTTGTATATGTGAATGTATGTGGGAAGTCCCCATGATTCTCTCACTGCCAGCCCCAAGTCCTCTTGCACAAACAGTGTCTCTCCAGATTATCCCAATTATATTTCAATTGAGCAAAATGTAGTATCAAAGGTAATGTAGTCACAGGGATCACATATGCCAACTACATTTCATTTAGGATTTTTTCCCCTAAGGGAACAATAAAGCATCATGTGGAATACAAATTATATCACAGATCATGATTTTAAAAAGTATAGATAGCAAAAGTCACACCTAAATGCAATTTGCCACTTGATAATCAAGATTAGAAAACAAAAGTAATTGAGACAATAGAAAATTTTTAATATAGTGAAATGCTCTCCTCTCTTATCTGAGGGAGAAACAATATGATATAGAACAATTATAATTACTACTGGAGTTATTCTTTCTGCTCAACATGAACTGTATTTTCACATTTAGTTTTCAAATAAGACACAAATCTTTTCATTATTGGTTATAACAATTAACTTATATCAAAGGCTCACCTGATTTGCATAGTAATGAACTACTGTCTCTGAGCGAAATCAAAACTTTATTGGCTACAGATTTTCAGCGTATCCATTCACTTTACATATATTAACATTTCACATTTTGTCATCAAATATTATCAGAATCTCAGTCAACATCCTGATTTAAAATATGATTGGTTGATTGCTCACCTAGGTGAATGTTTTCATCTCATAAGAATTAAATTTCAAAAATAATTTATTAATTTTTTTCCTTGAAAAATAAACATAAACAAATGAATAAATTCTATCTAGCTGCAAAACACACATAACTACTTTCCCTTACATATAATTAACTGGATAACAATGGGATAGGTTCAGCAAATTATAGCTAACCTGCAAAAAGCTACCAATTAAAAACGAAAACATGAAAGCCAATGTAGTCTTAGTCTTGTCTTCTTAAATGAAAAGCCTATAGTTAAAGGAGATGATATTCTAGTACCTCAGCTTTCTAATACACTTGTAAATATCACTATGACCTTCTATGGAAGTGGTAAAGAATTTGGGATCTACATTTAGACATCTCTGTACCTGAGCAAGAGATGCGGTCTTTCTCTTATCTTAGCTTCACCACACCTTCTCTGATGTACAGGATTTGTACTGGGCTCATTAGAGTGAAAAATATTTTATTGTCTTTATATGTTTTCCCAAATTTCTAAAACCCCAAATGTAATTGAGATCAACTTAACATGTCACTCCCACCAAAATATTTCCTTGCAACTGACTCTTAAAAATATTAACATTTGATGACCAACCTTGGAATAACAAGGCCAGACAATGACAGCTGGATTCAATAAGGGACACTTTATTTGACCTATATCCTATTCAAAATAATTGAACTTGAAAGGAACAAGAGGAGGAGCATCCTGATGTATGTCCAGCTAAGGCCAGATGTCAAATAAAGCTTCACTTGGGCAAAATACTTGAAATCCTGAAGCTAATGGAATATTTGAGTTTCTCTCCGATCAGTTACCTACTGGAAGGTATACCCAGGACACTCAGGGCCTTGTAAATGAAAGCAAAAACCCCAGGTCTGCTTTAAGGATAGGCTCCTTCCTTATTCTTTTCCCTAAGTCCCAGGTCATATGGAAGCCATTTTCGAGATGTACCCTTCACCAAAAGGGTGCCAAATAATACAATGAACCTTTAAATCCTTCCCCACAACCTGCCAATTGACAGCCTATTTACCAACAACCATTCTTGCCCCTCAATTAAAATATGAAGTTTGGCAAAGAAATCCCAGATAAAGGGGAGAAACTATCTGGCCTTAAAACAACCAGAAAACGCCCTGCACTGGCATCAGGAGGTTGAGGCATGCTATAACAATACAAAGAGTTGTGTGAGGGGACCAAAATGACTTTTTCTAAGTGTTTTCAGTGTACTCATTATCCATTAATTATCAAGTGACACATGCCATCCTTGATAATATGGTTGGGCAACAAAGGGACCCTAACAGCATCTTTGTTGCCCAACAATATTTACTTGACCTCAAGAGTTCCTACATGCATGTTTGGCATTCCCTCTGAAAAGGTCCCATGAACTCAGTGAATGAAATTATTAATTATCTTTAAGCACCAGTTCTGAGACTGATATTTTGCACCTTAACAAGATGAACTAGAGCCCGGATTCCTAATGGCCCCGACGTAATGCGTTCAACCTTGAATTACTTAGCATGAATTACACATTCAGAGGTAACTGTTTCATAATGTTATGTCAGAAGTGGCCTTTTAGAAAATCACTGGGGATTTGTTTAGTGTTTAAATTGGCAGTCTTTGTAAACAGCATGTGTAAAAGGATAAAGAATGATACTGCAAATTACAGCTCACAACCCAGCCTACCAGCTGTCCCCCATTATAGGTTTTTGTTGCTCTAATCCCCCCAGTTTTGTTCATGAAACAAAAATAAAGTCTGTTGTATATCTGTTAATTTCAACAACAACAAAAGCAACAACCAACTGTGATCCAAGCATTTATAGTTGCTCTGGGAGCAATTTCATATGGATAGCCTAAACATCTGAAGAAAGTTGCTGCAGATAGTGTCACAATATCCCAGTTACACTGCTTGGAATGCATCATAATGTCCAACACTATTAAATGATTTCTACGTTATTGGATAGAAACCGAATCGTTCTATCCAATAATCTAGTCCAAATCTTTGGTCAGAAACACCTGGAAGACTGTGAAACTGATATAATAATGACAACATTTGAAGCACAAAAGTAACTATGCCTACTCCAGACATCTGCTGAAAATCTAAGTGGATGCAAGTGCTCTATATAAGGCCTTTTCTCTAGGTACCCGCAAACCACTCACCTTCAGAAATGGCTTGTTGTCATTCATACACGGTTGCATTTATGAAAAAAATAGATCAAGCACACCACACCATGGTGTTTTTTTTTGGTAAACCATTAAATACTTTTCAGTACTCGGGTTTTACATCAATTCATGCATTAACAGTAAACATGGCAATTCAAAAGCCTATTTTAGAGAAAAGGTGAAGAAGAAAAATATTGTATAGAATGTAAAATGAAAGACACTGCACAGCAATATAGCTGTAAGAAGCAATAAAGGAGACATGGAAGCAAACAAAATATACCAAAAGAACAAAAAAAGAAGAGTTATATAAAACTTTTTTAAAAAATTGACATAGAAGAAATCAAAAGATACCCATTGCTCCTGCTAACTCAAGAGGAGGATAAAATGTTGGCTTCAGAGGAAGCTGAAGCTCTGAATACCTCCTCTTCTCATTCATCATATAGAATGTGAAAGGAGCATAAAGTTGAGATAAATATTAATGAATCTCTGGGAATATCAAGCAGCAGCATTAATAAGGGACAGGTAAAAGAATATTTAGTTGATTTAAATATTTATGATTCACAAGAGCCATCTCACATTGTCTGAATTTTTTTAAGTAGGTAGTTGAGGAGTCCCTGCAACTAGGACACTCAGCTTTGAAAACCCATGTGGGCTCAGGCAAAGTTTCAGAAATGTTAAGAACATCTCACTGTTTAATAAAACTCTCATTGGTGTTGCCAGTGTGTTTTGAAGGACAGACACCAAACAATCATCTCTCCAATAATTTTAGAACTCATCTTCCCCAACAAAAAAGAGGGGATCTGGGATCAGCAACATACCAATATATAGTTACTCAAGCCAGAATGGGGTAGTCATGTCAGGTGGCAGGTGCTGGCGGTGGCAAGATGGAGGAAGCAAGAGCTGTAATTTCTGCCCTCCCTTGTTCCCTAGGCTTGTCTATTATGTTCTGGTAATGAAGGATGCTTTCTAATCATCGGAGTTGAAGAAAGACCCAATGGCAAGTCCAGTTATCTGTTCTGCCTTGAATGAGAAAGACATCCTCTTATTATGTACCCCAGAAACTAGAACCTTTTGGGCCAGCCTTGATATTCACTCAGAGTGAATCCTGCTGCATTCACTTGGCTTGTTTCCAGGGAAAGAATATGTAAAATTGCAGCCTGTTATACACAAAGGCGTATAAGTATGTGAAACTCCTGTATAAATAAAACACTGAAGGTCACACATTCTCTGATTCTGCTTCAAATTATGGCTTAATTCAAATTGCAGGCTCCCCAGTCTTTTAGAGACAAGTGCAGTGGTCAAATGCTAAAGCACCTCCTCCAAGGATGACATACCTTGAGAGAAAAAATCAGCTAGTTCCCTGTCTTATCTCAACTAACTTCCTTAGTTGTGCAGCCCTCTATCTTGCCTAACACTCATGCATCTTCTTCACTCTTTTTGTGCTGCTCTGATCCATAGCTTCCACCTCCTCCACACATCTCTTCTGAATGAGCCCAATTACCTCTTTTTTTTTCTTTTTTGCTCTGAACCTTGGCTATCACAGAATCATAGAGTTGGAAGGCATCCCCAGGCATCAATGTTCCTTCGATGCAGGAATGCACAACAAAAGTCCCATTGAGAAATGCTACTTAACCTACGTTTAAGGGATGTCTTAGTCCTCTTATTTTTGTTCCTCTCACAATCATTCCATGACCTTCTACTTCATCACACTAGAGAATTCTGGGGTTTGTAGTTTAGTGATGCTGTGAAAGGCCCCTAGACGGGTGGGGGCTTTTTGTCAACATATAATGCCAAATTGAATGTTCTTGTGTTTCCTCCTGCTCCACTGCCACAGAAGGACATTCATCAAAGCAATCTTTGGAAAGAACTACTGACCCAAAAGAGCAGGCAGAAAGACAACTCAGGAACAAAGCTATAGAAAGCTATTGCTCAAGTTACTCACCTCATTTGCTGATAAAATATTGTTGGCAGTAGCAACAACATGGCTGCTGCTATTAATGGCTATATGTTCCCAATCCAATGAACTTGGCAAGGTTTTGGTCCTTGAGGCATTGAAGAAATGGATGTGTGCCTTGGATGGAGACTTTTGGTTTGGACAGCTTCATTGCTGGAACCAACCATACAGTTTGACTGGAGAGGATTCAGATTCCAAATTTCCCTGCCAAAATCTCAGGCTGTTTCAATTCAAGGGTTATACATCTAAACAAACCTCAGCCTTAGTGTTTCTGGCAGATTGATCTAAGCATGCTTCATCTCCCTCATCATAAGAACAGGCACATCTACGCTTTTCTGGCAGGAAAAAGCAGTAAGGCTCCCATCCAGGCCCTGCCTAGTTACTGGACTGTGTGTTTAATGGCTGAATTATCTGTCGCTCCTGTTCTCATAATTTTCTACCTGTGTATTTATACAGATTTCGATTTTCTCTGAGTCAGGTCCAAGGTGGGTTGCAGTTTGGCATTTTCAAACAGAGGGCAGGGAAATGCATAGATGTAATCAGATGATCCAAGTCATCCAGCCAAGTGGCCTACAAAAGCTTCACATGGACAGTGGCCTTGCGTGTACTAAGGTATAGTTAAAGGACTGGACGGAGAACAATTTAAAAACAGACATTATAAGGAGGCTGTGCTAATCTACAGCACTGAAGTGGAGTTACAAATTAGGAGATCAGTCTTCATGAATCAAGGATACAGCTTTATTTAGAGAAAGTAATACATTTCTTTTTCCCCAGCCTGATAAACTAGAATCTGAACAGAGCAGGAGCCCTGAACCATGAGCACCTAACATCCTAATATAGTTTGCCAAGATTACTGAGTCAATGCTGCAAAAATGCATGTGCTTGGAAATTCATCAAGCTAACAAACAAGACAGAAGTCAAAATTTCTAGGCCTACCTAGTTGGTCATATACAGCATTATATGCTATATAACTTTCACGGTGCCAGCTTGTTTTTGGAGGATTTTTTTTCTACCACCAGAATAAACAAGTAGCAGAGATAAAGGAGTTTTGAGGGTTAATAAACACAAAGCTGTTTTCTTTTTCCCTTTTGGCATTGAATTTTTGCCAGAATTGTAAGCCACCTTGAGTCCCTTGCAGGGTAGATGTATTCCTTGAAGGCAGGGTAGAAATGAATAAATACATAAATAAATCAGCACTAAGGGAGGAAGGGGTTGCATCCATCTTCATTCTAGCTGAGTCTTTCCCAGTTTAGGAAAAGCTGGGTGGAGCCAGGCACCAGGGCCCTTTCACAGTACACAATTATAGCATTGTGATTCTATTTTAGCTATTATGACAACACCCAACTGAGAACTCTGCATGTTCCTTTCTAAACTAAAAATCCTACTATTTCATATGACAGTAGAAATGGAACTCTTTGTCAGACCCTTCGGTTGTGACCTGTCTGGTATGGGAGGCCCTACCGCCGGCTATTATGCCACCGCCAGCATAGCTCACAACTTCACTAGGGTCTGACAAAGAGTGTCAATGGGCAGGATGGGCTCTCTAGCCTTTTGGCAACCATCCTAAGAGAAGGAAAACTCTGATTTCAAACCCGGGCAGATGGTGCTCGTCTAACCCTGTAAGGTCAACCATCTAAGAGAAGGAAACTCGAACCAAACCTACGACCTGAGGACCTCGCTGCCACCGTCCAAGCTTGCTAGGCCCTGGCAGATGAACCTTTGGTTTAAAGGGTGAGGCCAGTTCTGTGCACGCTGCGCTCCAACAGAAAAATCCATTGCACAGGCTCGAAGGACACATCCAACTTCCGAAAAAGCCCTGTAGCGATAGGCGAGGGACGAAACGGTAGGTGTAAAGATGCACTGGAAGCCGCAGACCCAACCCTGCATGCAGGCGGTTCAGGACTTTGGTCGCTCGAGACTGACCCGGGAGATGACAGTCTTGTTCGGCAGCATCCTGAACGACCAAGCAGCCTTTTTTAAGGAGAGCACTGCTTGCTCCGTATGGAGAGGGCCTAGAAAAGGTGGCCTAACGAAAGCTCATCCCCGTCTACCTGGTTGGCTAGCCATGCGGCCAACGGGCATCTTCCGATGCGGTCGAACAAAGACAAAGAAACAAAGGCCAACACCTGCCTGCAAAGGTGCAAATAGACTGACACTTGCATGCTGGAACATCAGAACCATGCAAGATTCTGCAGATAGTGGACGTCCTGAGCGTCTAATAGCCCATGAACTATCACGGCTTAACATTGACATCGCTGCTCTTAGTGAAGTTTGTCTCCATGAGGAAGGCAGCCTTAAAGAACACAGTGCCGGCTACACACTCTACTGGTCTGGCAAACCCAAAACTGAGAAACATCTTTCAGGAGTAGGCTTTATGATTAAAAATTCCATCGCCTCTAAACTCGAGACGTTGCCGACAGGTCACTCTGATCGCATTATCTCCTTACGCCTCCCACATGCTGTTCTCTTCAGTATATATGCCCCAACTATGCAAGCTGACCCTGTGGAGAAAGACAAATTCTACTCAGACCTACGCCACCTCATACAAAAGGTCCCTGCAGAAGATAAAATCATTATCCTTGGTGATTTCAATGCCAGAGTAGGAAAAAACTTTGAAGCCTGGAAAGGTGTATTAGGCAAGCACGGTGTTGAAACTGTAATGATAATGGGCGCCTTCTGCTAGAGTTTTGTGCAGAACAGCAGCTGACTATTACAAACACCATCTTTCAGCAGAAAGATAGCCTGAAGACCACCTGGATGCATCCCCGATCCAAGCAGTGGCACCTCATTGACTATGTTTTAGTGCGCCAGAGAAACATTCGTGATGTCCGTCATACTCGAGTGATGCCCAGTGCAGAATGTCAAACAGACCATCGCCTTGTAAGATGTAAACTAAATCTACACCTTAAGCCCAAACCTAAGAGGGTGGCATCTTAAAGAGGAGACTCCAAGTCAACAGTCTTCAACAGGCTGTTGTGAGAGACAACTTCCAGGTAAATCTGCAAGCAAAACTTGAAGTCCACCCTACAGATTCTTCTCCTACAGCGCTCTGGCAACACATCAAAAACAGTATCCTGCAGTCTGCTGAAGAATCCCTAGGATTCTCCCTTAAGAAAAACCAAGACTGGTTTGATGAAAACAACCAAGAGATCCAGGAGCTGTTGGCAAAGAAGAGAACCACTCACCAGGCATTCCTCGCCCAGCCATCTTGCCATGTAAGAAAAGCAGCCTTTCGTCTCGCATGTAGTAAACTCCAACAAAAACTCAGAGACATCCAGAACAAGTGGTGGATTGATTTATCAGAAAAAGACACAACGCTGTGCAGATCTCGGTGATCACAGAGGTTTTTATGAAGCTCTCAAAGCAGTGTTTGGACCTACTTATCAGGTCCAAAGCCCCTTATACAGTACAGATGGTCAAACACTAATTACTGATAAAACCTCCATCCTGAACCGATGGGCTGAACATTTTCAGGGTCTCTTTAATGCCAGCCGAGTAGTCCAAGGTTCAGCTATCCAACACATGATACAACAACCAATGAAAAATGAACTGGACACAGCTCCCACTCTGGAAGAGACCATTGAGGCCATACAGCAGTTGAAAAATGGCAAGGCAGCCGGGATCGATGGAATCCCACCTGAAGCTTGGAAACAGGGAGGTCATGTACTGCATGCTAAATTCCACGAGCTCCTTGTGAGTTGCTGGGAAAAAGGTGAACTGCCATCAGATCTCCGAGATGCAGTTATCATCACCCTGTATAAGAAAAAGGGAACAAAAAATCCGATTGCTCAAACTATCGAGGTATAACACTGCTCTCCATTGCTGGAAAAATCCTTGCAAGGATACTCCTGAACAGATTAGTTCCGGCTATTGCAGAAGAACTTCTCCCTGAAAGCCAATGCGGCTTCAGAGCAAATAGGAGCACCACAGATATGGTTTTGCCCTTAGACAACTGCAAGAGAAATGTAGAGAGCAGAACAAAGGACTCTATGTAACATTTGTCGACCTCACCAAAGCCTTCGACACTGTGAGCAGGAAAGGTCTGTGGCAGATCCTGGAACGTCTAGGAGGTCCCCGCCAGTTCCTCAAAATGATTGTCCTGTTACATGAGGGCCAGCACGGTCAAGTCAGATATGGCGATGCTCTCTCGGAGCCCTTTCTCATAACTAATGGAGTGAAACAAGGTTGTGTTCTTGCACCAACCCTATTTACAATCTTCTTCAGCATGATGCTCCAAAGGGCTATGGCAGACCTACAAGAAGAAGACGGCATATATATACGCTATCGTACTGATGGTAGCTTGTTCAACTTAAGCCGTCTGAGGGCTCGCACTAAGACTCTAAACTATCTAGTCCGTGAGCTACTTTTTTTGCTGACGATGCTGCCCTTGTCGCCCATTCAGAAGCAGCCCTGCAGCGCCTCACATCCTGCTTTGCAACAGCTGCAGAGCTGTTTGGGCTGGAAGTCAGCCTGAAGAAAACAGAAGTCCTCTACCAGCCCGCACCACAGGAAGAACACCACCATCCTCACGTCAGCATAGGCACATCTGTGCTTAAGTCCGTTCAGCAGTTCACCTACCTGGGAAGCATCATCTCTTCAGACGCCAAGATTGACAAAGAGATAGATCACAGATTATCAAAGGCATATAGTGCATTCGGAAGGCTTCACAAAAGAGTCTGGAGCAACAAGCACCTGAGACAAAGCACCAAAATCAGTGTGTACAGAGCTATCATACTGTCCATTCTCCTCTATGGGTCTGAAACATGGGTCACCTATCGCCAACACCTCGACTCCTCGGCGCTTTCATCAGCTGTGTTCGCACAATCCTAAATATACACTGGACCGACTATGTGACGAATGTTGCTGTCCTTGAGCAAGCAGGGATCACCAGCATTGAGGCCATGCTATTGAGAACACAGCTGCGCTGGGCAGGGCACGTCTCTAGGATGGAGGACCACCGCCTCCCAAAGATACTACACTACGGTGAACTCGCCACGGGTCAGCGCAAGAGAGCGCCCCAAAAGATATAAGGACTCCCTGAAACAACATCTCAGGCTTGGCCAGATTGATCACCAACAATGGTCCACCCTGGCCTCACATCGGGAGGCATGGAGACGCACTATCCACAATGCTGCGGCCTCTTTTCGAGAAGACACGCCGAATGGGTCTCGAAGAGAAACTCCAACGCAGAAAGAACCGCAACTTGGAAAAACATCACCCAAGGAGACTTTCTGCTGCGCTTTCTGCAACCGAACTTGCCTATCTCAGATTGGCCTTTTTAGTCATCAACGCGCTTGTAAAAAGCGTGGGATGAGTCCTTCCTGAATCTTCGTTCGCGAAGTAATGCCGAGAGAGAGAGAGAGAATGGAACAATACATCCTCTAACATTTCACAGATTGCAACCATGACATGTGAGGTCAAGCAATAGCAAGATGGTAAAGGTTATTAAAAAGGATGAACACACAAACTAGGAAAAGCTGCCTTCTCTCCCCAGAGGGACTCAGGGCGGTTTAGATAAATATAAAAAGGCAAACATTCAATGCCATATTTACATCACATGATATCAAAAAAAGGAAATAACATTATTATTACAGTAAAACTTTTAGATTAAAATATAAAAGTAAATTTAAAGAATTACATTTAAACCTATTAAACATGATTGCACAAAGCGTATCCTTTGAGAGTCTTTGAGAACACACAATTTCCAAGACTATTCACAATTTCAGACTTATTCAGTGAAAAATTCACACATAGTTGTTAAACAATATTTTCTACACAGAAAAATAATATTCCTATGTAGAAATATTATTTTCTGTAGAGAAAATTCTGTTTACTATGCAACTCCATCATGTGCATATTTTGTACAAAATAAGTCTCCAAGAGTAACATGTTATCGTTGTAAAATAATAATGATGCATTCAATGATCATTTCCTGCAGAGAAAAAGTTGTGGATTTTTTTCTGCACAAATTACCAATGGGTAAATTTTCCACAAAATAAGTCCCCAACTGTGAAGATTCTCAATAGTCCAAAATTCTCCTTGCAAGACTTCTCGACACTCCTAAAATATGTTCTTGGATATTTTTTCCATCTATTGTTTCAACTGGGTTCTTATTCTACCAGTAAAAATTACATCTTACATAGTTTATTGATTGCTTGTTTCACATAGACTTGCAGCTTTCTGGTTACGTTTCCATGACACAACTACACATGTGATCAGTCTGTTGAAAAAGTCCTCTTGGTCTCCATAGCACATTGACCATAAAGCCTGAAAGCATACAAATCATTCCTCCTTCTGGAAAGATGTGAGCAGCTGAGGGACCCAGCAAGTGGATACTTTATGCATGTGAAGAAGGTCTTGGATGATTTTTTTTCCCATGGACTCCACACTAATCTTGACATTTTGGGCTAGGTGGCGAATGGTTATGCAGCAATTTTCAAAAAACGGCAATCTCCACTTGCTGGGTGGTGTGTTCATCAATAGCAGAGTGGGGTCATCCCAGAATTGAAGCTGTTTCCACTGATGTCTGACCACATTTGAATTGATGATGCTAGTTCTTGACTACATCATATGATGGGGGATCGTCACCATGAATCTCTTTCATTTCATCAAATGTCTCTTTTGGTGTGCAGCCTTTCAAGTAAAGGAACTCGATGACTACTCTACATCCCATTGGGTCCATTATCAAACCTCACACCACTTCAGCACCTGTACAATCAAGACCATTATCAGTTCTGAGTTGTAAATTGGCACGTAACCTATAGTGACTTATATCATTACACATGTGCAATTTCAGTGTCCTGTGATAAATGGAAGTGGGTCAGGGGAAATCCTTAATGAGCACCCCTCATAGCTACTAGTTGCAATTATGCATAAGATAATAATACTCATAAACCGGATATTATTTATGTACTGCTGCTGTTGTCTGGTTTTGTTCATTGTCATAATGACTTCTTCTTCTTCAAAGGTTATGACTGCAGTATGAACCCTGTATGTGCAGGACTGGTACTCAAAGTTTCACCTACCTGCATCTGACAAAATATGTTCTAAAAAATTTCTAGGCTCTCCATGACAACTTCCCGCAGAAGTAATTCATTTCAATAAGGTTCACTAATATCCACGGTTTGCACAGTAAGTTCAGGAACATATCCCCTGTGGATATTGGAGGGAGGGGAACATACAGTATATCTTTTCACATGTTACCATTACAGTAGTCATCAGTGGTTGCATGCACTACAGAACTGCTTAATGAAATTGTCATTATTGTTATCAGAAGTAGTCATAGTAACAAGTAGTGTATAACATTCAAACAAATGTAGAGAATTTATTTATTTATTTATTTATTTATTTACTTTACTTTATTTATATTCCGCTCTTCTCACCCCAAAGGGGACTCAGAGTGGATTACAGTACACATACTTGCAGACAATCCCTGCAGTTAAACATATATAGACATATTTAGACATATATAGACGAACATAGACGAACAGAGACAAACTTCTGGCCACCAGGGGGAGCTGACACACTCCTCATCTCTCTCAGCATTTTCCAGCATCCCTTCTTGTTCTTCCACAATCCTCAGCGATTCCTCTTTATGGCCTCATAAATCAGTCAAAATTTGTCTCCCCAATTAATGTGGTACCTTTATCTCCTACTTGACAAATGAACTGTCTTTCGGGCTGCAAAGATCGACAGGAGGCTACATTGAAAGTTGAGCACCCACCTCGACCCTGGCAGGCCTCGAACTCATGACCTACAGGTCAGAGAGATCTTCTGCAGCTGACACTTAGCCAGCTGCACCACTTCCATATGTAATTAAGTGTTCAAGTTTATAAACAACTTTAAATACCAATTACAAATATAATATATATATATAATTAAAAACAATACAGAGTACTATTTTAAGGACCCTCTGTTACAAACCCTTTCTTTAAAAACAGTCAGATCTCAAAAGCCTGTACTTTAAATGTCTGGATGCTATCACAGGAATGATCCTGATGGTGACACTACAGAAGAAAATGAAGCATTTTTCCCCAGACAAACTTTCCATCACTTATTTTACACTTTTATGGCATAATCCTTCTACAGTAATAATTAAGGTCTTCCATGATGCCAATGTCTCCAAAGCTCATTTAGCAACTGCCTTTAAAAAAATTCTCTACTGTAAGCAACCAGACAACGTAATCAAACAACAGCAGTGTGAAATTAAAAAGCAATTTTCACATCATGAATAATAATCTGCTCAATTTTTATACAAATAAAATAAGAAACAGGAAATCATGAATAATGAGGTACTAGTTGATAGGGGTGAAAAATGTCTATTAAAACGTGTATTATTGAATCATACCTTTGCACATCATATTTATATATGATCTGTTCAAAAATTCATTCCATGGTGATAATGAATTGGTATCTAATTAACATCCTATCACTCAGCTCAGGCTAGTGTTAGAAAAGTCTTCTAAAGGCACTAAATCATCGTGCGTGGAGTGGCGGGGGTGGTGAGAATGAAGAAGGAAAGCCAGACATTTGATAGAGTTTTTTTTTCTTAAATTTACTTTTGATCTTTGGGCCTCTTCCAGATTGAGGTCTCTTTGCAAATCGAACATTTAGTTGGGTATCAGAAGCACTGAGAAGGCAGGAGATAAGTCATGATCTACTGCTAGATCTCTGGGTGATTTGAAATACAGGTTCCTCCTATTCCCAAACTGTAAATGACAGTGAATGACAGCAAGAGTTCTTTTCACCCGCAAAGCAAGGTGCTATTATTACAAGAACTTGGGTGAGCAGGAATAAGCATGAGGATCAGTAATGGAATGTCACCAGTAATTATGCCAATGTGCGGTTTTCCAACTGCACTTGCACATCTCAGGGAAGAGAAGCACAAAAGCTCCCCTCTGCCCTGTTAGCACTTATGTATAGGAGATACCTCTCCATTGGTGCCACCTTGTCGAGGGGGGGAGGCTTGCGTAGCCTAATGAAGTTGTGAGCTATGCTGACAGTGGCATAATAGCCACTGGTAGGGCCTCTCATGCCAGACAGGTCACAACGGAAGGGTCTGACAAAGAGCGTCAATGGGCAGGATGGGCTCTCTAGTCTTTTGGCAACCATCCTAAGAGAAGAAAAACTCTAATTTCAAACCCAGGCAAATGTGCTCGTCTAACCCTGTAAGGTCAACCATCTAGAGAATGAAACTCTAATCAAACCTATGACCTGAGGACCCTGCTGCCATCTTCCTAAGCTTGCTAGGCCCCAGCAGGCGAACCTTTGGTTTAATGGGTGAGGCCAGTTCTGTGAATGCTGCGCTCCACCAGAAAAATCCATTGCACATGCTCGAAGGACACATCCAACCTACTTAGTCATCAACGCGCTTGTAGAAAGCATGGGATGAGTCCTTCCTAAGAATCTTCGCATGCAAAGTAATGCCAGGGAGACAGAGAGGTAGGAGATAGGAAACAACCAAGAAATACCAGATGCCCTAGGCTATATTTCAGAGGAAGGTAATGGCAAACCTTCTCAGAGTATTCCAAAGCCCAGAAAGCTCTATGTAATTCATGGAGTCACCATGAATTAACATGTGACTTGAAGGTACATACACACAAATATGTCTACAAGGAGACATTTATGTTCCACCACTTGTCCTATTAGATCTCAACCAAAACTATTATTCTGGAGATTCGGTCATTTTATGCTGAATTGAAAGAAGCAGCAATCCAGCACATTAGAACAGGGTGGGCAAAGTATAACCAATAGACCTCCAGGGTCAATTTTTTTGGCCATCAGGATAAAAAACAATTTGTTCTGAAATGCCCTCAAAATATCACTAGGGGGCCATTGTGCTTGGGATTCCCCTGGACAACCAGTGAACAAAACAAAATTTTGCAAAAAAATTTAAACATTTTAACTCATCATAATGAACCTTTAGGAACCCAAGAATGGCCCAAAACATGTCTCGCTGTCTACTAAATGGCATTTGGGGTAAAAAATAATAATTTCTTTTCAGAGCTAGATTTAAGGAATGCATCTCTCCAAGGTCTTCTGGAGGACTGATGTGACCTCTTAGTTGTCCACTGTTTGATCTAGAGGGCCACATGCTCTGCACTTGTGCTTTAACAATGGTTTGTTATGTTGAGCATATTAAGTTAACCATCACAAGTAATTGATTGTTTTACAAACAGTCCAGATAAATGTAATTTTCTCCTTTATTTATTTTCACACATACTTCTTGCACACATAAGGTAGTTCAGAACAGATCAGGAAAGTTTAGAACAGAAATCAACCAGGCTTAAAATAGAGAATAACACCAAGCTGGAAGGTAAATGTTAAAAAACCAAAGCAAAGGCATTCGTAACTGTGATGGCTAGAAGCCTGCTCACATGGGATGTCCTTGTGATGAGGATTTTCAAAAAATGCAGTATACAGGAGTGTCATGAAACATGGAAGCAGCCTTAGGCTTTCTGAGGAAATAAAAATGTCAGGGTAATTTTGTTGTGGTATCCATATTTGGTTTCCTGCGGTTAATTCAGGAGCTGAGTTTGTTTGCTGCTTTGGGTTGCTTCCTAACCAATCAGTTTCCTATTTCTCCTTCCTTATTTTCTAACAGCTTTAGTAGCAGCTTGTAAAATATTATCAGCAGCACTCCAGTAAAGCCGGAGAAGAAAGGGGAGCCACCTTATATAGATACCATTCGCCTTAGGCAAAATAGTGTCTCTGATTTAAATTATGAGAATCTGTTTTCCTATATTTTTCACTGCTTGTCCAATGTTCAATGGGGTTTTAAAAAAAAATAGTGTGAAGTAAAAACATTACACAAATAATAATTCTAAAATAAACAGCATTCAGCATTACTAAAGCAAAGAAACAGTTCTGGAAACACAGAAGCCCAAAGCACTTATGGAAAACTGCCAGGGATGGTCTTCTTATGTCTAACAGATGATCTTTCCAAATGGTAGGGCCACCACAGCTAAAGTCCTGTTCCTCACTATCAAATGTTTCACCTTCCTTCAGACAGGGTTGGGGGAGCACTTTGATCCCATAGGCTGAATCCTTTGGTACTGAAGCCTTCAAAGTGGTAAACAGTGCAGTGTCAGCAGGTGGGAGTTCAAATTTCCAGGACAGATGGCATAATAATAGAGCTGCTTCAAGAAATAGAGACAGAATGTGCTCTGGTTCTAACTAAAGCCTGTCAATAAATATGGAAAACAAAGCAATGAACCACAGATTGGAAATGCTCAATACACATTCCACTCTGCAAGAAGGGGGACAACATGGAATCAAATAACAACAGAAGCATTGTATTAATCTCCCATGCAAGCAAAGTAGTACTCAAAATTTTACAATTAAGAAAAATGTCAAATATGTAATCTAGGTTTAGGAAAGAAAGAGACCCTAGAGATCACATTGAAACCAAGTGTTATGTAATGAAGGACACCAAAGAATATCAGAAGAAGGTCAACCTCACTCCATCTATTATAGCAAAGCATTTGATTGTGTAGATCATGAAAAACTATGGATTGCACTTAAAATGATTTAAAATCAGAGCAACATTGAATGCCCTGGTGTGTAACCTTTATGTACGAGGCAATGAGTCTACTGGAATGGTTTTCAATTGGAAAGGGACAGTTCTACATTTAATCACCCTTTCTGTTTAACATATAAAATCTAAAGCAGGATTAGACAGGAAGCAAATATGAAAATTGGCAAAAGGAATATTGACCATTTAAGATTTGTAGATGACTCAATACTACCATTACAAAATACCAAAGACTTGGAACAATTTCTGAACAAAATCAAGGAAGAAAGTGCAAAGGCAGTTTACAATTGAACATTAAGAAAGCAAAAATAATAACCACAGAAGATTTTCATAACTTTCAAGGGACTATGAAAACATTGAAACAGTTTAAGATTGCAGTCAATAAATAAAAAAATAACAAGGACTTCGAAAACGTCTATGAAAGAATTACACAAGATTCCGAACTTTCTTCTTTTTTTGGTAATAGATACTAACATTTAGTATCTTGTCATTATATTTCCAGTTTCTTTATAGTTATGAAAGCTGGACATTGAAGAAACCTGACAGGAAGAAAATCAGCTCTTTGAAATCTTGGCTTTTCTTTGTGAACGAAGATTCAGGAAGTACTCATTCCACGCTTTCTACATGCGCATTGATGATTCGGAGGTTGGATGTGTCCTTCGAGCCTGTGCAATGGATTTTTCTGGTGGAGAACAGCGTGCACAGAACTGGTCTCACCCTTTAAACCAAAGGTTCGTCTGCCAGGGCCCAGCAAGCTGGGATGGTGGCAGTGAGGTCCTCAGGTCATAGGTTTGGTTCAAGTTTCCTTCTCTAGATGGTTGACCTTACAGAGTTAAACGAGCACCATTTGCCCAGGTTTGAAATTAGAGTTTTCCTTTTCCTAGGATGGTTGCTCAAAAGGCTAGAGAGCCCATCCTGCCCTTTGACGCTCTTTGTCGGACCCTTCAGTTGTGACCTGTCTGGCATGGGAGTCCCTACTTGTGGCTATTATGCCACCGCCAGCATAGTTCACAACTTCATTAGGGTATGCAGGCCTCTTCCCCACAACAAGGGGGCACCAATGAAGATGAAATATAGTGCCAGAGAAGAATGGATCTCAGAGCTAATTAAGCATGAACTCTTTCTAGAAGCTAAGATGGTGAAATCAAGACTCTAATACTTAACACATATCATGAGAAGATAACTCATTACATTCTGGAAAATTTGGGAGTGGTTTCCCAACCTTTTTTTGACCAGGGACCACTTTGACCAGGGACTATTCTCCAACATTAGTACCAAAAGGGTTATGAATCCGTTTTTGGTCAACTTTAGATTCGGTTTGGGGTTCTGATTCAGAAAATTGCATTGGATAGAGCACATCAGCTCTCGTTTCTGATACAGAATATATGCTATGGTCAGTGACAGGGAAGGAGTGCCAGGTGGCATGAAAGGAGCAGAAATAAAATAAATAATATAAAAATTTTCTTCCCCACAGCCCACTGTTGGTCCATGGCCCACAGGTTAAGGACCACTGTGATTAGACTAAACCAAGACCCTGGGTCTGCAACACCTAACAGGAATCATGAGGATAGGGTGACTTGGGTCCTCTCTATACTGCCATATAATCCAGATTATCAAAAGAGATAATCCACATTATCTGTTTTGAACTGGATTATATGAGTATACACTGCCATATAATCCAGTTCAAATCAGATAATCTAGATTTTAAATAGCAGTGTAGAAGGGACCTTGGAAGTCTCTCATTCATTACGTCACCATAAATTGAAGTCAACTTGATGGCAGTTAGCAACCATTACTTTTGAATTTGAGTGAAAGTTTCCAAAGGTATCCACGTAAAGGAGCTAATCAGCATTCTGATCTCTTTCTAGCAGGTGTTAGTACTGATTGAGTTGTCCTGAAGCTTATAAGAAAAAAAAGCTGCTAATTACTTCAAAATCTACATGACACTTACAATGGGTGAGTTATTTCAATGCAGTCATGTCCCCCATAAATATTATTGCCACTGAAGTGAGAAAGTGAAATGTGTTCCTGAATTAGAAAGCCTTCTGTGCTGAAAATGAGCATAGGTTCTCTAATCATTGTTTATGTCTGAGAACATAACTATCCAAATAGTTATAGGGTGACTTGGAGGTCTCTCATGCATAGGGTTGCCATAAGTCAAAGTGAACTTGACTACAGTTAACATCAGCTGGAGAGGAATATTGGTCCATGTGATGGTTGGGCAGGAGGCCAGTGAGTGCATAGCCCTCAGGTCAATGTGGTGGTGAATCTGCTGGGGTGGAAATATTCTGAACACCAAAGGAACCATGCATGGTACTAATCAGGGCTGTAGCTGGGGTGGAGGGGGGTAAGGGTTTACTCAAGAATTTTAACTGGTTAACCAAGTTATGGGTAAACCAGATTTTGTGCCCCTTTAGTCTCATCTATGACGTGGCAATAGAGGCTGCAAAAAACCCCACCATCTATAACAGCCAATATTGCGTCTGCAAAGAACCGTCCAGCTGAGCTGTTTCGAGTTGTTAGAGGACTATTAAATCCGCCACAGAGCGAGATCCTTGACAACTCAGCTGATCGCTGTGAAGCATTTGCTCGGCTCTTCATAGACAAAGTTGCACTGATCCATTCTGATTTCGACGACACATTTACGGCAGTCTCTGAGGATGTAGCATGAGCATCTGCTTGTCCAGTTTCGATTGATTCTTTTCAATTGGTTCAGCTTGAGGATGTGGACAGGATCCTTGGGAAGACGAGGCCTACCACATGCATCCTAGACCCCTGCCCATCCTGGCTGATCAAAGAAGTCAGAGGAGGTTTGGCAGAGTGGGTTAAGGTGGTGGTCAATGCCTCCTTACAGGAGGGCAAGATTCCAGCCAGCCTAAAACAGGCTGTGATAAAACCGCTGTTACCCTATTTGGGCAAAGTCATGGAACGTGTAGTGGCCTCACAACTCCAGGGGTTTTTGGTAGACACTGATTATCTAGATCCAGCTCATTCTGGCTTTAGGCTGGGATATGGAACTGAGACAGCCTTGGTTGCCTTAGCGGATGATCTATGCCAGGAGCTTGACAGGGGCAGTGTGTCCCTGTTGGTTCTGCTGGACCTCTCAGCGGCCTTCGATACCATCGACCACAGTACCCTTCTGAGATGCCTTGCAGAAATGGGACTTGGGGGTACTGCTTTGCAGTGGCTCCAGTCCTTTGTGGAGGGTCGATCTCAGAAGGTGTTATTGGGTGACACCTGTTTGTCTCCACAACCGTTGTCTGGTGGAGTACCTCAGGGTTCTGTACTGTCTCCGATGTTATTTAACATCTACATGAAACCCTTGGGAGAGCTCATCCGGAGTTTCGGAGTAAGGTGTTATCTGTACGCAGATGATGTCCAGATCTGTCACTCCTTTCCACCTGTCACTAAGGAGGCTGTCCAGACCTTAAACCGATGCTTGGCTGCTGTGTCAGCAGTGGCCAGAGGAGCTTTTGCACAACTAAGACTTGTGCGCTAGCTGCGCCCATACTTTGGGAAGTCTGACTTGGCCACGGTAGTCCACAGTCTTGTTACATCCCGTTTAGATTATTGCAACGCGCTCTGAAATGGACATCCAAGTGCCACCTCTGTGTTGATGGAGGCAGGCAGGATTTTCCCCGGGTACTGGTTGTGGGGGGGTCGGGAGCAGGTGAGGGTTTTGCCCTCCTTTCTGCTAGAGATCCCTGTGTACAACTGGTGGGCCACTGTGTGACACAGAATGCTGGACTAGATGGGCTGAGGCCCGATTCAGCATGGCTCTTCTTATGTTCTTATGTTCTTATGTGGGGCTGCCTTTGAAGACGATTTGGAAACTTCAACTAGTACAATGGGCGGCAGCCAGGTTACTAACTGGGGCGTCATACAGGGAGCATACCACCCCACTGTTATGCCAGGTCCACTGGCTGCTGATCCATTTCCGAGCCCAATTCAAAGAGCTGGTTTTGACCTTTAAAGCTCTAAACCGTTCTGGCCCAGCTTACTTGTCCGAACACATCCACCCCTATGTCCCACCTTGAAAACTAAGATCATCCGTTGAGGCTCTCGCTCCCGCCAACAGCTGAAATACGCCTGGTGGGGACGAGGGACAGGGCCTTCTCAGCGGTGGCTCCCTGCCTATGGAACACACTCCCAACAGACTTTCCGCAAGAAAGTGAAGTCCTGTCTCTGGGAACAGGCGTTTGGTCAATAGAAATAGCAGCACCCTAAAGGGATACATCTGGACTGATGTTAAGACAGATGAGGCTGGTTTATACTTTTAACTGATGACTGTATTTGATTTTAATTATGATGTTTTACTGGGTTGTCTTTTGTTGTGATTTTATTGTAACTGTTGAAGTAGCCTCTTGATGGGGCTCAATTGTAGGCTGCCCTGAGTCCCCCTTCGGGGGTTGAGAAGGACAGGATAAAATGCAGTAAATAAATAAATAAATAAATAACAATGGTGTACATGAAGCATTTTCTGTGCAGAACAGAAGCAATGCTCATTCAGCCTGTGGGCCTCTGCTCAACACCCAATGAACTTCAGAGTGCTTACCATTCCGCTATACTAAACAGTTCTGGCAGTGCCACTTCTCATAAGATGTCAGCCCTGCTTACACTTGTCTTAACTTTGCAAACCCTATTGGCAAACCTTCAGACTCATCAGTTTTATAATTAACCCAAGAGAGCTTTTTAGGAAGAAGTAATGACAAAAATGTTTTGACTTTGATATGACATGCTTGAAAACAATGGGGACTGCACTGTAGAAGAGTAGAAAGTTCATTTAAAAGGTAAACAAACTGCAGAGACATGACAAAGGCAAGCTATTACAAAACAGTAAGTCAACTCAGCCATTTGGAATGCTCACGTATTGAGACTGTATAGTCTCCACATTATACTGTAGATTTATGATTATATGTACAGTAGTCTGACACCATTTCAATTATGTCAATTGCCATGATTTCATGCTATGGAATCCTGGAATGTGTAGTTTGGTGAGCTATCAGCATTCTTTGGCAGAAAACTAAAGACCTTATAAAACTACAACTCCAGTGATTCCATAGCATTGTGTAATGGCAGTTAAACTGGTGTTGAACTGCATTAATTTTACAGTGTAGATGTACCCTTGGTCTCCTTTAGCAAAATTTATCAGTGGAAGTGCTAGAAGTGCTGGGTATTTCTGCAGAACCTGCAGTAACTAACCATCTTGTAGGAGAAGGAAAATATGGGGGAGCATTTTATGTCCTTGAGAACACACCTGAAAACTTCTCTAGTCTGATTGGTGGGTTGTCAGTTTGAAGCCACGAGACAGGGTGAGCTTCTGCTATTAGCCCTAGCTTCTGCCAACCTAAGTTTGAAAGCATACAATGTAAGTAGATCAATAGGTAAAATGGTGCCCCATGCAGATATGCCGGCAAAACACAATGAGAGATGTCCACAAACAACAGGCTCCTCGGAATGGAAAAATGGAACAACAGCATCTCCACATGGCCAGAGTTGAGCATCGCCTCCAGACGCCAGAGATGAAAGAGAAGGTGTTGTAAATGAGCCTCCAGTTACTACAGGTAGTAGCATGGAGGAAGGTGCTGAGGCAGTAACATCAAGCAGTAGCTCAGTTTGGGGTGCGGCTCTGGATGATCAGGCTCCTACAGCTGGGGTAAAGAGAGTGGCTAGTGCCTCAAGCCTTGACTCAGACAGAGAACAGAGGAGAAAGATTCAGCATCTACTTAGGGAACCTTCTGAGTCTGATACATTTGAAGGGTTTCCAGGGAATGCAGAATTACAGTCAGAAGAAAGTGATACAGACATAGATTCAGCATTTGTGCAGGAAGTAAGAGATGTATGCAATGCGGACTCGGGGGACAGTACATTTCTGGGGTTTCAGACGGATCAGGACTGGCCATCTTCTCATTCAGAAACTGAGTGGGGCCCTTTAAGTCAAGAAGAGCTTTGGCTGGCTTGGAGATCTGGACATGGTACAACAGCTGCAGGGAATGGGAATGCTGCTGCTTTGGAGCAGGGCGGGTTCTCTGATGACTCTGATTGATAGTGCTATATAAGAAGTGAGTATTTGGCTTGACCCTCACGGTGGTCAAGGAGTTGCTATTCTGGTTTGTTCCTGGTTTCCAGATTATCCTGTGTTCCTGTGTCTTGGTTCCTGGTTTCCAGATTACTCCTGCTGCAAGGTGTACCTCTTGACCTTCACTGTGACTGCAGCTCTCCTGGATACGGGAATCAGTAGCTCTGGAAATGTCTCCTCTTTTTCTGTATGCTATTCTCCTGTCCTATGACCCTGGATTGATGTTGGACTTCAGCGCCTTATGGACATCCCTTTAACTGAATGTTGGACGCCGGACATCCCTTGACTGAAGGACATCTGCTGTTTGTTTTTGAGTTCTTTTCTTCTCAGCATTTTTGGTTTTGGGTTTTCTGGGATTATTGGGGTTTTTGTACAGCCGAAGATAGGCTATTTTTTGTTATTCCAACACCCATTTGATGTTTAAATAAACTTTTGTTATCTTTTAACTCCTGGACTCAGCCACTGCCGTCTCTGTACCACAACAGAAGGCCTTTGCCTTTGTCTGTGTATTGTATGTCGTTGTTGTTCCCTGTGTAAAAGGCATTGAATGTTTTCCTTATATCTGTATTCTGTAATCCACTCTGAGTCCCTCTAGGGAGATAAAGCAGAATATAAACAAAGTCTATTATTAGTCAGGTGATGTGGCTGCTTAGATACAGCCCCACAATGACTAAACAAATAGGAAAGTTTTAGAAACAGCATGTGCCGTTACCCTACATTATGTTGGGAATGTAGGTTCCAGCTTCATTTCCTGCTCTCCCCATCAAAAATGTAATTTAATATAATTAATGCTACTGCAAGGGTTCTGATGTCGGATTTTTCACAAGATGTACCAAAAAAAAGGACTGGACATTTCCAGAAGATGAAATTAATTTGACTGCAGTATTGATCCGGACACATTATAGATGTACCGGAAGTGAGCCATCTGTACATATAATTCAGTTCATTTCTCACAGGAAATTAATTTGTGGTGTACACAAAAACTGCCATGCTGCCTGCGTGGGTGCTTCCCTCAGATAATTGCAGGGACACCAGCTTGTAATTTGCAAGTCACAGAAGGTAGGATACCAGAGTCAGATGAAGGCAAATATTCATACAAGCAAGAAAAGATGAATGGCAAGGATTATTTCAGCTTTGGCCCTAAAATGGTTGGATCCTTTGTGTCTAGCTGTATTTGCTTGCAATGATACCATGCAATGAATTAAAGGAGTCGTTCTCAACCTTCCTAATGTCGCAACCGCTTCATGCAGTTCCTCATGTTGTGGTGACCCCCAACCATAAAATTATTTTAATTGCTACTTCATGCTTTACTACTGCTATGAATTGTAATTTAAATATCTCATATGCAAGATATATTTTCATTCACTGGACCAAATTTGGCACAAATACCCGATACACCCAAATTTGAATACTGGTGGTGTCGTAATGCAGAGACCAAGGAAGCCAGACCCAGGAGTAAAAGGGGATAACAAAAGGTTTATTGGACAATTACTGGGAAAAGGGTGAACAAAAAAGTAGCCAACTCGGCTTAAAACCCCTCAAAAATCCCAGGAAAGAGTCCCACAAAATAAAGCAACAAAACAGCCCAAAACAAACACCAGACGTCCATCTGCAACGTCTGAAGGAAGAATCCAGAAGAGTAGTCACGAATCCGGTCCAGAAATCCAAAGCAGGAGAAAGACAGACGAAAAGGAGGAGACCATCCAAGGCAATCAGGAGCTGAGTATACATGAATAGCACAAATCATAGCCCCCATAAAACACAATGCCAGCCTCCCTCCATTTCATACAATACCAGGTTCTGTAGCAGGAACTCACGTAAACTCAGCGGAGACCAAGCCTCACCTCAGGGACACACGGCAGGTAACTAAACAGAAAAGCATACATTGAATTCCAAACCCCACACCTTTGTCCAAACATCAGCTAGAGCTACCATAGCAGCTCACCCCAAGAACAAAGTGGAGAAATATCAGGAAACAGGAACAAGGCACTTGATATCAGGAACACAGGAGAGTCAGAGACAAGAACCAGACATCAACTCTTTGACCGCCGCAAAGGCAGCCCCAAAAACCCATTTCTTATATAGAACTTAAACATCACTGTCTTCTGAAGACTCTCCTTGATCATGAGCACCAGCTGCTGCATCTCCTACAGCTGCTGTGCTCTGTGTTTGCCTCCACTCCTGCCAACGCTGTTGCATACTTAAAGTATCCCAATCTGTTTCTGAACCCCCAGAAGGCCAGTATAAATCACTGTCAAAGCCACAGAAGGTGTCAGAATTAGACTCTTCGTTACACACATCCCTTACTTCCTGAACCAATGTTGAGTCTAAATCCATATCACTTTCCTCTGACCACATTTCTTCTTCCCCAGAAAAACCTTGGAAAGTGTCTGAATCAGAAGGTGCTTTAAGTATCTGCCAGATCCTTTTTCTCTGTTCCAATCCTTCCACACTAGAATCACTAGCAGCCCTTTTCCTTCCAGCTGCAGACTCTTGATCACCCAGAGCCTCACCCCATTCCATACTATTGCTTGATGCTATTGACCCAGCATCTTCCCCAATACTAGTAGTAGTAGTAGCTGAAGGCTCAATCACAACAGGTGGAGTTGGCACACAGAACCCCCATAACCAACAGAAAATACTGTGTTTTCTGATGGTCTTTGGTGACCCCTTTCACACCCCTTAGTGAGGCCCCCAGGAGTCCCGACCCCCAGGTTGAGAAATACTGGATTAAAGGTCCTTTTTGCCTTTTAAGTCTTAGCAGTCTGTAAGCTCTAGTCGTAAGGGCATACCAAGACAGAAAAATAACTGCTTGCTTCAATCACAACGTATCATCTTAAAAGTTTCATGAGAGCTTTTAGTATGCAGAAGCAGCATACCTCCCATCAGCTACATTAACACAATGGCTCTTTTGGAGCCGTTATAGTTGATCATGCCAACGATCCATGGATTATGTACTTTTATAAGGTCTGAGGCATTTACAAGCAAAGGAAGGCTTTTATCCTTCATTCATGGACTTCTTGGCATGTATTGCTGATGCTACAAAGTTAAGAATAATATGCGGCAAATGTTTATCAATTAACACAATATGAATGGACGGGAAAACACAGTGGGTATTGGAAAGAAAATGTCTTTCTTTTGAAAACTGTTAGTGCTGTAACTTAAATTAAATATGCTTTAATTTCATTTAGGACAATATAATAGCTTCTTAACACTTAAAAACCATCCTATTCAAATCTGCTATGCAATTTTCTCAACATTGATTTTGAAGGAACTCCCATCCAGTTAAATGGGGTTTGCTCCGAGACAAGTGAGTTTAGCGTTGCTGCCATAAGCAGCCATTTTTCTCCGAATACTTTCCAGGAGAAAGCAGTCTGACAGAAGATTATTTATATTTTCTTTGATTTAGCATTGCCAGGAGAGCTTTGAAAAGAACTTTGCCTTATCTGATGCATTCAGGCTATGTCAACTTGGAGTTTTTTTTTAAAAAAAGAAGGTATGCAACTTTAATTCTATACACATTCACCAGAGAATAAGCATCATGCAGTATAGTGGGACTTACTTCTGAGGAAAAACGCAGGATTGTGCAATGAAACTTAACCATTGAAAGCAAACTATATTTAAACTCTGCTCTATTGAGATCCTTGGTCAAACCATCCCATACTGTATTTATAGAATTCAACTGTAAATGTTGTGGTTGAGCAACCTGAGCCTGTAGTTGCTACAGGTAGTAATTGGGAAGAGGAGAGTTTGTCAGATATGTCCTTG
Organism: Anolis apletophallus; assembly: GCA_030556195.1. NCBI lineage: Eukaryota > Metazoa > Chordata > Lepidosauria > Squamata > Anolidae > Anolis > Anolis apletophallus. The sequence continues at coordinate 9,141,275 of JARBWK010000001.1, forward strand.
GAAGAGGGAGGTTTGGGCGGGCCTCCTGCAGCTGGGAGAAAGAGGGCTGCAAGTGATGAGCATTTGGAAGAGGCAGAACATAGGAGGAAGGTCCGACAAATACTTAGGGAGCCTACCAGTGATGAGACCTTTGAGGGGTTTGACGTGGAGTTACCCTCAGAAGACAGTGATACTGAGCTGGACTCAGCACTGGTGCAAGATGTCAGGAATGTGTTAAATGCTGAGTCCAGCAAAAGTTCATTTTTTGGTTTTTCCAGTGATAATAATTGGCCTAGTGGGAATGTGGAATTGGACTGGGGCGCTTTAACTGCAGAGCAAAGATGGGACGATTGGAGGAACACACCCAGGGCTGCAGCTGAGGGCACTAGGGCAGATTTGGGTGTGGAGTCTGATGACTCTGATTTGTAAGGGTATAACAGTAAGGCTTGGGGATTTGGGAATCTGCGGTCGGCCAAGGTGTTGCTGTGGGTTGCTGGTTCCTGTATCATGTGATTTTGTGGGTTCGTGTCCTGGTTCTTGATTCCCAGCAAGCTGTGAGTATTTGGGCTGTGTTCATGCTGGGTTCTGGGGGAGCTGTTATGGCAGCTCTAGCTGACATTGTTGCATGTTGGGGGGTTGGGACTTTAATGTGTGCTTTTATGTTTAGTGTCTGCCGCGTCCTGTTTGAACATTTCCTGTGTTGCTGTGAGTGTCTGGTATTGTATAGAGGGTGAAGAGGAGTTTGCTGTGGGTTGCGGGGGTTTTCATGTGTTTGTTTGCATACTCAGCTCCTGGAATGTGAAGCACTCCTTCTTTCCTTCTCTGGACGGGTCTTCGCATCACAGACTACAAGCCGAGTTACAGCTCAAGTTTTGTTTGAAGACGGACGTCTCATCTATTTTGCTTTCGGTTTTGGGTGTGGGTTTTTTTTGGAACGCCGGATTGAGGCTATGTTGTGTTAAAAATAAACTGTATATATTTTTACTAGCTTGGTGTTGTCTTGCCATCTGTGGGAGTCGTGACAGATTGGCCGACCGCCACAGACAAAGCTAGAGTGTTTGTTTGCATTCTCCTGTTTTGTTTTGTTTTTTTGGCACAAAGCTAAGCTATGGAAGCTTTGACGGCCGAAGTGGCTCAGTTAAGAGGACTAATTAAGGACTTGCAAATTGCAAACAAGACTACTAGCAATGTACCTCGTGTAAAGCCAACGCCTCCGGGCAGATTTGATGGAGAAAGACACAAGCTGCAAGCCTTTCTGGCCGAGGTGGAACTTTTTCTGGCACAGGCTACTTCAGTGGACTGCCCTTCAGACGCTGCGAAGGTGGCTTATGTCATGGGACTTTTGAGTGGCCAGGCCACAGAATGGGCTGTCAACCTTGTCACAGGACAAGACCCCATTATTACCAACTGGGGTGACTTTAAGAAAGCTTTGCACAAAGTGTTTGGGGACCCCTTAAGGGTACAGGTGGCGGAGTTAGAACTGTTTCGTTTACATCAAGGTCGTGATTCATTGTTATCTTATCTGAATAAGTTTAAAGCCCTGCAGAACAAGGTTAATTGGGGAGATCGACCTCTGATGTCCAGTTTCTTCATGGGGTTGCGGGCTGAGCTTAAAAGGAGCTGGCCCGGTTGCCTCCTGTAGAAACCTTGCAGGAGTTAATTGACCATACGTTGAGGTTGGATGCATTGTTGGAATTTCCAAAGCATGCTGCTATTTTTGGGGAATTGCCGGTACGGCAGGATAGGTTCCGTCCCTCTGCAGTAAGAGAGGACGAGCCTATGCAAATAGGAGTGTTTACAAGATTATCCTCTGGGGAGAAGGAAAGGAGGAGGAGGTTGGGATTATGTCTGTATTGTGGAGATTCGGGGCATTTTGCTCAAAAATGTTCTAAAAACCTAGTCAGTTGCAGGGAAACGGGCAACCCCAACGTGTGTAAAGCCCAGCACGTTGGGGTTAACTGTAAGACTCCCCAGGAGGGAAGATCATGTTTTTGTTCACCTTAAGATCATTAAGGGCAATGGGGAATTTTTATTTACATGGGCTCTAGTGGATTCTGGTGCAACTTCATCTTATATGGATAGTGAGTTTGTTAAAAACACTAAAATATCCATTGCAAATAAGAAAGAGGCGGTTTGGGTGGAAGGTGCTGATGGCAGGATGTTGAATGCTGGGGTGGTGGATCAGGAAACAGTGGGGCTGTCTTGGGAACTACAAGGGAGGACTGAAAAGTTCACCTGGGATATTACTAGGATCCCTAGATATACTGTAATTTTGGGCATGTCCTGGTTAAGCGCTGTGAACCCGGCTATTAATTGGAGGGAAAAGGCAGTAACTTTGCCAAGACAAGTGTGCTTGGCCCTAGTGGATCATGAGGATTTGGAGGGGTTCCTGCTGATTATTTTGAGTTTCGGGATGTGTTTGGGAAAAAGGGGCTGATAAATTACCTCCACATAGGCCGTATGATTGCGCTATAGATCTGGTGGACGGAGCAAAGTTGCCTGCTTGGGACGTTTGTACGCTCTTTCTGTTCCAGAGCGGAAGGCTCTTCGAGACTTTCTCGATGACAATTTAAAGAAGGGATTCATACGGCCCTCTCATTCTAGCACTGCCGCGCCAGTATTTTTTGTAGCTAAAAAATCCGGGGAATTGCGGTTGGTGTGTGACTATCGCATTCTCAACAAATACACGGTGAGGGATCGGTACCCGCTCCCTTTGATTCCTGAATGGCTCGCCAGGGTGCAAGGGGCCACAAGGTTTACTAAATTAGATTTATGGGGGCGTACAACCTGGTACGTATTAGGGCAGGGGATGAATGGAAGACGGCGTTTAATACGTGCTACGGCGCCTACGAAAAATTTGATCATGCCGTTCGGACTCTTACCAACGCCCCGCCGTGTTTCAGCGACTGATGAATGATGTGTTCCGCGATTTGTTGGACAAGTTTGTCGTGATTTATTTAGATGATATTCTTATTTTTTCAAATAATGAACAACAACATAGAGAACATGTGCGTCAGGTGTTGCTTCGGCTGAGGCAAAATGGACTATTTGCTAAGGCCTCCAAGTGCGTTTTCCATGTGTCTGAGGTGGAGTTTTTGGGGCATATTATTTCTGGGAAAACCCAAATGATGGATCCGCATAAGCTGGATACAGTGGAGTCCTGGGGGGATTTGGCGTCCAAAAAAGATGTACAGCGATTTTTGGGGTTCACTAATTATTATCGTGAATTTATCCCGGGTTATGCTAACCTCACGGTGCCATTGACTAGGTTATTGCAAAAGGGTAAAAGTTTTGTTTGGGCACAGGAGGAGCGGGACGCATTTAATGGGATCAAGCGCAGTTTTCAGATGAATAATGTATTAATGTTACCAGATGTCGACAAAGCCCTTTATAGTCGAAGCAGATGCATCTAGTTTTGCATTGGGGGCGGTATTGTCTCAGGAGGTTGGACAGGGTAAGCTCAGACCATGCGCCTTCTATTCCAGACAGCTCACAGAGTGCGGCGCAATTATACAATTTGGGAAAAAGAGCTTTTGGCCATAAAGGTATCATTCGAGGTGTGGAGACATTGGCTGGAAGGGCTCGGCATCAAGTAATTGTGTTGTCCGATCATAAGAACTTGGAGCATCTTTTAACCGCTCGAAAGTTAAATCAGCGGCAGATTCGATGGGCGTTGTTCTTTACGCGTTTTGATTTTGTAGTTAAGTTTGTAGATGGCAAGACCAACGCTAGAGCGGATGCTCTATCTAGAAAACCTGAGTATAAAGGGGAGTGCGAGGTGGCATTGCAAACAGTACTTCCGGTATCCAGGCTACATGCGATTACTGAGGGTACTCCTACATTGTTTGATAGGATAGTGGCCAGTCAGGCCACTGATGGGTGGACACAGGAGCAGTTGGCACTGTTAGACAGTGAAACTCGACCACGGTGCCGAATTTAAAGAGTGTGGATGGGAAATTGCGGCATAATGAACAATTGTATGTGCCTGCAGGGCCTTTACGTTTGGACGTGATTCAAGCTCATCACGATGAACCAATGGCGGGTCATTTTGGGCGATTAAAGACAGTCCAGGCCATCTTCCAAAGTTGTTGGTGGCCCAGGATGAGGTGTGATATATTGCGATTTTGTGACACCTGTGCGATTTGTCAGCAATGTAAACACGATGTGGGGAAGCCTCGTGGGTTGTTATCTCCGTTACCCGTGCCTCAGAGACCCTGGCAGATCATTTCCATGGATTTCATCTCCGACCTTCCCCGGACCCGTGGGTATACTTGTATTTGGGTGGTGGTGGATTTGTTCACAAAGCTGGCACATTTTATTCCGTGTTCTCGGGTACCTACGGCAGTGGTGTTGGCCAAGTTATACACTAAACATATTTTTCGGTTACATGGTGCCCCTGAGATCATCATTTCGGATCGTGCACCTCAATTTGTCTCTCGTTTCTGGCGCCAATTCCATGCGGAATTGGGTACCACGCTCAATATTTCTACGGCGTTTCATCCGCAGACAGATGGGCAAGCGGAACGCGTGAATGGCTTTCTGGAGCAATATCTTCGTTGTTTTTGTCTGCAGCAGTCGGGGGATTGGGCTCAGTGGCTCTCAGTGGCAGAGTTTGCGTATAACAACGCCACACACACGGTCAGCCGGCATTCTCCTTTCGAACTAATGTATGGGTATCATCCCGGTTGGGGGGCGGCGCCGGCGCAGAATGTGGTGACTGGGGACGTACAGTATCGTTCTAGTGAACTGAAGGCACTGCATGACGTGGCTCGCGCCTTATTAGTGGATGCTAAGGCATCGCAAAAGTCCAGCGCTGACCGTTTGAGACAACCAGGGAATGAACTGCGGGTGGGAGATTCGGTTTGGTTATCGTCCAAGCATTTGCGGACGGCAGGGAGTAAATTTGCTGCTCATTTCTTGGGGCCTTTCCCCATTGTAGCTCAGATCTCGCCAGTGGTTTTTAAGCTACGGTTACCCCCATCACTGAAGGTCCATCCCGTCTTTCACCGTTCACTTTTGAAACTGGACACTTCTGCACAACGCCCCGCGTTGGCTCGATATCTGCGGTCTCCTGAAGCGTCGCCGGCCGGGGGCCTTCGCGGGGGATAGTGTTGTGGTTGAGCAACCTGAGCCTGTAGTTGCTACAGGTAGTAATTGGGAAGAGGAGAGTTTGTCAGATATGTCCTTGGAAGAGGGAGGTTTGGGCGGGCCTCCTGCAGCTGGGAGAAAGAGGGCTGCAAGTGATGAGCATTTGGAAGAGGCAGAACATAGGAGGAAGGTCCGACAAATACTTAGGGAGCCTACCAGTGATGAGACCTTTGAGGGGTTTGACGTGGAGTTACCCTCAGAAGACAGTGATACTGAGCTGGACTCAGCACTGGTGCAAGATGTCAGGAATGTGTTAAATGCTGAGTCCAGCGAAAGTTCATTTTTTGGTTTTTCCAGTGATAATAGTTGGCCTAGTGGGAATGTGGAATTGGACTGGGGCGCTTTAACTGCAGAGCAAAGATGGGACAATTGGAGGAACACACCCAGGGCTGCAGCTGAGGGCACTAGGGCAGATTTGGGTGTGGAGTCTGATGACTCTGATTTGTAAGGGTATAACAGTAAGGCTTGGGGATTTGGGAATCTGCGGTCGGCCAAGGTGTTGCTGTGGGTTGCTGGTTCCTGTATCTTGTGATTTTGTGGGTTCGTGTCCTGGTTCTTGATTCCCAGCAAGCTGTGAGTATTTGGGCTGTGTTCATGCTGGGTTCTGGGGGAGCTGTTATGGCAGCTCTAGCTGACATTGTTGCATGTTGGGGGGTTGGGACTTTAATGTGTGCTTTTATGTTTAGTGTCTGCCGCGTCCTGTTTGAACATTTCCTGTGTTGCTGTGAGTGTCTGGTATTGTATAGAGGGTGAAGGGGAGTTTGCTGTGGGTTGCGGGGTTTTTCATGTGTTTGTTTGCATACTCAGCTCCTGGAATGTGAAGCACTCCTTCTTTCCTTCTCTGGACGGGTCTTCGCATCACAGACTACAAGCCGAGTTACAGCTCAAGTTTCGTTTGAAGACGGACGTCTCATCTATTTTGCTTTCGGTTTTGGGTGTGGGTTTTTTTTGGAACGCCGGATTGAGGCTATGTTGTGTTAAAAATAAACTGTATATATTTTTACTAGCTTGGTGTTGTCTTGCCATCTGTGGGAGTCGTGACAGTAATTCAAGCATCACAAAATTTCTTTTGAGTACCTGTAAAGGCAAGGACAACTTGGTTTGCTGAAATTACAGTACTACAGCCCTTTGCATCTG